>CM060903.1:261129313-262379313 GCA_030737815.1 Allium fistulosum
GGTGCACCTTTGATTTGGGAGTGTGTCACGAGGTGGGAGGTAGTAGCTACTATGCGTTACCACCAGTCCGGATCCGCAAACGGTATATCTACCCTGGCATTGCCTCGAGTGTCTTGTCGCATGCCCTATCGCGCCTTCTACAAGTTTGGTTTATACCATACCTATGGAGTGCCCTCTGATAGCCCTCTAGTTTACGGAGGAATTACGGTACTGTATAGACTATAAGAATATATAAAAATGTGTTAAGGGGGATATGGGTAACGCCTTAACACTATTTTAATACTTTTACTTTACTATAGACATATTATAATAGCGTAAATTACTACATAGTAGATAGTTCCACGGATCCTTAGAGGATGGAAATCCCAAGCATCCTTTAAGTTACTTGTATTTCATTTGACATTTCACTTAAGTTGAATTTGTTAATATAAGAATGTTAATCTTGACTCGAGTGTTTCGTGTTTGCTTTATGCTCGGGTCAGACTGAGTATCACAGCATTTGAGACTCATCTTTGGAGTTTGGAGCTTCGCTTAGAGATCCATCTATCTATCCAGCTTTCAGTTACTTCATTTTATTCCAGTCATTTATGTTCAGACTCGTCTGTTACTTATGTACTAGAGATTCATTATTTTTGAGATATTCTGTTGTATTTTGTTTTAGACTCTGATGTTTTATAGTAGCTTCATAAACTACTATTTATCTATTCCGTTGCTTACTGTTATTACTCCGTGTCTGTGATTCTGTGATTGATTATTTACTATATATGTTGAGTTTTGCCAAATATAAATTAACAATCTGACATTTTGAGCAATTCAAGTCCGACATGTGCGGATGCGAATGGTTCAAAATAGCGGGTCGTTACAGTAAAACATGTCGATAAAAACACCGTTTTCAACCAAAACAAGTTGTGGTTAAGTTGTTGCAACATGATATGTTTCCTAACACATATAATGCATATTAACAAACTATGCACACTTTAGGTTTCCATTTAACTACAAATTTATTTTGAAAAGTCAAAGTAAACAAATAATTCAAAAAAGAGCTTGATTTGACTATTTTCCATATTAAATAAAATTTATAAATATAATCATTACGAAAAAATCCTAACACTCCGCCTCTTATTTATGGCAAGTCCCTTCATTACATGGAAAATGAGCAAAAGGATTAATTAACATTTTAAAGTGTAAGAAAAAGAGAATAAATCATGTCATAAGTACAAAATCAAATCAATACATCAATTTACATTAATACATTTCAACATTGATAAAAAATCAAGATCATGCATTGGAAAGTGTGAAAGGGGAGACAAAGTTTGATTTGATATAGAGGGTATTTTTGTCTTTTTGGCTAAGGATAATATGGTAATTTGGTTGTAAAACTTCAACTATAAATAAGCACCTCCACTCCTTCATTTTTTCACACTTCATTCCTTACTTTCTCTTCACTTTCTTCATCCTCTCCACTTCCATTTTCATGGCATCCAACTCCTCTTCCACCTCCATTTCCTTCCACCAGCTTCACCAAACATCACCACACCCCTACATCCCTCCACCCAAGCTCTACCTCGGCCCAACACCCCTTCCCTTAGTCGTACCCACCTTCTACACCACCCACCCGCCCCCTTCAAGCCTTCAACTCCTCACACCCACACCAAAACCCGAGCCTACACTAAGCCACACCCCCTAGCCGAGCCTATACCCTCCCCTATAGCCCACGGCCAAAAAAATAAAGAAAAAAAAGAGAAAAATAAATTCAAAGCGGCAAGTTCGAAACATGGAAGAAGAGAGCGCGTTAGTTCGTGAAGCACGCTAGTTTGCGAAAAGATTAACAGAGTGGATATGAAGGTGAGAAATTCTCATCGCTTTTAAAAGATCGTAATTTTGATTTTTTTTATAATAATCATCTTATGACATATGCAAGTATACAACCCTTTAAAATGTTGTTATGGATGTTTGGTTATGTTTGAATAGTAGCAAGTGTTTATGGTAGTGATTATGTGATGTGATTGGTTGATTTGGATGTGGTAGTGGTAATTATAAATAGTGATTATGTTTATTTCATCCAAGTAATCACCTTTGTTAAATAAGACCTAATTTTGGTGATATGAGATACATTGGTAAAATAAGTCTCTTTTTAAGTGAAATTGAAATTAAAGTTAAGTTAAAATAGAATTTGAATTTAAAAGTGAAATTGGATTTGAAATCGAAGTTAAAATCGAAATTGAAATTGAAATTGAAATTGAAATTGAAATTTGAGTTGAAATTAAAGATGGATTTGAATCAAATTTTAAATTGAAGTTTTAATTGAGTTTAATTTGAAGTTAGAATTGAAATTAAATTGAAATTGGATTTAAAAATTTAATATTAAAATAATAGGAATATAATAATATTATAATATGGAAATAGTGAAAATACACTTTAAATACTTTAAAAAGTAAAAATATTGATTTAAAACGATTTGTAATAATTTTCTAAGTAATAAAGTTCAATTTGAATAAATTATTTCAAGTATTGAAAAATAAGTTAAAACTAGGCGCGTCGTGCAACGGTAGTTAACGATTTCGCGCCAAAAAGTTCAAACAAGTATACATAGTGGAATATAGATCGGAATTCTTCGAGATAAGAAAATTCCGGACTATTATATCCATATCTTTTAAATGAAGAAAGAAAATCAAGATTTTATCAAGTAAATTTTGAATTATGTCCAAATCAATTTTCTAGAAAAATCGCGCTTGTGCATTTAAGTGACCATAACGAAAAACCTTTTTAAACGGACGTTTTTAATTATGGAATGAATTTGATAAATCTATTTAAATAGTTTAAAAGAGATTTGAAGTGGAAAATATGAATTTTCAACTATAAAAAAGTTGCTTAAATCAAATAAGCTTATAAAGCACTTTCCGTAGCACTTTTCTACTGCCGTTTCTACGACTTTTTTAAAAGAAGGTTTAAACTTAACGATTTTTTCTAGGATCAATTATAAATGTTTTTAAAAGGAAAATTAAGCATTTAAGAGATAATTTAGAATCTTATAATCAATTTCGAAATAAAAGCTAATGATTGAGTATGTGGAAACGACTAATATATTTGTCCCGCCTGTGAGATCTGGGAAGATAAAACAAGGTGTTTAACTAAGGTTATGGATGGAGCAACCAGTGCCCTGAACTTACCTGGCCTATATTTTCTCTTCTTAGGCGTGGGGTGGAACAGGTCGAAAGGAAAGTTTGGATTCTCTAAAAAGATTATATTAAGATTTCCAAAATAGAAGAGAATTGCTATTTTCCAGAAGTTAAGGTAGTGTTTGGTTTAAAGACGAATTTTGTATTTTTGGTTTTTAATATGTATATCAAATATGACAAGAATAGAGGGATAGCGGAATGGATGATAGAAAGACGGATGAGAGGACGAAGGGGATATATGGATGATGGAATAATTGATTGTTTCACATTCTTATGTTATGTTCCAAAATGCGGAAAATAAAAAAAGTTGTTTTCTATTTTGTATGTTAACTTCGTTTTCTAAATTGGTCGTTTTCGACAATTTAAATTTGTCGTGTGCATTTTTGTATGAACGAAAATCCAAAACTAAAAATAACAAACCAAACACTACCTAAGCAATTTAAGTATAAAAAAAGATTAATCTCCAAAACGAATAAATTACAACTTGGATTGCATAGAGATAATCTTCTTATACTTGGTATTGAATTCCGAAGAGGGAACTCGTCCTATTCGTGGTATTTAAAAGGTGATCTCACTGTTATTCCGCCCATAGCACTTGTTGAATACAGAAATTAATGTTGAGTAAAATTAGAATGATTTCTATGATCCTATTTACTTAATAATGTTTGCTAAGATTGTTTTTAGGTTTTACAGTAAACGATGTTTTAAATAACATTGTTTTTGACCCATTTAAAAGTTAAGAAATTCCGGATCGATGATAAGAAAATAGGAAATGTTTTCCCAAGTAATAAGTGAATTAGTCTAAGATTAAGAAGGGATTTGTAATTAACAAAAAGAATTATAGTGAAAAGAGACATAATAAATCCTGTATACTCATATTCACCTTTTATCGATAATTGGATTTTGAAGGAACCGGGGTTGGATTTGAGTGATTCCTATCCAAAAACCACTTCGAACCAATTTACGTGTTTGAAGAATGAAGCTGTTTGAAGACGGAGATATTGAGACGAATAATAACGAAGGACTACTTGTTGATTAATTGGGGATAAACTCCCAATTTACTTATTATAGCAGTGGTCCTTTTGTTATAAAAAAACATCAAAAACACAAGAGCTTCTCGCCTAGTAATGGCCGAGGAAAGTACCTTCGGTTTCGTTCAGTCCCAGAATGAACTTGTATGGATGGATGTCTGACAGTGCATTTTCTGAGATTACGTACATTGGTTTTTACAAACATACATCTGTGGTGGTGGGGAAAGCAACTTCTCTTAGCTTAACACCTTCCTTGAGACGTACGAGCTCAAGGGTTGTATTTTTGTGGAAGGCAATTAGTAGTCTACGGAAATGGCAATGTGGCATTCAAAGATGATGTGATATGTGAAAAGGTAATTGTTGCCTCAAGCCTCATTAACAGAAAATGACCGAAATAGGGTTAGATGCAGCAAGGCTAAGTGGGTCATTCCCAATTAGGATATGATCATCCTCTTCTAGATATATTTCTTCCCGCTATGACGTTCGAGATGTAATTAGTGCGGTGTATGGAAAATGAGCGCTTGGTTAAAGGTCAGTAACGACCGGGGGATGACATATTCGGTACTATCTAGTTATAGAGGTAGGCCGGTCTTGTGTTGGTAGAGGAGCTTTGTGATGGTTCCTCGGGACATCCATCTAGAGGTGTACCCATCGGAAGGTAGTCCCTTCACTTGGTCATTTGTACGAAAATCCATTCTCCGATAAGTCCCTTCGGACTTGATTGTAAACCTAATATGCTGGAATTTAATCAATGTAACAATTTCGGCTAAAATTAATAAGTTTATTTGCAAATGGTTTCAAAGTATGTCATTAGAAATAATATCAAATGTTTTGATATAAAAGTGTTTTAGTTATCATAAGGTAAAAACCCGTCCGTGTTTATGTGTAGATGTGGTCATATGAGATACTCTTCTTTTCAAAAGGATTTCATTTAAAGGCTGATATATGACACTGTCATTTATTATTGAGTTTTTCTCACGTTGGTTTATCAAGCCTGATCCGGGTATTTTCAATTCTCGGGTCAAATCCGAGTAGTTCCAGGTTTAGTTGAAGACGGTTGGAGTTTCCAAAGGAGAGTTGGAGATATTCATCTACGTATGGACGTATTCTATTATCCGATGCTGTTTTTTTTGTTTGATGTTTGCCCGCAATTGTAAGAACATATGTTTATAACTGTCCAAGCTGAATTAGTTTGGACTATGATATACGTATTTTAAAAGTTTTCCGCTGTAAAGATATTGTTCAATATTATATGTTATTCCATTCGTGTGAGATTCTGTTTTGTCTATTTTTGTTTATTACCCTAGATAATCCATTCTTCCGTGCAATTTGGGTCGGACATGTATGGTTTATTGTCGGCTCAAAGGGTACGAAATGGTTGTTTGTCACATATAACTTATTCAGAAATTTCTATTTAAAGTTTTTCTCAAAACTATACTTTTATAGCATCCAAAAGTCATGCTTTTTATTTGTTTAAAAATAAATTCATTCCATTTAATAATTTAAAAATCATTAAAAACATATATACTTTCAAAATCACTATTTTATAGTATTTCAAAATACTAAAAATATGGCCCAGTGCTACCATAGCGCTAAATAAGAAAAACAATCCATGTCATCAAATATGGCATTCAACACATTATATATCAAACTATACGAAAGTAAAATCAACAGTGTGAGGAATCCTGTTGGATCCCTCCAACCTGCCCCCAATATCACATACAATTATATAATCAAATAATATAAAAATCAACCACTTCGAGGCGAAATGTATACAAAAGGTCATCCGCTCTTACAAGGGAATGTAATAGGGTCTCATCCGCTCCAATAGGCGGGAATATATCCAAACCAACTAATAAATATAGTATATCATCCAAACAAACAATAAACAACATAAATAAAATTATTTCCACATATATAAAAATATAAGCGGGTTAGAGAGGTGAGTTAACTCACAGAAATTTTAGAAATCGCCAAAGCGCTCCGGTTTGGATTAAAATTGAACCGTCATTCGATTTAACCCAAAATTTCCATTAGCTTCAAATCCATCCAACTCCATACGTAGTACTCCCTGATACGAATGCAAAGCAACTCGTCGTGCTCGATTTGGACCTTCTACGAAAAAGTTATGAATTAATGATCGTACGAATAAATTAAATTTATAATTAACTTAACTAAATAAGGTTTAAAAAATTAAACCTTCTTCTTCTTTCCCTCGTTCACGCGATTCTAGGCTGCGCTTTTATTTTTTTATAAACGATCGATCGCGCGCAACCACCTATCGCCACCGCCCATCACCAGTTGTGTCGCCGAAATCGCCGCCTCCCGCCCTGCCTTGCACGTGCCACGATCGTGCGAAACTCAAAAAAAATTATAACGCGAACAGCAGCCCCATCTGCCACCTTGGTTTGTCGATCAACGATCCCACCATTGATTGCGTAGAGTTCATTGATCTCCCCAACTTTCATGTTGAAGTCGTTGGCCATATAACCATCAAAGATTGTTGAAGTGACTAATTCTTGGAAATAGTAAGCGTTGAGGACAAAGAAAGTTTTCGATAAGATACTTGTTAAGTTGGCTCCTCGGTCTTGTAGAAATTGCAAAATATTTCCCCTGTTCAAACACTTCATAAAAAGAAAGTAAATATTCCATCGTACTAACCGAAGGACGGGAAGGAATAAAGCGAGCAAATCCACTAATTCGGTCTATTGTGGCTATGATGAACCATAGCCGTTGGATGAAGGGTTTAATGGTTGTTGAAGCTTTTAGTTTTAGGGTTCGGGTATGCAAATGAAAGAATGGATGACCTTTTATAGAAAATTTCACAGCACTATTCACCCGTTAAAATTTCGAACTCCAAACGAAGCATGCCGATTGGCGTTTTATACATTATACCACTATTTCGAACACAGTGGAATATATATCAGCAGCCAATTCCATCATATAGAGGAGGTAGCTTTTCAAAATCAAATTATATTAATTTAAATTTATTTAATTAATTTCTACGCGTTTCGAACTCGCACAACCAAACGATACGTCCGATCGCCACGAAATTCGACGGCATATAACAATTCACTATTACAGATCAAATGGAACTGGTTTTGTGACGCCCCACCTCTATGCTCACAATAACAAAGAGTATTAAAAGAAATACTGTCTGTTATCACGAAGAATAAGGCTGGATAGGAGCGGCCATCCATAGTTGGCCTTACACTAGTATTGGTTACCTCGATAGGAGCGGTATATATAATTTTCATTTTTCATCGTTTCTTTATTTACTCCCATCGACATATCCAATTACCAGTATAAAACGAACTATGATGGTTCATAATAGTTTAGGACAATATATATAATAATAACACAGATACAAAAGAATGCGGAACACAGATAACAAAAAGTCTCATATATATAATAATTGATGTCAGTTACAATACAGTTGACACAATACATATGATACAGCTACAACTGTCGACTCTGGAAGTTATATATATAAGTACATTATCGACTAATATACATGAATACATATCAACCCTAAAGAGACACACTGACTACTACAACAAGATGAAGACCACTTCAAAAGATGTGAAAAGTCTTCATAGCACAAACAGCAACTCAAAGCAGGAAATCTACAACCTAAAATAACTCGGGTCTGACCCGAGTATTAAATTCAAAAGAAAATAATACACGGGTTAGTCTAATTCAAACTCAGTCATTAATGCACGGAAGCAATAATAATCAATATCAAAAAGATGACAGTCACAGAAATCTCGTATATCCGACTCCTCGGTAAGAGAATCGGATAACGACAGATATAACACTAAACAGTGTTAAACAATAAATCAGCTAATCCAAATCACCAACCAAGATAGATAAATGATTACCAATGCAGATAATTCAGAAAAACCACAGAATTGTCTAAACGACAATTAATAACAAAATCTAATTATTAAATAAATATTTAGAAACTCATAATCTAATTATCTAGAAGATAATTAGACAACACAAAATAATCAATTTAAAGCATCAATTCTGGTAGGGCTGCAGTATACGCACGCGTATACTGCCTCGCCACTACAACCCGAAATACACAAAAGATCAACGAACCAAAATCAAATGAAGATTCAAATCTCAATGCCACGGCCTCAAATGTCAAAGCAGGCAGACATGGACAATGTGCACACATGTACACATTAAAAATTCACAAATGTTCACAAGATCAAATCCAAATCAAATTCAACTCAAGTGCAAATGGTCTCGACCAAAAATTCAGAGTATCATTGCAACAATATCAAGTCAATGACTCAAGTTCAAGATGCAGTGAAGCATGTACACAGAGCATAGGTGGACAAGTATATATGAATGTGCAAACTCAAGTGACTCAAGTCCAAATGAACAAGTGACAAGACACTGCAACTCCAACATATCAAAGAAACAACTTAAACTGGACAAAATCAATGAAACTGTGCATGTACATTGGTCAAGAAAGTCAAAACAAAGAAATACAAACATGTATCAGTGAATCTGCATACATGAACATCAAATGCTCAAGTGGATGAACTATCAATGCACATGAATGCACAGCTACTAGTTAATGAACCAGACTACAAGATGAACAAACAAAGACCACTGACTCAAGTACACTAGTGCACACCAATATCAAGTGAATAAATGCAGACTCAAAGTATAGATTCAAAATCACAGTGGCAACTGCAACAACAAGTACAACAATGAACAATACCAAGTTCAATCCCAAAGCAACCACAACATCATAACCAAGAACATGAAGAAGTTCTATAGTAAAACTATACAAAAGAGAGTATGCAACATGCAAACAACACATGTACACAAGCAATACTGAAGTGAGACCAGACTCAAACATACATGAATGGTGTCAAGTTGCATGAACAATAGCAAGTAATACATAGACACAAAAGTCAGAGAAACAAGTTCAAGTGACTAATGCAGAATAGAATGTACAATGAAGGAAAAATGACCAAACCCATATGAATACAGTAACAGTGGATATCTACATGAATGCAAGCATATGAACATAATACTGAGACCAGAATGAATGATTCAATGTGAACAAGTCAGTGAAGATCAAAGTCAGGTATCAACATAGATGGTCAGAGAATTATAAACATGAATGCAGACTAAAGCTCACAGAGAAGCCAAAGGCCGATGATCAGAGACAAAGTTTCCCATCAAAGACAACAGTAAACAAGACGAAACAGTGAGGAAGTTGAAGCCAGAAAATCAAAAATATCACGAATCCAAAACAGTATATTTTAGTTAAGAAACAAGTCAAAGCCTTAGGTTAACAGTGAACAAGTCAAAGTCCATATTATCCCAAAAATGCAAATCAAAGCCGTGATTATCAATAAGGCAACAATTTCAATCAAAACCGAAGTCAACACAAATTCACAAAATAAAGTCGATATTTAAAACTCAAGGGCCCTGTCGAAGTTAATCAACACAAGTTCGAACAGTATTACGACCCGAGGCCACTGTTAAAGTGTCAAAGACATTACCAAATCAAAGCAGGGTGATTGAAAATGCACTCGAACACTGCATATATATATATACACATACATGAATGTTTGTATATATATATATACATATATCTAAAAATTACAAGTTTAAGTGCAAGTTCAATACCACAGTCGAACAAAGCTCAACGAATTCAAATTAACCATTTCAAACCAACTCCGAGGTAGCCAAGGAAATCAACAAGTCAAAAATCAAAACTGTGACCAGCAAACAAATAAATCTACGAAATTGAGCAAGTCAGCAAAATCAAACAGTGAAAGCGAAGCCAAGCTAACCACGAACAGAAATGAACGAAAATCACAAAGTTCGAGTGAATTAGATGTGAGGGAATATCCACTCACCTTTGATCGGTCGAGAGATAGAAGTCGTTCGAAAAAAAGAAACCCTCGTTCGCTCAAGCGCTCGAAGCCATGGTACCACGAGTCGATCGGAGCCATAATTTGGAGAAGACGAGCAAGACAAGCGTGCCCTAATTTGGAGAAGACGAGCGTGCCCTAATTTGAACGAGTCAGCCACCATTTTTCTTCGTACGTTTCTTTAGGGTTTGAAAATGAAAAAGATAAGAAAAAGGGAACGGTTCGAATGAATGCTAGAAGAAAAGAAACGATACTGGGTATCATCTCTTCATCAAAACAAATGGGCCAATTAAAATAGAAAGGTATATTTATTTAAAGCCCGAATAACTTTTAACCGTTTCTCAAAAAGATTTCAACCAATTAAAAACTCAATCGAGCAATTAACTAGCATTTTATTCGTTTAATGACGATATTAAATCGATGCAAAAGCCCCGGGTTGTTACAGGTTTCGTCGAAATCCGAGACAGTGCCTCAAAAGGCTATTTTCATACATCTATTTAAAATATAAAATTTTCAATTTCTGTTTATTTACTCTTAATTCAAATTTAAAAGTTCACAATCTTCCTTCTTATTCAAATAGATTTGAAATCAACTTTCAAAATTATTTTCATTCATATTAAATTCAAGGTTCAATTATTTAAATAATTCCATATATTCAAATTTAACAATTTAATTATCAAATAAATCACTATATTTGAAATATAAGTTATGTAACTTATAAAATTAACTTTTCAATATTTAAAATCAATCAAATATTCCAAATTCGAATGACTGAAATTGTAGGTCCTTACGTTCACCCCCTTTAAATGAATTTTATCCCCGAAATTACCAAGTAAGAAAAATGCCACATATCCATTAACTTTTCAAAAACAATTAGCTAAAATGGATTATAAAATTTCTAAGTTTTTCAAATCAATTCATAGTTACTAACTAATACCATTCCAAGTTATAAAACCAAAAATCCAATTTTCAATTATAACAATTTTGCAAATTTCTCAAAAAAATTCTAAGGCCTTACTTTACGGAAAATTTCGCCAGCGTCTCCTTTGCGCAGTTCGATCGGAAAAATTTACGATATATATAAATATAATCAAAAATATACATCTCATCTTCAAAGATGAGGCATCCTGTAGGGAAAAATATAAAAGTACGATATGTAATCCGAGATATGTACCTTTTATATTTATTAGTAAGCATATACAATCAATATAGTGTGAAAGCGAGCTCCAAATGCGAAGCATACGCCATCCGCACCTACTAAACACTCAACAGTTAATAAGGACAAGTATATAGAAAATAATATCATTATATAATATAGACTATACAATAACCATATGCAAATGAAACATATATAACAAGAGAAATCATCCAACAAATAATATCCATTCAATTAATTCACAATCATATCAATTTGCATTATACAATATCATCATTTAATTTATACACTTCCATTTCTATTAACATTAGATTATTCGTTTTATATTAACATTCAATTAACCTTCAATTTCATTTACATTTATATTCATTTTTCGCTTAGTATATTTTTTTAATACTATTAACACTTAATAACCATTCCGTAAATTAATTACTTAAGTTAACTATAAACATTTTATACAACATAATCTCATGTTTATTTTTCACTTCACAACTTAAAGTTCATATTCAATTTTAACAACCAACATAACAAACAAAATTCCATTCACTAATTTATTTCATTAGTTCAATCCAATTAATTTGTTACATTAATTCATTTAATTAATTTAGTTCATTAATTCTTTTCAAATCACAATCAATTTCATTTAACACATTTCATTAGTCTATTCCGTTTACTTACTCAAGTTAAATACCTTTTTAAAAATTCATTTTATTTAACTTAACTTAAATTTCATCTTATAATTCAAATTCAGATTTTCATTTCTTAACACTCATATTCAACAAATTCAAAATTTTTTTTTAACTTATTATTCCTTAAATTTATAAGTTATACAACTTATTTACTTCAAATTTTCATGAATAATTTACTTAAGTTTATTCACATACTATAATTTCAATCCATGGTTATATAAACACTTTATGACTTAAGTGTATATTCATTTCATTAATTTATCTAATTCATTTCACTAAATCAATTTATTTAACTTTACTCAAGTTAAAAAAAAATATTTTGTATCTCACTTTTTTAAATTTTCTTTTCTTATCTATACCATTTTCAAATTATAAGTTCAAAAACTCATTTTCTCACATTTATCAAATCACACGTTGGATTTTAAAATCAAAATTATTTTTATCAAAACAAAAATTACTAAGGTAGCAATCCATCATTTAGAAACTCAAAAATGAATACTGATGATGTTGTGGTCATCACCTGAATCATTTTCCAACGACTATAGTGAATTCGGTGCTTTTTATTTCTTTTAAATCTTTTTTATTTTTATTTTATACATCACATTTATAAATTATACTTATATAATTTCACTTATTTAACTTTTCTTATATAAGACAATTTCATAATTGTTTATCTTTTCTTACATTTATAATAATAACAACTTTTATTTAAACACAACAACAAATAATAAATGATAAAAATCACATATTACCATCCATTAACAACCAACAAACCATATATAACTATAATAATTTCTGAAAAATTATTCTTTTGTATACAAAATATAATTTAGGTAAAATTATTTCATTTACCAATTTTGAAAACAATATTGTGTCAGTTTTCTTGCTCAAGTGTTTTGAAATCCCAATTGATAATGTTAGTTAGATGCATCGACCAGAACCAAAATTTAAACTTAACATATCAAACAACCCAATATGAAACATTTTTATATCACTGACAAATACGTGCTCATATATATACACTCGACTCATCCTAGGGTGCTACTGACCCACTCTATAATGAGTACCCATCAAAGCCTAGGTGTATCGCTAAACCCAAGTTCTGATACCACTTGTAAAGGCCCGAAAAATCAACACAGTTCAAGCTAACAATAAACCGCACATGTCTAGCCCAAACTGAATGAAGAATCGGACCATTATGGGAAAGAAAGAAGAAAGAAGAAGAGAAAAGAAGAAGAAGAGAGAAAGAAACTAAAACAAACATAGAATCTCACAATCACAGCAGAACAACATATAATATAATATTAATGAGCTTTAAAAAAGAGAAACTATAATCTTTAATATACATACATCAATCAGAGTACAACAACAAATAACTAATCACCAACATGGACAGTTATAACAACTTGTCCTCATAAATGCTGATATTTCAACAACAATGCAGCGGAAAATAAACATATACATTAATAAGACCTAAAGACCTCCAACTCGTCTGTTGAAGCTCCAAAGCACCCATCTGTACTTGTAAATATGCCCGGTCTGACCCGAGCATTGAAAGAGAAGAACGCCCGGATTAGTCTGGTAAACCAGGGTGAGAAAACACATCTCAAATTTATTTTAAAGTTATAAAAACTTTTCTTTATCAAAACAAAGGTATCTCGTAAGAGCACGTCGCATATAATAACGAACGGCTTTTTACCTTACGATAACCAAAACATTTCATATCAAATCATCTGAAATTATACTAGTGTCTAGTATACAAATAATAATTAATCATAGCTGAAATTGTTACCATTATTAAATTCCAAAATATGTTAGGCTCTACAAACAACTTGTTAGGTACGTATTGGAGGATGGATTCCATACAAATGACAAGGTAAGGGACTACCTTTCGACGGTACACCTCTAGAAAAATGTACCTAGGGTCCAGATACTGAATGCCTAAACCAACACAGAACCGGCCTACCCCTTCACTGGATGGTACCGAATATGACTTCACCTTGGTCATTTCTGACCTATCCATGGCCATAGCATACACAACATACTCGACATATAGAGAGTAATATAGAAAGGTGATGACCAAATCCTAATGGGAGCGACCCACATAGCCCTGCCGCTTCTACCCTGTTTCTATCATTTTCGAGTGATGAGGCTAGAGGCAAAGATTACCTTTCACATAGCACATTCCACTTTGAATGCCACATTGCCATTCTCACAATCACACAACTAATTTCTACAAACATATAACTCCTGAGCTCGTACGTCTCAGGAAAGGGTTTCAAGCTAAGAGAAGTTGCCTTCTCCGTCACCAAGAAGATGATACGTTCATAGAGATCAATCAATGTAATTAGAAATGCAACGTCAAACATTCATCCATACAAGTTGTCCAGGAACATGTCAAACCAAAGGCATCCTCCTACCACATCCTATTGGGAATTACCCTTAGGATTAGTAGCAAGAAGTCCTCGCATGTCGTTGATTTTCATAATGAAGCACTACTGCCACCATATATATATGATATGGTAAATTTCACCCTGAGCGACTAGTGACAAGTAGCCCTGCATCATGAAGATCTCCGTCTTCAAAAATCATCATCACAAACCTGTACTTTTGAACGCATACACTGGTCCGAAGTGGTTCTCGGATAAATTCGACCCCGGTCTCTCTGGACCAACAACGAAAAAGAGGCCAAAATTTGATAGTCGGTTATTTAACTTTCAAAGCAACAAACAATATCTAGCACATAAGCAGTCACTAGGCCCATTTAATTAATGTTTTATTAATTAAATCAATTTCCAAATATTTACTTCAAATTATCTTTAAAAGGATATATCCTAAAAACCATTTCAATCCTTTGATATTGGAAAACATTTCCATATACTTATATCAACCGTATAAGTATATTTAATAACATTACCATTTTGATGACACGCCAAATAGATTTCTATGACCATACAACTCTAGAGTTCGTACGCCTCTGGACGGGTGTTAAGTATAAGAAGCAATGCTCCTATACCAACAAGCCTTTACTATGATCATAAGAACCAATCCATGTATTTCACAATGGAAGGTCAAAACTTCAATTATTTGGTCAAAACAAATGTTGCGTAAAACATTGTTACGACAACCTAAAAACATTAGTATTGGAATTTGATTAATTATATATATATATATATATATAATCCCATATACTATATAAAACATTCCTTTCGGAAATCATTTACTATAACAATAATGTTATAGCCCATGCCTTCCATACTTCCTCGAAAACGTCTATTACAACAATAAATCTTGAAATCTACGTTTTCGATACATATTACATTTTAAATCATTTTTCAAAACCATTAAATTCCATTTGGAATTATTACTTTCCAAAAATTTATTTTAAAAAGATAAATTACTTTTGAAATCATTAACTCCATCAAAATATTACTTTCAAACATTCCTTTGAAAGATTATTTAATCTTGAAAACTTGAATGCATTTCCATTAAGTAAAAATCCATATTTAAATCTCAACATAAATCATTTCTAGCATTTCATTTGACATATTTATTTGAAAATTCCATATAAAAATACTATAAAAGCATATCAAAATATATGCAACAAAATCAGAAGGTTTTCTCCCATAATAAGGCAATTGGATCACAACCTTTCCAAAATTAATAAGTATATTCATTTATAGCAAGATTGGACTATACTGAGGTTACACAACTCTCCATCCACCTTTTAGTTATGGGTTTCCCGAATATCGGTAACATAACAAATCATCTTGTTTTACAAAGTGACAAATAATTTTGCACTAATATTCACAAATACTTTCATTATTTATAGTTTATTGTTCAAATCATATAAACATATTATTCAAGTTTTCATCACTAGAATTTTAATTTTCTAATTTCGGTTATACTAAAATTCATGGCCATATTTAATTACTATTTTGTTTATATAATATTAATATAAATAAATATATCATAATTGGATTTTGAAAATTGCATCACATAATTAGATTTGAATTGAATGTAATGAAGAACTTATACATGTTTTTATATAGATATGTGTGTATATATCATAATTATTTTATAAGTAGGTAAACATTAGATTTTGGACTTAGCTAAATTATATTTAGTCAAAAACATATATTAAATCTTGGACTTTTGTGTAAATTTTATTAAGTTTGTAACATCTATTTTGGACTTATATGTAAATTAGATTAGCTAAGCATCAACAATTAATCATTAAAACGAGTAATTGATCAAATGTACTTTGTGTACATAAGTTATGGCAATTTTAAGGAAATAAACAATACTGTGTTTATGATGTATTTCATTAAGGTTTAGTTTTTACAATAAATCAACTTATGTACATAACCTACATTTGATTAATTACTCGTTTTAACGATTATACGACAAATATATGTACATGGGTCATCATGATACCTTGGGTTAGGCATTACAAAATCAAATAAAATATAATGTTTACTGCTTTGTGATCATGACACTTGTAGCACCTTGATCTATATGTCTCCTAGGAATCTGATTCCACCTTCTAGATCTTACAAGGGTCAGAGACCTATCACCAATGGAGTTTCTTTTATTTTAAAGAGATAAGAACAATAAGGGGCGGCCATTAATGGGGTGGTGGTTAGGGATTTTTCATCCAAGAGGATGAAGGAGTTTGAGATGCTATTTATAGAAGAGTTTTAAGAGAAAATATCTACCATTATTTGTTGTTCTTGAAAGCCAAACCAAACTCTTCCACAAGTATGACCCCCTTTTTAATTTTGCATTTATTTGTATATACATACCCATTTAAATATGTATGAATATCAAATATTAATATGTGTAATTATAGTGCTTATACACACAGCCAAACTATTACAAAGGCATCCAAAGAATTCCCAGAGCTACCAAAATTACTAATGGAACCCCTACCACTAACAGCACTCATAATAAATATATCTCATATATTAATTAATTTATAATACGTTATCAACTAATTAAACTGGGTGATATATCAAAGAACACATAAATTTGGTTGTGCGACTCATAGGTGTAAATTCAGCAAGCGATTAATATTTAACGATTTGAATATTAATGTCCATATGTCACCTTAGCCGATGTTGTGACAGCTTGGACGATTCATCGCTTATAGATCTTTTCAGTAAAATCATATTTTAGATCGATTTAAGCAGCACTACATGCAACGATATATCATATGCACATTCTTTTGTCACCGCTATATTGCTTTCGATATTTGGAGTTTGATCATGGCCAAAACTACAACAATATCATATATAACTATTTAGTCCATCTCCAAAGTCCTTGGTCTAATAATAAAACATATTATTAACCAAGATCCCCGGCCAAAGATTTTTAGTTGACCACAATTTATCGTCTCTCATAACAAAGGAGACGAATTCTCTACTAAATTAAATAGTGTTTCATTTCTTGTGTTTTATCTCAAATCCAAACTATTGTCTTTTGATATTTGATATGCTATGATTTAACTATAATCAAAGTGTAGCGTCCATGTCAAATTTCCACAGTATTCTCAAGTTAAAAGTACTGAGTAACATCATCATATAGAGATTTCCTATATGACCTTACTTATTATCAACAAGTAGGAAACTCTCGGTCGCATCATTATGTATTCATCTAATAATGGCAAGTAATACACTGCCCAACATTTGGAGAGCGTTACATACTTTGCCCTTAGTGGATGCATCGATATCCTTTTCTCAAAAAACCTTGATCAGGAATATCTAAAACAAAGTATTTTAACTTACGATTTAATACTCTTGGTTACAACATTTGTAACTACAATCATATAATACTTCATTTAATGATTTCTATTTATTAGATTATTATTTGATCAATTATTTATATTATAATATAACATCATATATAACAGAAAAAAACTCCAAAGGCATACTTTATTTTGAATGAGAATGGTAACAAATTTAGGGTATGTAAAAAATTACATAACTACCGTTAGGGCATACCACCTTAACTTTGAAAAATATAGGTGTCAAGAAAGGCTGCTTAAACTAACTATAGTGTAGCATTAGTCATCTAGTCATCTGGCCTATATGGCACATTGAGTAGTTTAAGTAAAGACATGTGCCCTAAGTGAGGACTTAAATCAATTTTCGGCCTCAAGGTTAGTTCAAAAACATGTATTTGAAATTGAATAATTTTTTAAGTTTAGAAAGGATTTAAACTTAATATATAAATTTGTATTTGAAAAGGTTTTAATTTTGAAAATTTAATTTTGGGTTTAAATTTTGATTTTGAATTTGAAATTAAAATTTGAATCTAGCAGGTTTTTGAATTTAAATTGACTACTTACAAGAGTTATAAATAATAATAATTTACATAGTTAAATTAAAATAATTATAAATGTTATAATTATAAAATTAATTTAAAATGTTTGAATTATAATTAAAAGGTTTATTATTAAGTAAAATTTAATTAATGAAAATATATATAACATATATGTATTTATAAAATTAATTAATTAAATTACAAAAGCTAAAAAGAAACTAAAACTTATATATATAATGTATATATGTAAATAAACATAAAATCCAATTGATGATTAATGATAAATACCTGTGTATATATAATATACACGTATGTTTAAATCTACATATCGTATAGGAATATAATATATTGTTTAAAAGACATTAGTATGATTTGAACATTATAAATACATTATTCTTGAATGGATATCACTTATATAAGTTATTTTAAAATTATGAATTTCAAAATATAATTTCCCCTTCATTATTTACTATTAAGAATAGAACTGCCAGCTCTAGTGACCAAACTATTAGAGGCAGTTGCCACTCGATAGGTCAGACAAAGGGCTTGGAAGAAGCAATCTCTCATATACACTACTTTGGATCAACACGAATACAACACAATGCCTGAGTACATCTAAAATAATATGTATCTCGTCTCGACACAAAAAACATATATGAGTTGGTATGATGGAATAATGTTGTATTAAGGACACATAGAAGAGTAAAACCAATTTTATCGGATGTCTTGCATATGTATAGTTGTTGGTACTTCCCAAGTAATATAATACGTGTAATGATGTCTTAAAATTTTCACTAGATTGGTAAGTACATTATGTTCCTTTGTTTGTACTCCCCAAGGGGATTGTAATTCATACATAAGCATCCGCAAATAATAGGTCAGAGCAAATGATGGACTACATGGCTTGTTGTTACTTCCTAAGGTCATGTAGGGGTTGGGGCCGAAGATAATAGTTAGGAGTTATATACGATACATTTGGTAATGTATTGTTAGAACTACGATTCTCGGTTTTGATGATGACAACTTCATACTAGAGATTAGAATACACTAGTCGGAGGAGTTTTACTACAGTTTAAGAAGGTAAAAAGAAATCACACTCGAGCTTCAAAGATCATTGATTGGCAAATATTGGAAGAGCACTTGAAGATTATAAATTTGTTAATCATGTTGTCTTAGTTAAATGCTGTTAAAACTCATAATAACTTTACAAAAACTACTTCATATTCAAAGAATCATTAATAAAAAAATTGTTATTATTGTATAATTTTTAGATTTCAAAGGGCCTTTGGAAATTGAATCAGAAGTGATCATCGGCGGATAAGTGGCAGCCAACAAGTGCACTAGTGCACACTACGATTCAAATTTCTAGAAACGAAATTTAAACCACTTTCCACTCCAACAGTCGATCTTTCTTCCTTCTTCAGTCACGACCTTCCGAAATGAATACAAATCATACCCACTGATTTAATCTCTTCAATTCTATAAATAAGTATGATTTCAACAAGTTTTTACCACTGATTTATACTTTGATTTTCTTATGTAAAATTGAAACCCTACTCTACTCTATTAGTGATTATCCTTTGATATTATTCAATTCTCCGATTATCTTTCCTCCTAAACTCATGTTCATTCAACTACAAATCAGTTCTTATGAGTAATAGGAGCTTGTACTGTGTTGGGAAAATCTGTTATTGAAGACATGTCTACTGCCAAAGTTCATAAACTATCCAGTTAGTGTAAAAACCCTATTCAATGGCTCAGGTAAGTCTATAGGCCTATTTCGTCAGGTAAAGCAAGGGTGTTAATGAGTAAAAGCCAGAATAAGAGAATCTAGGACTGGACATAGGACGATGGTCGAACCATTATAAACACTCTACCATACAAGATTTTTACTTTATTTTATTTACATAACTACTTATAATATTATTTATATACTAGCCATATACAATCCTACACACTTTCACTTGGTATCAGAGTGTGGATTTTCATAAACTATAACACTATTTTTGAAAAATATTAATATGGTATACATAAGCACTTTTGTAGAAGGTCAATCCACTACACAACCACTACTATTTACTAGTGGTGGTTATAATTTGTGTTAAACTAAAATGAGAATTTATATAGAAACCAACGGTCTTGAAATTTAGGATACTACACAAACAAAATATGAAATTCCAACCAAACCATTAAATGTGTGGACTCCCAAAAAAAGACTGCAGCAACTAATAATTCAAAAGCTATGAATATTCTCTTTTGTGCTTTAGATAAAAATGAATTTATTAGAGTTATGATATGTAATATGGCACACTTTATATGTCCCTCATCAAGGTAGAAGAAAAGTTAAACAATCATGTATAACTATGTTAAAAAGTAGATTTCAAAATTTCAGAATGAAAGATAATGAAATTTTTTATGCTATGTATTCTAGTTTATAAGACATTACACATGCACTGGTAGGACTGGGTGAAACCATGTCAGAATTTATTATTGTCAAAAAATATTAAACTCTTTAACCAATGATTGGGAGAGAAAATATTAGTAATCGAAGAAGCTGACGATCTTTCTCAACTTAAGGTTGAGGAGTTAATTGGTAATCTATTGGCCTATGAAGTAAATTTGCAGGATAGAAAAATTCAAAATCGGGAGAAAAGGACCGTAACATTCCAGGTTGTAGAGGATTCTTAACTAGATAAAGAAGAGATGATTTTCATAGCTAAAAACTACAGAAAATTCAAAAGGCAAGTTAAGAGAGGAAATGGAAATAATGACAATAGCTCAGGACTCAAGTGTTTTGGCTACAACAAATTCGGACATATACTAAAGAATTGTCCATTACAAAATAATGGAAAGGAGTTCAAAAGAAAGAATAGATTCGATAATAAAAATAAGTCTGCATATCTGGCCACTAGGGATGATTTGGACTCCTCATCATCTTTAGATAGTGATAGTGATATGGAATAAGCTAACACATGCTTTATAACGACAAAAGATGAGGTAGAAACTGATTTAACTTATAACGAACTATTTGAATTTTGTATAAAAACTAGATGAAAATTTTAGAAATTTAAGAAAAACACACAAAGAAACCATAATGAGCTTAAATAGAGCAGAATTAGAAATAAATATATTAAAAGATGAAAAAAAATATTTTAGAAGTAATTGAAATTCAAAAACAGGCTTTAGAAAAATCGGCTTCTAAAAATGGAAAAAATTGGAATTATTTAAAGAATGTGAATTTTTAAAAGATTTAAATAAGGATTTAAAGTTTACTAATAATAATTTGAACTCTAAAATTGAATATTTAGAAAAAGAAATTAATCCTTAAAAAACAAAAATGTTAGTTTATTTCATAAAATTAAACAATTAGAAAATTGACAAAACTCCTTTAAAAATTCGAAAAATAAATTTTTCGTACTAGAAAATGAAATTGATTCATATAGAAAGGAAAATGTCAGATTATCAAAAGAAAATGGTGAATTTACTTCTAAAATAAAGTTTCTTGAATCGAAAATTTTAGATTTTAAAGAAAAATAAAAAAAATCTCCAAATGTCTCAAAATTTAATAAAGGTAGGGAGAATTTATAAATTTTGATAAAAAAATTCTAGACCAGGTCACAACAAAAGTGATTTAGGTTTTAAAAGAAATAAAATCAAGAAAAGTCCCAAGAAAAATAGTTCTCTCCAAGGAAAAGGAAATTCGGAGAATAAAAATACGAAAGTACGGATTCCGAAAACTAATGATAATCTGTTTAAAAAGAAATATATAAATATTTTTTTTACTGGTGTTCATAATAATGTGATTCTTTTAAAGGTTCTACCAAGCCCTCCTGAAGCATGGTTACCAAAAACTTAACCTCAGGACCCTAACGTAGAAAGTAGGTACCAATTAATCTATTTATTTTTTATAGGTATCCACTCATATTACTAAAAAAGAGAAGATGGATTCTAAATAGCGGATGTTCCAATCACCTGATTGGGAACTCCAACATGCTTACAAATATCAAACCAATGGATGGAGATATTCTATCTTTAGGTGACAATTCAAAAGGACACATCATCGGAATAGGGACATCAACAATGATGGTAATCCAAATTCTCCTTCAATTACTAATGTTTATTTAGTTAAGAATTTAAAACATATTCTATCAAGTATTAGCCAGCAATGCGATAGAGATTTTAAAATTAAATTTGAAAAGGATAGTTGTAATATTTTTGACCAAAATAAAAGATTAATTTTTGAAGGAACATGAAAACAAAACATTTATATTTTGAATATGAAAATTAATAACGATAATGACATATGCCTTATTGCAAATTCGAATGATCCATTGATATGGCATAAAAGGTTTTGTTATATTAACTTAAATTATTAAATAAACTAGCAAACCACGAAATTGTAAGAGGATTACCAAAAATAATTGTCAAAGTAAATAGTCTATGTGATGCCTGTTAGAAATGAAAACTTAAAAAATCTTTTTGTAAATTTGGAAATGAAACTTTTGCTAATAAACCTTTAGAACTATTACATCTAGATTTATTTGGTACAACTCATGTAAGATCAATAAATTATAATAAATACATTTTTGTAATTATCGATAATTTTTCAAGATATACTTAGACCTTGTTTTTAAAACAAAAAAGTGATACATTCGAAATGTTTAGAAATTTTGTAAAAAGTATTCAAAATTTAAAAGATTTAAAAATTAAGAATATTCTAAGCGATCATGGAGGAAGTTCGATAATGATGATTTTACTAACCTTGTAATAAAAAGGGAATTAATCATAAATTTTCTTTCCTTAAAACACCATAACAAAAAGGTGTTGTGGAATGAAAAGATAGAACTTTGAAAGATTGTGCCAGAACATTGCTAAATTGTACCGATTTACATCAAAATTTTTATGTTGAAGCGGTGGCTACTGCTTGCTATGTTCTAAATCACGTTTCAATTTGCCCTAAAACTAGAAGTACTCCTTATGAACATTCCTATCAATGAAAAGCAAAAAAAAATCATACATTAAAGTTTTTGGATCAAAATGTTTTATTTTAAATAATAAAGATAATTGTTATCCTACCTTTTGGCAAGGCTATGATACCAAGGACTTGGCTGGAAACCAAAGACAATTTGACTCAGAGATCGGTTATACACAGGTTCACTAGGGATACTAGCGAATTTTTCCCAAGTCCGAATCGATCTACAATTAACATGACACGACAAGTAAAGTTGTGAAAGCCAACGTTCCAAATTTTTAGTCAATTGGAGTTCGTATGCTCAAGTTATGGATCGATCAAGTTTTATGTGAAACACGTTTGTTTCGTATCCATCAAATAGCATCGGTTCGTATCCATCCATCAAGTAACTCCATTTTGTGTCCATCCATCGAAGTCAACCTTATTCGTATCCATCGAAGTCATCATTTCGTATCGGTTTCATTTCTACACATTTCGTATCGATCCTCATATTCACACATTTCGTATCGATCAGTCATTGATCGATATGAGGAACAGGTGACAGATCGATACGAACATCAACGTCTTCAATTGATACGAAGCGGCCTCTTAATCATTGATACAAAAGAAGTTACTCTAGACCGATACGAAGAAGGCGCGGTCAAGTGAAGGAAGCGGTCATGCGACATGAAAAGTGGATCTCTCCTAAACTGTCACTCCACGTCATCTGATCGATACGCAGAGGATCGACACGAAGACCCATCGATACAAAATGGGATCGATACGAACAGTTCAGCCTACTGCAAATGCAACCTTGGATCGATCATAACTCAAGATCTACAAGTCCAAATGCTACCAAATTTTCATAGGAGCTTACTTACCACCTCAACATTGTCTCTGATCGATCTCGGCTTAAATGGATGTCGTTTTGATCGATACGAACAAGATAGTGATCAATCAAGGATCGATCCCAAATGACCTCGGATCGATCCAGTGGGCCAACCCACGTGGGAGAAGAGGTATTCCGAGATCTAAGCCGGATATTTTCAAACTACACCTATAAACAGCAGCCCTATTGCCTTCAGAAAAGGGACTTTTTGATGCCATTACGTTGTTACTCTACCGGAGATCCATTATAACTTGAGTGATTCTCTGTTGTAATCAGTTAGTAAACATCAATAAAACAACAAATCTTCCAAAGTGGACATAGGCTACAACGCCGAACCATTATAAATCTCTGTCTTTCTACATTTCTGTTTGTTGATTTTGGCATGTTTGTTAGATTAGCCTCTTTTTACATTTAAATTCTTCATTGTAATCTCTTCAAATACGTCTGAAGAGTGTTGTGCCCAATTTTGGTACAAACACTTTGGTGTTTTCACTGAGAAAACCCAATTTTTCTCCTACTCATTAGATCTACTGCCGTTGTTGGATTGCTGAAATCTAAGGAGAATATCCAGATTTTTCATTCAGTAGTTCCTTCCATTCTATTTAGATTTCATAGGATCTAGGAAAGAGCTACATCACTCACCATGGTTACCACCAGAACCGCTTCAACTACTGCAGATCCAGAAGGAAGGGATAGACAGAATCCCATGCAGCTGAATACAACGGGTCAAGCATCTACTGGAGCTCCAGATCCACAAGGCCCTGTAACAAGGGAGGAGTTCCAGATTCTGATGCAAGAGCTAACCCAGAGCCGTCAGCAGCTCACCCAGCAGATCTGTGCCAACACGGAACTCGGGAATCAACTAAATGAGGAAAGACGAAGGAGACCCAAAAGGGATCGTGCTTCATATTCATCCACCGAAAGCTCGGCTTCCTCTGATTACAATCATAGACCTACATGCTAACGGCTGGATGGAAACTATGTGCAAGCCTCCGGGCATCAGCATGCTCTGAACCTCAGACAAGTCGAGGCTGGTCCTTCTACGAGACACCAAGCTAGACCCTTCTCCTGAGGAGGGGCACTTCCTTATCACACCATCGATAGCCACGCAGCTACTGCCGATGTAGACTTGGAAGCTGAGATTCGGAACAGAGCAGATCCGACCCTTCGTCAACATGCTCATGCTCCAGAACCCTATGTTCCTGAAGACCTGGAGCCAAGGAGGCGAGGAACGGACCATCGACCGCGCCCGGACCGTCCCCGCAATGTGGAACCCGACCACGCCTTGGCCGTGAATGTCCAAATGCCTACATTCCAACCATGATCCACCAAATGATCCGTGAAAGTCAAGGCCTTACTAATGATGATTGGGGAATCTACCGAAGTCATACTCCGTTCACGAACGATGTTCATTATGCTGATCTGCCTCGTCGATTCAGGATGCCTACCCTGCCTGTGTATGAGGGAAGTTCGGATCCTAATCAGCACATCCTAAAGTATGAATGGCTCATGAACGCCGATTGAGATGACGATGTGGTTAAGTGCAGGAGTTTCCCTATTTCCTTGGGAGGTATTGCAACAATGTGGTTTACTCGTTTACCACCTAGATCTATTTCCAGTTTCGATCAGTTAGCTACGAAGTTTGTCGAACAATTCCATATGCATTTTACAAGGCCAAAGGATGTCAACACCTTGTCCAACATACCCAAGCTCTGGGAGAGACACTCAGACGTTATCTGGAAAGGTTTCATGCTTCCTGTGCTGAGGTCAGCAACCCAAATGACAATTCTATCTTAATGGCACTGACTAAAGGAATCAATTTCGATTTCGAGTTTGGCAGTTGGTTGGCTGGGAAACCCCCGCGTCGTTGGATTGTTTCTATGCTAAGGCGACCCAGTTTCTGAGGAGAGAAGATGCTAGACGATCTAGGAAGCATGACGATGCAGGGCCCAGTGTCGAAGGCATTCAAAGCAATGTTGCTGTGAAATAGATTGGTGAGAGTTCTGGTAAAGTGCAGTTGAATATACAGAACAAGCAGAGCCAGTAGAAAGGCAATGGAGGTCAGGGTAAGAAGCGAGACCAAAATCGTGGAACGAGGCCCAGAGCTCCCATGTTTGACCGATATACCCCTTTGAATACATCCCTGGAGAATGTTTATTTACAGACTTGTAATACTGGCCAGTATAAGAAACCAGCTCCAAAACAGTCATCTGAGAAGCAGATTCAAAGTGGAAAATTCTGCAGATTCCATGATTGCTATAGCCACAATACTAATCAGTGTCGTCATTTACAAGACATCATTGAGAAGTTAATCAGAGAGAGGAAGTTGGAACAGTTCGTTCGGGCACCACGGGCTGGAGGTGCAGGCCCATCAAACCTGAATCAAGGTCAAAACCAGGCTAGACCAGAGGAACCCGTGCGTACTGGCGGGGTGTTGGTAATAAATACAGTTAGTGGTGGTCCTCATCCAACTGATCAGAGCTGGAAGGAAATGGAGTCGTATGCCCGTTCGATTAGGCATGCGGACTTCGAGTGCTGCAGTAATATTGATGATGGGGTTCCGGCGAAACAATAGAAAATGATGACAGACGACATCATTTTCTGGAACAGAGATGCCGATAGAGTCAAAGCCCCTACTATCGATCCACTAGTCATATCAGCTCAAATAGGTCCTGCTTGGATGAAGAGGATCTTGGTAGACAGTGGAAGCTCCATGAATATTCTTTTAAATGGGCTTATGACCAGATGAGAATGGAGGTGAAAGATCTAAAGCCATATCAATCTCGCATACATGGCTTTAATGGAAGTGCAACGATACCCACAGGGATGGTGGAGTTGCCGGTCGAGTTGGGAATCGGAGATCACCGGAGAGTTCGGATGTTATAGTTTGTTGTGTTAGACATTAATTCTACGTATAATGCTTTCTTGGGCTGACCGGCCCTCGATAAATTCAGGGCAGCTATTGCCCCTTGGTGTTTGACTCTTAAGTTCCCCACAGATAACGGGGTTGGAGTTGTTCAAGGAGATCAGACGGCTAGACGCGCCTGTTATGTTGTTGAGCTATAGGAGGCGCAACGTAAAGAGAAGGGCAAGGACGTAGAAGAATCTCTCTGCGTCCATTTTTTTTGAAAATTGACAGCTAATACCTGGGCCTAGGCCTAGGCGCCATGACCAGTTCCTGAAGTTATTGATCCACGAGATAATGATAATAAAGCGGAAGTCAAAGCCAGTCAGGCTACCCCGATAGAGTTGACGATCGATGTTCCGATCTTTGATAATGATGACTCCAGAATGATAAAGGTCGGATCTCAACTTAGCCACCAGATAAGAGAGGAATTGGTTGAATTTCTCCGGGCAAACCTCGACGTGTTTGCCTAGGCTCACTCAGATATGTGTGGGATCTTGCTGGACATTCGGAGCCATGCTTTGAATATTGACCCGCGGCATGTCCTGGTCAAACAGAAAAGGCACGGTATGGATCCAGAGAGATTAGCCACCCTGAAGGAAGAGGTAAATAAACTCAAGTCGAACGGGTTTATTCGAGATGCATTATACCCGGAGTGGTATCCAACCCAGTGCCTGTTAGGAAATCCAACGGGAAATGGAGAACTTGTGTGGACTACTCAGATCTATATAAAGCCCGCCCTAAAGACAGTTTTCCACTTCCCAGAATTGATCAACTTGTGGATTCAACGGTCGGACACGAGCTCCTATCTTTTATGGGCACGTATTCCGGC
Organism: Allium fistulosum; assembly: GCA_030737815.1. Taxonomy (NCBI): domain Eukaryota; kingdom Viridiplantae; phylum Streptophyta; class Magnoliopsida; order Asparagales; family Amaryllidaceae; genus Allium; species Allium fistulosum. The sequence goes on from CM060903.1 coordinate 261,157,176, forward strand.
TACAATCAAATACCGATGCACCTACCTGATCAGGAACATACTAGCTTTGTCACTGATCTGGGACTCTATTGCAATAATGTGATGTCGTTCGGACTCAAGAACGCTGGGGCAACATACCAAAGGCTTGTGAATAGAATGTTTGCTAACCAGATCGGGAAAACCAAGGAGGTGTACATGGACGATATGCTTGTAAAGTCATGGTTGTCCATCAATCATGTCAAAGACTTGGAAATAATGTTCAACATCCTCCGACGGTACCGAATGAACCTCAACCCATTGAAGTGTCACTTCGGAGTTGGATCTGGAAATTTCGTTGGATTCATTGTCAATGCTCGAGGAATTGAAGCCAATCCTGAGAAAATTTGGGCGATTTAGAATCTCGAGACTCCCAGTACCATAAAGCAAGTACAAAGCCTCAATAGGAAGGTGGCATCCTTGAGTAGATTCATCTCCAAATCCACAGACAAGTGCATTCCCTTCTTCGATCCGATCAGAAAAGGAAAGCGGAATTTCGAATGGACAGAGGAGTGTGAAGGCGCATTCCAAGCACTGGTTCAACATCTGGCGACGCCACCTATTCTATCAAAGCCGGTTGATCATGAAAGACTGTACATCTATCTGGCGGTTTCAGTGAACGCGATCAGTGCTGCATTACAAGTTGGAAAAGCTGGCTTATTGCCTCGTCATTGCCTCGAGAAAGCTTCGTCCTTATTTCCATACTCACCCGATCACTATCTACATCGACCAGCCGTTACGACAGGTCCTCACACGACCTGAGACATCTGGTAGATTGCTCAAGTGGAACATCAAGTTGAGTCAATTCGATATTGCTTACACACCAAGGCGAACCATTCAAGGACAAGTTCTGGCGGACTTTATAGCCGAATTCACTATACTAGAGAACTTGCCCAAAACCAGTGAATCTCCCAAACGCATATGGAAGCTGTACACTGATGGCGCATCAAACCACCGCTATTCAGGCGCTGGAGTAGTACTCGAAACTCCCGAAGGTCGATCCATATGCTATGCTTTGAAATTTTATTTCTGCGCAACTAACAACGAGGCCGAGTACGAAGATTTACTCGCCGGACTTAGACTTGCCAGAGACTTGGGGATTATTGCTGTGGAGGTTCATTGTGACTCGCAACTGGTCGTATGCCAAGTTCGGGGAGAATATCAAGCTAGAGACTGGAGGCTGGCTGCTTATCTTGCTCGGGTTCAGGAAGTGTTGAATCAGTTCGACTACTATATCATCTACTGCATACCCTGAGAGCATAATCAGAAAGCTGATTCTTTAGCAAAGCTGGCCAGCATTGGTGAAGCACTACAAATGGGGCTCATCCCCATTGAGACACTTACCACTCCAAGTATCGACCAAATAGAGATAGACTGGGTGTATGAGGCAACAACCGAGAAGGAGTCATGGATGACCCTGTTCATAAATTATCTTGAGCACAGAGCTTTGCCAGAGCACCAAAGTGAGAAAAGACAGGTTCTCTGGAAAGCTTCGTGATTCATTATCCAAAATGGAGTCATGTACAAGAGATGATACTCTATTCCTTTACTCCGGTTTATCACCCACTACGAAATCTATCGAGTGTTACATGATGTGCACGAGGGAGAATGTGGCGATCACACTGGGGGGCAAGCTCTTGCTAAGAAGATACTTCGATACAGATATTATTGGCCGACTGTAAATCGAGACATGTCGGACTATGCCAAAAAATGTGATAGAAGCCAGAAGCATGCCCGAATTCCAAGGGCCCCGCCTGCCGAAATCACTCAGATGGTCAGCCCATGGCCATTCGCCATATGGGACATCGATATAATAGGATTTTTACCTTTGGCTAAAGGTGGTGCGAAGTACGCCATCGTTGAAGTTGACTACTTTACAAAATGGGCGGAAGTCGGGCCCCTTGCTACCATCATGATGAAGAAAGTGATCAACTTTGTTGTACGCAACATCATCTGTCGTTTTGGCCTCCCATAAACAATTATCACTGACAACGGAGCCCAATTCGATAGTGTTGAGTAAAGAATTTCTGTCAATGTTTCCACATCTAGAAAAAATTCTTGGTAGTTTCTCACCCTCAAGCAAATGGACAAGTCATAGTTGTTAACAAAGTTATCAAGTCCATTCTGAAGAAATGACTGGAGAAGGCTGGAGGCAGATGGGTCGATGAATTTCTCATGGCCCTATGGGCATATCGAACTACCCACAAGTCCGCAATCGACCACACTCCATTTTCACTTTCCTACGGCTCTGAAGCCGTCATTCCAGTTAAATTAGAAGTACCTTCTCACCGTGTGACATACTATGATCCAAAGATGAATGCCATATTACTTGCCGAATCTCTGGATTTATTGGATGAGAAGCGTGAAGAGGCTGATTTGAGAGCAGTCGCATACCGCAGTCGAGTTGCCCGATTGTACATTGCTAAGGTCTGGCCCAGAACCTTTGAACTTGGCGATCTCGTACTCAAGAGAATCTATCCGGTCCCTTCACATATGAAACCGACATGGGAAGGACCGTATGTTATTGAATGGAGACTTGGAGACGGCACTTTCAAACTATCAACTGTTGATGCTCTTACTTTACCAAAAGCATGGAACAATGAGATTCTCCGTCGCTATCACACATAATAGGCTTTATTTATTCATTTAGTCTGCTTTCCCTTTGAAATCTATTTATGCATTTCGAAATTTGAACTTGTAATAAGGCAACTGACTTTGCCGAACTTTCTTATTTCAGCAATAAAATGCAAACTCGTCAAGCCAGAGTGGCGATTCTTGAAATGCGTCATGCGACCATCACGATACACGAAGTGCTAAGTTCCATCTTAGGGTGGGACTTATTCAAATAGGGAGTGAATGTGATCCAACCGGCCACTCGCTAAGTGAGACCCCAAGCTCGGTGGCAAGCAACCACGCTAAAGCCAAAAGGATTGATACACGAAAATCCTCTAACGAACTCCGGCTCCCAGATTATGAACCGGAGTACGAGCTCCAAAACATGGGCTCGAGGAGGGTGGATCCGTCCACCAACGACTTCACCCGTATTCAATTTAAACTCGAGCAGGATGATTCTGTCCATCCATGACCTCATCTCCATTTTTATAAGCTCGAAGAGGATGGACCAGTCCATCTACGACTTCGCTTGCCTACTCAGGGTGGATGTGATCCGACCATCCACAACCCTAATCAACATGTCGTTCCCAGAGTGCGAACAAGATCCTTATACTTAGACAAATGTGATCGATCGTCTGTCAACCAACTCCAGATTCCCGAAGTGCAAATCGGAGTATAAACATTAAACGGGTGTGATCGGCCACCCATCAACTAACTCTGGTCCCGAGAGTGCGGGCCAGAGTATAAACACCAAATGGGTGTGACCGACCACCCATCTACTGACTCTAAGTCCCCAGAGCGCAGACTGGAGTATAAACACAAAACGGGTGTGACTGACTATCCGCAAGTCAACCCAAGTCCCCAGAGTGCAGACATAATTCTAAGTATTAAACGAGTATAACCGACCACCCGTGAAATAACTTAAGTCCTCGGAGTGCGGATATGACTTCGAACATTAAGCAGGCATGGCCGACTACCGGCACGCTGATTTAATTCCCGGAGTGCATGTCTGAATACCAACAAATGAGCGAGTGTGATCCGACCACTCAAACTCATTTTCCTTTAACTATGTTCCGGCTAAGTAAAAGCAAAGGAAATAAAGGCCGGAAACGAATGCCGACCGACCACTTCAATTCTCCCCAGAACCGGGGGCATAGCTCAAGGACAAGCCGCTAATCGAGACTACGCAACATTGTGACTCGACTTTACGTTTGGTTATGACCCGAAGCCATGACTTCAGGACTTAACAACCGAACTCAAGTCCGACCCGAAGACTAAAGCCTCACAAGTACATTTAATGGAAATTTGAGCACTAAAACACTTAAACAAATAAACATAGAATTATGCTGAAGACTAAAGGAAATTTTATTACTACTATTCTTTGGAAAAAAGACAAGTACAAAAACTTATTCCAAGAATTCCTATAAGCAGGGGCCGAACCCGCAGCTATACATGGCCTACAAAATGCAAAATGAAATCATATCCTATCAATCTACCAAAAGAAGGAATACAAGGACACATCTACTCCTTCGACTTCTACTTCTTCTTCCTCGACGTTGACCCACTAGAACTACCGCTCAAATGCCTTTTTGAGCCTTTGCCTTCCCGGCCTCCTTTTACTGGTTGGTCTTCGGCCAGGGGAATTACAGGGGTCTCTTCCTCCAAACTCACAAGGATCGGGATACTTTCTTAATGTGGAGCCGGAGGAATGGTGGCACTTTCAGTGTAGGAAGACGAAGGAGGAACGTCAGCATCGATGATTGTGCTACTAGGAGAAATCATACGCATAGCAACTGGGCCGGGACTCACCATACCACCTCCAACACTGCTGGCTTGCTGGTCTTGCTCTATTTCGGTTGTGATTTCTGCCATTATCTCAACAACCCGTTTTGCGCTAACGCCCACTGAAATGCCACTAGTCAGGCCCGAGGAGCTAGTTGTAAACACATCTTCACCTATATCGAAAGGCAGATTAGTGATTGGGTCGCTTTGGTGGCCGAGGAGTTCTTCCACCATTTGTCCGTCAAGAACGAAACTGCTCTCGTGAACCTCCCCGGTTGATGTAGCGGCCGTTGTGGTCATTGCCTCCGTCAAAATGGCCTCCTGCTAATGATGCAATTCTTGGGTTGCAGGAGGAACGGTTGGTGCAACATCTATAGTTGAATAAAGATAAGAGAAGATATTAGTGACGTCTTCCGACAATGCTCCTGCACTTAGGCAAACGGAAAAATTGTTCAGAGTACCTTCCTCGGATTGGCTCACATGTCGAGACGGAGCGCCTTCAGAGACATGTTCGTGTACTGTACATAGGTGCGGTTGGTCGGGGTCGTACGCCGGAACAGCCGGAGGATCAATTCCAGATGTACGCTCAGGTTGGGTCACTACAGGCATCTTAGAGCTTACTTCATGATGCTCGATTCCGGACCCTTCTCCAACGTTTGGATACATGGTAGCAAGTTATTCATTTTTGAAAGTGATGATGGCATCATGAAGAACCTTTGGCTCATCTCCAACTAATATCCGGTTTTCAAGCTCGAAGTCGACGATAGTTGAAGTGTCGCGGTCCGCCTTCTCGTCCTCTACCAGGCGGCGCCATGCTTTGTATAGATTGAATGGGTAGTCTTCGAGCCAGCCCAGGTTGCGGTGTTTTAAGACATTGACATTATATGTGACCAGGAGATCCTTAATATCACTTTCCATCCTGGCCTCCGCCGCTTTTACCTCAGTTTCAATTCTGGCTTCAGCTTCTTGTGCCTTTAAGACTGCCGCATCCCTTTCGCTCCTAAGAGCCACTGTCTGCTCACATGCTTCTTCGGCAGCTTTATTAGCATCATCTTTTCTTTGATGGCCTTATTAAACTTTGCCTTTAGCTCCTCAAGTTCTTCGAGCGCAGCATCCCTTTCCGCCATGACAGTGGTGGTCCCATGGCCCATCTCTTCAACCAAGGCCAAGTGCTCCTACCGCATCTTTCCCATAGACTTATTCATCTCGTCGGCTCTCTTATTGGCCTTCGTTTCCGAGTTCCTTAAAGTTTCATTTTTGTTGGTAAGCACTTGCACTATACGGTCCTTCTGGGCAAGATCTTTCTCCAGTTTCTCGATTGTTTTCGCCCGATCGAAGGCCACCGTTGAAGCTTTCTTTGCCGTCTTCACCCATTCTCGATACTGATTGTAGACATCATATACATAATCATGTACTGTCTGCTCTACCTCATTAGGGATTCGCTTTAAGTTTAGGGGGGAATGAAAGCCATTAAAGCAGAGTTCGGAAAATCCGTCTTTAGCTTAGCTATTCTGATGGACCCTTCTCCCGTGGGCTCCATAGCAGTCGATGTGGTGACAACGGGATTTTCTACATCAGATCTATGGCGTTGCTCGCCAGACCTTGAAGTTTGGGGAGGCACTATGTGACATGAAGTTTTAGCACTTTGTTTTACGGAGCCGGAGGGTTGCGAGGGACCTCTAAGTGGTGGAGAACGTGACCGGGAATGGCACCTACTTTGATATTGCCGCTCCCTCTCCCTCTCTCTCCCTATCCCTTTCATAACGCTCCCTCTCTTGGATGGAACGCCTGCGATCATGTTCTCTTTTGAACTCACGCCTGCGAGATTCAGAACATGAACTAGAAGAATGGCATGCAGCACGAAGACTACCGAACATAGATCCCCACTTCAACATCGTATTTGTAAAATGAAAAGAGAAACGGAGCTAGATATCTCAGAGATTGAGAAACATGTGATTAAAGGTTGTGTGGAACCATGAAGTGTGTGCGTGCATGTGCAAACCCCCCAACCAACCGGTTGTGGCAGCCGTGCTTAAAGGAGTTGGCTCCCCTATATCTAAAGCACTTTGAAGCCCCTCTAGTCCGATATCTTGATGTAAAGGCAAATCATCCGAAATGGGAATGTCTGCTAGTCCCTCAAAAGAACTCTCCATTCGCGGAGGAGAAGTCTCCACGTTTACACCAGTTATAACGGGCGGAGAGAGCATGACAAATTTGCATCTCGTGGCTTTGTAGGCAATAGACTTGCCTCTTCTTTTCAGCTTAAAAGATCAAAGACTTTGAGAGGGCCTAGCTATGGGATCGTCTCCGGTGGGCACATTCTCATCACCGCCCTGTTTTGTAATCACGACACCAGGAGCTTTTCTCCCTTCATGCCTCGAGGGGGCCATTCTTAGAACTCCCGCCGATCTGATGCTCTGGTCTCTATCTATCAGCCCCACGGTAATCAAATTTTCATCTGTGAGGACTTCGTCGATTTCTCTATGCGCGGTCGGCACCGCTTGAAGAACCCTTACTATTTCTTTAAACTGAGCCCCTTCGGGTTATGGAATCAAAGCTGTATAAGAAGCAAAGTGTTAAGCTAGGCACCAATTGATACTTTCCTGTTAATCAACAAAGAGGTTGGAGCACTTACGTCTGACTAGCCACCGTTTGGAGAATCCTGGTGGACATCGAACGAAGAACCATTCGGTCTTAAAGTAGCTTAGCTTGCTCCAAGCTCCTGCAACTACCTGTCAATTTCTGACCGCTTCCAAAAAAGTGAAAGAAGGGTTGTCCCCGCAACTTTTTATGCTGAACAGATATTTGATCTCTTCCATAGTATGAGATCGGAAGAGGTGCTCCATGAAGATAACAAACAAACTGTTGAGCAAGGCATACCCGTTCAGTGCAACTTGGACAGAGCGATCCTCAAGAAAAGCAACACTTTCTGAATGAACTGATTGGAAGGAGGAAGAGTCCCAGCTACACGCATGAATATATTGCAAGTCGTGTATCCCGCCGGGGGGTTGTGAGCTCTATCTTCCAGCCCCGGCAATAAGACATCATTTTGTGGCAACCCGTGCCTTAGGCAAATCCTGCCTAACATTTCTTCGGAGATATTAGAGTGGACAGAATCCTGTGGGTTCATAATAAAAGCAGCACCTGGCATCTCGTCTAGAGTGGGACTTATTACTTCAGCTGCAATGGCTGGCATTTCGATTACTGGAAGAGAAGGACTCTGGACATCCTAGGGCTTAGAACTTCCGAGTTCCATAGCTATGGAACTCAGTAAAAATTATCCTTAGATGGCAATAAACCTGTGTTCCCCCCGGTGTGAAATGCGTGAAAGTGTGGTGTAGTGCAGTGCAACATAATACTTAGGGTTTCTACAAATTCGGAAGGCGTTAGAACGACAAGACTTAGAGATTAAACCAGAGTGACCATCATCGTTGACCGTCACAACCGTGCCAACCTGACTTCGGAGAACGATCCATGTCCGAGTTTGTTAAGTTTTTCAAGTTATAGTTCCATCGACAAGCTCCAAAGGGCAGTCAAATATGCAGTTTAACAGTTAAGTTCGGATATGCATGGCTGAAGCTCGTCAAAGACAAGTGTTTGATTATGCAAGATTTCGTATCCATCAAAGTTCGAACTTGGATCGATCACCAAGAGCGAAATTCGTATCGATCGTGGGAAGCAGTGTTTCGTATCGATCGCTCAATGGTCAGTTCGTATCGATCCTAAACCCTCTGTTTCGTGTCGATCGACGGAAGCACCTTCGTATCAATTGCAAGGTCCAAGATTTCATATTGATCGCTCTGGATCGATACGAATTTCCATCATCAATCGATATGAAACAATTCCTTCCATCGATACGAACTTCTTCTTCATCCACAATCGATACGAGTACATCCTTCGTGTCCATCATCCCTTCTTCTTCTTCCCCAAGAAGATAACACACCATTTCTTCCTTCCTCGACCATGCTCCGACCCAACTCCGACATTAACATCATCGGAATCGATCATAGATTTGTACGAATTGGCATAAAATCCGAGCCTCATCGTTCTAAGATGAATTATTTCAACTAATTACCTAGTTTGGTGGATCGATTTGGGAAATTAATGAGTTAATTTGGTTTTGGAAATGAAGGCAGTTTTCTTCTTTCTCACGTGCTCTATTGATATGAAGGCAAGTGTGAAAATGTTGGCAAGTAGAATATTCGGCTAAGTCCAAAAAGCATTTATACGAACTCATGGCCAGGCAAGAAACAATTCTATTTTTTCGTGATTTGATATTGAATGTAAATAATTCATAATCATCAATAAATCAGGTTAAGATCGATCTAAACCTTCGTCTCCCAGTAACCAAAACAGATTGGAGCGGTCACAAGTTCCATCGATACGAAGAAGCTTATTCGTATCCATCAATCCAGAATGTTCTGAAGTGTAGCTATTCGTGTCCATCAACTATCGATCTCATATGTCCTATCGATACAAAAGGCCATTGCAAAATTATACATCTGTCTCATCGATATGAAATGCCAACTTCATATCCATCACTTTGATGACTACAAGAACTAGTATCCATCGATGAACTAGTATCCATCAATACGAATCGTCTCCAAAACCACCTGCTTCGTATCGATAGCCGTCGATATGAAAAACATACCCCAACTTCTCAAATCGATCCAGGAGAGGATCGATACGAAGAAAGGAATTAAAACGACCGTCAAACGTCATTACAAATCGATTTTCACATCGATCAAGGAGAGGATCGATACGAAACTCGATCCAAACAAAAAAAATTAAAAAACTTGACAACAACCCATGAACATGTAAACGTGAGTTGGAGTCAGGTTACCATACATGCATGTATGACGGACTAGCATTCAATTTTCAAAATTGACATGAATTGAATGCTCACCTGATGACAATCAAAACAGTGAACAAAAAATTGCTAGCACTCAACACTCAGTTACAGTAAAACACTGCATGATCATTGGTAGTCAAAAATTCAGCATTTATATTACTGGAAATCAATCAAAGGTTACATCTCTTGACAAAAAGGCAATGACTATTCAAAGAATCGGATAGAACTTTTTCAGAATAAAGAATGCAGCTTTTTAAAGCACATCTGTTCACACAAGACATACTTTAGGGGGTAAATGTTATCCCGCCTTTTGGCAAGGCCGTGATACCAAGGACTTTGCTGAAAACCAAAGACAATTTGACTCGGAGATCGGTTATACACAGGTTCACTAGGGATACTGGCGAATTTTGTCCGAATTCGGATCGAGCTACAATTAACATGACACGACAAGCAAAGCTATGAAAGCCACCGTCCCAAATTTCAATTCAATTGGAGTTCATATGCTCAAGTTATGGATCGATCAAGTTTTATGTGAAACACGTCTGTTTCGTATACATCAAATAGCATCGGTTCGTATCCATCCATCAAGTAACTCCATTTTGTGTCCATCCATCGAAGTCAACCTTATTCGTATCCATCGAAGTCATCATTTCGTATCGGTTTCATTTCTACGCATTTCGTATCAATCCTCCTATTCACACATTTCGTATCAATCAGCCATTGATCGATACGAGGAACACATGACAGATCGATACGAACATCATCGTCTTCAATCGATACGAAGTGGCCTCTAAATAATTGATACGAAAAAATTTACTCTAGACCAATACGAAGAAGGCGCAGTCAAGAGAAGGAAGCGGTCATGCGGCATGAAAAGTAGACTCTCCTGAACTGTTGATCCACGTCATCTGATCGGTACGCAAAGGATCGACACGAAGACCCATCGATACGAAATGGGATAGATACGAACAGTTCAGCCTACTGCAAATGCAACATTGGATCGATCATAACTCAAGATCTACAAATCCAAATGCTACCAAATTTTCACAGGAGCTTATTTACCACCTCAACATTGTCTCTGATCGGTGCTCAGCTCAAATGGATGTCGTTTTGATCGATACGAACAAGGTAGTGATCGACCAGGGATCGATCCCAAATGACCACAGATCGATCAAATGGGTCCACCCATGTGGGAGAAGAGGTATTCCGAGATCCAAGCCAGATATTTTCAGACTACACATATAAATAGCAGCCTTATGCCTTCAGAAAAGGGACTTTTTGACGCCATTACGCCGTTACTCTGCCGGAGATCCAATATAACTTGAGTGTTTGAGTCATTCTTTGTTGTAATCAGTTAGTAAACATCAATAAAAAAGCAAATCTTCCAAAGTGGACATAGGCTACAATGCCAAACCACTATAAGTCTCTGTCTTTTTTACATTTCTGTTTGCTAATTTTGGCGTGTTTGTTAGATTAGCCTCTGTTTACATTTAAATTCTTCATTTTAATCTCTTCAAATACGTCCAAAGGGTGTTGTGACCAATTTTGATACAAACAATAATTTTGGTAAGTTTGACTCTAAAGCCGATAAAGGAATATTTGTCGGTTATTCAGAAAGGAGTAAGGCATACCGCATATTTAATACTAGGACTAACTCAATCAAAGAAACTTTAAATGTTACCTTTGATGAAAATTTAACAAAATAGCTGATTATTATGAAATAAACAATGTTAATACACCATCAACTAGTATTCAAAATGAACAGGAGAAAAATAATGAAGTTACTTAAGAAATAGTTAATTCATCAGGACAAAATAAAAATAACGAAACTCCAAGAATTTTAAAAGATCATCCTATTGAAATTATACTAACGACGTCAAAAAAAAGTAGTGACTCGAAAACAATTAAATGAAATGAGTCACTTAGCATTTATATCTATAGATGAAATGAGTCACTCAACCAATTTTTTAATAGCTACATTCCTCCCTGTCCCGCCCTTCTCTCTTGCCCTAGTTCTTTGAATTCTGCCCCCCTCTGCCTGTATCTCCTTCTTTCCTTCCTTTGCCCGTGCCTCCAATCCCTCTTTTCCCTCCCGCTTTCAACCCCGACCCTCCTCCTCTCTCTGTTTCTTCTGTCCCTATCCTTCCTTCTACATCTCCCTTTGTTCCTCTGTCTTCTATTCCTCATGGTGGTGCGCCTTGTCAACAAATATGGACTTCCCTTTTCAAGAGTACATCGTGCAATGCGGGGAAGTGCATCCCTGTTAACATGGTGAATGAATTTTCCTGGTGATGCTTTGGTGCCTCCTCAATCTGTTCTTGAGGCTGGCAAAGAAGTTTGGTAGGATTATCTGGTTTGATTGTCTCTAGACAACCACTTTTTTATACGATGGTTACACTACATCTAAAAAAGTTATGGAAGCTAAAAGGTAGTATCAAGGTGAAACCTGATAGGACTATATTTCTTTTTCTACTTTTGAGTAATGAGGACAAGTGGAAAACTATGGAAGGTAACCCAATCCCAATGAGAATTAATATGTTCGTTGTGGAGGAGTGGGAACCTTCTGTTAAGCAATGTTTGTGGTACAATCAAGTCTGATCCAATATGGATTCACTTGTCTAATATTCCATCAATTGCCTGGTCCCCCATTGAAATTAATTGGTTAGCTGTCAGAACTAGAAGATTGATTTGTTTGATGAAGTACTAAAAGAATGGTAAGATTAACCTATGCTAAGTGCTTTGTTAAAGTTACACCTTTGTCTGATATGGTGACAAGTTTTCCTATATTGTTAGAGGATTGGACTGAGCAATTTATGCAAGTCTATTCTCAGTGAAAGCCCGAAGCTTGTTGTACTTGTAAATTGTTTGGTCATTCTAATGACTGTTTCTTAAATGAAAAGATTAAGGAGGTAGAAAAAGAAGATAAGAAAGCAGGGGGGATGTAGCTTTAAAGACGGATGGTGGTAATGGCAATGAAGTTGTTAAAAAGATTGCTCGAACAAAAAATGTTTGGAGAAAAATGTAATTAAAAGCAACAATAGTAAGGCGTAGGAGATGAATAATGATATTGCTACTGTTTCAGGGAAGGCAAATGAAAATAAGAATTGTGAAGGGGATGTAACCAAGGAAGATCCAGTCGAAGTCAATGATGTGGATGAATTAGTTATGGCTGAGGTGGAAGAGGTTGCTAAACAATCTAAGGATGATATTTTGAATCAAAATAAGTTTTAAGCCCTTTAGGAATTGAATGGTGATGAAGGAGGGATTTGTGATGCACATAATGATGAGCAAGATGATGTTAATTCTCACGGGGATGCTCTTTTATCTCAGGCTAGTGATGTTGAACCTGATAGTAAAAATATGGGCTTAACCACCTGGTTGAACCCAATTCTGAATTGGCAAGCCTTTTGGAGTGTAATGAGTAGCAGGGTATTGTTGTTATTCAGGATGTAACCCTAATTTCTCCTAAATTAAATCATGTAGTTGTGTATGTATCTGAACGTGCACAAAATGCAGATACTCTCTTGCACGATTCTTCTAACATTAATGCCCTACCAAATTCCTATGTATCCAATCTATCAACTTTTGAACTGCCATATTCTCACTCTTCCCAATCTCCTCCTTTTAAATCAAATCCAAATATACTTTTTGATAATATTGTCATGAATGTGCTTGATGAATCTAATCATTCCCCTAACTCACACATCCCTCTCCCTCCTAGTTGGATTTCTCCTCCAATTAATCACTCCTCTCTTCTTTTGCCATCTGATCTAATTACATTACTGTTAAGCAAGCTGTAATAGTATCTTCACAAAGCTCCAAAACAAAGAAGAATAAACCTAAGAATAAAATGAAAAAAGCTCACTTCCTAGGATCATGACAACAGTATAACCATTGATGATCATGAAACAATGCCTGAATCTGATTCAATCAACTCTTCTTCTACAAGAAGAACAAGGAGAAACGAGTTCCCTCTTTCCTAATAGTTTGCATTATGTTAAAAAACTTTGGAACTTGGAATAGCATAGGAGCACACAAGGAAATAAAATTAATACAAGCAAGGCATTTAATCATAATACATAAACTTGGCATTTTAGCTCTCCTTGAGACTAAACTGAATCTTCAACTTACTCTCAAAGCAGCAAAACTTATAAATCCTTCTTGGGATCTCCATCACAACTTGGAACAGGGACATTATGGCAGAATTATAGTCCATTTAGATCCATCAATTTATAAACTCAACCCAATCATTGTTCATAGACAGTTCATCCACTTTCATGCCATTCACCTTCCCACCTCCTCTTCTCTTTATATCACCTTTGTATGTGCTAACAACCATCTTATCCCAAGGTAGGAATTGCTTGATTATCTCCCATACCTTAGGTAGGAGACACAACCATGGTTTGTTATGGGTGACTTCAATTGTATACTCAGTGCTTCTGATTGAAATAGTGGCTCCTCACTAAGTCTTAAAGATATTGTCCTACTTAATAAAGCTATTAATCTATCCAATCATTCATGAAACCCATTTTTTGGGCCCAAATTAACATGGAATAATAAAAGAAGAGATGGTATCAGAACTATGAGCTGCAATGACCTCACTTTCATTAATATGCCTTCTCTTGTTAAATGGCCTAACCTTGTTTCACATGTTCTCCCCCCTTTGTTGTATGACCATTATCCTATCCTTCTCTTCTATGGGAACAGTGCCATTAATTTTTTTTTAGATTTTTTGATTCTTGGATTGAAGATCTTGATTTTTTAACCATTGTTCTTAACTCATGGTGTATTTTTTTTTTAGTAATGATATGTATATTTTTCAACTGAAGCTTAGGTTTATAAGAGAAGCTCTAAGAGGATGGGTCAAAGCTAAATATGGGGATGGTGATGGTCTCTCAAAGAACTAGAAAGTTCAGTTGGAGATGGTGCAATTAAGCATGGTTGACCAACCGACAACATTCCTTTATCTGAATAAGATCATGATTTAACTTTGAAGCTTTCTGAGGCACTTATATCTGAGTTGCAAATGAAGAAGCAGAAGCTAAGGAAGGTGTAGGAAATACGGGGTGATAGGAATTAAGGCTGTCCACGGATACTTTCGGATACGGATAGTGCCATATCCGTATCCATATCTGAAATCATTTTCGGATATCGGATATCCGTATCCGCTTAATTTTCGGATATCGGATATCTATATCCGCTTAATTTTCGGATACGGACGGATATCGGATATTTATCCGCTCCGCCCATAATCAATAAATTTAAAAGTATAAACAAAAACGTTTGGATCAATATAAAACAGTTTTTGTACTAACTTTCATAAAAAAAACCAACGAATCAAAAATGTGATGACAAAACATTGTTTTATATTAATATTCGTATGCGTATCCAAAAATATTCAAATATTAAACACTAAAACTATATGTTTTCACTAAAAATGAGCAAAAAAAACCATATCGTAGTAACATCCAATGGTTAGGAAATAGTTGGAAAATCATATATTAATTAAATATAATTTTAATTAAACATATATATGCATCAGTTAATCGGACGGATATTTTTCGGATACGGATACCACAATAACCATATCCGTATCCGGAAAGCTTTTCGGATATCGGATATCTGTATCCGCTTTTCGGATAACGGATATTTTTCATATTTTCGGATACGGATTCGGACGGATATCGAATTTTTCGGGTACCCATTGACAGCCCTAACAGGAATACAAAGACTTATCATAGCTCACTTAAATTAATGATGTCTAAAGCAACATATTACATATAAGTGATGAAGTTGGCTTGCAGCATGACACTCCCAGTTCTATTAATAATACTTTCTTAGATAATCATGCAAAGCTACTAGGAATTCCTGAAATTCATAACCCTAATCTTAATGACCTCCTAACAACCGCTCTACCCAGGTTAAACGTTGATGATGTTAATATCCTTTCTACTAAAGTTACCGATGATGAGATTAAATCAGCTGTATTTAGAATGAATAAAACTTCATGTGGGGGAGCAGATGGTTTTAATGCTCTGTTTTTCACCCATTATGGGTCAATAATTGCACATGATCTGCTAAAAGTTGTTCATAACTTTTTCAACCATAATAAGTTGATAGGTAGCATCAATGCTACCAACCTGGCCTAATTTCCCAAATCAAACCAAGCTACCTCAGGTATGGCCTTTAGACCAATAGCCTGCTGTAATAAAATTTATAAGTTCATCTCCAAGGTATCACTTCTTGGCTAAAGCTTGTGCATTCAAACGTCATTTCAGGTAACCAGGTAGCCATCCTTCCTAACAGGAGTATTTTAGCCAATGTGCTGCTCACCCATGAGTTTATGAATGGTTATAAAAGAAGCGACATCACTCTTAGAGCTATGATGAAGCTTGAAATTGAGCTTATGACACCATTCAGAGGAGGGCAATTGTGGCGGTAATGGAAAGAATGAACTTTCATTGCCATTTTGTAAATTGGATTTATACAGCTATATCAACTATCTCTTATTCTCTGGAGTAGGGTTGTTATGGTAATGGTTACCGTTACCGTTTCACAAATACCGTTACCGTACCATTTTTACTGGTAAGCGAAAATTGCTTACCGTTACCGTTACCGATAGGCTGGTATACCGAAGACTGGTATACCGATAATCTGGTAACCGTTACACTGGTAATGGTAAATTACCGTTTGTCTAATAAAGGTGAGTAACATAACACGTATTCATACCATAGCGGCAATTTATAGTGTTACTTAATAAAAAAAACATAAATAAAAAAGAAGTGAAGTGTATTTAACATTATTTCACCTGGTTAATAAACTAAATTTAACCATTTGCTTGGTTCTGAATGTCTATAATAAAGCATGTTACATGAATATACATGTATTATAAATTGACTGGTAAATTTACCGTTACCGCTGGTATTGAAGAAATGTTACCGATGATTTACCGTATAAAATGGTAAATTTACCGTTACCATACCGATTAAACTGGTATACCGATTTCACTCGAAAATGGTAACCGATTGGCTGGTAATGGTATGGTAATGGTAAATTTACCGTTACCATAACAGCCCTACTCTGGAGGTTAATGGAAAAAATGCAGGGTATTTTAAAGGCACTCAGGGAATAAGGTAGGGTGACCCAATGTCCTCTTATTTATTCATGATTGTAATGGAGTTGTTCAAGCAATTGATTAATAAGGCAGTTTTTAACAAAGAGTTTGTGTTGCATACTAAGTTTAAAGATCCTTGTATCTCTTCTCTTCTATTTTCCGATTGTTAGGTGTGGCTCGCATTGTAAATGGAGTGGGTGCGTGGATTGAGCGGGTTAAAAGTCCCACATCGCAGAATATTCGGAATAATCGTGGTATATATATGGGATTGGTGGCACGTAACATAGGGGATTCCTTTTGTTACAATGTGTTGCCAAGACCAGATTATATGCCCGATGGAAGACGATGGAGGGATGTTCAATCGGGACGTCGGCATGGGAGACTTCGACCGTTGACCTCGGATAGACACGGTAAAGCGAACGCGTAGGTGCGCGGGAATGCCGAAACTCAACATGGTATCAGAGCTCCATGGTTCGATGGGACCGGTATGATGCAGCGTGACCGAAGCATGGCTCCGAAGGGGCTTGAGCATGGGATGCTCGTCAAGGTGGAGATATGGTTAAGCAGTCGCTCCCTCCTGCTTATGAGAACTCAGGGTAGCAGCCTCATCCAACTGCGAAGAGAACTCGGTATAACTCCAAGGTGACTTGAGCAATGCTCGTCAATGTGGAGATTGTTAGGTGTGGCTCGCATTGTAAATGGAGTGGGTGCGTGGATTGAGCGGGTTAAAAGTCCCACATCGCAGAATATTCGGAATAATCGTGGTATATATATGGGATTGGTGGTACGTAACATAGGGGATTCCTTTTGTTACAATGTGTTGCTAAGACCAGATTATATGCCCGATGGGAGACTTCGACCGTTGACCCCGGATAGACACGGTGAAGCGAACGCGTAGGTGCGTGGGAATGCCGAAACTCAACATGGTATCAGAGCTCCATGGTTCGATGGGACCGGTATGATGCAGCGTGACCGAAGCATGGCTCCGAAGGGGCTTGAGCATGGGATGCTCGTCAAGGTGGAGATATGGTTAAGCAGTCGCTCCCTCCTGCTTATGAGAAGTCAGGGTAGTAGCCTCATCCAACTGCGAAGAGAACTTGGTATAACTCCAAGGTTACTTGAGCAATGCTCGTCAAGGTAGAGATTGTTAGGTGTGGTTCGCATTGTAAATGGAGTGGATGTGTGGATTGAGCGGGTTAAAAGTCCCACATCGCAGAATATTCGGAATAATCGTGTTATATATATGTGATTGGTGGCACGTAACATAGGGGATTCCTTTTGTTACAATGTGTTGCCAAGATCAGATTATATGCCCGATGGGAGGCGATGGAGGGATGTTCAATCGGGACGCCGGCATGAGAGACTTCGACCGTTGACCCCGGATAGACACGGTGAAGCGAACGCGTAGGTGCGCGGGAATGCCGAAACTCAACACCGATGATGTTATATTATGCACTAAACCAATAGAAGCCTCTCTGATTAGCATCTCCAAATTGTTGAAATCCTTCCATAGCATTTAACTGGCCTGTAGATCAATCACGAAAAATCATACTTATCTATAGCAGGCCTTCCAGAGTTGTAGAGGAATGTTTTGCATGATTTACCTTCTCTTCCTACTTTGAGCAATAGTATTACTCATTTTGGTATCCCACTGGCTTCAAGAAAAATATAATAATTTGACTATCTCCCTATATTTGAAAAAATTACCAAAACTATGAACAGCTGGGCTAATAGGCTCTTGAACCAAGCTAGTAGGTTGATTATTATTAAAGCTATTATTCATGCCATGACTGTTTGTTGGAGTAGATCCTTCATTCTTCTAACCAAGTTAGGCAAGCCACGAATCATTTTATATGGACTAGTAATATGTACTCTTGAAAACTAGTTTCATTTGCTTTCAGCAAAGTGGAAAAGCCTCATAGCTATGGAGGATTGGGTATTAAAAGTATGAAGCTATGGAATATGGTTGCTTTTTCTAAGCATTTTGATAATTTTCTAAACAACAAGGATGATATTTGGGTCAAGTGGGTGAGAAAGTATCACCTTGGTTGCAAGAGTTTTTGGATAATGGACATGTCACCTTTATGTGGTTGGGTCTGGAGGTCAATTCTACAACTAAGAGATTTATTGCATCCTCATGTGCAACTAAATTTATCTCCTAGCAGCCTTGCAAAATTTTATTTTGTTCCTTGGGCCAAGAAGGGTTTTGTTTTTGGAAAATGCTTTGTCCTATGATGAGAAATGCCAATATGGTATTCCTACGGAGGCCAAAGCTTGTGATTACATGCTGGATCGAATTATCACTGTCCCATACACAAGTAATGTAAGAGTTCAGGTTGTATGGAACTTAATAAAAAATGCTAAATTGCCTGTAGGTGATGATGAATTTTTCTAGATTAGTAAGCAGAAGGTCCATACAATCTCCACAATTTACAAAGCAATATCTTCTTCTGCAAGTGATACTAAGTTTTGGTGGAATAGTAGGATCTAGGGTAATTTTAGTTTAGAGAAATCTAACTTTCTTCTCTAGAAAGTGATCAGGAATGGTTTGCTTACAATGTCTAATCTGCAGTTTCGGGATGTGAATGTAGTTAATAACTGTGCTTTTTGCATAAACCATGTTGAGGATAGCTTGCATCTCTTTTTCAATTACAAGGACATATACCCTGTGTGGTGTAAAGTATTGTGCAAGGGAAACCTGTAGACCCCTTTGAGAAATAATGCAGATTAATGGATACGATTATTTAAGGTACTAGGTGAAGAAATCATGATACATTGGTGTTGTTTCTGGTTTTGAAGATTTATGTAGCTGAAATATGGAGGGAGAGGAACACTAGGGTTTTTGAAAAAAAATGCATCAGCTCAAGTACTGTGCAATGTAATATATCATAAGATCAGGGAAAGTTTAAGTGTGCATGGCATTTTGAGTGAGGAGGTAGCTTCTGTATGTGGGTTTAAAGCATGGTGTGCTTGTGTTTTTTCTTTTTTCATGTGTTTTTTTATTTGTGTTTTTTCTTTTCTTTTCTAAGTGATGCTTTGTGTTTTTTCTATCATAGGTTTAAGCTTTTTTGATCCTATTTTTTTTACATGTATAAAAAATCTAGAAAGGGCCCAGTCTACCCTGCTTGCTTTGCTAAAAAAACCTATAAGGAAGTAGAAAAGGACGAATATTGGATTTTAGCTATGCAAGAAAAAGTAAATCAATTTGAACGTAATAAGGTGTGCGAATTAGTCCCAAGACCCAATGATAAAGCTGTAATAGGAACAAAATGAGAATATGAAAATAAAAGCGATGAAAATGATGAAATAGTTAGGGATAAATCTAGACTAATTGCCCAAGGATACAATCAGGAAGAAGGAATCAAATATGATTAGACCTCTGCTCATGTTGCATGACTCAAAGCAATTAGAATACTCCTAGCTTTTGCCTGTCATCGCTTTATATCAAATAGATGTGAAAAGTGCTTTCTTAAATGGTTTTATAAAAGAAAACGTTTATGTTGAACAACCACCCTTAACTAAACATGAAATATATCCAGATCATATTATATAAGAAAGTTCTATATGGTCTTAAACCAGCACCACGTGCTTGGTATGACAGACTAAAAAGTTAATTAACAAATTCTGGTTTTGAAATTGGAAAAGTTGACTCAACTTTGTTTACAAAATGTGAAAATAATGATAGATCTACTAATGAAAAACTTTGCACTAATTTTTTTGAAATTATGAGAAAAGAATTTGAAATGTCCCATATGGGTAAATTAAATTATTTTTTTGGATTATAAATTAAACAACTAGAAAATAGAATTTTTATTTCACAAGAAAAACATATTAAAGATTTAATTAAAAGATTTGGTGTCGATAAGATGAGCAGAAAGAAAACACCAATAAATACGACTATTCACCAAGATAGAGATGAAAATGGTAAGGATATCAATCAGAAACATTATAGAAGTATGATTGGATTATTACTTTACTTAACCGCGTATCACCCTGATATAATGATGAGTGTGTCTTTGCACCTATTTTCAAGCTAATCTCAAGGAGTCAAAACAATGAGTCGTTAAAAGAATTTTATGATATCTAACCGGAACTAAGGACTATGGTCTATTCTATCCTTAAGGATGTCCATTCGAATTAGTATCATATAGTGACGCTGATGTCCATGGATTTCATATCGATAGAAAAAGAACTAGTGGTACTTGCTATTTTATAGGTCAATCCTTAGTCTCTTCATTTAGTAAGGAAAAAATTGTGTTTCTCTGTCTACGTGTGAAGTAGAATATATATCAGCTGCTTTAGCCTGTGTTCGGATAGTTTAAATGTAACAAACTCTAAAGGACTTCGGTGTAAACTTAACTAAATTATCTATTTACTGTGATAACACCAATGCTATTAATTTAGCAAAAAACCTTGTGAATCACTCCAGAACTAAGACATTGATATAAGACACCATATTTTAAGAGATCATTTCAAAAAGGAAAATATTACTTAGTTTTCAAATAAGATTTACTAAATTTTTAGAAACTTAAACACTAAAACATAAATTAAAGTTTTTTAAACTATTTAACCATATATATATATCACATATATATATTATAGTAGAAATATATATATGTGTGTATATATATATTAATAAATCAAGGTAGGCTCAAAATGCTATAAAAAACCCAATGATGCATCGATCTAGTGATAGTTTTTAATTTCAGAACCGAGCGTCCTTTAAATGTTTCCCTCTCTTCCACTTTTCATTTTCAAACCCAAAAACGAAATCTCAAGCCCTAGCTCACATTTTAGGTTCCCAATTTTTCTAAATCTCATCAATCTTCCAAATAAAAATCAAATCTTTGACAATGGTAGGAGGAAAGGAGTATATCTTCCACTTCCTTCGGTTTTATTGATGAATTGCTCACCGATGAAGTTCGCAATTGGCTGAAGAACAACCAAGAGAACATCTAGAAGTTTAAGGCTTTGATGGCCAACGAGCATCTAGGCGGGCATCCGGTTAACTTAAACACCCTAAACTTGTATGACATTAGAAATTTGTTCACCCATGCCGAGTTAGTAAATATGATTAGCTTGAATTGTTATGAGGTTGGCATTTATCCCCAGTGCATAGCGATTTTCTATGCCAATCTTGAAGTTGGTAATGATGATAATGGTTGATTCTAGATTCTAGTATCAAAGATGTGGAAATTCCTTTCATTGAAAGTGATTTAGGAGATATGCTAGGAATTTCATCAGAAGGAATGCCATTGGATGAAATTATTTTCGGTGAGCAGCCTATTATGCGTCAAATTTTTCATAACACTAGTGATACTAGGTCTACTTCGAATCTAACTCATTTGGCCCGTCATATGAATTCTGCAACATAATTTGATTCCAAAGACTAGTAATTTTGATGAGATAAACCCATTAGTCCGTAAAGCAAAATATGCTATTTTGGGAAATATTAGAGTGAATTGGGTTAATGCAATGGTGAACAACATGATGGAAAATAGATCGTGTGAGAAAAGAAGGTACAATCCTTATGGAAATTTGATTACAATAATTCTTCGATGATTTCGTATTAGGCATCTGTACTCAAGTGTATTTGATGATAAAGTTTTAAAACAATGTAAATTCCATCAACCCTAGGTGAAATTACTATTGAAACTCCTATACATGAGTCAGCTCAAGAAGACAATCCTAAACCTTCCTCTCCACAACATGATTCTCCTATGCATACATCACCGTACGAAGCTCGTATTCTTACTACTCTTAATAGGCAAGGATAACCGAGTCAGACAATGCATAAAGAGAAAATGGAACAAAAGAATATCAAATCCCCGAACCCGGACGAGGTTATTATAAGTAAAGCAAAATATGCTATTTCGAACCTCTTTACTGACTATTACCGCTCCATCCTCGGCAAACCCTCTCCTCCCCTTCCCCTCATAGATTGGAACCTACTCTATCCCAACCCATCGCCCATCCCAATAGACTCCCCCTTCATAGAAGTAGAGATCCTGGCCGCCCTCAAAGACATGGACAACAACAAATCCCCGGGTCCAGATGGCTTTGGCCCGTTTTTCTTCAAGCACTTCTGGGGGGTTGTCAAGGGAGATATCCTAGACATGTGTGCTGAATTCTGTTCCAACCCCATGGCCATAGCTCGCCTAAACTACGCCAATATTGTCCTCCTGCCTAAATCCGAAGGAGCCAACTCTCTATCAGCCTTCCGACCCATTAGCCTTCTGAACACCACTTTTAAACTGATTACCAAAGTCCTTGCCAATCGCCTCCAAAACCATATGGAATCGCTAGTTGGAGCAGAACAGTCAGCCTTCATCCAGGGTAGGATTATCCTGGACTGTGTTGCGGCAACGCAAGAAGTAATCTTCTTCTGTCATTCAAACAACATCCTAGGGGTCCTTCTAAAACTAGATTTTTCCAAGGCCTTTGATTCAATTAATTGGAATTTTATTAATGAGCTTCTAATGCATAGAGGATTTCCACCTAAATGGTGCAACTAGATCAAATGCATCCTAAATTCGAGCCTTTTCTTGATCCAGATCAGCGGCTCATCTGGAGGGCTCATCAAATCAGCTCGGGGTCTCAGGAAGGGAGACGCTCTCTCTTCGCTTATCATCGTCCTAGTGGCGGATGTCTTTAACTGCATGATCAAACTGGCGATAGCTAATAACTACTTAGATGGTATTTATCCCCCCAACCCTAACCCTAACTCTTACCCTAACCTAATGATATCCAACCTCCAGTTCGCAGATGACACCATCCTCTTCGTCTCCCTTCTCCTGAACACATCCATAGCCTATAAGTCCTCCTTTACACTTTCGAACTCATCTCAGGCCTATCAATTAATTTTAATAAGAGCTCCATCATCATGCTTGGAAACGCTGATCATCTCGATCCCTACATCTCCTCCTCCCTCAACTGCAACATTGCCACTTTTCCAATATCCTATCTAGGCATCCCCCTGTGCCCCACCAAGCTTCATCGATCTGACTGGACCCCCCTTATATCCAAAATTGAATCAAGACTTGTAGGCTGGAAAGCAAACACTCTATCGACTTCAGGAAGGCTGGTCTTGGTTAAAGCTGTACTCTCGGCGCTCCCTCTCTACTGGCTCTCTTTCCACAAAATTCCCAGCTGGGTATCCAAAAAAAAAGAATTGACGCTATTAGACGCTCTTTCCTCTAGAATGGGGGGAAATCCAAATTCCTTGTTAACTGGAAAATTACATGCATGCACGAGGACCATGGCGGATTAGGTATCACCAATCTGATTACTTTCAATCAGGCGCTTCTAGCAAAATGGCTCTGGCGTCTCCTCTCGCCGGGGTCAGTTCATCTGGAAAGACTGGATCCTGGCATCCCACTACAATGCCGACCCATTCTATGCTCTCCATTTCGCTCCACACTTCAAGCCCTCCCCCTTTTGGTCTGGTGTTCTAGCATCAGTGGACCGCATTAAACCCCTACTTCAGGTGAACCTAGGTAATGGCTCTAACTGCCTTTTCTAGTATGACTCCTGGCACAGCCTCTCCCCACTAAATTGTTCCTTCCCATCCCTCTTTTCCTCCTCCAACCTCCCCCTCTTGACAGTGGTAGAAGCCGTCAACCTTGGCCTACCCAACTTATGTCCCCCAACCCTCTTCGCCGATGACACCCTCTCAGAACTCCTATCCGCCCTCAGCCTACTGCAATCAGTAACCCTTAACCCTTCATCGTTGGATCACCATACATGGGCTCTATCTCCCTCCAAAGGCTTCGCAGTATCACAATGATACTCTTTCCTAAACCACCCTGGTAGGCTGTTCTCCTTTGCTCGTGTCTGGAAATGCCGCATCCCTCCCCGAATCAAATTCTTCAATGGTGTCTCATCCATGGCCGCATCAATACCAAAGATCGCCTCACTCGCTTGAACATCACATCTGACCAGAATTGTGCCTTATGTAACACTGAAGCCGAATCAATCCGTCACCTTTTCTTCGACTGCGACATATCATACTACATATGGGTTTCGGTTTGCATACACAATCTAGGGCAAACCCACATAATCACAGATTTTTTTGATCATTGGCAATATAGTGCACCAAACCATCATCTTGACATCCTTCTAGCCATCTTCAGCTGGGTCATTTGGAAAGAGAGAAATGCCTTCGTTTTCAATAAACCCACCAACTCGCGGTTTAGCATATGCGGTAAAATTTCTAATATCTTTGCTTATTGGTTGGGCTCTTCCTCCTCGGCCCCCTTCAAATTTCGTCTTCCATCAGTACGGTCCCCATCGGATGAATCGATAGGCAGTGCATCATCAGCTGCGCCGACTGGCCACCCTGGTTTCGACTGAGGGTTTGATTGTCTTTGCTTTCAATGTTTTGGGATCACTCTCTACAGCAGTTTTTTATGGATAAACTATGACTAATTATATATATTAGAAACTTCCTGGTCTGTATTTACATGCTGGCATGCTGTTTGTAACCTTAACTCTAATTATGTTGTTTTGTATTCGCCATCGATCAGGCCTGTTGATCGAACTACTTATATCTATATATATTATTAATCGGCTGTGTAGTATCATGCTACACAACCGTTCTCCTCAAAACAAATGACCAGGTGAAGGGACGACCTTTCGACGGTACATCTCTAGAGGAATGTACTGAGGCTACAGAAGATCTTCACCTCAACCAATACAAGACCGACCAACCTCTTCCTAGATAGTACCGAATATGTCATCACCCCAGTCGTTACTGACCTATCCGAGATGTCTCTTCGCATACACCACAATAATTTAAACCCGAACATTATAGCGGGTAGAAATATGTCTAGAAGGGGATGATCACACCATAATAGTTGCAAACCACATAGCATTGCTGCATCTACCCTGTTTTGGCCATTTCGGGGTGTGAGGCTTGAGGTAACGATTACCTTTCACATAGCACATCATCTTTCCTCTTTGAATGCCACATTGTCATTCCATAATCACACAACTGATTTCTACAAACGCATAACTCCCGAGCTCATATTTTTTAGGAAAGGGTGTTAAGCTAAGAGAAGTTTCCTTATCCGCCAACAAACAGATGATACGTTTATAAAGGTCAATCAATGTGATTTTAAAATGCAATGTCAGACATTCGTCCATACAAGTTGCCCAGGAAGAGGACAAACCGAAGGCACTTCTCTTACCACATTCTGTTTGGGAATCACCCCTGGGATCAGTAGCGAGCAGTCCTTGCAGATTGAAGATTTTCATAACAAAGCACTACTGCAACCATAGAAATATGATATGGTAATTTCCCCGAGGGTCTAGTGGCAAGTAGCCCTATGTCATGAATATCCGCATCTTCAATGATCTTATCTTCAACATGTATCACTACGAAACGTAAATTGGTTCGATCTGGTTTTTCGATAGGAATCACCCAAATACGTCCCCGGTCTTTTCGAATCCAATTATCGAAAAAAAAATGTTAAATGTGGGTGATTAGTAAACAACATTTTCATTCAGCAATATCTTTAGAGCTATATATCTCTAAATTCATTTTAGCATATATGGATTTGTTAAACCTCTCTTTAAATCATTTTCTTTTATTCCTAGAAATTAAAAGGGTGTCTTTTCTTTTGGAAAAACTTAAATAGGATCTTTTTAGAGCATCCGGGCTTTCCCTTCGATCAGTTCCACCCCTCGCCTAGATAGAGAAAACATGGGCCAGGTAAGTTCAGGGCACTGGTTGCTTCATTTCTAACCTTAGTTACACACCTTGTTTTACCTTTCTAGATCTCACGGGTGGGACAAATCTACTAGTCGTTTCTGTATACTCCTTTTGTTATTACATTCAAGGAAATGATTTTAATTATATTGTTTAAGTGTTATAAACAATTCCTCTTAACCATTCATTTAAACTCTTATTAAAACTTCCAAATAATCTTTAAGATACTAATTTTTTATTCAAAGACATGTATAAAAGATTCGGGAAAGAATAGTTAAGTTTAAATTTGTACTTCTAAAGTTTACTGAAAACTACAGTAAAATATGCTGCAGATAGTCTTTTAAAAACTTATTCGATTAAGACAACTCTTCTATCATTTGGAAATACACATTTATAATTCAAATCACTTTTAAAAAAATTTATAATATTTATCAAATTTATTTCATATTTTTAAACATTTAAAAATATTCATTTTGAAGAATTTTACACTTTGGTAACTTAACTGCAAAAGCACGATTCTCCTGAAAACTTGATTTGGAAATATTTTAAAATCTACAAGATGAAATCTTAGTTTTTCTTTTCCATTTGAAAACTATGGTTATAAGAGTTTGGAAATTCTTATTTCAAAAAATTCCGATTCCGACTCCATCGTGTATATGGATTTAACTTTTACGGCGCGAAATCATGAACTACCGTTACGTGATGCGCCTATTTCTAGTTGATTTCCAACTCTTTTCAAATCTTTGCCCAAAATCATGTCAATAATTTTAAAACATTTCTAAGTCATTTAAAGTCATTTTCTCTTGTTTTTAAAAAGAGGTTCACAAGTCGTATACGCTTTTGAATTTAAATAAGGAAGTGATTCCTTTTGTGATTTTTCGACGTATAATTTAGCGTGACTTGTTATGATATCAACCAAACAATCATTAGACATCCATTTAACATCCAAACATGATATCAAGCAACATAACAATTACCAAAACATGTCCTAACATAAGAGTAGAGAAGAGGTAGAGTTTTCTTACTTTTTTTCTAACTTTATTACTACGGATGTGACTACTGCTTCGCTACTATTTCCCGAAACTTCTTGAAATCCGGCTATAGCTCCGCTATCCCAGAAATTAAGATGAAAAGTGGTGGAGATGGCTTCTAGGTGGGCACGACCTTAGGTGGAGAGACGAATGGAAATTACTAACTTGATTTTCAAATTAATTGGGCTATTAACTTCTGATTTCCCGACAGAACTTTGTTATTACATTGAATTATTTTAAGCTAGCATGGAAGCCATTAAAGCTCTAAGGAAGAAGAAGGATAAATCATAGAAAATGAAGAAGAAGAAGTGTGCATGGAGGTGAAGAAATGGTTTACTATTTATAGAAAAAGTTTGGAATAAAATATTATTATGTGAAATGGCCAAAATACCCTTACTTCAACTTAAAGTAAACTCCATTTTTTCAACACTTAATATCACCTTTCACTTCACAATTTTATGTCTTAATCACTTAAGCATTAAGAAAAATAAAGTAAGATTTTGTTATATTTGATTTGATATGTTTTGTCCTTTTGTGCTTACTTTTTGTTAATGAATTCAAGAATTTTCTAATCTTGTTTAGAAAAAGTAATCTTGTTTAGTGACTTTATTAATACTTATCATATTTAAAAATGTGTACTATATGTAAATAAAGGTGCAACAACGTTGCGACAACTTTTGTTGAACAAAACGTTGATTTTTGACAAAACGTTTTACGGTCACATTTTGACGTTATTGTTAAACTTCATATATTTGTAAACAAAACTTGAAAATAAACTTGTATATTGTTATTTAAAAATAAAAAGACCTTATTTATAAATTAAAATAATTTATTTAATCATTAAACTTAATTTTACCAGAAACTAACTTTTGTCACTTTTTACCGATATAAGTAACGGTTCCTCTTTTTGTGTATATTTCTATCTCCAAATCCTATCTAATATTATTTGAATTATAAAATATTATATATTTTGTATTTAAAATCAATTTAAATATCATATTTTAGAGCGATAAAATTCTGGATCGTTACATGAAAAGAAATCGCGCTCGAGCTTCATTAATTGGCAAATATTGGAAGAGCACTTGAAGATTATAAATTATGAGTCATGTTGTCTTAGTTATATTTTGTTAAAACTCACAAGAACTTTATAAAAACTACTTCATATTCAAAGAATCATTCATACAAAAAAATTATAATTTTTATATATTTTTTATATTTTCAAAGGCCTCTGGAAATTAAACCAAAAGTATCCATAGGTGGACCAGTGGAAGCCCACCGGTGCACTGATGCACAGTTCGAT
Organism: Allium fistulosum; assembly: GCA_030737815.1. Lineage (NCBI taxonomy): Eukaryota > Viridiplantae > Streptophyta > Magnoliopsida > Asparagales > Amaryllidaceae > Allium > Allium fistulosum. The sequence continues at coordinate 261,185,592 of CM060903.1, forward strand.
TCAAATTTCCAAAGATGAAATTTAAACTTCTTTTCACTCCAATAGTTGCTATCTTTCTTCCCCCTTCAATCATGACCTTCTGAATGAATAGAAATCATACCATTTGATTGAATCTCTTCAACTCTATATATAAGTATGATTTCAACAAGTTTTAACCACCAATTTATTCTCTGATTATCTTATCTAAAATTCTAAAACCCTACTATCCTCTATTAACGATCATTCTTTGATATTATTCAATTCTCTGATTATCTTTCCTCCTAAACTCATGTTCATTCAACTACAAATCTGTTCTTGGGAGTTATAGGAGCTTCTACTGTATTGGAAAAATTTGTGTATTGAAGATACGTCTACTACCAAAGTTTTTAAATTCTTCGGTTAGTATAAAAGATTTGTTTAGTAGCTCAGGCCAGTGTATAGGCCTATATCACTTCACTAACTTTCCAAACACTTTCATAGTTTCAAACAACTTTATTTTACTTCACAATTCAAATTTAAATTTAAATTTAAATTATAAATTATCCAAAATTTCTCAAAAAATTTCGAACTCTCTAAATTTTCGAAAAATTTCGCCAGCGTCTCCTTTGCGCAGCTAGCTCGGTACAACTACAAAATGTCCCTACGGACTCCCAAATTCCAATAGAAAACAAAATGCCAAGTGGAAAAATCAGAATCACATCAAATTTCATACTGAAATTTAAATACATACCTCTTGTCGAGCAATTTAAATTATCTTCAAACAAATCCCAATTTTCTTTTCCTTTATAACCCCTGTATATTTTACTTGACAATAATGTCCAATTACTTATTGGATTCCAAATACCCATTTACTTAAGAATTTCATTCTTTATTTCTTAAGTTCAATATAAGTATTTACATACTTCTTATATTTATTTTCACTTCACTAACAAAGTTATATATTCATTTCCATTCAACTTTGCATTTTCAATCCCATTTGAATTCAATTTACTATTTCAATTCAATCTGAATTCATTTTATCTTCAAAAATTCACTTAGTGAAAACTCAATATTCACTTTTTCCAAAACTTTTAACTTCAACCAAAACAATGGTTTTCCCTTTCTAGTTCAATTCCTACGTTTCCATTACAATTTTAAAATCAAATTTCCGTTAACAAAGTTTTCCAAATTTTCAAAAATTTTCTAGCTCCCAAATTTTTCAGAAAATTTTGACGGAGTCTCCTTTGTACGGAGGAGCTTTTGAAATTTGACAAAAGATATGAATATATATACATCGACCTACTCGGTCGGAAAAGCAAAAACAGTTCATATTTCCTATTTTGTATTGCGTAGGCGTACCTTTATTAGCATTTTTAAGCAAAGCGGTTATTTTTAAGCATTTGCGCAACCCAAAATGCAGCCAAACGGCTTCCACAAACCTGTACTTACTCAATTTAAACACGTAACTGACATACATAGGAAATCTAATAACATTTCATTTATTTTCAATAGCAAACACCTAGTTTTCATAAGCAATGCATTCAAAATAATTCCCATAAGCAATTTATAAAGTTTCAATACAAATTAAATTTCTTACGACCAATTCACATACAATTTAATTTGCATTTCATATTCACATTCGGTTTATTTCATTAACCAAACAAATTTCATTCAAAACCATTTCACAATTTCCAATTTAATCTTTGATTTGATTTTTTTCATTTATCAAATCTATTCCATTTACTAATTTAATTCAATTAGTATATTCACTTATCCATTTTAAATTTCACATTTCCATATTCAATTCATCTTGAATTTACTTTATCAATAACAAGGAAACTACAATTTATTTCTACTACTTACTTGAATTTATATGCAAATTCAAACCATTTTTATTCAGCTCACAATTCAATTTTAATTTAACTAATTCAACTTCCAATTCATTATTTCATGAATTAATAAATTATCAAGTTTGTTTACTTAAACTCAATGCACTTTATTTTATTTTCCAAGTTTGGATTTTTATATTCAACTTGATTCAAATCAAATATCATTTCATTTTTCAATTCCAACTCATTTATTTACAAATGTAACCCCATTTGTTCATTCACAAATTCATTCATTTTCAATTTGAATCTTATTTCCATCAAATTTAAATATTTTCATAAGTCATCAAATTTATTTTACATTCCATTTCATTTTGAAGAAATTCCAGAGTCTTTTTAAACAATTACTCTGACACTTTATTTTGATTTATAAAACTCATTTATAAATTCACGTTACCAATTTCATTCCATTAATGAATTTTATTTTCAAATATTTTCCTGGAATTCTATTTCAAATTATAAATCACATTTACAATTTACATTTACCAATCCCATTCGTATATGAATTTTATTTCCTTATCTTTTAATTTATATTTATAAATTTCATTTGTTAAATGAATTTATCTCCAAATCTTTGGTTATACCATTATTTCTTATTCCATTTTCATATAACAATAATAATTATTCAATATTATCACTTCCTAACAACCAAGCATCCATATACTATGATAATTCATAAAAAATCATTTCTTTTCTATACAAAAATAGTTTTGGGCAAAATTATTTCATTTACCCTATTTTAAAACAATACCGTGTCAGTTTATCTTGTTTAAGAGTTTAGAAATCCCTATCGATTACAGTTGGCCAGACTGCACCGACCAGAATCTATAAACAAACAACCGATAAGTCAACACAATACAAAACAAATTTTCTATTCACTAACAAATACGCGCTCATATCTATTATTACACTCACACTCATTCTAGAGTACTACTGACTCTATCTCTAATGACTAACACCCAACAGAGCCACGGTTGTCGCTTAACAGACAGCTCTGATACCACTTGTAACGATACAATTTTTCGACGCTTGAAAGTCGACATTAATACGTCCACTGTATCAAATGCCGCACAATCGAATGACGGAAAACCGAACCATTAGATTTAAAAAGAAGAGGTAGAAGAAGACAGAAGAAAAGAAAGAACAGAAACACAGAAACACAGAAACAGAAACAATATCAGAATCTCACATTCGCAGCGGAATAATATACAATAGATGAATCAATAATCTTTAAACAAAAGACTATCAGTTTATACATACATCAATCAGAGTCAATATACAACTCAATACAACAATGGACAGTTATATAAACTTGTCCTCGGTGAGAATACACGGCGGAATAAATAAACAAGTACGGTAGTACGTCTCGCCATCCAGCTCATCTCCAAAGCTTTAGAATATCCAGAATATCCTGATAACATAACTCTAGGCTGCCCGTGTGGAAAATTATGGGCATCCAAAGTTTAGAAAGAGAACAATAAACTCCGAGTCAGTCATGGTGATTCGTGTGATATCGTAAAACAGTTATTTTCACAAAGAAAATAAAATTAATTCGCAATGCTTTTGGAAAATGAAACTACCATAAGGCCTCCCGCCACACACACAATGCAAACGCCGAATTGGAGGAGATTTCCCCTTATGATAGTCAAACATGCTTACTACGCAAAATCATTGGATATTATTATTAATGTCTAGTGTAGAAAACCATTTCGAAAGTATAATATTAATCTTAGCCAGCATAGACATTCCGAACTATGCCTACTATAGCTACCATCTAAACAGTGGTGACCACCATAAGTAAATGGCAGGTTCTACAACTAAAACCGTACAAGGTTCATATTGTTTCTTTGGATTTCCAACAAATGGTCAGGCAAAGGAACTTCCTTACACCGAAATGGAAACGCCTCTGGAAAGACGCCCCGAGAACCTAACCGGATCTCTGCAAACACAAGGCCGACGCTACCTCACGCTTTAACCAAGCTGTAACTAGGTAACTAACACACGAGCTATGCCATCCCCCGATCGTCACCGACCTTTACCCGAGGATCCTCAACCACAAAGCAACAACCACAAAGTATAATAAATTTGCAGCATCAACATAGGTAAAATATATGGGCTCCATACCATGATATCACCTTTTATCCAGAAGGAAATGACATATCCTAGGGGCGCTTCCCCTAAAAACCTTTGCCGCAACATTCCTGTTTCGACCATTACCGGGTTGTGAGGCTCGATGAAGTCTCGTCCACAAAGCTACGCTTTTTCACAAAGCCACGCTTTTTCACAAAGCCACACTTTGATCAACCAATGATCAACAACACTTCGTATGCCACATTACCAAATTGGGAATGTATCACTATTAACCATCAACTACATAACCTCTGAGCTCGTACGTCTCAGAGAAGGGTGTTAAGCTAAGAGAATAAATTCTCCGCCACCAACAGAAATGTATTTGATAGAAACCAGCTTTACATCTCAAAGTGTAATGTCAGACACACATCCATACAAGTCCGTTCCGGGATCGAACGGAACCGAAGGCACTTCCAAAGAAGCCCTTGCAATCCGAATATTCACTAATCACGTCCTGACTTCCCATCACAAGAAGAGTGATATAAATCTCTATACCGGAGCAACTCGGTGCAGAGACATTCGACAGGTTGTCCTTTCATTTCCGAAAATACCCGGTATTCACACCGGTATTCAAATAATGTCCATTCACGACGTATCACTATTCGGAATGGGTTATATGACACAAAGTCCTCTCCCGACTTAACCGAATAATGAGCGTTTGTTTTAAAAACAAATTCAAGTGCCATTTCAAAGGCAAATATTGATAGTCGGTTATTTAACTATCAACAACATATCACAACAATCATCAGATTTAAATAATTTTTCCCAAATTATTTATTTTCAAAATATCTTCGTAAGATATATATTTTTCCACACTTTAACATTTGAAAACCAATTTCAAATCACATTTTCACACTTCATCACTTTGAAAACAAATTTCAAATCACATTTTCACACTTCATCACAAAATGGTCCATTTAACCAATTAAATAAATCCTTATCGATTTATTTCAAATTTACATCCCAAATCTGTAATTTATTTCCACACTTTAAAAATAAATCAATATTTTTTTTTAACAAATTTCCCTTTCCTTTATAAATTCTATTCTGAATTTACATTCCCAAATATTCACTTTTTATACGATTTTCAAATCGATTTCTCAAATATTCACTTTCAACTCCAAATCAACTTTCAAATGGATTTACCGATTTATTTCAACACCATATCAATTACAAATTGATTTTTAAGTTCATTTCCAAATACTAAATCATTTTACAAATCGATTTCCAAATTTATTTCAACACAAAATCTATTTTAATTCAACACCAAATAAATTTTCATCCCAAAGATTTATTTTCAAATACCAAATCAATTATCAATTGGATTTCAAACAAACTTATCACTTTTTAAAATAAATTCATTTATCTCTTCCAAACCATTTAAAATTCCATTTTAAATAAATTTCCCAACTTTCGAATAATACTATTCAAAATCCATTTATAAAAATCTTTTCCTATATTTTGGAAATAACAACTTTACGCTTTTAAAATTCCTTCTTTGAAATTCAACCAATTCTTTCAAAAGAATTTACTTAAAATTTCAAATTTTAATTTCAAAAATCCGATTTCATTTATTTCTAGTATCCAACAATACCAAAAATACATTCGGCTAAATTTTAGCCTTCAACACATTCAATCGCAAATATAATCATTCACATATTATAAATAAATAATCACACAGCATATGGAACAAATTCATATAATTTGAGGAATCCAGTTGGATCCCTCCAACCTGTTTCCCTGCATCCACAGATGTTAGCACAATACCAATTCCACTTCGAGGTGGAATATCGCGGTATATGGGATTTATAAATATCATCCGCTATTATGCGGCGCAATAGGGTCTCATCCGCTATATAATGCGGGAAATTAACAACTCCAATATATACATATTCCAATATATATATTGCTATATACTACTATATATACTATCATTCAAGCACACAATCAACACAATCAATAATTTTAAATATAACTATTTAAAATTAAACAAAACCCTTTGTTTGAGTGAGAAGATCTCACCTTTATTTTAATTTGCAGTCCATTTCCAATCCAGCTTGTTTTCACGATTTATAGACCTTGTATAAACATTTATAATTTTTACCAATATTCGAGTCAATTGAACAATTAAATTTCAGAGATTCCATTCTAAACAAATAAAATTTAATTTCAAACTGTTTTCCATTTACAGATTTAATTAACCAAAGATTTTATTTTAAACTTAATAATTTAATTTTAAATAGATTTTTCTTTTAAATAAACTAGTAAGTGAAGGTATCTATATTTATTTTCCTTGAAGCTACATATATGAATATAAACTCAAAATTTGTAAAGTAGACAGTAAAGGTTCTTTACTGTAAATTTACATTCTTTCTTTCTTTTTCTTTTTTTTCACAGTATAAATATGTAAATTAAAAAAAATACCTACTTTAAATATTAAACGTTTAAAATAACAACTTTTTTGCAAATATATAAACATTATTTATTCGATTTAATAAAAAGGGGTCGTTACCTTACTTCAAAACGACGAACTCCGTCTTCAACATCGAAGACCCCGACCCAACATCTCGAAAACCCTAGCCATCATGCAGCGCCTCCCATCGAGCTTCGCCAGTCGCTGCCCATCGTCCCGCCAGGCCCTATCAGATTCGAGAGTGAGGGGAAACCATCCAGCCGCCGTCGTGATTTCGAATTGCCTGAGTACTACCAGATCGCGACAAACTCCCCCCTTAGATGCCGATGAAATCGAGCAACGGCTCGAGTTCGAATCGAGTTCGAACGATTTTCCCTTTTTTTTGTTTTGAAGAATTCGATCTCGATTTAAATGGAAGGAGACATGCGGCCTTGAATTAATTTGGGAACAAGGAAAGGAAGGAAACGAAGGGATTTCAATATCAGCTGAAGGAGGGAAAAACGTGATTTTCGATCGGCCATTGTATTTTTTTCTTCCTTCTTTCGAAATCAAACTGATTCGTTCGATCGATATATATTTTATAAAGATCGATTTGCTTCCAAAGGAAGACAGGATAGTGGTACGATATAAGGACACTGGGTAGTGTGTTTGAAAAGCAACATAAAAGTTTTGATGTGAAAAGAATTTGACCAGTCAACATATTATATTTAAATTTTAAATTTAAACCGTCTCGAATTCGCAGCTTAAAATCTTGACATCGTATCGAGGCGTGCCGCTAGGCGTTCACAATGTTATACCCCTATCCCGAACGCAATGGAAAAGGTTTCGAGTCCTAACTCGATCGTATGGAGAAAATAACATTTTGAACCCAGTTGTAATATTAAATTTTCGATTTAATTTCAGTACGTTTGCTTATCATACGCTCACACAGCAACTCCAAATGCTACGAAAATTGAAATCCGATAATAATACAATATTACGAATCCAATGGAACTGGTTTCATCAAATTCCGAGACCGTGCCTTGGAACGCTATTTTTAAATTCGATTTAAACGAAAAAATTCAAAACTGTACAAAACAGTTTCAAATTCAATTCTGAAGCTTCCATTATCTTCAGAATTATCAATATAAATTTTCTAAGCTTTGAAAATATTTTTAACAAGCTTGAAATTCCAATTTCAAAATTTTACCCAATTTCATACAATTAAATTCACTAATTAAATTGCCCAATTCATTCTGATAGCTCGAATTCCAAATTAAACTATCATTCGAATATTTAAACTCAATTAAGTATTCACATTTCAAATGTCAAAAATTCAGGGTTTTTACAGTTAATTCCTTTAATCTATTACTTTATCAAAGATAGCTTCTTCTAAAAACCAATATAAAAACTCCTTTAATATTGCCATGTGTTTTTCCTTTAAAAATAGAGTTTGGGTTATAAAACCTTTCGATGCCTTCGAAACCTAACTTTCGACTTCATAGGATAGCCTCCTTCGAAAGCCTTAAAAATCTATCTTCAAAATAGTAGGCTCATGCCTTTTAATACATTAAAATCCACCTTTTGAAACCTTTCAAATACATTAAAGTATTAATATTTAACCTTTATAAGCTTAGCTTCAAAACCAGTTCAAAGTTCCCCTTTCGACACCATTGGAAGTAACCATTCTGAAATCATTGAAAGTACCACTTTCGAAAGCATTGGGTTTATACTTAAAACATTATTTGGGTCAAAGTGAATATAGGCGAAAGCATCTGTTTCGAAACCATCCTTTATCATATTAAAAATATTCGGGAAAACTTGATGGCATCGACACCATCTCTTCCGAAAGCATTAAACATTTAGGTAAAACATTGGAAGGTTGGTGTCGAAACCCCTTCGAAACCATCACCTTCGAGACCCCTAACCCCTTTCGAAAGTTATAGGAAGTGGTTTGAACTTATAAAACAAAACACCTTTCGACAGCATTGATATCTTCAATACCATCGAAAGGCTATAAAACGGCAGTAGGGTTTCGACTAGGTCGGAACCCCTTCTTTCAAAATCTTCTTTCGTAAATGAGGAACCCAGTCGAAAGAAAACTTTAACTTAGTGGCAACTCTTTCGAAACCTTTTAAAGACTCTTCTGAAACCAAACGCTTCGACTCTATCGAAGGCTTAATACAAAACAAAGGCAGACGCTTTTCTTTTAAAAACAAACCAAGGTTTCGACTTCTTCGGAAGCCATGCTTTCGACACCTTACCTTCCGCCTTCCTCTAATCTACTACGTACCATCTTGGTGATACCTTGTGTATTGGTTTCAGCATTGTAGGTTTCGACTAAGATAAAGGCGGAAGCATCTGTCTCGAAAGGTGCTTTCTAAAGCAGGCGGAACCCATTTTCTGAGTAAACCCGGTTTAGTTCTTTATAAATAAACTTTTCTCTAACTAACCTGCCACGTTTCAACACTAGATTGGCTGCCTTAACTTTTTCAAATTCTTTTTCAAAAATATTTTCCGCTAATCCAGATCAAAACCCTGGTTAAGTTAATCAAACAAGCCCTTCCAATTTTTGCAAAGAAGTCCCTCTTCTAAAATAATTTATTTTGCACAACAAATCATTTTGGAAAAATTCCCAAAAATTCCAGAAATTCACTTTAATCATGTTATCTAACATATCAAAATTCCAGACCCAAATTCTCAATATATTTTCCGAAATAAATTATAAACCCAAGTAACTATATTTTCCTTTGAAAATTCATAATAATCTTTCCATAGCTTGGAAAATTATATAAAATTGAAATTCAACTCCAAAATAATGTTTCTCATAACATAAAATTTTCCTATGGCATTTAAACAACATTAAATCTTGGTTTTGACCTAAAACCGTGCAAAACTCTTTTAAACAACCTTGTTTAAATCAAATAAATCATGAATCAAGCATATCATCATTCAATATATCATAAAAACGAATTTACTCTTAGATCCGAAAATATATGATTCAAAACAAAATAGAGATGGAATTATATTCACCTTGATCTAAATAAGGAGATTGGATTGAGATTGATTTCCCTTAAGCTTGATTCTCTAGCTTTAATTTGATTTTCTTCTTCCTCTTAATGGCCGGTCATTCCTTTCTCTTGCATTTTAATAAGGGTGGAAGCTATGGACGGCAATTCCTAATATGCCCTTATGTAATTTGTTTAACCTAAAACCATTCTTTAGCCCATTAATTATTATATTAGGCACGACCTTAATTAATTAATTCAAGTCTCAAACCTCTTATCACTTACATTTACATTATTCTATTTAATTTATCTAATTAAATCTCCTGAATAATGTTATCAAAAATTAGGAATGTTACAGACTCCCCTCCTTAAAGAATTTCGTCCTCGAAATTCAGTAAGGACTAAATACTAAACATAGCAATCATCTGTAATGACTCCTAACAACCATACTAGTCTACTTGAATAGAAAATATCTATATAAATCTAATATAGACATACCCTCAAAGCAGATTAGGATAAGTATCTCGAATCCTATCCTCTGTCTTCCAAGTATAGTCCTTCTTGTTATCGCTCCATTGAACATTCACTAACTTGACTGTCTTGTTCCTCAATCTTTTCTCATCTCTCGCTACAACCCGAATTGGTTGTCTAATAAAAGTCAAATCAGGCTCTACTACTAAGTCCTCCAACTCTGTCTGAGGAATAGTAGCTTCTGGATCATGCACATACTTGCGAAGATGAGACACATGAAACACATTATGGACACCTGCCATATTGCTCGTTAACTCTAATCTGTATGCGAGCTTTCCAATCCTTTCTATAATCTGGAATGGACCAACATATCTCGGGGCCAAGTTTCCCAACTTTCCAAACCGTACCATACCCTTCATCGGTGATACATTTATGAAAACTCTGTCTCCAACTGAGAACTCTAGCTCCTTACGCCTCTTATCTGCATAACTCTTTTGTCTGGATTGAGCTTCCTTCATCCATTCTCGGATTAACTCAATCTTCTATGACGCCTCTCTTACCAAATCTGGACCTAAGACCAATCTGTCTCCAGTCTCCAACCAACATGCAGGGGATTTGCATGGCCTTCCGTACAAAGCTTCAAAAGGCGCCATTCTTATACTAGTCTGGTAACTATTATTTTAGGAAAACTCAACCAAATGTAGGTGATCCTCTTAAGATCCACCAAAGTCCAACACACAAGCTCTCAACAAATCCTCGAGCACCTTATTAACTCTCTCTGTCTGCCCATCCGTTTGTGGATGATATGCAGTACTCATCTTGAGCTTAGTGCCTAACACATCCTATAGACACTTCCGGAATTCGCTAGTGAATAAAGCATCCCTATCGCTGACTATGCTACTAGGAACTCCATGAAGTCTAACTATGTTCTTCATGAAAAACTTCGCTAAAACAGGTGTCGTCCTGGTCGAATTTATTGGAATGAAATGGGCACTCTTGGTCAACCTGTCCACAATAACCCATATGCTTTCATTTCCACTCCTTGACCTTGGCAACCCATCTATAAAATCCATGGATATCGAATCCCACTTCCAAACTAGAATATCTAGAGGCTGAAGTAACCCACTCGGTTTCTGATGTTCGGCCTTCACTTGTTGACAGTTTACACACTGCCTGACCCACAAGCTAACATCCCTCTTCATGCCTTTCCAATAGAAGCTCCTCTTCATATCTTGATACACCTTGGTCCCTCCAGGATGAATTGTAAACTTGGATCGATGACATTCCTTAAGAACCTCTCTCCTCAAGTTCTCCACATTTGGAACACATAATCATCCCTTCTTTCTCAACCATCCTCTCTGGTTAAGACAAAAGACTTTCAAATCATCGACCTCAGTTCCAACCTCAAGCCTTTGGATCCTCTCAGCTAATATTGGATCCTCCCTCTGCTTAGAAGCAATTCCCTCAATCAACACTGATCAAACTTCTAAACAGGACAACATGGCAGTATCCTGACTGGAACTAGCAGTCGATCTCAACTGCACACCACAACTGGCCAAAGCTTCTAGATCCTTCCATTCTGCCAACATAGCCAACACCACATTCTGATGTCTTCTGCTGAGAGCATCCGCTATTTTATTACCTTTCCCTGGGGTATACTTTATACCGAAATCATAAGCAGCCAAAAATTCCAGCCACCTCTACTGTCGCATATTCAACTCCTTCTAAGAGAATAGATATCTTAAAGACTTATGATCGGTATATAACTCAAATCTCTCCCCTAAGATATAATGCCTCCAAATATTCAAGGAAAAAATCACCACTGCCAACTCCAAATCATGAGTAGGATATCTTACTTCGTGTGGTCTAAGCTGTTTAGATGCGTAAGCAATGACTTCGCCCTTCTGCATCAACACTGCTCCCAATCCAATCCCACATGCATCTGTGTATACTACCAACCCTTGGTTTCCATCTGGAACTACTAACACTAGAGCATTGCTCAACAAATGCTTTAACTTAAGGAATACTTCCTCACATTTGTCAAACCAAACAAACTTCACTTCCTTCCTGGTAAGCTTAGTCAAAGGCGCTGCTATCCGCGAGAAATCCTTGATGAATCTCCGGTAGTAGCCACCAAGTCCCAAAAAACTTTTGATCTCGGTCATTGTCTCTAGTCTCTTCCAATTGTTCACAGCTTCGATCTTATCTGGATCGACTGACAATCCTTTCTCTGAAACCACATGACCAAGAAACTTAACCTCTTTCTTCCAAAAATGACACTCGAAAAACTTCGCTTTTAGCAGATTCTGCCTCAGCGTCTCTAGCACGACTCTAAGATGATCTTCATGCTCTCTCTCATCCTTAGAATATATCAAAATGTCATCTATAAACACCAACATGAATCTATCCAAATACTCTTGGAAGACTCAAATCATCAAATCCACAAAGAAAGCAGGTGCATTCGTCAACCTGAATGGTATCACTAACCACTCATACGAACCATATCTAGTTCGAAATGCAGTCAAAGGAATATTGTCCTCTGCCACTCTCAATTGATGGAACCCCATCACCAAATCCAACTAGGAAAACACTCTGGCTCCACTCAACTGATCAAACAGATCATAAATTCTTGGCAAAGGATACTTATTCTTAATAGTCCTTTCGTTCAGCTTACGATAGTCGATACACATCCTCAACGACCCATCTGGTGTCTTCACAAATATCACGGCCGCTCCCTAAGACGAACTACTTGATCTAATAAAATTCCTTCCTTCTAGATGGTCTACTTACAGGTTCAGCTCTTGACACAAGATCTATCCGAAACTCAACAGCTCGTTTCGGTGGTAGTCCTGTGACTGGCTCAAAGACATCTACAAACTCTCTTGCTATACGAACCTGATTTAGCTCTTCTCCCACTTCCATTGTACTTAAAAAAGCACAACTACTCCAGTCAAAATTCTCTACCGAGAATATAATTTGGTTATGAATATCTGGGTGTCTCAAAGATATCTCCCCATCCTTGTAGAATATCCTGGCCTCATACCTTCTCAACCAATCCATACCCAAAATGATTCTGAAATCTACGAAATCATAAACATACAAACTGCATGCAAACTTATGATCTAACACTTCAAGTTCTAACTGGTCACATCTCATCCCCAGAGTTGCAAACCCTCCTATTGGATTTGCAACCCCTAAGGAAGTAACAAGGTATGTGGGTTCTAAACATAACCTATCAACCAAACACTGGGATATAAATGAATGTGATGCACCAGTATCAAAAAATCCTAATTGGTATACTCTGATAAAAAACGTACCTTCCATCACAGTTTTCCCTTTATCAGCCACAGTAGGCTTAGCTGATGATCCAACAGCAAAAACTTTCCCCTTGTCTTCCCTGGCTGGCTCTGGACATTGGTTCTTGTAATGCCCAACTTGATCACAGTTAAAGCATTTCGCATTCTTCTTGACTGCAGCCTTCTTTTCCTTGCCTAACTGGCACACATTTGCGTAATGACCCTTCTTGTCACATTTGTAGCAAACTAAATCAACCTTTGCCTTCTTGGCAGCTTCCCCTTTCTGGGCTCCCTTCTTCTTAAAGAATTTCCTCTTCTTTCCCAGAGGACCCTGGGATTCAACTGGCTTCTCCCTAGCAGAAATTGCAAGCATCTCTTCATGGCGAATGGCCATCTCCACCACTGTATTAGAAGGTTCTCAGATATGGGTTATGGTCATTCTAGCAAGCTCAGGTCTTAATCCTTGAATGAACCTTTCATTCCTTCTGACATCAGTGTCAACGAAAGAATATCCATATCGAGAAAGCTCATCAAACTTAGCAGCGTACTCGACCACTGACATCTCTCCTTGAACTAGATCCATGAACTTCCTCATCAATACCGACTTAGCAACTTCAGACAGAAACCTCTGCTCAAACCTTCTCCTGAAATCAGCCCATGTCAGCTCTTCATCAGGTACCCCGGCGGTCACACTATTCCACCAGTGAAGCGCTGTCCTTTGCAACTATTAGAGGCTAGCCTTCTCTTTTGCCTATCATCCAAGCCTAGATCAGTACAGATCCTTTCATAACCCAACAGCCAATTCTCAACCTCAACTACATCCTCCGTTCCAACAAACGGCTTTCCACCAAAACTGTTGCAGTCTCTGCTTAGCTTAGCATAGTTATTCCCAATTGGAGCCACATGATTAGCTCTTCCAACATTATCGGCAACTCCAGCTTGCAAAAGATTGGCCAACAACTGATACACCATCCCCGCATCTACTGGCGGATTTCCAGCACCTACATTGGCTTCAGCATTTGGATTAGCAGTAGCCTGTTGACCTTGATTCCTCCTAGTATTAGGTTGAGCATTTCCATTAGTTGTGGTGCTTCCTCCACCTAGATTTCCTCTTCCGTTTCCTGCTTCCATATCTTCTTTCTTGTAAATCTGCATACGAGCGTTAGTAAGATACATAAGAACGGTCTAAGAGAGGGGCAACATGTACTTATATATATATATATATATCAAATACAAGTACGTTACTATAGCGTTAACCCAAACCACGATCATATTTTCAAATTTATTGGAATATGTTTGAAAATATTTTAGGTTTAACTTTCTTTTAAAGTTTCATAAACCTATGCATTGATGTCAACTTGTAACATCCCCCGACTTGGAGGCCCAAAACTAATGGCTACTGATGCTGTAGTCATCCATAGTTATTAATCCTCGGCGACCAAATACAGCGAAGTTAGTTTCATTGATACATAGAAACACATGAATATGAAAATAATTTAAACTTCATACAAAATCATATTTCATTCCAAAATATTTCCAATTCATTACATAATCCCAAATTCGCAATTCATGTTCAGAGAAAATATATTTATTACAACATACGCCAAGAGCGACTTATGAAGATGCCCCCTTGGACGATCAGAGTATATACATGCAATATAACAACTTTTCCATTACAATCAACCCAGTGGAATCAAAAGAAAAGAGAATTCTAAATACCTATCATGCCTCATGCATGTCTTCGGAAGCTTATTCGTCTTAAGAGGTACCTGAAAAGCTCAACTCTCAAACTACTCAAAATCAATTAAGTACCCGAGAGTTTAAGGAGAAAACATAAACTTCGAGTCAGACATAAAGCTTGATATGAATAATAATCTACCGTCTCAAATCATTTAGATATCTAGTGAGACCACGCCGCTTAGAGAAATGGGTTTCCCCTCACTAGTATTTCAAAACATTTATAAAACCATATACTGTGCTTCTGCATCCACAATGGTTAAAACAATTCAAAATAGTATAATATGATGATATGCAAAACAAATGAATTAATTTTGGATTACCCATCCCCATTCATTTTAGACTATTTGTCTCAACTATAGCTTCTAGGATTACTATTAACATATGAACTTTCATGGGCTGACTAATAACCGGTTAAACATTTAATGACTTCCTGTCCAATTACATAGTTTTCATGGGATTACGATGAACCTATGGTAACTCCAATATCTTACCTTATCCTAGTTTTCATGGGTTGACTAGGAACCTATTGGTAACCCCAATATCCTTTCTTCTTACCCTAATTTTCATGGGTTGACTAGGAACCTATTGGTGACTCCAATATCCTTTTTCTTATCCTAATTTTAATGGGTTGACTAGGAAACTATTGACATCTGTCAATATTTCATCCGGATATAGTTTTCATGGGCTAGCTACAAGCCTACTGGCCCTGCCAGTATCCAATCATAGTTTTCATAGGCTTACTATAAACCTGTCTTTCTGACATCCTCCTTTATACATAGTTTTCATGGACTAACTATGAACACGTCTATCTTACATCTTCTTTTATACGTAGTTTTCATTTATATTTTAGCATCCTATATTTTGATCTTCCTGAACTCATGGATGCAATTCTACTCATTCAGGAGTTTAATCAATTTATATTCACTACTAGGTTAACCTAACCGGTTCTCCTACCCTTTATCCCTGAAATGTAGTTATGGGTCCATTATAAAGTGAATATATTCATATTAGAAGAAGCAATACAACAACATGGCAATACCACTCCTGTGGGTTTAATATAAAACATGGTTAATTCCTTTAACCTATTACTTTATCAAAGATAGCTTCTTCTTAAAACCATTATAAAAACTCCTTTAATATCGCCATGGATTTTTCCTTTAAAAATAGAGTTTGGGGGTATAAAACCTTTCGATACCTTCGAAACCTAGCTTTCGACTTTATAGGATAGCCTCCTTCGAAAGCCTAAAAATTCTATCTTCAAAGCAATAGGCTCCTGCCTTTTAATACTTTGAAATCTACCTTTCGAAACCTTTCGAATACATTAAAGTATTAATATTTAACCTTTAGAAGCTTAGCTTCAAAACCAGTTGAAAGTACCCCTTTCGACACTATTGGAAGTAACCCTTCCGAAATCATTGAAAGTACCCCTTTCGAAAGCATCGGGTTTATACTTAAAATATTATTTGGGTCAAAGTGAATATAGAAACCAACCTTTATCATATTAAAAATATTGGGGAAAACTTGATGGCGTCGGCACCATCTCTTTCGAAAGCATTAAACATCTAGGTAAAACATTGGAAGGTTGGTGTCGAAACCCCTTTCGAAACCCCTTTCGAAACCATCACCTTCAAAACCACTTACCCCTTTCAAAAGCTATAGGAAGTGGCTTGAAATTATAAAACAAAACACCTTTCGACAGCATTGATATCTTCAATACCATCGAAAGGCTATAAAACGGCAGCATGATTATGACTAGGTCGGAACCCCTTCTTTCAAAACCTTCTTTCATATATAAGGAACCCAGTCGAAAGAAAACTTTAAGTTAGTGGAAACCTGTTCGAAACCTTTTAAAGACTCTTTAGAAACCAAACACTTCGACTCTATCGAAGACTTACAACAAAACGAAGGCAGGCGCTTTTCTTTTAAAAACAAACCAAGGTTTCAACTCCTTCGTAAGCCATGCTTTCGACACCTTACCTTCCGCCTTCCTCCAATCCACTACGTACCATCTTGGTGAACCTTGTGTATTGGTTTTGGCATGGTGGGTTTCGACTAAGATAAAGGCGGAAGCATCTGTGTCGAAAGGTGGTTTGTAAAGCAGGCAGAATCTATTTTCTGAGTAAACCTGGTTTAGTTCTTTATAAAGTAAACTTTTCTCTAACTAACCTACCACGTGTCAACACCAGATTGGTTGCCTTATCCTTTTTAAATTCTTTTTCAAAAATAACTGCCGTTAATCTAAATCTAAACCCTGGTTAAGTTAATCAAACAAGCCCTTCCAATTTTTGCAAAGAAGTCCATCTTATAAAATAATTTATTTTGCATAACAAATTACTTTGGAAAAATCCCCAAAAATTCCAGAAATTCACTTTAATCATGTCATCTAACATATCAAAATTCCAGACCCAAATTCTCAATATATTTTCCAAAATAAATTATAAACCCAAATAACCATATTTTCCTTTGAAAATTCATAATAATCTTTCCATAGCTTGAAAAATTATAAAAATTGATTCCCAACTCCAAAATCATGTTTCTCATTAACATAAAATTTTCTCATGGAATTTAAACAACATTAAATCTCGGTTTTGACCTAAAACCGTGCAAAACTCTTTTAAACAACCTTATTTAAATCAAATAAATCATGAATCAAGCATATCATCATCTAATATATCATAAAAACGAATTTACCCTTAAATCGGAAAATATATGATTCAAAACAAAATAGAGATGGAATTATTATTCATTTTGATCTAGATATGGAAATTGGATTGAGATTGATTTCCCCTAAGCTTGATTCTCTAGCTTTAATTTGATTTTCTTCTTCCTCTTAATGGCCAACCGTTCCTTTCTCTTGCGTTTTGAATTTTCAAAATGACGTGAATGAGAAGAAAAAGGGTACGAATGAAAATATATAAGGGTGGAAGTTTTGGTCGACAATTCCTAATATGTTATTTGTTTAACCTAAAACCATTCTTTAGCCCATTAATTATTATATTAGGCACGACCTTAATTAATTAATTCAAGTCTCAATCCCCTTATCACTTACATTTACATTATTCTATTTAATTTATCTAATTAAATCTATTGAATAATGTTATCAAAAATTAGGGGTGTTACACAATGTCGGGTCTAGTACGATCAATGACATACCGAAGGCTGCCAATGATGCTCGCATAATCAGACTGTCTTACACCTTTACTAGTGTTCTTAAATAGTTTTACACTAGGACCATATGGTGTACATGCAGGCTTACAGTCAAAGTAATTGTATTTCTTCAGTATCTTCTCGATGTAATGAGATTAATCCAAAGAATTTCCCTTTTATGACCTAGTAATCTTAATTTCAAGGATTACACTCGCTTCATCTAGATCTTTCATATCAAAGTTGGCACTTAATAAAGATTTTACATTGTTTATAGCAAGAATGTTTGACCCAAAAATAAGTAGATCATCTACATACAGACATATAATAGTGCAAATGTCATTCTTAGATTTATAGTAAATACAATTTGTCACTTTCATTAACTTTAAAACCATGTGAGATTATTAAGTTATCAAATTTCTCATGCCATTGCTTAGGTGCTTGTTTTAAACCATATGATGATTTATTTAATTTGCAAACTTTATGTTCTTGACCATGAATTACAAAGCCTTTAGGTTGGTCCATATAAATTTCCTCTTCTAATTCACCATTTAAAAAAGCAGTTTTAACATCCATTTTATATAATATTAAATTATGAGTAGATGCTAGTGAAATTAGTACTCGAATGAATGTAATTCTAGTTACAGGTGAAAAAGTGTCAAAAAAGTCTACATTTTCTCTTTGCTTAAACCCTTTAGCTATTAAACGGGCTTATATTTATCAACTATGCCATTAGGTTTTAATTTCTTTTTAAGTACCCATTTACCGCCTATAGACTTACAACCAGGTGGTAAATCTACTAAACCTGCCAAGTCTTATTGGATTGCAAAGAGTCCATCTCATCATTTATAGCCTCTTGCCAAAAATCGGCATCTAAAGAAGATAAGGCTTCTTGGAGGTTTAAAGGATCCTCCTCTATAGTAAAAATGAAAACCATAATCTTTTGTAATTCTTGCTCTTTTACTTCTTCTAGGTTCATTTTCAGAAGATTCATTATATTCCATTCTAGTAGGCATAGTGTTACTTGATGTGCCCCCACTATTCCTCAATTTAAAAGGAAATCACAATTCATAAAAATCAGCATCATTAGATTCTATTATATTGTATGTATTCAGATCATAAAATCTATATGCTTTGCTATTAATAGTATAGCCGATAAATACACATTCATATGCTCTACTTGCTAATTTTATTCTCTCAGTGTTAGGTATACAAACATATGCTAAACATCACCAAGTTCTAAAATTAGACACATTCGGTTTATAATTTCTTAAGATTTCAAAAGGTGAAATTTTGCTTTTTGACTTAGGGATTCTATTCAAAACATAACACACGGTCAATGAAATTCCCCCCCACCAAAGTGATGATGCACCAGAATTAAGTAAAATAGCAACTACTAATTCAGTTAATGTTCTATTTTACCTTTCAGCTTTACCATTCATTTCAGGTGAATATGGTGTAGTTCTTTCATGTATTATTTCATGCGAGTTGCAAAATTCAATAAACAAAATTGATTCTTATTCAGTTCCTCTATCACTACGCAATATTTTAACTTTCTTATTAGACTGATTTTCAATTTCAGTTATGAAAAATTTAAACATCTCAAATGCATCACTTTTATTTTTCATAAGGTATACATAAGTAAAATCAGAGTATTCATCAATGAAAGTGCTAAAGTAGCAGCGTCCATTTCTAGTCAAAGTGCGATCAAGCTCACATATATCAGAATGAATCAAGTCTAAGAGTTTTGATTCTCTAATTACAAATTTATGTGAGGTTTTAGTTATTTTTGCTTGACTATAAAAATCACATTTTTCAAAATCATTTAGTGACATATTAGGGATTATATCTAAGCTACTCATGTTCTTTATTATTCGTTTATTTTCATGACATAGTCTAGAGTGCCAGATATTAAAATCACACAACATATAAGCAGAAGCAAACATTTTATTACATTCAACATTCAGTTTAAACATGCCATCAGTTGCATAACCCCTATCCACAAACATACCATTCATAGTGATGGTGTACATATTAGTTCCAATAGTCTGTGTAAACCCAGCCTTATTAAGAAGATAACCCGAAACAAGATTCTTTCTCATCTCTGGAGTGTGCATGACATCTTTAAGAATGACAGTCTTTCCAGAGATAAACCTCAGCTCAACGCTTCCAATCCCAACAATAATAGTGGTGTGAGGGTCTTCCAACAAGACTTTCTTTTCCTCAGTCTCTGTGTATGTTTTGAACATAGAACGGTTATAGCAGACATGACGTGTAGCGCCAATATCTATGCACCAACCCTCTGAACCCCCAACAAGGTGAATCTCATTAGAAATCAAAGCCGTAAGAGGCTCCTCAGTCAGGTTAGCCTGTGGTGCAGAGCTTGGCCTGTTCCGACACTTGCGTGCCATATGACCGGTTTTCAACAGTTATAACAAAGAAACAACTGTCCAGAGTCATTCTTTTAGGGTGGTTTCTGTTGACCTCTATGGTTTCCTTGCGAATTCAAATTCTGTTTGTTGCGGTTGTGATTAAGCTTGCGGTTCTGATTCTTAAAGCTTTTGGGATTCGGTTTCATAACTTCAACTTTCTTAGTGTTGCCTAAAACAATAAGCACTTCTTCCTTCATATCCTATTTACGAGATTCCTCCTCAACACAGAGATGGGTAATTAGACTTTCTAATGAAAATTCCTTAGTTTTATGTTATTCTCAAAATCCTTCCAATTGGGAGGTAATTTATTAATCAAAATTGCTACTTGATACTGTTCATCCAAACTCATACCTTCAGAGATGATCTCATGAGCTATTTTCTAAAGCTCATGAGACTGCATCTCTACTGACCTGTCATCCGTCATCTGATACTTGAGGTAGTGGCTAACGACATACTTCTTTGTTCTGCTTCTTATGTGTCGTACTTTTTCTACAGTGCTTCCCAGATCTCCCTTGCTGTTTTGTCAGAGTTGTAATAATCATAGAGATCATCGCTGAGTCCATTGAGGTTGAAGTTCTTGCACAAGTAATCCTGCTCTATCCAGTTCTGCAGCTCCTTTGATTACTCTGTTCAAGCTCTCATCCGATCTGTGTCTGCTTCATTGGGTCTGTCTAGAAGTTGCGGTTTGTCCATTGTTAGCGCGACGACCACCTTCCTCATCATAAAAAAGAACTCCATCTTCTATCTCCAGCGCTTGAAATGGAGGCCCTCGAACCTGAAGGGTACAGCGGATAGCATGGGGACCTGGAACATTCACGTCGGGGCAGCAGCATCATCCAAAATTGTAGTAGAAGTCATTGCTGTTGGCGTCGTCTTCAATTTGTTGGAAATAAATGATCTTTGACTGAGTCTTGTACTTGGTCACTGTCTTGAAGGCGTTTTGGTCAATGGTGCAAAGCAGTGTAGCTAACGCCACCGCCTCTAGGATAAAACAACCTCTTTTTTCTGATTCGATATCGATGCTCGTCTTTCGGTTTTAAGAATTGGGTGGAGAAAACGAAAGGGTTTTTTATAGAAAAAATTTCGTTCTTCTTTGATCTCATCTTAAAACTAATTAAATAGACGAAATACCAAATCGAACGTGTTGCTGAATAGTGGAGTGACATTGGCTTAAACTTCGGATCTGAAATATTACCGTTTCAAAAATAATAACGGTCAGAGAACGCCGAACAAATTTCATTCAAAAATATAAGTTCTACACCACAACAAGCCTAAGCCCGGCCTGGGTCAAGTCGGTCGGTCAGCGCGCGCGCGTGTGATGGTCATGCATGCGCTCCCTCCTCAACACAAAAGTAACATTTGGGTGCCCAATGGGTCCAATTTAGGAGCTAAGAAACTCATATATATTAGTATCTTTCAATAATCCCTATGGTGTGGGACTCAAGCAATAAATGCACTTATTCCAATGTCTTTAATTTTTTTTAAATAATTCATAAGCACAATTTCCAACACATAACGCCAGAGTCAGATCAGAACAATGCGATAGTTCATGGTCAGATATAATCTCTTATGATCGACGTTACCCATTCATTGCATATGTCCCAATCAGTCTGAGAGTTTGTATTCTACGTGTGCTTTGATTTAGATGATCTAATGCTAGTGTAAGCTAGGATCTGATTGCAAATTGATTGTTCTGTGTTGTGATCATTGTTGGAAACTCAATTGTTTCTTTCAGGCCAAATACACCACACAGTTGTAGAGAGCACTAATCTAGCTATATCACCACTTCTATTTTTCCTGTAATTCTGAGCTCGATGTTGTCGATCTCAATTTTCAGCAAAAGTTGTTCGGTTTGCAACGCTGGCCATTTCAGTTTAATTCAGCACCATTTCCATATGCATGCCGACAATTTGCACTTAGAAAAATAGATGCTCCATATCTTCTTCAACCTGATCGCAACATACAACACAGTGCCCACATTCACATGTTGTTGAATTAGTCTCTACTTAGTTAGGATATAATTGTTAATTACTCCGTAGAGGCACACTGCCATTTTGGGTATATGGATCTTGTGCCACATCGCCTTAGCCCACGATTTATTCTCATTGATAGATCTCATAGCATTCTACACATTTTTAAACATATACTTACCACTATCAGAACAAGACCAAACCCAGTAATCAGTCATTCGATCTTATAAACAATTTCTGACTCTATGTCTTGCCTTATCACAGCCAAGAAACAAAAAGAACTTGTTCTTCGTTGCTTGTTCACTAAAATCTCTCCAACTGATGCTTTTCACTTCTAGAAATTAAAATAAGGTTACTGTCCAATTTATTTATCAGTCTGCCTCCCTTTAGCCACGGTTCGTATCAAAGTGACATAGACATACCATGCACTCTATGTTTTTTCACGCACCTCTCTTCTAAAGGTCTTAGCCTTAAGCCAAATTTCAACATTCCAGATTATTCGCTATTGAAATTAAGTTCCCAAAAGGACTTATTCTTAACATTTTTCTCCTTCATCCATTTGGTCCAAATGCCTTATTGATTCACCACTTATCAAGTTAACTTGATTCCCATTCCATTGTTAATGTCTTCTAACTTTCTAAGTCCTAAGCCCCATCTTCCTTAGGCGTACACACGGTATCCCATGCAACCTTGCTCATTCTACTTTTCCATAAAAAATTGAGACAGACGTGTTTAATTTTATTATTGGTACCTACCAGAAGTTTAAAACATTGCATCCAGTACCCTACAATAGGGTAAATTGTAGACTTAATTAGCTCTATGTGTCCAGCGCACTAAGAATTCTCGCTTCCATCCTTTAATTTTCTTTTTGGTCTTGTCCAACAGAATGTCACTGTCTCTATCTCTGATGCTAACCCTTATTAATAGGATGCTAGGATACTTCACCGGTAGCATAACTTGGTTTATGTTAAGTATGTTCACTATTTCCTCTTTGCACTGCACCCCTTCTCCAAAACTATAACATTTGATTTCTCATAGTTTAAGTGTAACCCAAACTTTCATAAAGGCATTTGCAAACTTTCTTATTGGATTCTGCTGCCATACTGTCCGCTTACGAAAAAAATCAAGATGTCGTCCGAAAAAATGACATGAGTCAGACCATTTTCATCACCTTTGGGCGTTATCTCTCCACTTTCAACTTTCTTTTCCATAAATAAAGAAAAGTACTCCAAATCAATAGTAATTAGAAATAGGGAGGGCGGATCCCCCACCTTAATCGATTAGAATCACTGAAATAGCCCATAGGATGACCTTGATTAATAACAGAGCAAGTCGGAGGCATAATGAATTCCTCAATAATCCTGATCAATTTTGCCGTAAATCCCATGTAGTTCATCATACGAAAAAAAAATTGTCTGTCTACAAAATCATACGCTTTGTGAAGGTCAACTTATATACACATGTTTCTATTATTCCTTCTCCACGGACTCCCCACTGCTTCTTGAGCATATAAAATACCATCACCTATACATCTATTTTCGATAAAAGCACATTGATTTGTTGAAATTAGCGAGTCCTTAAACAATTTTAACCTGTTATTCAAAACCTTTGCAAATATCTTATATGTCATATTACAACATGCTATAGGTTTGAAATGTTGGATTGTAGATGCTTGCACTCTTTGGGATAAGATGGGTAAACGTGTGATTTATTTTTTAATATCTTCCCATTATGAAATGAATCCTTTATCATTTCAAAATTTGTTCCCTTGATTTGATCCCAATGGATTTTGTAAATTTTAGCACTGAAACCATGTGGACCTAGGGAAGAACCGTCTTTATAGCTCATTACCGCATTTCTGATTTTGTAAAGATCTATCATGTCATTTAGGAAGTTTTTACCATACTCAGAGATGATATTTTTACAAACTATTTTCGGCATCACCGTGCACTTCTTTTGATTAAAAATATCCACATAATACTCAATTGCTTTCTCTCCAAAAACAATCGGATCGTGACATAGTTCACCTTCTACCGAAATGTCTCTGTACTAGTTTTTCTGACATTATTTGCTAGACATTTTTGCATAAAAAAATGCTGTAGCTTCATCCCCTAACAAAATCTAGTCGCATTTGGCCTTTTATTTAGTATCGATTAATTCTTTCTATATAGCTAATTCATACCGAATCTTCATGACTTGCAAATCATTCTTAGCTATTTTCGACTTGACCATCTCAACCATCATCTGAAGTCTAGCACATTCGCTCCAATAATGTTCAACTTCCTTCTTAGTGTCATTCTTCCCTTTTGATCATTGATGTAGGATTTGTTTGACTGCCTTAATTTTCTTTAGAAATACATATAAAGGTCCACCTTCCACATCTTGGTTCCAATATTGAGCAAATTGATCCATATAATCTTCACACAAAACCCAGTGATTCATGTATCTAGAAGGCATCAACATATTACTTTTATTTTCCATCAGTGACAGTAAAATTGGGTTATGGTCACTTACCCCAGATGGAAGATATTCCGCTCTAAATTTTTTGATATTTTGCATCCATTGGGTGTTCATAAACACCCTATCGATCTTCGTTAAGATGTTCTTGTCCGGGCTTGGCCACCATGAAAAGTTATATCCATCTGTATGCATTTCGGTAAAGCCAATTCTATTAATCCAATTATTCATCTCAGTTAGTTTACTAAATGGAATCAGGGTTCCACTTAGTTTTTCTTTCGCAAATCAATGCAATTGAAATCCCCTAAAATAACCCATGGCTTGTAAATCATGTATGCATCTTCCTCTATATTTTGCAAATGCTTCTGCCTCTCATTATCTCAAAATTTTGCGCATATATAGAAGTACAATCACACCTCATCCCGCCCACATTAATCAAGTCCAGCGTAATATGTTGGTCGCTCATGCTAACTAAGTTATAACCCTAGGCCTCATGGTTTATCAAGATAATTATACGACACTTGTAATAGAAAGACACATTGCTAATTATCTCCCATTTATTGTTCAGTCTTTTCCTCAAATCTTTTAATTCCTTCCACTTAAATTTATTTTCTAAAATTCCAAAACAAGTAACTTTACATTGATTAATGATTCTCATCACTTCCATGAACTTGTCGGGTTTATGGAAGCCTTTTACATTCCAGCTTGCAATGGTCATAACTTGATTTTAGAAGAACTTCGAAGAGCTCACCCTTGCTTGGCTGCGTTATTCTCCGCCTTACCCTTTTTCCTGTCCTCGTACTCTGGGTTTCTTCTACCAATTTATTTTTCTTAATAGATTCATTCTTGATAACCTAGCTCTCCTTTTTATTTACTTTATCCATCTCAACCTCTTCTTCTCCACCAATGGGATTAACTGGTTCTTCCATGACTGGGTTATAGTCATTCAGGTTTACCTTACATGAACTGTCCCCTTTCTTAGTCATTGATGTTTTGTGCTGGTCTGAAGTAGGCTCCATACCCTATAAAAATCAACAATATTATTATCAGTCCCTTTATTTAGAGAATTGACTTTCAAAAACAAATTTTCTAATTTTTTAGAGGTGAGAAAGCCCTTTGTTTCCGATGATGAATGACGGCGTTTGAGTAATAAGACTAGTGGTGTAGGTGACTCTTCTTTCTTCAATGTTAATTCTATGGTTCCCTCATCCATCGATGCAGAAGTAACATGTGTTAACACAATCGGAACACTGGTTGCCCCTACCAAACACAATGTAATGACCCAATGTTTCGTACAACTTGAATACTTAATTAAATTGTGAATTTGAAATAAAAACAGAGAAAATAAAAGAGGGATTCGGTAGAAATGAAATTTAAATTTAAAATGCGTGTGATGAACTAAAATTAGAGTGAATTAACTAGTTATCAAATGTGTAAACATATTCGGTTTCAAATTTAATTCAAAACCAGTCAATATTTTAATGAAATTTTTTATTTTTCAGAATGCAAATATTTTTACTTAAAAATGTTGTAGAAAATTTTCTGATTAAGACGTCAAAGTTTGTTTCGTCAAATTCTGAATTCTAGCTTTATATATGGTCATTTGTGGTTATGATGCGTTTTGAATCAGTATAATTATCGTAAACAATGAATTTTGATGTGAATGTTAAAATTTAAAATTCTATGTGCCATTATGTTCATATCCGACACTAAGAAAATGGTATTTTATTTTCCATCTTTGGACACCCGGTGTGCCCTATAAAACTGTTTGTGTTTGAATTCTTAGCATTAATATATCAGTTATCTCATATTAGATCGGCCGTGAACGTTTCAGGAATCCATAAAAGTCAAATTCATACTTTACGTACGTGTAGAACATGGAAAGTTCACTTGCTCATTTATATGCGCATGTTTAGCTATGACCTCATTTTAGCTTCTCCTCCAGATCTGGTTCCTCCTCCCCTTCGCCATTTTTTTCTTTTTCTTCTTCTTTTCTTTAAGTCTTCCCTCCGCACTGCACCATCCTCCTTTGCCCAGCATAGCAAACGCCTGCGCACTACACCTACTCGGCCACCCTTCCTCCACCTCTCCATCATCACACCCCCGCACGTAAAAAAAAAAGAGGAATACCGCAACTACCACTCCTCCTTCCGCGCATGCCTCCTCCTCCCCGAGGTAGCCTACAAACTCGAAAAACCTTAAGCCACCTCTTATAAAAAAAAATAAACAATTACTTGCCTTGCATAGATCCGCACCATACACTCGAACAGCGCATAAAAGAAAGAGAAATTTAGCTCTGTCCATTTGTTCCATGTGTAGAGATCCGTGTTGTCGTGTTCGTGTCGCCGTCTTTCAGAGTGTTTGGATTCGCGTTCAAAGGTGAGTATTTATAACTCACGAATTACTAAAATTCCATGATAAGTAAACTGACATCATGTTGAGTTAAACTGTTTGATCTGCTGTTAGCGAAATTAATTTTGATATTAGAATTGAAATTCATTGCTATTAAATAGCCTGCCATTATGTAACTGATGTTTGCAGTGTTATACGTTTAATTGCGTTTAGTTAAATTTTGAATTGCTAATAATGGTTAGTATGGTGAATTTACATATGTTTCGACCATTGATTTTACCTTGTTTGAATTACTGAAATTTTATTGACTGGCATATGGATCATTGAAACATTGGAAGATGATAAAAACTCCCTTGGACACCTTATATTGATATGTGGGAAAAGTTAGAATAGATAAATTTTACTGTTTTGGCCAAAATGTGATTTTTTACAAATAAACTGCCATTTTGTCCTTATTTGAAAATTTTGCATGCATGCATGTATTTAATTCCAATTTTTTTATATGTTAAAATAGTTTATATTTTGAATAGTATAGTATGAAATTTGATAGTAAGTTTAGGTGTAGATCTTTCAAAATAAATTATTTCCTTAAATATGAAATAAAAGGCGATTGGAAAAATAGTGTTATTTTAACTTGAATTTTTTTATTTAACTCCATCTCAGTAAAAGAAAAATATTTTGTAAAGAAACTAGTATCATATTCTATCATATAATACTTTCTATAATTTATTCATTGAAAAATGACATTATTGAAATTTTAAAATTTTTAAAATCATTATTTTGACTGAAATTTTTTTCTGTAGCTCCTGCACATTATTTCAAGGATGTTTTGTAAATCGACTCATATTATTTCAGTCATCTGATAATTTTGAAAATTCAATCTTTGAAAGTAGCCATTTGAAAATTTACGAAAATTATCAAATTGATTGGGAAATATCTGTAAGTTTATTGTAAATTCTAAAACTGTATTATAAGGACTCTGAAATTTTATTTGGAATTTTTCTGTGAATATAAATTTTTTTAAATGTTAAATAGTGTGAAATATGGTGTATTTTAAGCATTAAAAATAATAACGATTTCTGAAAATGTAACAACCCGGGGTTTTACCCCAGTCGGTTATCGTCATTAGACGATTAGAATTGCTATCTAGTTGCTATTGGAATTTAAATCAATTTGAAATTCCTTTAAACAATTTGTTAAATGATTGAAGTGGGCTTTACATTTTGAATCTAGCCCACGTTTACATTGCTTTGATGCTGTTCTCTTTTGTTGATTTGAAAACCCGTTCCCTTTATTCATTTTCGAAACCCTAAACAATCGAACGACAAAGAAAGAAAAATGGCGGCTCATCTTTCTCTAGAAATTAGGGTTTTCGATAATTTGAGGATGTCGATTACCGATGCTCGATTCAACTCGATTCCTTGCTTTGTTGATCGATCGACTTTTGAGATGCCCTCGGCTGCGACGTCGAATTCGTGCTCTTCAAAAACTAAGGTGAGTGATTTTTATTTCACTCACATCTAATTCGATACCATGCTTTAGCAGTATAAATTTCGTTTGAAATGTTGATGATTTCTCTGATGTTTTCAAATTCACTCGGTTTTACACTTGATTGACTTATGGCTTTGGGTTGAAACTGTTACAATTGAATTTGATGTTGATTTCTTTTGTTGACATTTTCTTGGTTGACACTACTATGCTCGGCCATTCGATCTTCATATGGATGTTCGAGATGGTTATGGACCTGTTCCAATTTTGTTTACTTGGACTTTGTTCGAATTCGTATATTTTCGTGATTTTGGGTTTCACAGTTCGGTTTAGTGAATTTCTGGTGACTTCGGCAGACTTTGATTCAAACTGCAGTTGTTTTTGGACTTGGCTTGCAAACTTTATTTTTGCGAAAATAATTTGATTTCGACACCGTCTTGATTTGAAACTGCAGTCCCATGATTTTCGAACTCATTTCGACTGTGACTTTGGTATTGCTTTAAACTGTGGTTTGAAATCGCCTCTGTTTGGTTTCACAATTCATTGCTTATTTATTTTGTGTGACTTCATATATGTTCATACATACAGTTATATGTGTGTATACATGTATAGTCGAATTTGCAATGCAATTATCTTTGTTCAAAACTGATATTGTTGCTGGCATCTATTATGTTGTTTGTTGAACCAGCGAGTATTTTTCTTGCTGTGGTAGCTTCTGGCTTCACATTGTTGCATTTGAATCATGTCCTTCGAGTTGCTTAAGCACATGAAGTTGCCGTTGAACTCGTTCCTGACTCGTTCCAATTTGTGTATATTTGATTACTTGATTTCATGGCATCGATTTTAAACTCGTTGGTTTTTACTTGACTTTGTGTTTGGTTATGTTGCATATAGGCTTGCTGCCTGGTCCTCATTGTACGAGGTAACTGCCCTTATATTATGTTACTTGCAGCTGCACTATCATTTTGTCATTATTTGAAATTGCCGCATGTTTGGTTCTTATGAATCTAGTATGTATGAGTATTGCCTCTGTTTTCACTGCCTATGGCTTTGAATCTTCTTTCTGTTGCATAGCCTGTTCTTTGGGTTGAGCATTTGTATCTGCAGCCTTCACTGCAACCGTAGTCTGCATATCGAGTTGTTTTCATGTTGCACATGAAGGTGAACCCTCATATCTACTGCACTGTGCATTTGTACATATATATATGTGCACTGCTGCATTGATTTGAAACTGCTGCCATGGCATTCCTTTGTACATTTCCTTGACCAGTTCGGCTCTGCCAAGGTGCTTTCACCTTCGTTCTGCTGATTCCATGCTTTTGTGATATGTTTGCTTCGATCTGTTCATAGCCTTAGAGGCTATGTTTTGATTCATTTTGCCCATGTGCAGTTTGTTATGTACATTCATTTGTGTACATATTTCATATTCACTTGGTTGAAGCTTTATACCGCTGCCACTTGCTTAGTGCATTAGTTTGCACTGTGAATTCTTGTTGTTTGGTCTCACTTGCATTGCTTCTGGTCCTATGCCATTGTGTATAGCTGCATGTTGTATTTGCACCCTTTTGTTGCAAGTATTCATGTACATTTAGGAGAGATGCACTTGTCTCTATCGATTGCCATTTTGAACTGATGCACTGCCTTTGTTCTCGAATCTGATACATTGCATTGATGCTTTGTATTCATTTGCATTTGGTCACTGTGCTTCACTGGTGACATTATTTTCAAGTGAGGCTGATCTGCGTCTTTTTCTGTTGTGTGTTGTGGTGCCATATACTTGGTGCTCTCACCTTCAATTTGATGTCTTCCTGTAGTTGTACCACTGTTGTCATCTTCTCTTGACATCTAGGAACTTGAACTGTTGCATTCTTGTGGTGTCTGCAGTTTCGATTTGTATGCAGTCTTGCCCTTGTTGGTTTGCATTGCATTGATGCAATTGGATTTGTTTTTCTAATTACACTTGAGTTGAATCCGGTATTTCGGGTTTGACCTTGTGCTCATTTGTGAGCTTTCATTGTGCATTCATGTGCACTTTGTTCATTTGATGGTTATTATTTGATGGTTACTGGATGGATGCTGTGCTCATGTTGTGTAGTTCCATCTGGTTCATTTTGATTTGAGTTGGATCCGTTTGCTTTTGATTCATTGCTCTTTTGCGTATTTCATATGCCGTATTGGCGAGGCAGTACACGTTAGCGTGTACTGCAGCCAATCAGAGTTGATGTTTTTAAGTGGCCTTTCAATTGTTTGAATTGATTTGTTTTGATTTGATCATTTTGTTGTTATCTAATTATCCATTTGATAATTAGATTCTGAGTTTCTAATTATTTATTTAATAATTAGATTTTGTCGTTAATTGCCAATTAGGAAATTCTGATGTTTTTTTAGAATTATCTTTATTGATATTCTTTTCACTTATCTTTGTTGATGATTTGAATCTGCTGATTTGTTGTTTAACACTGTTAAGTGTTATATTTACCGTTATCCGATTTCTTAATTAAAGGATCGCATAGGCGAGAATTATTGTGACTGTCGTCTATTCATTATTTAATTATTATTGCTTCTGTGCACTAATAACTGAGTTTGAATTAGACTGACCCATGTATTATTTTCTTTTGAATTTAATATTTGGGTCAGACCGAGTATTACAGGTTGTAGATATCTTGCTTTGGGTTGCTGCTAGAGCTATGAAGTCTTTTCATTCTTTTGGAGTAGTCGTTGTCTTAGTATAGGATGTTATGTATTCATGTATATTAATCACGATAATGTACTTGTGTATATAACTTCCATAGTCGACAGTTGTAGTTGTATCATATGTACTGTGTCAAATGTATTGTAACTGACATCAGTTATATATATATATATATATATATGAGACTTTTGTTATCTGTGTTCCGCATTTTATTATCTGTGTTATTATTATATATATATATTGTCCTAAACTATTACGAACCATCGTAGTTCGTTCTATACTGGGATTGGGTATGTCGATGGGAGTAAACAAATAAGAGATGAAAATTGAAAAATATATATCACTCATATCGAGGTAACCAATACTAGTGTAAGGCCAACTACGGATGGCCGCTCCTATCCAGCCTTATTCTTCGTAATAAGAGACAGTATTTCTTTTAATACTCTTTGTTATTGTGAGCATAGAGGTGGGGCATTACAGGAAATTTCAGAAATTGTTTATGTGAATTCCTGAAGCAAAATGGAAGGCTTTTTTTTAAACACTTTTTGGGATTCTCTACAATTTTTCTACAAAAAAATAAAATGAACAAATGGCATATTTTCATATATAAACGATTGGTTATTATCAATACCATAATAACTATGTACGCGGTGGATGTTATCCAGAATGTAGAGGTTGAATTGGCAACGTTTACTGGAATGAAGTAAGAGAACGATGATGGATGATCCCGACACTTGTGTCAATTTGAAATGACTAAAATAGGAGCCTTGTCCTGACCATTGGGGCTAGCTACCTCTAGTGGACACTTTTCTTTGTTTTACCATCTTGACTTTGAAACTTGATTGGTGCGCACCCATGGATTATTGGGGTTGTTGTTCGCGGTCGGTCGTTAGGGGTTATGACAAGTCAGGCGACGCAAAGCGGTAGTATCCTACTTTGGGCATCGCCTCATGTGCCTTGTCATACTCTTTATCCTTATTCGCGACCACTACGATTTTGTTTTAGTGTTGTCTTATCATGGCGCCTCCCTGCCTACCGACGTTACTGGTTGTGCTACTAAGGCAAACTGTAGGACAATGCTTAAAAAAGTGTTAAGGGGGATCAATGTAAAGCCTTAACGCTATTTTAATATTTACTTTACCGATAGACATTATATATATGTATCGTATCTACTACATATAGATAGTTTAACGGTCCTTAAGAGATGGAAAATCCTGTAACATCTCTTAAGTTATTTTACACATTGTATACTTGATTTTGATTTATCTTACATGAGAATTTTAGTCCTGACTCGAGTAGGTGTATTTCCATTATGCTCGGGAGAGCCTGAGTACTACAGTGTTTGAGGAGTGCTTTTCTTGAGACGAAGACTGTGTTGAAGACTCCACTTCTATCTAGCTTTTATTTCCCTTTGTTCATTTGGAATGTGTTAGTGACCCTTTTATTTATTTCCAGTTTGATATTTCTAGAATTTAATACTTTATTGTAAATTTTATTAGTAGCTTCACGAACTACTTACGTTTGCTTTATTTCCGCTGCAAGATTCTGTGTTTGGAATTCTTATGTCTGGGATTCTGTGTATTAATTCTTATTGTAAAACCCATTGATAATCTATCACTTGGATTGTTTGATTTAGACATGTGTGGTTTATTGTCGACTAGAATCATTCAAAATGGCAGGTCGTCATAGTTGGTATCAGAGCAAGGTTAAGCGAACACCTAAGACTGTGGGGTAAACTCATTAGAGATAGGGTAAGTAATACCCTAGAATGAGTAGAATTCTTCTTGAGAGAGCGTATTTTCATATAAAAAAATTGCTTAAAATCCCTTCTATTTCAAAAATTTCTATCAAACTGGACCCTTCTTCCTTAGTAGATTTCACTTTGATTAGGTTCTCTCTTAAGTTTAGTTTCTAATCTGTGTTCTAAACCCACCCTGTCCTTACACGATGAGTAATAGAAGGAATACCAGAGGTAGGGGTAGAGGAAATGGCCCTATTGATGAAGCTGTAGCTCCAGTTGTTCCTATGGTGAGATTCACTATTATCAGCGAGGAATATTGTAACATCCCCTATCTAGAGGCCCAAAAATAAGCCCTATAGATGCTGCAATCATCTATAATATTAGCTTCCGACGACTAAATACGGCTATGTTAATGGTATCTACAATATCAAAAGCACTTGATACGAAACAAAACACATATTTCAAAACAACATTTTCTTCATTATATTTAAAACATATGTTCCATATTCTTAATACATAATCCCAATACGTTCCCAGGCACAGATAAAATATACTTAATACAAAATACGCCAAGAGCGGTATATGAAGATACCCCCTTGGATGATCAGAGTCATATAGTTATAATAGACTTAATACAAACACAGTAGAAATACAACAAAACATAAAATTGCAACTCTTAAATAGCTATCCGTTTGCTTCCTGTATGCCTCTGGTAGCCTTATTCGTCATCCTACTAAACCTAAAAAATACCTTAACCCCTCGGCCAACTCAAATAAATATTGAGCACCCGAGAGTTTATGGGGAAAACATAAACTTCGAGTCAGACATAAATCCTGGTGTGAATAATACTATACATCCCGGTTTTATATGTTAAGTGAGACCATGCTGCTTAGCAGAATGGGTTTCCCCTCACGAACAACCTTTTAAAATATATCTTTGCAAAACCATTTTCCTGCAACAAAACTGGTTAAATACTGTAAAGCATCATTATGTAAACATACATAAATATCAAGTATTAAATGAACAATCTATTCAAACACATAAGTTTTGTTTGGATAACTTTTAACCTTTAGATGACTCGGGCCTACCAGACAATATAAACAAAATTTATCTAACACCTAACTATCCATTTAATACTTCGGTTCTGGACGGCCTATCCCTAGCTTAATCATCTCCCAAGTCTTCCTGATCCTAATGGTTTTTTGGCTCACCAATATCCTATCTGTATACAAACATATATTCCTTTCGGTGTGTAATCATAATTTTAGTCTACCTGTAACAAAGCCCTACACACTGGAATTTTGGACAACAATTAGATGGAGCTAATAGCTAATATATAAGGCGCGACCCTATACTAGTCCCATCCGGGTTTCTATTATCTGAGTCATTTTCACTTAAAGATCCCCTCCCATGATTTTCCTTGAAAACATTTTCAAAATGATTTAAACCTTTTAAATCAAACTAATACAAGGAAATTATATAATATTTATGCTTTACTCAAAATCACATTGCCATATTATATATATCTCCTTTACTCAAACTTTAGTTGATGAAAACATTTAAACATTTGAAAGTACCGCTTTCTAAACTTTTGAAAGCATCTCTTTTGAAACCAAGTAAAAACCTTTAATTATCCAGGCCAAGAGGCCAAAACCTTACCTTTTGAAACCTTACTCCAAACCTTTCGAAACTATTGAACTCAAACCTTTCGAAACCATTGAACTAAAACCTTTCCAAACCATTGAACTCAAACCTTTCGAAACACTTAAACCTTTCGAAACCATTGAACTAAAACCTTCCAAAACCATTCTAGTCAAACCTTTCGAAACCATTGAACTCAAACCTTTCGAAACTATTGAACTCAAACCTTTCGAAATCAATGGAAGCAACATTTTGACCTTGTCGAAAGCTCTGCTTTGAAATCTTTAAAACATATCATTTAAAACAATAGGCCTCTACCTTTAAAACAACTCCTCGAAAGCTTGGGTTATTCTTCAATTAAAAACAAGGGTAAAACAGCTAAGTCGAAAGCTTTCTTTCGAAAGCACGGAGAAGCGGCTGGTTTTTAAAAACAGGTAAACCTTTCGACTTTGACGTAAGGTTTAAAACAAAACAATGATAAAGCGGCAGTAACCTTTTGACCTTGTCGGAAGGTTTAAAACCTTTATTTTAAATGTTTGACTTGGTCGAAAGCAACCAAGTCAAAAGCTCTTTGAAAGCAAAGCAGGCGATTCTTTTGGTTTATAAAACAAACATACTCCAACCTCTTTGGCAACTAACCTTTCGACTAAGTACCCTTCGATCTTGTTCAATTCATTACATACCAAGTAACTTGATACCATATGCATTGAATTTTGACCTTGTCGAAAGCTATAACCTTTCGACTTTATCGGAAGGTCTGGGTCGGAAGGTTTGATGTCTAAAATGGCTGAAACATGCTAAAAGCATGATTTTCTTGTTTTTAACTAAAAAAATATCACTTTTCAACTAACCTGCTTTTGTTTGTCAAATTCTCATTGGTTAATAAATACTTTCAAAAAAGTGCTACCACTAATTTCAGAGTTAAATAATAATTTTATTTTATAAAATGCCCATTCTCCTTAATTAAATATATAAAACATTTAAGTCCCATACCTTAAATAATTTTATATATTCATCAAATCATTTAGGAAAATCTGGAAAAATTCCAAAAAATCTATTTTAAAATATTTTCCAACATATAAAAATTTCATATCCAAATAATTATTTATTTAGCCGTAAATAATTTATAACCCAATAAATCATTTTCTTCACTAGAAAATTATTATAAAATCCACATTAATTCAGAAAATTATAAAAATTGGAACCCTCTGTAAAATATCATTTCTGACCTATATCTAAATTATCAAGGCATTTGGATGTCATTTAATAGGGTTTTCATGTCAAACATTTAATAAATACTAATATGAACATGCATAATTCACCAACAAACAAATATATAACTTTAATCATCAAAACATGGCATATACTTGCAAAAACATTTCGGATCTAATCTTAAAACTGAATGCCATAAGAAAATGGGATGTAGTAATTATTCACCTTAGCTTTGAGATTAAAAGATGTGAGATTTGATGTTGAATTAATTGATTATCTTCCTTCTCTTGAATCCTAACTTTATCTTCCTTGAGAATAAAAATGGTGGCCGACTTTAAATGTTTTTAGTTTGCTAAAATGAAAATGAACGTAAGTTTCATTTCCTAAGGATTTAGGATATATGCCTCTCCTATTTCCCATATTGCCCTTACACATTTCCTAATACATTACTTTATGTTATCTCATTTCAATTTGCACATTAACATGGCATGGCTACCCTTAGGTTAATCAAATCTCAGCCTATTAATCTTTATATTATTTTATTTAATTTAACCAATTGAATATCCTAAGTAATGTTATAAAAATATGGGGTGTTACAAACTCCCCACCTTAAAGAATTTTGTCCTCGAAATTACTATAAGGCACACACAAAACAATCAAAGGTAAAACATACCATTAAACAAATCAGGGTAAGCCTCTCTAATCCTACTCTCAGTCTTCCAAGTACAGTCTCTTGCATCGTCATTCCACTGGACCTTTACTAATCTAACTATATTGTTCCTCAATTTTTTCTCATCTCTTGCCACAATCTGAGTTAGCTTTCTAACGATGGTCAAGTCCGGCTCTATTACTAAATCTTCTAACACTGTAGGTGCTATAGTAGTCTCCGAGTCTCTAACACATTTTCTAAGATGAGAAATATGAAAAACATCATGGACTCCTGCCATACTATTTGGTAACTCTACTCTATAAGCGAGTTTCTCGATCCTCTCAACAACATGGAAAGGTTTAATGAATCTAGGTGCTAACTTTCCCGATTGTCCAAATCTAATCACACCTTTCATCGGTGAAACTTTAATAAGCACATAGTCTCCAACAGAGAATTCCAAGTCTTTCCTTCTTCTATCTGTATAACTTTTCTGCCAAGATTGAGCTTCCTTCATCCTAGCACGGATCAACTCAATCTTTTATACGGCTTCTTTCACCAAATCCGGACCAAGAACCATATCCCCGGTCTCTAACCAACACACGGGAGATTTGCATGGCCTTCCATATAAGGCTGCAAATGGTGCCATCCCAATACTAGTCTGATAACTATTGTTATACGAGAACTCGACTAAATGAAGATGGTCTTCCCATGATCCCCCGAATTCCAATAAACAAGCTCATAGAAAATCCTCAATGACTTTGTTAACTTTTTCTGTTTGCCCATCAGTCTGTGGATGGTAAGTGATACTCATGTTGAGCTTGGTTCCTAATGCTTCATTTAGTCTATTCCAGAACTCACTAGTAAACAAAGAATCTCTATCACTGATGATACTACTAGGAATTCCGTGAAGCCTAACCACATTCTTCATAAATAACCTCACCAAAATATGTGTTGTCCTAGTTGACTTTACTTGAATGAAATGGGCAGTCTTAGTCAATCTATCCATTATGACCCATATGCTTTCATTCCCTCCACCAAATCTTGGCAACCCATCGATAAAATCCATAGAGATAGAATCCCACTTCCACATCGAAACATCTAACGGTTGAAGCAATCCACTTGGCTTCTGGTGTTCAGCCTTTGCCTGCTGGAAATTCAAGCACTGCTTAACACATAAACCAATGTCCCATTTCATACCTTCCCAGAAGAAACTTCCCTTCATATCCTAATACATCTTCGTTCCTTTTGGATGGATAGTGTACTTCGAACGATGGCATTCATCCAAAACTTCTTTCCTCATTTCTCCTACATTCATAACACAAAACCTTCCCTTCTTTCTCAACCACCCTTTCTGGTAAAGACTAAAATCCTTTAAGTCATCGCTCTCTATTCCTTCCCTTAACCTTTTGATCCGTTCAGCCAAAACTGGATCCTCCTCCAGTTTAGAAGCTATCTCCTTAATCGTTACTGGTCGAACTTACAAACAAGACAATACATCACTTCCTGCACTAGAACCTGCCTCGGATTTATACTGCACTCTACAAGCTGACAATGCTTCCAAATCTTTCCACTCAGCGGTCATCGCCAATAACGCATTCTGATGTTTCCTGCTAAGTGTCTGCTACTTTATTCCCTTTCTCGAGTGTGTACTCAATTCCAAAATCATAGGCATCAATAAACTCCAACCATCACTACTGTCTCATATTCAGCTCCTTTTGAGAGAACAAGTACTTCAACGACTTGTGATCCGTATAAAGCTCAATTCGTTCTCCTAACAAAAAATGCCTCCACAACTTCAAAGCAAATATAACGGCAGCTAACTCCAAACCATGTGTGGGTTATCTAACTTCATGTGGTCTGAGCTGTCTAGAAGCATAAGCAATCACTTTACCACTTTGCATCAACACAGCTTCCAATCCAGTTCCATATGCATTAGTATAAACAACCAATTCTTGATTCCCCTTCAGAATCACCAATACCGGTGCATGGGTCAGTAAGTGTTTCAAGCTCTGGAATGCTTCCTCACACTTATCAGTCCATACAAATTTCATATCTTTTCACGTAAGCTTAGTTATCGGTGCAGTGATTCGTGAATAATCCTTTATAAACCTTCGATAATATCCAGCCAATCCAAGAAAACTCTTTATCTCGGTCACCGTCTCGGGTCTCTTCCAGTTATTCACTGCCTCAATCTTAGTCGGATCTATAGATAACTCTTTCTCTGAGACTACATCACAAAGGAACTTCACTTCCTTCTTCCAAAAATGACACTTCGAAAACTTAGCCTTCAACTGATGCTCCCTCAACGTCTCAAGCACAACTCTAAGATG
Organism: Allium fistulosum; assembly: GCA_030737815.1. Lineage (NCBI taxonomy): Eukaryota > Viridiplantae > Streptophyta > Magnoliopsida > Asparagales > Amaryllidaceae > Allium > Allium fistulosum. The sequence goes on from CM060903.1 coordinate 261,224,581, forward strand.
AACTTCATGCTCCTTCTCATCCTTAGAGCATATCAGAATATCGTCTATGAAGACCAACACAAATCTATCCAAGTGTTCTCGGAAGATTCGGTTCATCAAGTCCACAAAGAATGTCGGCGCATTAGTTAGTCCGAACGGCATAACTAGCCATTCGTACGATCCATACCTCATCCTAAACGCCGTCAAAGGAATACTATCATCTGCCACCCTAAGCTGATGAAATCCCATTGCCAAATCCAGCCGAGAGAATACCTTGGATCCACTTAACTGATCGAACAAATCATCAATTCTCAGCAATGGATATCGGTCCTTTATCATCTTCCCATTCAAATTAGGATAATCGATACATAGCCTCAATGATCCACCCAGCTTCTTAGCAAACACTACGGCAGCTCCCTAAGGTGAAATACTTGGTCGAATAAAACTCTTGCCTTCCAAATCCACCAACTGCACATTCAACTCTCTCGTCTCAGTGGGTGTCATCCTGCTTGGTGGCCTACTCATCGGTTCTGTTCCCGGTACCAAATCAATCCGAAACTCAAGGGCTTATTTCGGTGGCAATCCAGTTACCGACTCAAACACATCAGCAAACTCTCTAACTACAAAGACTCGATGCAACTCATCCTCCAACTCCATAATACCCAATAAAGCATTCACTTCGCAAATGGGGTTCTCTACACTATAAACTATCCGGTCACTAAAAGCCGGGTGACTAAGTGATATTTTCTTATCATGGAAAAATATCCTAGCATCATATTTACTTAACCAATCCATCCCAAGGATAATCCCAAATCCCACAAAATAAAACACATGTAAACAACAATCAAAAGTATGACCTAGCAAATCAAACTCTAAATGGTCACACCTCATCCCAAGTGTTGCATACCCTCCTATCAAATTTGCAACTCTTAAGGAAGTAACCAAATATGAGTGTTCTAGGTTAAGCGTATCTACCAAACATCAAGAAATAAAAGAATGTGATGCACCAGTATCAAATAGAATGCTAACAGACATACCGTGAATCTGTAGTGAGCCTCCCAGAATAGCCTTCCCTTTCTCCTGCACAACTGGCCTTGAAATTGCAGGCTCCAATGCATACATCTGTCCCTTTCCATCTCCAGCAGGCTCTTTGCATTGGTTTTTATAATGGCCGATCTGATCACAATTAAAGCATCAGATGTTCTTCTTCCCAATCACCTCCTTTCCTTTCTCTTTTCCTTTTCCAGTACGACACTCATTAGCATAGTGTCCTTTCTTATCACATTTGTAACAAACCACCTTAGCTTTTCCCTTCTTCTGTGCTCCTCCCTTCTGAGCATTCTTCTTTTGGAAAAACTTTCTTTTCTAGCCTTGTCCCACCTGGGCCTCCTTTATTTTCTTCCTCAAATAAGCTAATGCCTCTTCCTGCCTAAGCTTCATTTCTACCACTACATCACTTGGATCTCTTAAGTGCAGTAAGGTAGCACTTATCAACTCCGGCCTTAAGCCCCTTATAAACTTCTCATTCCTCTTGATCACCGTATCAACTAAGGCATACCCTTACCGGGCCAACTCTTCAAATCTCCTTGCATACTCTAGAATAGACATCTCCCCTTGTTCTAGTTCAGCAAACTTCCTAACCAATGCCGACAACGCCATCACCGACATAAACCTTTCTTGAAACCTTCTCTTAAACTCCGCCCAAGTCATGGTTTCTTCATCAACTCCAGCAACACCAATATTCCACCAAAATAGCACAGCTCCCTGAAGCTGTCTTGAAGCTAATCTCCTCTTGTGCTCGTCATTCAATCTTAAGTCAGCAAAAATTCTCTCACAATGTAGCAGCCAGTTTTCTACCTCAATCGCATCTTCAGTTCCAATGAACTCCAAACCTGGTATAATCTCTGCTCAAGTAGGCATAGGGTTGGCCATTGGAGCTTCCTGAACTCCTCCTCCAGCAACATTCCCTCCGACAACTCCAGCTACAATTCCAGCTTGCATCATGTTTACGAAGAACTGATATATGGCTCCCATATCCACTTGGGGAACCCCAGTACCAACATTTTCAGCTTGAGCCTGACTTGGACCTTTTCTAACATTTGGTCAGGCATTTCCATTAGTGGTGGTGCTCTCTCTCCTCCAAGATTAACTCTGCCTCTTCTTCCTTCCATATATGTATTAAAGCTTCATGAGATATAGATGAATAGCTTAACTAAGATTAGAGTCTAGAGATATAGCGTATACTGATATATAACAAATACAAGTACGTTACTATAGCGTTATCCCATACCGCGATCTTAACTCTAATTACTAAGGATTATGCTTTCAAAAACCATTTTTTTAGTGAAAATATTTCATAAACCATGGTCTGATATCAAGCTGTAACATTCCCTATCTAGAGGCTCAAAACTAAGCGCTACAGATGCTACAGTCATCTATAGTATTAGCTTCCGGCGACTAAATACGGCTATGTTAATGGTATCTACAATATCAGAAGCACTTGAATATGAAACAAAACAAAGATTTCAAAACAACATTTTCTTCATTATATTTAAAACAGATGTTCCATATTCTTAATACATAATCCCAATACGTTCCCATGTATAGATAAAATATACTTAATACAAAATAGGCCAAGAGCGGTATATGAAGATACCCCATAGGATGATCAGAGTCATATAGTCATAATAGACTTAATACAAACACAGCGGAAATACAACAAAACATAAAACTGCAACTCCTAAATAGCTATCTGTATGCCCCTGCATGCCTTCGGTAACCTTATTCATCATCTTACTAAACCTAAAAAAGACCTTAACCCCTCAGCCTACTCAATCAATTTTAAGCACCCGAGAGTTTAAGGGGAAAACATAAACTTCGAGTCAGACATAAAGCCTGGTGTGAATAATACTATACGTCCCGGTTTTATATGTTAAGTGGGACCACACCGCTTAGTGGAATTGGTTTCCCCTCACTAACATCCTTTTAAAATATATCTTTGCAAAACCTTTTTCCTGCACCAAAACTGGTTAAATACTGTAAAGAATCGTTATGTAAACATACATAAATATCGGTATTAAATGAACAATCTATTCAAACACATAAGTTTTGTTTGGATAACTTTTAACCTTTGGCTGACTCGGACCTGCCAGACAATATAAACAAAATTTATCTAACACCTAGTAGACACTTATCTTCTGGATGGTCTGTCCCTAAATATCTGTTAAATACTTCGCTTTTGGACGGCCTGTACCAAGCTTAATCATCTCCCAGGTCTTCCTGATCCTAATGGTTTTTCGGGCTCACCAATAACCTATCTGTATACAAATATATATTCCTTTCGGTGTGTAATCATAATTTTAGTCTACCTGTAACCAAGCCCTACACACCAGAATTTCGGACAACAATTAGTTGGGGCTAACAGCTAATGTATAAGGAGCGATCCTATGCTAGTCCCATCTGGTATTCTAATATCTAAGTCATTTTCACTTAAGGATTCCCTCCCAGAATTTTCCTTGAAATTTTTTTCAAAATGATTTAAACCTTTTAAATCAAACTAATACAAGGAAATTATATAATCTTTATGCTTTACTCAAAATCACATTGCCATATTATATATATCTCCTTTACTCAAACTTTAGTTGATGAAAACATTTAAACATTTGAAAGTACCTCTTTCTAAATTTTTGAAAGCATCTCTTTTGAAACCAAGTAAAACCCTTTAATTATCTAGGCTAAGAGGCCAAAACCTTACCTTTTGAAACCTTACTCTAAACCTTTCGAAACCATTGAACTCAAGCCTTTCGAAACCATTGAACTCAAACCTTTCGAAACCATTGAACTCAAACCTTTCGAAACCATTGAACTAAAACCTTTCGAAACCAATGGAAGCAACCTTTCGACTTTGTCGAAAGCTATTCTTCGAAAGATTTTAAACATATCATTTAAAACAATAGGCCTCTGCCTTTAGAACAACTCCTTCAAAATCTTGGGTTAGTCTTCAATTAAAGATAAGGGTAAAACATCTAAGTCGAAAGGTTTCTTTCGAAAGCATGGAGAAGCGGCTGGTTTTTAAAAACAGGTAAACCTTTCGACTTTGTTGTAAGGTTCAAAATAAAACAATGATAAAGCGGCAGTAACCTTTCGACCTTGTCGGAAGGTTTAAAACCTTTATTTTAAATGTTTGACCTGGTCAAAAGCAACCAAGTCGAAATCTCTTATTCGAAAGCAAAGCAGGCGATTCTTTTTGTTTATAAAACAAACATACTTCAACCTCTTTGGCAACTAACCTTTATTTCAAGGATATTTTGTATATAGACTTATATTTCTTTCAGTCATCGGATAATTTTGAAAATTCAATCTTTAAAAGTAGTCATTTGAAAATTTACGAAAATTATCAAATTGATTGGGAAAAATATGAAACTTTATTGGAAATTCTAAAACTGTATTATAAGTACTCTGAAATTTTACTTGGAATTTAATGTAAAAAAATTTAAAAGTTAAATAGTGTGAAATAAGGTGTATTTTAAATATTAAAAATAATAATAATTTCTGGAAATTTTTTATGTGAATTCCTGATGCAAAATGGAAGACTTTTTATTTTAAACACTTTTCAGGATTCTCTACAGATTTTTCTATAAAAAAATAAAATGGACAAACGACATATTTTCATATATATACGATTGGTTATTAAAGAGATCGTGGCCGGATATTGACATACTCTCTGTCAATACCGGAACTACTTTAATAACTATGTAAATGGTGGATGTTATCCAAAATGTAGAGGTTGAATTGGTGACGTTTAATGGAATGAAGTAAGAGAACGATGATGTATGACCTCGACACTTGTGTCAATTTGAAACGACTAAACAAGAGCCTTGTCCTGACCATTGAGGCTAGCTACCTCTAGTGGACACTTTTCTTCATATTACCATCTTGACTTTGAAACTTGATTGGTGCGCACCCTTGGATTATGGGATTGTTGTTCACGGTCGGCCATTAGGGGTTACGACCAGTCCGGCGACGCAAAGTGGTAGTATCCTACCTTGGGCATCGCCTCACGTGCCTTGTCATACTCTTTATCCTTATTCACGATCACTAAGGTTTTTTTTTAGTGTTGACTTATCATGGCACCTCCCTGGCTACCGGCGTTACTGGTTATGCTACTAAGGCAAACTGTAGAACAATGCTTAAAAATGTTTTAAGGGGGATCAATGTAAAGCCTTAACGCTATTTTAATATTTACTTTACTGATAGACATTATATATGTATCGTATCTACTACATATAGATAGTTTAACGTATCCTTAAGAGATGGAAAATCCCGTAACATCTCCTAAGTTATTTTGCACATTGTACACCTGATTTTGATTTATCTTACATGAGAATTTTAGTTCTGACTCGAGTATGTGTTTTTCCATTATGCTCGGGTAAGCCTGAGTACTACAGTGTTTGAGGAGTGCATTTCTGGAGACGAAGCTTAGGTTGAAGAATCCACTTCTATCAAGCTTTTGTTTCCCTTCATTCATTTGGAACATGTATTAGTGACCCTTTTATTTATTTCCAATTTGATATTTCTAGAATTAAAACTTTGTCAGTAGCTTCATGAACTACTTATGTTTTGTTTTGTTTTCGTTGCGAGATTATGTGTTTGAAATTTTTGTGTCTGGGATTCTGTGTATTAATTCTTATTGTAAAACCTCATTGATAATCTATCACTTGGACTGTTTGAGTTAGACATGTGTGGTTTATTGTCGACTTGAATCGTTCAAAATGATGGATCGTCACACATAGTGCTCAGGATGTGTCTATATTCGTTAACTCCTCTAATTCATACTTCTCCTTTCCCTCACTGTATTGCCTCCTATTATGAATAGTCTTGTCCTTCTTCTGCTTGTCCTATAATATCGCCTATTTAGCCAAGTTGAGTTACTCTATTGAAGTGTTAATCTCCTTTAGCGTATTATTGTCTTTTTCCTTTAGCATTTCCATATTTTGATTATTGTCCTCCAACTCTTGCTCCTTAAGCTTTACTAGCTGCTGGTTCTCCGCTTTAACCTCCCGATCTATCTCAGTTTGAAGCATTTTCTCATCTGAGTACTTAATCAACTTTTCGCTTATTGTAGCCATCTCCTCACCTTTATCCACCTTTTTGGGTAGCCACACTTGGCACATTAGACATTGTTGATTCGAGTGGCCAAAACACATGTAGTATTCACATCTAGGTGATTGGTTAAATCATAATTAATGTTTGACTTGATGTATTCATTGTACTATAGAACTTTTTAATGTGTCATCACGACTGTATAGATTACATTAAATCCTTGTTAATGTTTGACTCAATGTATTAAGATTTATTTTGAATTAATTTTATTATAATTAATTAAATTAAATTACAGACAATGAACTTCATATGTACAACAATATATTAGTTTTCTAAATCATAAATAATTTTTATTCAATATACATATTTAAATAAATTGCAATGCTAAATTTGATTTATATATTATTAAAATTTGAAACTTACCTAACTAAATCTAAATTTTTTTTTCCAAAACCTAATCTTTTAAATGAAGATAAAAGAATTATTATTTTAATCAATGTTTCATTAGAATATATTGTACACACACACATACATACATACATACATACATATATATATATATTCGAGCTGAATATAAATATATTAATAATGAATCATATTATAAACCTAAATGTTTAATTTTTTTTACTTTAGATGGGTTGATTACATATGATATTGCAAGCCATTTTCTTCCTAGAGAACTCCTTCAACTTCCTCCTATCTTACTTGAAAAACCTAGCTAATAACTTTAATTTACTCAAGTGTAGGGTATGGTTTTTGATTTCGAATGATATAAAAAGTTTGAGGGAATTAGGTGGTATATACATGTAACAATCCGATTTTCTAAATAATAATCAATTAATATTAATAATGGTAATTAACTGATTAAAAAGGATTTTTAAGTATTAAAAGAGAATAATATTTGTAATTGATTGAATAAATGGGTTTAACTTATTTTAAGTATTAAAAGAGAATAATATTTGTAATTGATTGAACAAATGGGTTTAAATTATAAATGTAAGAGAATTAAATTTAAAAAAGAGAAAATTATGAAATAATATTTTATAAAAGTAACGTAATTGTAATATAATATTAATATTTAAAAGAAGATATTTTGAAATGGAAATTTGCATTTATTTAAATTAAATGGAATTTATTTCTATATATAAAAGGAGATATATATATATATATATATATATGCATGCTTATTTTCATATTTTCTTCGCCTAAGCTTAAGTATCCAAACCCAACCCTCTTTCTTTAACTCTTTTTTTTGAATATTTACGTATACTCTTCCTTGACATTCATCTTCTTGCTGAAGCAAATAAAATAATAACCCTCCTTACTTCAAAATTAAAATCAAATGATATAAATTATGGAAAATTCTAAAATTGAAGTATGTGATACTTAATATTGTTTTGCATCTAGGGTTCGAGTTGTCTCCGTTGTGGTGCCGTGGAGTGGTGTACGCTCGTTTGTAAGCAAAGAGGAGGAAGAAGATGCAAACAGACATGTGAGTTCCAAATTCATGAACCTATGTTCTAATCACTATAATCCTTGAAACTGATATACTTCAGTTGTTTTTTGTTGAATCGTTGTTTGTGCTTTGCTTAGGCCTTAATTCGATTAAAGAAAAGAAAAAATAAACAGATGAAGGCACAACATGGAGCTTAGTAGCTCCAGCAATGGCTGACCAGTCCGCCGGTCAGAGATGGCCGTTGCACCGATGGCGCCATGTACTCATGCACCTAAGTGTGTAGTGTTTATTTGTGTACTTACAGATTTAGTTTTCCTTGTACATTCTCTTACTGATCTGATTTTGGGTTGCATTTCTTTATGTGTTTCTAGGGTGGCTGCACCAGGTTGCACCTCTGTTTTCATTTGCATGCTTATGTACTCACTTTATGTATTGCTTCACTTATGCACATGCCTTTAAATTGTATATTTTTGTGTTGCCGTGTTCTATTTAGTGATGCACCAATCTTGAATGTTGCATTATGCTTTGTATTTCTGCTATTTCTATTTTGCATATTTCCATCCTTTTGCTGGTTTTGATCTTTTGTGGTTATGTCAATATGTATACATGTTTAAGTAATTTTTAATTAAAAATATATAGATATATTTGTATTTGAATTAAACTAAATCAAATATACCCAAACTCTATACTTATTAGATATTATATATAAATGAATGTAACTAAAAGTTTGATAAATTGTTAATGTGAATTTAATAGTATTATTTAAATGGTCTTTAATAATCATTTTATAGAAGTAAGAAATTTTAATATATACACGATTCATGTTTCGATAAATGTAATGTCTAATTCTAAAGACTGGATTTGGTTGTTTTATGCTTATTTATAAAGAGTGTTTGGTTGTAGAAAGCTATGGAATTATTCTTAAGTGAAATATTTAGTTTTATAATCTATTCTATCAAATGAAAGAAAAGAGATTTTCTAAGCTATTTGTGAATAGTAAAATTTTTTTTAACTTTTTAAAAGATTGATAAATTAGTTATATATTGTATGGAATATCTTATATTTGAGTTTTGTTAATTATCTAATTAATTCTATAATATTTATTTTTTATTATTATTATCCAAGTCTAAGTATTAGTTTTGTTATATAAAATTATATGCTACAATTGATTTATTATTGAATATTGATTTGTTTTTTCTATTCATACGTCCTTTGATTAATCTATTTTATCTCGTTTTTCTAATTCTACTTCTTTTTATATCTTGTATTAAATTATATGAATGGGTCACCATTCATGTTGATTTGATTAATGATTTAAGATAATACAGTGGTGACTTCTTTAAGGTGATTTTGTGTTATAATTCTATGTAATGAGAAATCTAGATAAAGGTTTAGTGATACCGGCTGGTATGAGAATTTCAATATTTTCCGGTTATTCTTTTGACTCATTATATAGAATTTTAAAGGGCAAGTGTAATATGTGAGCACTAAATAAATGGACTAGTAATACGTGGTGCTATGTGACGCCTTGTGTAATTTATTCAGCTATCCATTGCTTGTGGATGACACTCAATACAGGGATACGAATTGTGATATTCATTGCGGTGAATATAATATAGTCATGTGTTGACTTGTGTGGACCTGTGTGTCGGCGATTATATCGAGCCATGTATCGACAATATACAAAGTCATGTGTTTGTTTTATGTATTTAGCTGTGTGTCAGCATATGTATAGGGTCGTGTGTCGGTATGTGTCTATAGTTATGTGTCGGCTATCATATATATTTACAATATTTGTCTTTCACTATCCAACTCCCTTTATGTGTAACATCCCAAATTTTCGTCCCTCGAATATCGATACTAAATACATCCACAATATTCGTGTATCGAACACCCAAGTGCTGGATAGACATAGAGTTAGGGTAAAATAAAAAAAGAATAGAACAAGGTAGGAAGAACACAACATCAGAATCTCACTGCAGAACGATAATATATAATATCAAAAGAACAGTACAAAGGGTTACTCTAAATACAGGAATTTCAGAGTTACAAAACCAAAGTACTATCATCAGCATGGATAGTTATAACCGCCTATCCTCACAATGCTGATATATACATAGCTGATATAGAATAATAGAAATAGATAGATAATGGAAGCCTCCAGCTCATCTCTTGAACCCTGAAGCATCCAAAGTAAAACATTTTATACTCAGCCTACTCGAAATAGTACGTGAAGAATTTAGGGAAAACAAAAACAAAGCGTTAGACATAAGTTTGGTATGAGAAAATCCGAAATACATTCAACATGTAAAAATAACTATTGAGACCATACAGATTCCCATAACGATTTTCCCCGCCAAAAAAACCAATCATTCATTAAGTTTAATATAGTGATTTAATATATAATGTCTAGAAAGTAGAATGTAAATCATATCAAATTGTTGTGATGCTTACATTGATCACACCACAACAATAATATGTTACATTCAAAACCATTAAGGTATGTTCTCATATTAGACTTTTCCGTGGAGATCTCTTCGGTGAAGCCAAATCCAAACTCCTTGCACAAGGGCCAGAAAGTACCTTCCGAACGTAGTATATCTCTAGATTAAATATTCCATTAAGGTAAACGAAAATGGCCCACCGTCTGAACATAAACATGAACAACGTGAATCAAATATCATCAACTCCCGCCGGCCAATAATCGATAAGTACCTCTAGATATAGAGTTGATGATACCCTGATGCAGGTTGGCTAAACACCCGGTTTTGTATACTACCTCGTTTTCTATCATTTCCAATATCGAGGTTACGTTCGACATCTTTCACACGAGTCTTTATTACTCGAACAGAACACGAATCGCCACATAGATTCTCCTTTGCAACCACTTCCAAAATATAGAACCCGTATACTAGTTTTGAAGTGGTACTCGGTAAGTAAATTATTTACCAATCTCAGACTCTTCAAAACCAATCAACGAATTTCCAACTAACTCAATTTCGGTTCTCTCAGAAGCAATCGGAAGCTAGAAACGTTTCGTACCAATGCTCCTTCCCGGGGGTTCTCATTGGTATGAAATCGCAAATCCATTTGATACTTCTTAAGTCATATTTAGTCAAGCTTGATAGTCGACTAGTTGACTATCTAGTCAAAAAAATTGCTTATTCAATATTCGTATACTTAACTCGTTTTCGATATTCCAACTTAACTATTCCTCGTCCAGGAGTGAAGCCAGGTAGGTTAGAGCACTGAACGCATACCAAAACCTTGCCTACCTAGACACTTCATTCTTGAGTCTCACAAATAAATAAGTCTACCTCGTCAGCTTTTATTGTTAAGTATAGTATTAATGATTTCCATAAACAAGTCAGAAATCAACACGATTAACACGTTTCCGCCATTTCCGACTTAACTATTCTTCGATCAAGAGGGAAGTCGGAAGTTAGAGTTTTATTGCTCATATCCCTACTCGAACATCAATCTTAACTCTCATAAATAGATAAGCCTACTTCGTCAGCTTTTAGTGTTAAACATAGTTAATTACTTTTCAAACAAGTAATTTAAACAATTAACCATTTAGCCATTTAGTAATTCTTAACTCCTTTTTGAACTTTTGGTTATACATTTAAAACCCTTTAGAGATGCTATACATATGTATAGTAATTTTATTTATAAAACAAGATATTTAATAAAACCCTTTAAAAGATAATATTACATAAAACTTTTATACTTTAATAACATAATCTACAAATCTTCTAAAAACTATATATACATAAAAATTCTTTTAAAATACTGATAATAGGTAAAACATTTACTAAAATTATTACTTGAAAATAACAATTTATAAAATCTTTTAAAACTTGGAAAAACATGTTTTCCTTATATTTTAAAGTATAACCTCTTCTTTAAAAATTCACAACTAATTCTTGAAAATTCATAAATATCTCAAACCACTTTTTGAAATACTCAAATATGAGTTAGTAAACACTTTTAAAAATAGTTAAATAAAATACTTAAATTTAAATATCGTTTCAAACCTTTAAAGTCCAAGAATCAAGGCTAAATGGGGCAGTTTTGCACAAGTGAAGTTTTGGCCACTTTTCGAAATGTTACTTAACTTTTTACTCTCCGATCTTTTTATGGAAGCAATCATACATATAAAGCATAATAAATATAGTGAGAAACAATAAGGATCCCTCTACAATAGAAATCGCCAAAAACAAGGCAATTCCAAAGTGCATCAACAACGACTATTGCTATAAGCGCCCTTTCAAATCCGAGTTCAATCTGACCCAAAGTTTAACTACAACCTCTATGCTTTGTTTCAAGGCCTTACTATAGGTTATACAAGTCTGTTCAAGTCCGTTCATATGAATTACATATGCTATTTTCTTTAAATCAAGGATCCAAACAAATATATCAATATATGTCAATATCAATTCAAGCAACTTAAACACATTCAAACACAAACCTATATGGGTTATATTTCCATTCAAAGTGGTGAGTTAGCTCATCTTTATCTAGAAACAAGCGGGATCCGAGAAACCAAGTCCAACCTCTCCCTTGTAACCACCTTTCCTTCCCTCTTCCTCTTGCTTCACTTGGTTTTCAAGGCTATTTTAGCCTTAATAGCTCACGACCTTCACTTGAGGGTGAGTTGTGCCTTTCTTCTTCCAAAACTAACTAGGTAGAAGTGTTGTAATAGTATATAGTATGGCTCTAGTCCAAATTTGAGTTGATTTGTATTTGATTTGAAACTATTTTGTTTATGAATTTTGAGTAGAGAAAGACATGAAAAGATAGCTCACCTTGCGTTGTATATTTATGAATTATTATCAAGGTCATGTCTCTCCTTATATAGGCTCAAGATAGTGTTGCCTAAGCTTGTTCTCACCCTCCTTTCATGTCATGCAAGGCTTATCTCTCCACATGCTCCATCACTTCCTTTAGAAAAATACTCTTATACCATTAACATAAATATCTCTTATCCACTTAGAAGCTTCTAGAATGTTCTATTTACTTTATGAAGAGAAATGTTAATGAGTTGCTAATGTGTTCATTTTATCATTAGTCAAGTGTAAAAGAGTTTGAACAACTTATATTGATAAAAAAGTTGTTTATCGATAAACCGATTTTTGGTCACATCATCGATTTTTCTTTGAAATATTTTTGTAAACAATTTTAAAAATCAAGTTTCTTATTATTATTCATTAATTAAATGATGTTTAAATGTTACAAAATCCTATTTATAACACTTAACTATACTTCAAAATGTTTCGATAGTCGAGGATGAAGTGTTCGAATTTCCAAGTCACTACATTCTCCCCCACTTAGAATATTTCGTCCTTGAAATTCAAATACGAATGATAATCAAAGAAGATAGAAGAATAAGATACATATATAGAGTAATGCTGAAACTATGTACAAACTAAACTGCGATCCAAATACAAACTAAGTGACTCCACTCCAAAAGGTAAGAGCACTACAAAAGAATATGATACCGAGATAAGAAATCTCTAGTGTAAGAACAAATCTGGATAGGATTCCTTCAAACTATCCTTTGTTTCCCATTTACAATCCTGAGCATCCTCACTCCATTGTACCTTGACTAACTTTACAACCTTAGTCCTCAGTCGCTTCATATCGCTATCAACGATACAAACAGGCCGTCTCAATACAGTCAAATTTGGCTCAATCTCCAGGTCCTCCTGTCGTGATACTTCCACTATCATCGAAAGATCATGCACAAACTTGCACAAATGCAATACATGGAATACATTGTGCACAACCCGATAGCTTAATTGGTAACTCGACTCTATAGTCTCTATACATAAATGTAACAATCCTCTCAAGAATTGGATATGATCCTATATAACGAGGAGCCAACTTCCCAGCCCTTCCAAATCGAACTATGCTTCTCATCAGAGAAACCTTTACGAACACAAAGTCTCTAACTAAGAACTCCAAGTCCCCATGACTCTTGCCTGCAAGCTCTTCTGTCGATTCTATGCTTCCTTAATTCTCTTTGAATCTCTATAACCTTATCCGATGCCTCTTGAACCATATCTGGCCCAAGCACAAGATAATCTCTAGGTTTTACCCAACACGATGGATATTTGCAAGGTCTTTCATACAATGCTTCAAATGGTGCCACTTCGATACTGGCCTGATAACTATTATTGTATGGAAACTCAACTAGCGATAAGTGCTCTTCCCATGAAACCCTAAAATCATACATGCATGCTCAAAGCAAGTCCTCCAACATTCGGTTCACCCTTTCCGTTTGCCATCAGTCTGCGGATGGTAAGTGGTACTCAAACTGAGCTTGATCCTAATGTCTCATGTAAACCCTTCTAGAGCTGGCTTGTGAATATCAAATCTCTATCACTTATGATATCACAAGGAACATCGTGCAATTTTATGATCTCCTTAACATATAACTTAGCCAAACTAGAAGAAGTTCTCATAGTCTTAATAGTTAAGAAGTGCACGCTCTTGGTCAATCGATCCGCAATAACCCACAAACCTTCGTTACCCCTTCTCGACCTTGGTAATCCATTGATGAAGTCCATGGAAATCTACTCCAATTTCCACTTAGGAATCTCGAGTCGCTGAAGCAGTCTAGCAGTCTTCTGGTGACTAAGCTTTACCTACTGGCAGTTGGCACATCTGCTCACAAAGATAGAAATGTCCCTTTTCAAGCCCTCTCACCAAAACACCCGCTTTATGTCTTGATACATCTTAGTAACTCCTGGATGTATCGTCAACAATGAATGATGACTCTCCATAAGAACTTCCTGCCTAATCCCATCAACATTAGGAATACACAACCTTCCATTCACCTTTAAAATGTCATAGCTATCCACTTCAAATCCCGGCCACTTCTCCAAAGGAACATTCTCACTAACGACTTGAGCTACCCAAGCGAGATGAACATCCCACTATTAGTTGATTTTAATGCGACTAATAAGAATGGGATGAACCTCAATGTTTTTTATAACTGCATACCTCCTACTGAGCGCATCAGCTACGACATTAGCTTTCCCAGAAGTATGTAATATGTCTAGATCATAGGCCCAAGAAACTCCAACCACCTTTGCTACCTCATGCTTAAGTCTTTTTGTGTAAAATGATACTTCAAAGATTTACGGTATGTGTATAACTCGAACCTTTCTCCTAACAAATGATGTCTCCACATCTTTAACGCAAATACCACTGCTAATAACTCCAAGTCATGAGTTGCATACCTCGCTTCATGCAGTTTGAGCTACCAAATCACATAAGCAATCACTCTTCCATGCTGCATTAACACAGCACCTAAACTTATTCCACATGCATCGGTGTAAATAGTCAAACTCTCACCTCTATCTGGCATATAAGAATAGGAGCACTAGTCAACTTTGCCTTTAGCTTTTAGAATGCTTGCTTGCATTTATTCGTCCATACAAATTTGACATCTTTTTTCGTCAAATTTGTTAAACGAGATGCAATCAACTTCCTGTAATAACCTCCTAGACCCAAAAAGCTCCTAATATCAATTGTGCTTTATAGCCTCTTCCAGTCCTGAATGTCCACAAATTTAGCGGGATCAACAGAAGTACCATCCACTAAAACAACATGACCTATAAACCTAACTTTTGAACGCCAAAAATGTCACTTCAAGAATTTAGCCTTCAACACATACTCTCTTAGTGTTTCTAATACAATCCTTAGATGGCGTGAATGTTCCTCCTCAGTCTTGGAGTAGACTATAATATCATCGCTAAAAACAAGAACAAACTTATTAAACACATCATGAAAAACTCGATTCATTAAGTTTACAAAATATGCCGGAGCATTAGTTAGGCTAAACGGCATAACTAATCACTTATAAAACTAGATAGATCTAAAAGAGGTTAAGGGTACACTCTCCTCTGCCACCCTTAACTGATGGAACCTTGTAGTAAGATCAAGCTGAGAAAACACTCGAGGTCCATGAAGCTAATCAAATAAGTCATCTATCCTAGGTAAAGGATACGTGTTCCTAACAGTTCATTTATTGAGCTTGTGATAATCTACACAGAGTCTTAGGGAACCATCCGCCTTCATAGCAAGGATGATGGGTGCTCCCTATCTCAAAGGACTTAGTCGGATCAAGTCCTTCTTCAAGATACCACTAACCTGATTAGAAAGCTCCAATCTCTCCTTTAGTGTGAGTCTATGAACAGGCAACACGATATGTTTTGCATCTTTAACTAAATCAATGTGAAATTCTATCTTACGATGAGGTGGTAAACCCGACACCTCTTCAAAGACATCCTCAAGCTCCTGAACAACCATGATTGAACCAAATCCTCCTCAGTCATATCCATACAATAAAGAAAACTACTCATAAGAGAGATAGGTTCCTCATAAGGAACCACCAGTTTCTTTCACCCTTCCTTCTTTAATGATACACTATGCTTAGCACAATCCAAGATAGCATGATTCCAAGACAGCCAATCCATCCCCAACAAAACATCAAAACCCCAAAAACCCAGAACATACATATCACAAGGAAGGAGTTGGTTAAAGAGAGAAACCAGAACTCCTAAATAGATCATACTAAGATTGGCCAAGCACCCAACAGGATTTGACACACAAATAGTATCGAAAGCCATATCTTGCTCAAGTTTCAGTCTATCAACAAGAACACAAGATATGAAACTAAGAGAAGCACCAGTATCAAATAAGATACAAATAGGAATGCCAAAAATAGATAGAATTCCTTCCAGAACCTACTTCCCCTTTGCAGCTACAGAAGTGGAAGGTGCTAAAGCTAGTGCAAAAGCTCGAGGTTGTTTCCCCTTTTGGAGCACCAAACACTCCCTAACAAAATGGCCTGGTTGATAGCAGTTGTAGCAGCTCTTTAGGGCAAACTATTTTTTTGCCATTTGTGGCTCTAGCTTTGGTACCTTATGAATTAGTGACTTCACTAACGGTGCTTTCGCTACTTGCCCTCTCTTACCCAACCTACAACTCATAGCAAAGTGTCCCTTCTTCCCACACTTATCACAAGCTAGACCAGAAATATTCCTCGGTTACTAAAACTTCTACTCGTTATCCCTAGCTGGTATAGAAATAAATGGCTTTGGTGCTAAGATCCTAAACCTCAAACCCATGTTCATCAAATTCACATAAGATTCTGAGATGTGACTTGTCATATTACTCTTGAATTCTGGATGCATCCCTGCGATGAACATCTCATTTCTCTTTAATAGTGTGTCTACCAAACCAGACCCAAACCAAGATAAGGCGGTGAATCAGTTATCATACTCCACCACTGTCATGGCCTCATGCTTTAAGTCGAGGAAGCTTCTAAATAACAAAGTCTTCCTGTCTTCCGAGACAAACTTCAACTCAAATTCCTCCTTACATTGGGCTTAAGAGAAATCATTCTCTTAGACATCAGCAGTAAAAGAATCCACCAATCCACTACGTCCGTCAAATATTGCGATACCAACCGATGTTTTGTTGTGCCATTTAGCTCCATATCCCTGAATATTTGATCATACAATTTTATCGAAGTTTGGATTTCTATTATAATCTCTGCACCACCAAACTTCTTAACCTCCAGCCTCTCATAATCATAACAAAGCGAAGCAAAATTCACCTAAGACCTAACCTGCATGACCTTCTTTACAATGTCCACACTTGGTTCTTTGACTAGAGCAACATTCCTTGGTTCTCAATCTCCCCCATTTATGATGGTACTACCCCGACCACCTCTACCTCCTAGAGTATTAACAACTCTAGTACTCATGATTTGTACTACCTGAACATAGCAGAATATATTTGGGATATAAAAGGCTAGAGTTATATCAAGAAAGAGATTATTCCTAAGGAAAAGCTGAAAAAATGGTATAGGTTTATAGAAAAATACAAATACGCACTCATATATATAATACACTCGACTCATTCTAGGGTGTCGCTTACCCTATCTCTAGCGAGCCATACAAAATGAAGCCAAGGTGTTCACTTAACCGTAGGCTCTGATACCAAATGTAATGACTCGTCTTTTCGCCCCTCGAATGTCCATACTAAATACATCCACGGTATTCGTGTGTCGAACACCCAAGTGTTGGAAAGAAAGAAATTTAGGGTAAAATAAAAAAAGAATGGAACAAGAAAGGAAGAAGACAACATCAGAATCTCATAGCGGAATGATAATATATAATATCAAAAGAATAGTACAAAGGGTTACTCTGAATACAGGAATTTCAAAGTTACAAAACTTAGGAACAATCATCAGGCTAGATAGTTATAACTGCCTATCCTCACAATGCTGATATATACATAGCTATATGGAACAACGAAGATAGAAATAGATAGATAATGGAAGCCTCCACCTCATCTCCTGAACTCTGAAGCATCCAAAATAAAACCTGCTATACTCAGCCTACTCAAAAGAGTACACGAGGAATTTAGGGAATGCAAAGGCCAATCATTAGAAATAAGTCTGGTATGAGAAAATCCGAAATACATACAACATGTAACAGTAATTATTAAGACCATACAGATTTTTGTAATAGTTTTCCCCTCAAAAGAAACCAATCATTCTTTAAGTTTAATATAGTGATATAATAGATAATGTCTATAGTGTAAAATATAAATCATATCAAATAGTTGTGATGCTTACATTGATCACACTATAATAATATTAGGTTATATTCAAAACCGTTAAGGTACGTTTGCATATTGGACTTTTCCGTGGAGATCTCTATAGTGAAGCCGAAGCCGAACTCCATGCATAAAGGTCAAAACGTACCTTCCGAGCACCGTATATCTCTAAATAAAATATACCATTAAGGTAAACATAAGTGACCCATCGTCCGAATATAAAAATGAATAACGTGATCCAAATATCATCAACTCCTACTGGCCAACAAACGATAAGTATCTATAGATATGGAATTGATAATGCCCTGACGTAGGTCGACTAAACCCCAGGTTGTGCATCCTACTTTGTTTTCTGTCATTTCCAATGTCGAGGTTACGTTTGACATCTTTCACATGAGTCTTCATTACTCGAATAGAACAAAAATCCCTAAATGGATTCCAGTATCTCGAACAGATCTCAAATCTCCATATAGATTCTCCTTTGCAATTGCTTCTAAAATATAGAACATGTATACTAGTTTATAAGTGATATTCGGTAAGTAAAACACTTACCAATCCCCGACTCTTCAAAACCAATCGATGAATTTTAGGCTAACTCAATTTCGATTCTCTCAGAAGTAAGCAAAAGCTTGAAACGTTTCGTACCAATGTTCCTCCCCGGGGGTTCTCATCGGTATGAAAGCGCAAAACCTTTCGATACTTCTTAAGTTATATTTGGTCAAGTTTGATAGTTGACTAATTGACTATCTAGTCAAAAAAATTTCTTATGCAAATCGATATTCATATACTTAACTAGTTTCCATTGAGTTCGAAATAGGGGTATTTAGCTAAGAAGCCAATAAGCACGCCTAGTTTGGAGTTCGTCTATTTTCGGACATGAATAGTATCATTTAGATTCCTATATATAGGACCTCAAACCCCTTTCATTTGTCAAACCCTAAAAAGGAACCATAGCTGCCATATTCAAGATTCCCTTTACATCCAATGATTCTCGTTCATCGGAGCCACTACAGTTGTTTTTTGGCAAAAGTTTTAGTTACAATATTGTTCGACATGGTGAGGTGAGTAAGATGAATGGTTGGATTAGCGATCGGTGGAGCATGGCGGGCATTAATTTCTTTTTGGGTTTTCATGATGGTTAGGCGATGAACTACAACGAAGTCAATGTTGATGGAAGCGTCTTGGTGGAGGCTACTTGTGTGTGAGGTGCGGAGGCATGAAAAGGTTCGTGGCAGTGACGAGTCGCGATGGAAAGTGTGGTGCCTGGGTTTTGTTCGATCAGGATTGAGTTGAGAGGATTATGACTTAGTTAATTGTGGGATTAAGGTTAATTTATTGTAATTAGTTAATATAATTATTTTAATTAATTCGAAATATTATAAAATCAATATCTATTTAATACTAGGTCCAAATCGAATGCGGTCAGTCGTGTTGCACTCATATCTACGATAGCTATGCTTAGGAATTGGAATCATGGAATTTGGAGCTTGTAGAAGTTTCAGCTAAAATTGAACGTTGTTCGATTTTAGACGGAACTAGAATGCGTTGGCAAAACTGGAATTTTGGTGAGTTTAACTCACCTTTTTTGTTTATCAGTAAGATATATAATAAATAAATTTTACTGGTCATGCTGGTTTAAAATATTGTTGTATGTTTGGATGTTTTAATTGGTCGATTGTTTGGTTTTAATGAATTGTCATTTTTGAAAATGGTAAATATATGAAATCATTTGCAGGGAATTTATCCGATGTACAGGGTATTTGTAGAGGGATCCAACATGATTCCTTGCCATTGTTGATTTATTTTCAATCACATTCCTGTTGTATGAATTATTGGATATCAAAACCTGATTGTTTGGCCTTATTGGTTATGACATTATTATGTGTTAAAAACTTAACCATGTAGTGATAAAAATTAATAACACCATTAGTTAATTGCTTTGGTGACTGTTGGCTTCATTTTAGTATTTTGAAATACTATTAACTACCGTTTTGGTTTGAAATAAGTTTTTAATTTAGGGAATGATTTCAAATCTAGTCTTTGGGTTTGTTGGAATATTTTTATTTAAGTAGGTTTTTGAACTTCTATATTTTACCCCAATCTTTTTATTTGTCTTTTCTAAATCATTTAAACATGTTTTAAAGTTGTTTGACTATTATTTAATCATGTTTAAAAGTTGTTTATCTATATTTAATATTGTCTTAAAGTTATTTATCAATATTTTAATATTGTGAAAAGTTATTTATTTAAATGATGAATATTGTTCAAAGATAATAATATTTATCAAAAATGTTTTGTGATATTAACTATTATTTATTATTACTGTTTTGAGGTTAATAATTATTATTATATAATGATATTTTGAAGTTAAAAATTATTATTTATTTATGGCGTTTAAAGTTAATTAATTTATTAAATTATTGTATTTATAAATAATAAATTGATTTATAAAGGAATTTCATTTAAAAAAGAGTTTTTAAATGAAAATGGAGTTTTGTACTTATAAAGGATTTTTATAAAGGTTTTATAAAGAATTTTTATAAAGGGGTTTTAGAAAAGATTGTTATAAAGTAATTATAGAAGGGATTTTTATAAAGGAGTTCTAGAAAAGAATAAATTTTTGTAAATGGGGTTATATATATATATATATATATATATATATTAAAGGAGTTTTATAAATAGTTTTATGGATTTATAAAATGCATTATAAATGGTTTAGAAATTTATAAAAGAGTTTTATAATGGTTTATAAATCTACAAAAGAGTTTTGTAAATGGTTTAGAAATTTGTAAAAGAGTTTTATAAATTGTTTTATAGATGTATAAACAAGTTTATAAATTGTTTTAGAGATTTAAAATAGAGTTTTATAAATGATTTTAGAGTTGTATAAAAAGGAAATTTATAAAAGAAGATGAGATTAATTTCCAAAAATGATTCTTTAAATAATTATGATGGTATGGAAACATCTTTCAATACTCAATACAAAATAGGAAATCTTTCTCAGTTTTTTTAAATATATTTATACCATTGAGATAAGCATATAAATACATTTTCTAAGTAGTGAAGGTGTAATGTTTTTATGAATATACTTATACCATTGAGATAAGTATATGGATACTCTTCCAAGAACTGAAAGAAGTAAAAATTATTTGTGAGTATACCTTTGTAAAAGTATTTTGAAACAAGTATTTACAAGGTGATTTTAATGAATGAAAGGATTAATTAAAGTGGTTAGTGGTTAGTGGTTGCTTATATGCTTAACCAATGTTGGTTTTCCCTATAGAATTAAATCCCTAATTTGATTGTTGTTTTTACTTGATAGTTAAATAATCGACTATCAAACTTAGCCAGTTTTAAACTATCGTTGTCGGTTCGGGGAGACCAGGATTGGATATGTTATCCAAAAACCACTTCAAACCGGCATAAGCGTTCGAATTGGAGCATCTTAAAGATGATTGAAGATAGAGATTTTGAAGTGCAAGTGCTACTTTCTACTAATCCCGAGGGTGATTCCAAAAATGGATGCAGTGGAAGTAGTGCCTTCGATTTCGTTCAGACCCAGAACGAACTTGTATGGATGAATATTGGCATTGCATTGCTACCTGGAGGGTGGTGTTAGCATTACAAGTGGGTTTGCTATTCAAAAAGGTAAAGTGTAACCTCAGGCTTCACACCTGTTAAGTGACTAAAGCAGGGACGTGCAGTAGGGCTAAGTGGGTCACTCCTATTAGGGTATGATCACCACCTTATCTAGAGTCGATATCTATGTATGCTTTGGGGCTCATTATGGTTATTTGATCGCAACTAATGGATGATCATATTCAGTGCTATCGAGTAAGAGGTAGGACCGGTCTTGAGTAGCAAAGGTGCAATGTGTTGTAGCCTCCAGTACATTTTATTCAGAGGTATATTGATTCGATGGGTAGACCCTTACCTTTTCATAGTTGGAATCCATTTTCCAACACGAGCCGTCAGACTTGATTGTATACTTATTATGTTGGAATTTAATCAATGTAACAATTTCAGCTATGATTCAATATTTATTTTAAACCCTAGACACTGTTATAGTATCCGAAGATTTCCTATGAAATGTTTTGGTTATCCTAAGGTAAAAACTCATCCGTATTTATGTGCAGCTTGGTCTTACGAGATACCTTTATTTTCAAAAGATTTTTAAAACATTAAAATTCAATTGAGCTATGTTTCTCATGCTAGTTTACTAGAATGATTTGGGTGTTATTTTATTATAATGCTCGGGTCAGATCGAGCATATTTACAGATTAAGTTTGGATACTTAGAGCTTCAGGAGACAAGATTGATGCCTCCAAGTCGTATTCACGTATATTTTATTTCCGCTGCATTAGTTGTTTATTTAACGGCATTTGTAAGGACATATTGTTATAACTGTCCAGGTTGATGATTTGTTCAGTGTATTTTGATTGGTGTATATATTATAGTTTTTCTTTGTTAAATATATGTTGTATATTATATATTACTCGTTCCGATGTGAGATTCTACTCTGTTTTTTATTTTCTTTCACCCCAAATGACCTGTCTTTCGAACACTTAAATAATCGACACACAAATACAGATGATGTATTAAATGTCGTCTTTAGGTGTAAGAAAGGCTGATTATTACAGATGGTATCAAAGCTTAGGTTGAGCATACACCCAGGCTTTGGTAGGGTTAACTCATTTGGCATAGGGTAAGAGAGACCCTGGAATGAGTTTAAGTGTGTGTATATATATATGAGGGCATATTTGTTAGTGCTATAAAAATATTTTATATTGTGTTGATTTATCAATTGAGTGGTTTATAAATTTTGGTCGATATAGAAGGAACAACTGTATCGATAGGTGTTTCTAAACTCTTAAATAAGGTAAACCGACAAAGTATTGTTTTGACATTGTATATACTTTTAAGTAAAACAAATCTGACATTATATATACTTTTAAGAAATAGAAGAGTATTTTGCATGTATGAGCTGGAGTTTTAGAATGTTCATAGACTTAAGTAATGTTTCTTAAGTAAAATAATGATTCCTTAAAAAGGGAATAATAATCTTGGGAAATGTTTTATTAATGAAGATAGATCTTTATAAAGTGTTTGTAGGCTTAGAGTAATATGGTATGAAATGACTCAGAAAATGAATTCTAGTATTAATTGAAAAAATATAAACTTAAGTTTTAAAAGTGTTGATAAGCCTAAGTTGTGTTTTATAAGATGTTTAAAAACTTAAGTTGTGAAATATTTGTGTTCTTAAGTAATGTTATGGGATGGGTTTAAAATAAAAATAGTGTTTAATGAAATGGTTCACAAATGATTAGTATTAAAGGAAACATACTAGAAGTGGAAATTAATGTGAATTAACAATAATTGGAACAATTAAAAACCAATGGAATAACTACGTAAGGTTTACGTAGATAATTTTATTTTCATAATTGATTTTGATCCAGATTCGAGTGCACGATTTCGAGGTGATTTACACCGGTTCAAGTTAGGAATTTTCACTCGATTCTTGACGGCGAACATTGGATATGAATTTTTGATATGGTTACGAAGTTTTCTATCATAGTATATGGCTATGTAAGGAGAACAGAGGTTTCTAATCAAGGAACCAGATCAGAGCCCGCGCTAGAGAAGTCGAGTGAGTGATACTGTTTGGAAGTGAAATTGTGTAATCGTGCAAGTGATCGGATTTTGTATTGTGTATGGATAACGTATGTACATCGTACAGGCTTAAATATAATTGTATGCTTTTTTCACTAAAAATGCAAGTTTCATGATTTGCTATGGCATGATTATTTGAGATGTTTGCTATGTATGTTTTGGCATGCTTAAATTCATGTATATGATGATTAAGTTGTAGTATTGTTTTATTTTCATATTTTACTCTTTTAGGTTACGTAAGTGAGATTCAGGTACATGGAAGCAGAGGCTAGCATGCTGCTTTTGGTTTCATAAGTAAAGTTTAATTGCCCGACTAATAGGTACATGTTTATTTTTGGTTTGGTTTGATGATTTCATGCCCTAGATATGCGAGGCCACTTGGCTTTTGTTTTTTTTGTTGGTTTGGGATCGTAATGACGGTTTGTAGTTTTTTCGATTGAGCCACACAAAGGAGATGCTGTCGAAATTTTTCATAACTTTAAATGATTTAGAGAATTTAATAATCCTTTTCAACCAATTGATTTTGGAAAGTTAATGGGTTTGGAAGCATTTTTCTTACCTTTGGGAATTTCAAGGACAAAATTCTTTTAAGGGGGGAAGAATGTAATGATCCAAAATTTTAGTCAATTGATTTTGAAATATTTAATTAATTTTAAATACTTAAATATTAGTTTTATAATAACTTAAAATTGAAATATAGAGATTTACTTGAATATGTGATTTGTGAATTTAATATTGGAATAGTGATTTAAATATAGGAATTATTTAAATAATTGAATCTTGGATTTAATGTGAATAAAAATGATTTCGAAAGCTTATTTAAATTCCGTTTAATAATAATAATAAACTTTTAATTTATAATAAAAAGTTATTGATTTTTTTTAAAAATAACTTATTTTAATTAATGTGTGAAATTTTCATTCTGTAACACTATCTCAGATTTTGATGAAACTAGTGCTATTAGATCCGAAATAATAAGTTGTGGTATGCCGATGAGTTTCGTGACGATCGAACGTACTATGTGGTCGTGCGAGTTCGAACGCGCATCGATTAATTTCAGGAATTAATTATAATATAATTTGACTTTAAAAGCTAACTTCTGTATATAATAGAATTAGGTCCCGATAATACTTCCATTGAGTTCAAAATAGGGGTATTTGGAAAAGAATGCCAATGTGCACGCCTCATTTGGAGTTCGTCTATTTTCGAGCGTGAATAGTGACATTTAGATTCCTATATATAGGACCTCAAACCCCTTTCATTTGCCAAACCCTAAGAAGGAACTCTAGTTGCCATATTTGAGATTTCCTCTACATCCAACGGCTCTTGTTCATCGAAGTCACTATAAGCGTTTTAAGGTGAAAGTGTCAACTACAATATTGTTCGGCATAGTGAGGTGAGCAAGATGGATGGTTGGATTGGCGATAGGTGGAGCATGGTGGCGGCAATTTTTGTTCCATGGCCTTCGTTTCTTTTCGAGATTCCGTAGTGGTCGGGGGATGAACTACGACGAGGTCAGTGTCGATGGAAGCATCTCGGTGGGAGCTACTCGTGGGTGTGGTGCGGCTGCGAGGTTCGTGGTGGCAGCGAGTGGCGATGGAAAGTGCGATGCCTGGGTTTGTTCGTCAGGATCGAGTTGAGAGGATTAGGGCTTAGTTAACTGTGGGATTAAGTGTAATTAGTTAATTAATTATTTTAATTAATTCGAAATTTGTAAAATCAATATCTAGGTTTTATTAGGTCTAAATCGAATGCAGTCAGTCGCGCTGCATCGTATCAACTATAGCTACATTTAGGCATTGGATTCATGGAATTTGGAGCTTATAGAAATTTTAGCTGAAATCAAACGCAGATGGAACTAGAATGCTTCGGCAATAACTGAATTTTTGGACAGTTTAACCGACCTTTTTGGTTTATCAGTAAGATATATAGTAGATAAATTTTATTGGTTGTGTTGGTTTAAATATTGGTTGTATGTTTGGATGTTTTAATTGGTTGATTGTTTGGTTTTGATGAATTGTCGTTTTTGAAAATGGTAAATATATGAAATCATTTGCAGGGAATTTACCTAACGCACAGGGAATTTGTAGAGGGATCCAACGGGATTCCTCCCCATTGTTGATTTATTTTCAGTCATATTCCTGTTGTATAAATTATTGGATATCAATATCTGATTTTTTGGCCCTATTGGTTATGACATTGTTATGTGTTAAAAGTTAACCCTGTAGTGATAGAAATCAATAATAACATTGGTTAAGTGCTTTGGTGGCAGTTTGATTCATTTTAGTATATTGAAATACTATTAACTGCCGTTTTGGCTTGAAATGAGTTTCTGATTTGGAGAATGATTACGAATCTAATCTTTGGGTTTATGAGATATATTTATTTGGGCAGATTTTGAACTTCTCTATTTTACCCTAACCTTTTTATTTTTCCTTTCTAAGTCATTTAGACATATTTAATTTTTTTAACTATTGTTTAATAATGTTTAAAAGTTGTTTATCTATATGTAATATTGTCTTAAAGTTATTTACAATATTTTAATATTATGAAAAGTTATTTATTTAAATGATGAATGTTGTTTGAAGAAAATAATAATTATTTATTAAAAATGTTTTATGATAGTAACTATTATTTATTAATAATGTTTTGAAGTTAATAATTATTATAATATAATGATGTTTTGAAGTTAATAATTATTATAATATAATGATGTTTTGAAGTTAATAATTATTATTTATTTATGACATTTAAAGTTGATTAATTTATTAAATTAATTGCATTTATAAATAATAAATTGATTTATATAGGAATTTCATTTAATAAAGATTTTATAAATGAAAATGGAGTTATATACTTATAAATGATTTTTATTAAGGCTTTATAAAGAATTTTTATAAAGGGATTTTAGAAAAGATTGTTATATAGTAATTTTAGAAGGGATTTTTATAAAGGACCTTCATAAAGGAGTTTTATAAAAGAATAAAGTTTTGTAAATGGGTTTATATATTTGTAGAAGAGGTTTTATAAATAGTTTTATGGATTTATAAAAGGGTCTTATAAATGGTTTAGAAATTTATAAAAGAGTTTTATAAATGGTTTAGAAATTTATAAAAGAGTATATAAATTGTTTTAGAGATTTATAAAAGGGTTTATAAACTGTTTTAGAAAATCATAAAAGAGTTTTAAAATCTTTATAAATTGTTTTAAAGATTTATAAAAGAATTTTATAAACGATTTTAGAGATTTATAAAGGATTTTTATATATGATTTTAGAGTTTTATAAAAAGGGAATTTATAAAAGAAGATGAGACTGATTTCCAAGAATAATTCTTTAAATAATTATGATAGTATGGAAACGCCTTTCCATACTCAATACCAAATAGGAAATCTTAGTTTTTGTAAATATACTTGTTCCGTTGAGAAAAGTATATAAATACATTTTCTAAGTAGTGAAGGTGTGGTGTTTTTGTGAATATACTTATACCGTTGAGATAAGTATATGGATACTCTTCCAGGTTTTGAAAGGAGTAAAATGAATTTATGAACATACCTTTGTAAAAGTATTTTGAAACAAGTATTGACAAGGTGATTTTAATTAGTGAAAGGATTAATTAAAGAGTTTAGTGGTTGTTTATGTGCTTAACCAATGTAGGTTTCCCTATGGAATTAAAGCCACGATTTGATTGTTGTTTTTATTCGATAGTTAAATAACCGACTATCAAACTTAGCCAATTTTGAACTATCGTTGTCAGTTCAGGGAGATCGGGTTCGAATATATTATCCGGAAACCGCTTCGAACCAGCATTAGCATTTGAATTGGAACGTCTTGAAGACGATTTAAGACGAAGCTTTTGTAGTGCAAGGGCTACTTGCTACTAGTCCCGCGGGTGATTCCAAAAATGGATGTAGTGGAAGTAATGCCTTTGGTTTTGTTCAGACCCAGAATGAACTTGTGTGGATGAATGCTGGCATTGCATTGCTGCCTAGAGGGTAGTGTTAGCATTCCAAGTGGGTTTGCTATTCAAGATGGTAAAGCGCAACCTTAGGCTTCACACTCGGTAAATGACTAAAGCAGGGACATGCAATAAGGCTGAGTGGGTCGCTCCCATTAGGGTATGATCATCGCTTTATCTAGAGTCTATATCTATGTATGCTTTAGGCCCAATTATGGTTGTTTGATTGCGACAAAGTGGTGATCATATTTTGCGCTATTTAGTAAGGGGAAGGGTCGGTCCTAAGTAGCAGATGTCAACCCAAAAAATGGATCAGCACCCTGGATTGAGTGTGAAAGCAACAGATCTGTTCTTGTAGAGCAATAATATAGAAAATAGATGTAAAAGAGCAGAAGTAGTAAAAGACAAGAAGCTTTTTATAGTGGTTCAGCTATTAATGAAGCCTACGTCCACTTTATAACTTTTTATTAACTGACTGCTGTTACAAGTTGAATCAGATTACAATATGATTGAATCTCCTAAGTTAGATCAAGTCATCAGTGTAAGAGTTCATCGGAGAATCACACTGAACTACTAGATGACTGTTGTGAGGAAGGAGAAGAGTGAAGAATTGTTTCTGTAGAGTTCCAACAGCTAGTCCAGAAGATCCTCTTTATGTTGTAGGTATGATTGTATTTATAGGGGTTGGAGAGCTACTGGGCTAGGCCACTTTTCCAGGAGCTTGCATTTGAAGGTACGAAGATTCTCCCAAAATTTCATAATGAGACGACCTAAAATGATTGATCGCTAGCGATCCATGTAGTTAGGATTTTTAGCTCATTTCGATTGGATCTTGTTCCTTGCCTTATGTAGGCACTCTCAATACAATTTCATGACTAAATGCCCTGTTTTGATGATGATTCGTGTATATATTACATTGAACTATTACTGGAATCAGATGAATGCCCTCTTCTTGAATTAACTTGCTTGGAATATCATGAAACTATGCGGACAACCCTAGAACACGTACTAGATCATGATGCAAGAGAATGATTGTCCCATGAGCAATATTCATGGATCCCTAGCGATACATGGGTGCCCCATAAGCTATTTTGTTTTTTGTCACTTGAGCCTTTCTTGGTTCCTTCTCCTGGTTTTTTTGGTTGATTCTTGAGTTGTTTTGTCCTATCATAGATATTCTAATTCCCTTTGAATTATACTGGGATGAAAACCTGGTAAACATTTGCCACTCCAGAGTATGTCTTTGTTAGAAATAGGGCATGCTCTAGAAGTAATGGCTTTTAAGTTCCCCTTTAGTGAGGTTCTATTGCTTGCGTTGAGGCCGTCATGCGAATTTGGTTTTGGCTATCCAGCCGTCTGTTGAGTTCTGATGTGAATTGTCATTACTTATAATAATGAATCAATTTCGATCTCACAAATTTCAAAATGCTTGCAAATAACATGCGGATCATGCTTGGCAAGATTAGAGAAAACTGGTTGCAATTTGATGGATCGCTAGCGATCTGCAGTCCATGGTTCGCTAGCGATCCAAGGACTTAGCAGAGTTTTCTGTTACCACCAATTTTTACTTCAACCTTGTCGAAACCAAGATGAATAAAAGAGGAGGATTTACAAGAGATAATAGCATCAACAAAGCCTTTCGAAGGAGTCAAAGGGATGCTACAACAAAAGTTAGAGGTGATGTAAGCTTTTGAAGGGGTTGAAAGAGGACAAAAGCACCCTTTCGCTTCAATTGCTTCCTTTCGAGACGGATGCTTTCGCATGCATAAAGATGCTTCAAATAAGTTGAGGAACACCTTTCAAAGGCAATAAATTATAGGCTCTCGGCACACTAAACCTTTCGAAATAGAGGGTTTTCCCTTCATTCACATTCCACGAAAGGTTGTTTTGCTAGAGCAACCCCTTCAAAAGCATAAATAAGCCTTTCGAACCGGTCGAAACCATTCACAATTATGAAAGAAGAGCTTACTAAAGTTCAATATTGCAATCTCCTGCACCAGTGGATGGGGTTCCACATCAATCAGCAAGTATGCCTTCAAAAGCTACCTTCCGCATTAGAACATTTTACGCTTCAACTCCTTCGAAGCCCCAAAGATCTACCTATTGACAGAGTCGAATGCTTATATCTTTTCTTGCTTGCAACATCATAGCAACACAAAGTGGAGAAATGCACCTTCCTCTTCTAATGAAGTTGAAAGCACTCAAGTCCATTTAAAAGCAATTCAAAAGGATGCCCTAACGTGAATGGCAATGAAAGGTCTCCAAGGCCACCTTTCGACCAAGTCAAAAGGACTGATTCGGAAGGTGCCAACCCGTACATATAAATAAAACCCAAGGGGTCTGGTTTAGGGGATCCGAATTCATTCAATTCATTCTTGTACTTTCTAAAATTTGTAAACCCTAATTCTCAAATTAGATTGGGGATTCAACTACTTTGTATACCTAAGTTTCAAATAGCAAAGAAATATATTGTTCGAAGCAAGTTTATGGTATTCCTGGATATGTTAACTGAATCAATGTTTTTATGTGGTTTCGATTATAATCTTCCTGCATCAACATAATAGAAAGGTCACCTTTAGAGGAAGTCAATGCGTTTTAGCACATCCGATATCCTTAGATCCTTAGGTCCTTACCTCAAGTCATCGAAAGGCTAGCCTCCCGAGAAGTCTGAACCTTTTAATTCAACTCATACCCTTAGATCATTAGGACCAACTCTCGAGTCACCTCAATTATTTCGAAAGGGTGATTTCGTAAGGGTAACTAAACCAACTTAACTAGTTCGAAAGGTATTTCTGAAGAGGGGTTCAAGTGTTTCGA
Source organism: Allium fistulosum (assembly GCA_030737815.1). Taxonomy (NCBI): domain Eukaryota; kingdom Viridiplantae; phylum Streptophyta; class Magnoliopsida; order Asparagales; family Amaryllidaceae; genus Allium; species Allium fistulosum. The sequence continues at coordinate 261,255,199 of CM060903.1, forward strand.
CCGTGTCAAAAGGAGGTTTTGAAGGAATCAATTATACTTTAAACTCTACTTTGTGGTGTTGACAAGTTTTTTTGTTAACATTTTGGTGCTACAAGGAGGGGCCTGAACCTCCACTTTTGTTGAACTTCCAACTTTATTTTTCTCTAACCCAATTCTATTTCAAGCTTGCTTGATATTACATCACCATGTTTAGCAAGATCAAAAGATCCAAACAAGGACCTCAGAGCCATATCTAATTGGATTCTCCCCAAGAACAGTTAATGATTTTAAACTACATAAAGAGCAAATGTTGAGATTGGAAGCCTTAAGGATTATAAAGAAAAAGAGAGCTGAACATTATGACCCAGATAAATGGAGTTTAAACCCTTTTCACATTGGCACCACACCTATCTTTTCTTTAGAAGGAACAAAAAATGAAAGTGATAACTTGTTTGACCAAATGAAGAAGACAGTTCAACTCTATACCAAAGGTACAATCTTTGAAGAGGGGATGATGGCTGATTATAACACCTTTGCACAAAAATGGTATCAAGCAATAATTGGAACATCACCTACATGTGAGCTCTAAAAGGTTTTGAAAAGGAAATTGGTCGTTGAGGGTGAAGCTTCAAAACCAAGTAATAAAAGATCTGGAAGCCATTCTCAAAAGACAAGTTTCAAGTCGAGACTCCATAAGGAATGCAATCTGACTACATCAATTGAGAATGTTTACTTCCTAACCAAGGAAGAACTCAACTATTGGCCATCACAGAAGAAAAAACCTAAATATGAAAGTAATTGTGGAGGATCCAATTGCCACTATCACATGATGAATGGGCATGAGACAAATCAATGTAGGGCACTTAAGGAATGGTGATCAGCTTCTTCAGACAAGGCAAAATCAATGAATTTGTAAAGAGACCATAGTTGAATTAAATAAAGTACTACTTTTCTAAGAAAACTCTACATGGTCGGGAGTAGAATTCTCCTTGCACTTGGAAATTAACTTAAACGGTCAAAGCCTTTGTTCGCCCCGAGTTGGCCAGGTCAAAGCACCTCCTGGAGGGAGGTTAGAGTAAGCCTTTATCCGCGCCACACTATGGCTAGGTTAAAGCATCAACAAACCCTTGATCACACCATGCAATGACCAGGTCAAGGCGCCTCATGAAGGGAGGTTAGAGTAAGCCTTTATCTGCGCCATGCCATGGCCAGGTTAAAGCATCAACAAGCCCTTGACCGCGCCATGCTATGGCCAAGTCAAGGCACCTCCTGGAAAGAGGATGGAGTAAGCCCTTGGTCCCGCCACGCTATGGCCTGGCCAAGGCTCCGAACAAGCCTTCGGTCCTGCTTATAAGGCCTGGCTGGAGCACCTCCTGGAGGGAGGTTGGATAAGTCCTTGGGTCTTGCTTGTGGATAAGCTAACTAAGCGCACTAGACAACAATAGACTAAGACATCCAAGCCCAAGATGCGACATATCAAACAACAAACTAAGACGTCCAAGCCCAAGAAGCGGCATATCAAACAATGGACTAAGACATCTGAGCCCGAGAAGTGGCATGTCAAACAACGACAACATACAAGGCCTAAAGGGTGGCACATGTCAAAAGAATCAAAACCTAAAGAGCGGTGCAGAACATAAGGCTTAAATAAGAATCTACAGCCTCCGACTTATTCCCAAGAAGAGAATTTCAGAATTTTACTTATTAAAACCCGAATCTGGGTTTCAGGGCTATTACCATTAATTTCTGACTTCACTCATTAATGCCCGGATCTGGGCGCTAGACTTCTATTATGGAGACCATTATTATAGATTTTTTATCGTCCACTAACACATGAATCTGGGTTTTGGGTCTTTTAACTTTAAAATTTCATTCATCAATGCCTGAATTTGGGTTCCAGAGCAATTAATATTGAGATTTCCATGAATTTAGAGTCTTCAATTAAACTCAAGAACTATCTCACTAATGCCCGAATCAGGGCCACTGGACTTCTACTACAAACTTTTAGATGATGATTTCTGGACTTTTATTAAACGATTATTATTGGCTTTCTATTTGTAATTTCCAGAAAAGGAATTCCTAAACTTCTATAACTGAATCTGCAATTGGATTTCTGGTTCGCTATGATTAGATTTTTGGTATTCTATCAATATAGCTGAAGTTGAATTCCTCTTTATCTCTCGTTATTACCAAAGATGGGTTTCAAGAAATTCAACCGTATCCAATTATGGAATTACTTCTCACTTATTATCATATGTTTACATAATAATCTTTTAACTTCCAATAATAATGTGGATAAATTACTATTTAGATTTCAAGTTAACAACAAAGAATATTGTTTAATTTGTACTTTTTAGGGAAATGAGATCAGTAAGGAAGACTGAATGGGCCAGCAAATACAGAAACTATAGTCTAAGTTATCATAAAGCAAATTCAGAAATAACATTGTAAGAAAGGACTACATACCGGATGATATTTACATAATTTATAAAATTATTTACAAATACACAGTACAAGTGTATATATCACAAATCTTGAATAACCTTACCTAGATTTTGAGCAATTAAACAATCAACGATGTGACAGATTGCTATATAAAGAGTTTCTTTAAGTTTCTTTTCCTTCTTCCTTATTTTGTCGGCGTCATCAATAGAATCGATACGAGTCTTTAGAGCATGATTAAAAGCTTTGTTGGCACCTTTGAGGGTTTTATTTTCCCTTTCTAAGTCAGCAATATGCTTCTGAAGAAGATACTTTTCGTATTCAAGTTTTTGTATTCTAGCTGCATGCTCATTTATACGCTGTGAATACCTCACTTTTTTTGTTCATCAAAATATTTCATCATTTCGAATTTGAGTTTCCTGCACTATTCTTCTACTACCTTCTTGTCCAAGCTAGGAGGTGGGTTAGTCGTAGTAGAAATTTTTGAATTGCAATGTTGATTTTATGGCAGATGAAGTGATGGGAGAAGCCGTTAAATCGATATTTTGGATGCTGTTCCCCACGATGAATTCTAATGATTTGCATTGAGCTTGATTGTCTTTTAATTTAATCTCCAAATTGCTTATTTGCTGAAGAAGCTTGGACATCTTATGATCAAAATCAACCGAAGGATTTGATTTAATTTGGCGCTTCAGTATAGAAATTGTTTCATCCTTATTCTTGATGTCCACTTCAAGATTGGCAATTTGTTCATTAAGGTTTCTAACAATTGTCTTTTGTAGTAAGTATCTCCTATGCCATTCCATTGCATCCGCATTGCCTTAAAAACGAGTAGACGAAGGATCCTTAAGTGAATGCCTCTTTTCAACATCTGCAATCAATCTATCTTTGATGCTAGTAAAGCGAGATAAGGAATCCGATGAGAGTGGCGCGATAGCTAATTGTGAGTCCTATATAAACAAGGAAATAAAGTCAAGACTCAAATAACCAATCTCTTTTATAACAACAATATTGATTACAACTCAAGATGAAATAAAACAAAACGTACAATTCCATTGTTTTAATCAAACACTTTTTTTATTACACTTAAAGTTGAGAACAACATTTTTGACTTTGTTCAAGGAATTAGCTGAAAGAGTAACTGTTGAAACAAAAGGGGAACTAAATCCTTCCAGGGTAACAACCGAAGGATATTTGCTATAGTCCCATTCTTCGGTATGAGGAATATTGCGATCACATATTAATTTGGTATGATATGTTCGAATTTCATTGAGAAGCTTTTATTTTATTCACCAAGAAAATCGAAATGCAGGCGAGGATGTTCCATATAAAGTTTATGCAGGTCTCTACTGAAGCAGTATCTGGCTAGTTTTGAAGATTTCAGAAGCGAAGCCTTTTCTAAATAATATCTTCTTAATTTGACGTATTTGCTTGAATAAACACTAGAAGCAGGGTTGCCTAAGATATGTTTATTCTGTGATAACGTAATAATAGACAACTAAGTACAAAAGGAAACTAATTATTAGCAAGAAATCTTATCAACACCTCAAAATGGAGTTTGAAGTAATAGTGATCCCTTCGAATCCTCCTTTTGAATAAATGAAGGTAGCTTACACTCTTCACGTAGGTAAATATGGTTGAAAAACTTCCTTTTATACCTTTTGATTGATTTGAAAGGTTAATCTCACTTTTGAAACACCTTTCGAATATGATTAAGCTATAACTCTATCGAAATCACCTTTCGAAGTAGTTGAAGTGGCTAAAGGCGAGGACTTGTTGGTTTTGGAAACTAGTTGGATTGAGTAGGTTTTGACCTCGTCGAAAGGGGAAGCTCCAAATATATTATGACTTAGGTCAAAACTCAAAGGATGTGTGCGCGTGCTAAGGGTTTCGACTTAGTCGAAAGGCATCCTTCCGACTAGATCGTCATCTGGTAGACATAACAGCATGAAATAAGAATCCTAAGATAGCTATATAACCAAGATTTTTCATAATCTCTATTTTTATTGAATCGAGATGTACAATCTAATCAAATCCCTAATTCGATTTTGAAATTAGGGTTTACAGACTTTTAGAAGATACATGGGAGAAATCAAAGAAATCAGATCCCCTAAACCTGACCCCTAGGGTCTTATTTATAGGTGCGGGTCAGCACCTTTCGACCAAGTGCTTTCGATGTGGTCAAAAGGTCAACTTTCTTGGTTTCGTGCGCATCTCTTGAATCTTAGCTTTTGACTTAGTCGATAGGGTTTTATGGCTAATCTTCCGCTGTCGTTGAAGGCTGGACTTCATTTTATCTTGCTTCGTTCCTTTCGACTTCATCGGAGGGTACATTGCTTGATTACTTTCGACTCCATCGAAAGGTGTATAGACCCGCTCTTTACTTAGATGTTATTGTGCCGTGCAAGTCAGTATGGGCACTGGCTTTCGATGTTGTCAAAACGTATTTCCTTCGGGTTTCGAATGAGTCAAAACACCTTAAATACTTCGTTGTAAAAGATTCCATTCGAAAGCATCTTCTCTGGCAAGTGCAGAACTTCATCCTTTGGTTTTGTGTTCATATAGTTTTCCCTTCATAAGTGAGGATGGCATTAACCAATTCGAAAGGCTAATATATGCTTTCGAAAGGGTTGATTTGGCTGAGCATCTTTATGGTGGAGGTAAATGAAGATGAAACCAATCGTTACGAATGGTTTGGCGCAAAATGCTGAAAGTATGTTATTCATTGCCTTCGGAAGGTAGCTTTCGACCTCGTCGAAAGCTCTTTGCTTATCCAAAACTCTATTGAAACTTCCTTTTGACCTCTTCGACAGGTGCTGCTAGCGCGGTCATCTTCTTTTCGAAAGCTTGATCTAATGTTGAGATAGACCACCCTAATGCCTTCCGATCTTCATCGATTCTCTTGCTCCTTCCTTCATACTTCTATTCTGGAGAATATTTTAGGGATAACATTTAGCCCCTCTAATATGAAAGAAGCCTTTGTTCTTTAGGACAAAAATTTCAAGAATTTCCTTCTTTATTTTTCCTACGAAACAGACAATAACTTCCATTAGGATCGTAACCTTGTTATGAGACCCTGATAGGTTACTCTAAACTATGGAGTTAAAGTTTAGGATACTATTCATGTGATATTTTTGGGTGCAACATTCTGATAAACACATGGCAAGCCCCATTTGATTACTAATATTAAAAATATGGAACGATATCACCTAGTCAATAGACATTGGCTTTAATAAGCGAACCTTTCAAGAGAGCTATTATTCACTCCAAATCTTTCTTTCTTGAATTAAGTTTTCTTCAGCCACTAGGTATTTGTTTCTTGCTTTAGGTGGCTTTACCTTATGTATTCATTATAACTCATTTTCATCCCTGCACTTTATGTTAGCAACTTTCATTCATTCATTGACAAGTTAATAGATAGTGTTGATGTTATTTGATAATATGAAGATTAGGAGTCTCTCTTTCCTTTTTATCCTAACCTTTGACGGAAGCCCATCTAACATTAAGAAAACCTTTGTATTGAATTTAACTTCAGAAATTTAATGGAAAGTTCACAAATCATTATAGAAATTCAATAAAGGGATCAAAAATTCATAAAACAGAAGTTCAATAAGGAACCATCTTAAAAATCACATAAGGAAATTAGGAGTATGAAATCCACAAATTACCATAAAAATCAATCAGGAAATTCAGAACCACGAAATCAGAAATTCAGTAGGAAATCATCATGAAAATTCAATATGGAATCTAAGAATATGATATTTACAAATTATCATGAAAATCGACATGGGAATTTAGAATTCACGAAATTAGAAGTCCAATAAGATATCATTAAAAATTCAATAAGGAAATCAAAAATAGGAAATCCACAAATTATCATAAGAATCAATAAGGAAACCTAGAACTCACAAAATTAGAAACCCAATAAGAGATCATCAAAAATTCAACGAGGAGACCAAGAATATGAAATTCATCAATCATCGTAAAAATTGATAAGGAAATTTAGAATTCATAAAATATACATGAAATCTTCGTGCAAAGGAACAAAGAAATTGAAAGTTCATAAAGTCAAGAATTTAGCCAATAATTTGCCAAGATCTCATATGTCAAACAAATTGCACAAAACTTTTGGTAATTCTAGTACAAAGTCAGAAATTCAATAAGAAGCCTACATATCATCATGGAAATTTAATAAAGAAACCAAGAAATCAAGTATTCATAAAAAATCATCATGAAAAGAAATATGGTAATTGAAATTTCACTAAATCAGGAATTCAACCAGAATCTTGTCAGGATCTCATTTGATGAATAAACTACTCAAAATTTCACTCAATATAAGTATAAAGTCAGAGAACTTTCTAGTAATGGTAGACTTAGTGGGTTTAAGCAAAAGATACCTAAGCCTACCTGGCCATAATTCTAAAGTTATTCCTAAAATACTATGCCAGAGTTTTATTTAAAACTTATTCCTTGAATAGCGATGAGGATTCTCGTTATTCAAAGGAAAGTATCCTATTAATAGATGTGTAATTCTTAAAGTGCCTATAAGTTAGCAGTATTATTATTATATTGGAGCCGCGTAGTTCAGTAAAGCCATGCAATCATTCAGAATAGTAGTTTCATCTTACTAGTCAGCTATTCGGAGTTAGTAGTTCCGTAAGACCGACCAACCGCTCAGCAGATAGTTCTATTCGGTCGTTCAGCTTTGCAGCCGTTCAACCGTTCAGTAGGTAGTTCCATTCAGTTGATTGGTTGTTCAGCAGTGCAAGCTCTGTTTGACTAGTCGGTCGTTCAGCAGTGCAAGTTCCATACTATTGCTTGGCCGTTCAGCAATGCAATGGTCCAAATAACTTATTAATATATATATATATATATATATATATAATATAGACTCTTCTATCATAAAGGGTCACCTTATTTCTAAGGATTCAAGAGTGGTTTACTCAATCTATTCTTCAGTTGAAGTCACTTTTACCTTGTAGCAAAAATTTGTTATCTATTCCATTCCATTAGCTTTTGTATAGATTTTTGCTTTTGATATCATGTTATAGATTTCTTTATCAATTTTCTTGTCTTGTATTTCTTTTCTGTATGCACGTTTCTTAATTTCTTGATGTGAGAGTCATTATTTATGTTTTGGACGTACTAAAATTTGCCATCTCATATTTTGTTCTTTTTTATTACGATCTTGGATTCCTTGTCTGTTTCCGATTATGACGTTGGACATCTTCATCCTTTTACCTTTGTTTGATCCCCTCCCTTGGGTTTCATCTTTGTCTTAGATAGTGGATAGATTTCTTTCCTTAACCCTTTGTTCTTTTAGGTTTTGACTTTTGTTTTGAGTTGTATACATCTTTGTCCTTCTTCATATATTTAGTGCCTCTTTTGGGCTTCCCTTGATTCTAGGGATGTAGTGTATGTTAGGTTGACCTCCTTCTAAAAGGTTGCTGATGGGTATTTGACCTGACCCTTCCCCTAAGAGGTGAATTGGACGTTAGGGGTTTTGGCCCTCCCTCTAGGAGGTGCTACGGATTGGCCGTAGGCTTTTGTCCCTCCGTCTTAGGAGGTGCTACGGATTGGCTATACGATTTTATCCCTCCAAATTAGGAGGTGCTACGGATTGGCCGTAGGCTTTTTGGTGGCACAGGATACCCCTCCTTTTAGGATGTGCTACGGATTGCCCGTAGGCTAAGTGCAGGACCACCCTCCTTTTAGGAGGTGCTACAGATTGGCTGTAGGCTAAAATGGTGGGTGCAGGACCCCCCTCCTTTTAGGAGGTGCTACGGATTGGCCGTAGGCTAAAACTTTACATGTGGAAATCATTTTTGGCCAATTAAAATGTTCATTAACATCCTTTTGAATATCAAACCTTCTTGTAAATGAACCCTTCTAATATATGGAGGGGGTATATTTTTTATTTTTTTTGAAAAAGAGTTCGGTTATAAAAGAGTCTTTTCATAATGCTGCCCTTAGCAAGGGTCTTTTAAATCATTCTCAAAATAGAGACACGGATCTCAAATAGGAGACTAGGAGGTCATGATTCATGAACCAATAGTCTTTTAGTCGAGAATAGGATTCTCCAATTTGAGTTTTTGTTGATGAACTTTTGATAATTTTAAAACTTCCTCTGAAAAAAGTATGAATAGGTTTCCCCTTGCAATGGTTTTTTTAAGAAAACTTCAAAACATTGGAATTGACTAGTTGGAAGTCCTTGATGTGAATTTACTAATGCTAAATAAAATTCTCTAAAGGTTTGTGCAAGTTTGCCTATAAAATAAACAAATACTTAATATCCCTAACTTATAGGGTAATTTGAGAAAATCTTTTCTGACTTTTTGAAATAAACTTTCTTGAAAACATATTTGGAAAAATTATTTCAAGTAACCAATTGAAAATAGCATCAATGTGTATAACATATATGGTTATGCTTCCTTAGGTTTTGCTCAGGAAAAAGATGTCTTATTCATGAATATGAAAGTCCATGATACATAGACTTATAGACTTTCACGAATAAGGACATGCTTTATTTCTATGAATCCCCTGTCTTGGGAGAGTTTTAGATATTTACCCTTGTTGAGTCTTTAGTTGAAGCTTTACTACAATCCAGGGTTTCATGGGAGTAGTTCTTTACACCACGTTGATGCAAACTTCGGGATGGGGATGAGTTGTCCTGCTTCACAGAACTTGAGAAGTATTTCTTAAGCAACTAAAAGTTTGTTGTACGTCGAGAGTATGTTGAATTCCATGGACTGGTTTTGTTTTTACCTGTAATAACACTCGAATTTTTTATTAAAATATGACCAATTCGAACTACAATTTAAATTAAAGAAGTTATAGGTAAAGAAATTTTTAATGGACAGATGCTGCAAGGCTTCATACCCGATCAGAGTCTGAAGATCAAGTTGTAAGACTGGTTCTCTATCAAGATTTTAAGTGATTGAGCTGCTCTCTTTGAGGTAGAAAATCTTATAATCCTTTTTGGCAAATTCTTTTAGAAGTCCAAACTCGATTAGGTTCCGAACTATTTTTGCCAAAACACTATAATTTTCATTTTCATGTCCATTCACTTTATGATAAGCACAATAATTCTTTCCTTTTTGGGTTCAGCAGCGGTTCTTGTCTTATAGGAAATGAAGAAATTCTCATCATCTTTTTGTCATGGCAAAGATATAAGAAAGAGGTTTGTTTAATTCTATTGGTCTTTATTTAGATGTCACCGTCTTCCTGTCGTTTTTGTTTTCCTTCATTCTAGACTTTTTGTTGGGATGGTTGAAGTCAGACCTTTCTCCCTTTTGTTTTTGTTGAGATTTCTTCGTGGCATGATGCATTTCTTCCATTTGAATAAAATTATCCGCTTGGAAATATAAGTGTTGTAGACCTTTGCATCCATTAATATAAAGGTCCTTCCAGAAAGGGGTTTGTTCGATTTACCCTGATCGAACGGCCATAAGCTTTTCTCTATCGGTTGTACTCTCTACCTTTAATGCTTTTGTACCGAATCTATTCAAGTATTCGCCAATCATTTCTCCTGGTTTTTGTTTGATAGTAGCTAATAAGCTAAAGTCTATAGTTAAGTCCGTAAATATATAAAATTGTGTCACAAAGTCCTAAGAAAATTGTTCCCAAGAACGGATGGTTCTCACTTGATAATTCTTGTACCATTTGATCGTTGCTTCTTGAAAAGTAACCAGAAACATTTGCATCGAATTGGTCCAGAAGCATTATATAAGTTCATCCAGCTTTCAAAAGTTACAAGGTGATCATCTGGATCAGTAGTCCCATCATATTTTAGTGGGGGAATTTGGATGTGAGGAGGGAGACTAACTGCCATTGTTTCTTCCGAAAAAGGAGTCTTTTGTAGGATAACATATTTCTCTAGGTCAGGAATTCCTTTTTCCTTAAGCATATCCATTATGATTTGGTGTTGGATGTCTTCTTGGTCAGTTTCGTTTTTGTGGCAACTTTTACTGTTTCTTTGGGTTGGACTATTTGATTGCTCGAGGGACCTTTTAGCTTGACTTTCTCGGTTTAGCTCTTCATCTTTTACCTCATTTGGATATTGCGCTTCATCTTCTCCTTCCATAATCCTTATGATCCTTGAGATGGAGCTCTTTCAAGAAGTTCCTGCATTGCTATCATTTGTTGTTGTAGATTATAGACTTTAATCTCATTGTTTTCCGATCATATCAGGGTTGAAGGTTGCCCAATTTCCATATTCTCAAAGTTAAAGTTTGGAACTATGTCATCTTCCAAAGTTGATTGTGACGCAGCTTCTTCATTTGGATTGTCGTTATTATTCTTTGCTCTTACCATCTTCTTCTTTTGAACGAAGTACTCTACTAATCTTTGGTGAATGTTATTGGGAATCGGAGGTTCGATCCTTCCTTCTAGCGCCAAAAGTGTTAATAAGAAAACTTGTCAACACCTTAAAGTGGAGTTTGAAGTATAAGTAGTTCCTTCGAAACCTCCTTTCGAACAAGTGAAGGTCGCTCACCCTCTTCGGGTAGGTAGAGATAGTTGAAAGCACTTACTTAATACCTTTCGTGAAGGAAAAAGGGCTAAGCTTCTCTTTAGAAATACCTTTCGAACCTATTGAATTGGTTTAGGACTCTTTTGAAACCTACCTTTCAAATCGGTTGTGATATTTCAAAGGCTGGCTCTAATGGTTTAGGGATATGGTTTGGGTGGAAGGGTTTCGATGTCATCGAAAGCTAGTCTCTTAGAAGGCTTTGGTTATGTTCTACAGGTCTTTGTAGATAGGTTCAGTTAAAGGTTTCGACATAGTCAAAGGGTGAGCATTTGATAAGAAGCGATTCAAAGCTGAGATCTGGAGTGTATTAGTAAAGTGAAGGGCTTCGACGTCGTCGAAAACTATCTTTTTGCTTGAGTCACCACGAGAAGAACACAATTGAATCCAATGAATGCCTCAGAACAGTTACATAATCAATATTATCATAATCTCTCTTTTATTGAACCAAAGAAACAAGTTAATTAAATCCCTAATTTGATTCAAAAATTAGGGTTTACGAACTTATAGAAAATACAAGTGAGAAGTGAAAGAAATCAGATTTCTTAAACCTGAACTTTAGGGTCTTATTTATAGGTGCGGGTCATCACCTTTCGACCAGGTGCATTTGATACGGCCGAAAGGTATATCGAAAGGTCAACTTTCCTGCTTTCATGCGCATCTCTTAAATTTTTGCTTCCAACCTAGTCGATAGGGCTATATGGCTATTCTTCCACTGCCGTTGAAGGTTGGGCTTCCTTTTATCTTGCTTTGTTCCTTTCGACTTCGTCGGAAGGCATATTGCTTGATTACTTTTGACTCCATCGAAAGGTGTATAGATCCGCTCTTTACTTAGATGTTAATGCACCGTGCAAGTCAGTACGGGCGCTGGCTTTCGATGCTGTCAAAACGTATTTCCTTCGTGTTTCGAATGAGTCGAAACACCTTAAAAGCTTTGTTGCAAAAGATTCCATTCGAAAGCATCTTTTCTGGCAAGTGCGGAACTTCATCCTTTGGTGTTGAGTTCATATAGTTTTTGCTTCATAAGTGAGGATAGTTTTAACTAGTTTGAAAGGCTTATATATGCTTTCGAAAAGGTTGATTTGGCTGAACATATTTCTGGTGGAGGTAAATGAAGACGAAACCAATCGCTGCAAATGGTTTGGCGCAAAATGCTGAAAGTATGTTATTCATTGCCTTTGGAAGGATGCTTTCTGTTTGCGCCAAAATTGGTCACAAACCCCAAATATCGTGAAAGCACCAGTGTATGAATACAGATCAGCAGTATGTGATCATAAATCATAGATCTAAGTAATGTCGAGAATAAAAAATGAAGAATAATAAACTTCAAACGGAAAGAAGTAGACAGAGACACAAGATTTATAGTGGTTTGGCTATCTCCGGCCTATGTCCACTTCAAAAGTTAATCTTTTATTGACTTTACCCGCTGGTTACCACTGATTACAGTGGATTATAGTAACAAATTTTGAGTACAACCGTGAGGTTTTAATATAATGGTGATTTTGGAAGAGTCTGGACGTCGGAGAGCCAAAGATCCTCTTTCTGTAGGCTCTGGGATGCTATTTATAGGTGTAGGATGCAAATATCTCGCTCAGATCTCGGGAGACTTCTTCTGGCACGTGGGCGGGCCCATGCAATCGATCCCATGTGATTTGCACTCGGTCTATGATCGATGCGAACCAATTTCGTATCGATCAAGATTTGGTCCAATCGAGTCGAAATTGAGCAGGAACATTCTTTAGGTTGTACGCAAGCTCCTGCGAAAATTTGGTGGCATTTGGACTTGTAGATTGTCAATTATGATCGATGCAAACTTGGGTATTATGTAGGCTGCTGAATTCGCATCGATACGGTTCGTATCCATTTGTTCGTATCGCTCCAGTTGTGCCTTGTTCGTATCGATCCAGTCGTTCTGTTCGTATCGATCCAGTTGTGCATTTCGTATCGATTCTATACGTGTTGATCGATACAAATTAGCCTTGAGTGATGGGAGTGGAGTGCACACTTGATCGATACGAAGAAGACGCAAAATGATTGGTACGAAGTAGGGTTTTTCAAGGATACGAACAAGGCCAGCAGATGGATACGAACTACATCCTCAGGATGGATGGATACGAACGAAGCCTTACCTTTGGTGGATACGAAGTGTAACCATGCTTTCATGGACACGAAATTGTGGGTTCGTGATGGATACGAACATCGGACATCTGATGGATACGAACAGATGGATGCATGATGATGGATACGAACAAATCCTTTTAGTTGATGGATACGAAATGATGCGAACGTGTTGATTTCCTTAGTTTGCATCGATCATATCTTGAGCATACGAACCCCGATTGACTTGAAATTTGGAACTTTGGCTTCCGCCGCTTTGATTATCGTGTCATGTCAATTGTGGCTTAATCCGGACTCGGTCGAAATTCACTGGTATCCATAGCTTACCTGTACGTAACTGGCAATCGGGATGACTATCTTTGGTTTCTAGTTAATTCTATTGATATCACGGCCTTGACCAAAAGGTGGGATAACATTTTCCCCCCAAAACATGCCTTGTGGTAAGAAGGTGTGTTTTGAATAGTTCCGAATCTGATATTCGAAGTCCATATTCCATCCATAGCTATCCTATCCGAGTGCCACAACCATATCATGATCCATTTCCGCGACTGTTCCAAGTCGATGTCCGATTTTGAATCCAGTAATCAAATCCTCAGCCAATTCCATTTCCATCTTAACCCGACAACCGAGTTCTAATCCATCTGTATCCAATAACCAATAATCTAATCTAGGACCTCTCCGGGTTGATATCCGAATCCTTAGCCGTTCATAGCTGATATTCATATCCATAACCTCTCCGGGTTCTTGCCAAGTGTAATCCACACTCGGCGACCTGTGCTAAATAATGCCTTGGTATCTGTAGTCCAGTGTCCCTGAATGCTGAGTGATGCCATGGCTTAAGTCCTAAGCCGAATCCTGGTCTCTCCAGACCCTTGCCGAGCATAGTCCAACCTCGATGACTTGAAATAGTAACCGATAATATAGGGCATAAGTCCTAGGTCGAATCCTGGTCTCTCTGGACCCTTGCCGAGCATAGTCCTTACTTGACGACATGAATAAGTCAATTCTCCACGCTCGGACGAAGCAACTTACCCCTTGCTAGGCATAATCCATACCCGACGACCATTTACCAAAAGCCAGATAAAGAATACAATCGAAATCCAATCCAAAATCCAGATCAAATCGGAAAACAAGAAATCCACACCGGAAATCCAAACCAAAAAACAAGCATCCAAACTAAAGTCTAAATCAGAAAACAAACAAAACCAGAAGTTCAAACCAAACTTCAAAACCAAATCAGAAAAAAGAATATGCCCAAACCAAAAAAGTAGATTTCACAAACTATAGCGCCGTGGTTTATCATCATTTCAGAGCATGCCTAGGGGCTATCTCTGTCCTCGTACATGAGTAAGTGACTTGGCCGCTCGCCTAGAGTTTGCTACTTATTCCATATCTCTATCAGTCGATAACCAATCGACCATCGTTCCTGGGCCTCGCGCCATCACCGTTTGAAGTAGACGGTGGTTGTTCCTGTTCCACCGCCGCATCCCAAGTTCTGATGTATTATCGCAACTGGGCACTCCTTACATGCTCCTCGATTATATCCTTTAGATGCCTAAAGCTATTGGTATCATGTCCGTCCAAATCATGAAAGAGATAGTGCCTTCCTGATGCCTTTTCATGTTCCGATGGTTCTCTCCTTGTTGGCCTTTGGTAGGGAAGGCGATCCTGAGTTTCCATGAATATCCGCTCCAAAGTTTCATTCAACCCTGTGTAAGTGGATAATTTTGGCTCTCCCTAACGTTTCCTTGTCTGCCAGAGTTGTCATACGACTTCCATTTTCCTTTATCCTTATGCTTGCCCGAGCTTCCACCGGATGGCTCTCCATCCTCAACCGTGTTCACTTCCTTCAACTTCATATCCGAACATGCATCCTCCTGTCGAAGGAATCTCTTAGCCTCGTGAAAGAATTCCCCAAGATCCATTGGTGGGTCCCATATCAATGACACTTTGAAATCCGAGTTATCCGTGACTCCTGACACTGCTGCCATTAAAACCATTGATGGGTCCGGCCGATCCACCGAAGCAACCGCTGCATTGAACCGAGTTAAGAAAGTTCTGAGCGATTCTCCTATCCTTTGCTTCACCGATGTTAGCATCATTACGTTGTTTGGTCTTTTGATATGAACCCGAAACTGCTTTAAAAACTTATCCACCAATTTCGTCCATGTCCTAATAGATCCCTCTTCCAACTGCCTGAACCACATAGCAGCTATATCCGTCAAGTACAGGGGGAAACATCGGGCTATAACCTCCTCTGATGCCCCCAGCACTTCCATGTGTCTCGTGTACCTCATCAAGTGATTGGTAGGATCAGCCTTGCCATTGTATACCTCCATCGTAGGTAGCTTGAACTTTGGTGGGTTCCGAGCCATTCTGATGTCATGGGTAAACAGACTCCTATTTACTCCTTCCAGATCTCTGTTTGTTAAACCTCCGCGCATAGTTCGTCTGATAATCTCAGCTAACCCAGCGTTGTCCATCAAGGGTTGCCCCCCGAGTCCCCGAGGGAATTCTGGTACGTACTCTTCATCACGCGCTCCTACATTCCTGCCAACATCTTGTTGTGTGGTGTCACTTGGAATTCCTCCATGAATTGGTCCATCGTTGCCAGGTGGTGTGCCCCCATGCCTGGATCCACCCTGATTAACAGTCGTGTGCTGATTAAGGGCTGCGCCCTGTTGAGCTGCTCCGTCTGATTGCCTGTTGGGTCCTTCCGTTCCAGCTCCGTGGATCTGAACTCTAGCAATTCCAACTGTTCCTGCCTATCCAAACTGTCTGAGAAGGTATTGCATCATTTCCTCCTGTCTCTTTAGAGACTCTTCATGCATTGCTCCCATCATCATCTCCATCTCATCTCTGGTAATGAAAGCCGAAGTCTGATTAGCTCCTAAAGATGCCTCCTAGCTTCCTTCATGCTGACTTCTCTTCGCTCTCTGTCTCCTTGTCGATTGCTTTGTCATGGTTCCTTTTAGATCTGATCCTTTAGCTTTTCAAATCTGAACTTCAAATCTGGTATAGCGGGTGCTAGTCGTTCTTAGTGAAAGCACCAAAGTGTTTGCGCCAAAATTGGTCACAAACCCCAAATATCGTGAAAGCACCAGTGTATGAACACAGATCACCAGTATGTGATCATAAATCACAGATCTAAGTAATGTCGAGAATAAAAAATGAAGAATAATAAACTTCAAACGGAAAGAAGTAGACAGAGACACAAGATTCATAGTGGTTCGGCTATCTCCGGCCTACGTCCACTTCAAAAGTTAATCTTTTATTGACTTTACCCGCTGGTTACAACTGATTACAACGGATTACAGTAACAAATTTCGAGTACAACAGTGAGATTTTAATATAATGGTGATTTTGGCAGAGTCTGGACGTCGGAGAGCCAAAGATCCTCTTTCTGTAGGCTCTGGGATGCTATTTATAGGTGTAGGATGCAAATATCTCGCTCAGATCTCAGGAGACTTCTTCTGGCACGTGGGCAGGCCCACGCGATCGATCCCATGTGATTTGCACTCGGTCCGTGATCGATATGAACCAATTTCGTATCGATCAAGATTTGGTCCAATCGAGTCGAAATTGAGCAGGAAATTTCTTTAGGTTGTAGGCAAGCTCCTGTGAAAATTTGGTGGCATTTGGACTTGTAGATTGTTAGTTATGATCGATGCAAACTTGGGTTTTATGTAGGCTGCTGAATTCGCATCGATACGGTTCGTATCCATTTGTTGGTATCGCTCCAGTTGTGCCTTGTTCGTATCGATCTAGTTGTGCATTTCATATCGATTCTATACGTGTTGATCAATATGAATTAGCCTTGAGTGATGGGAGTGGAGTGCACACTTGATCGATATGAAGAAGACACAAAATGATGGGTATGAAGTAGGGTTTTTCATGGATACGAACAAGACCAGCAGATGGATACGAATTACATCCTCAGGATGGATGGATACGAACGAAGCCTTACATTTGGTGGATACGAAGTGTAACCATGCTTTCATGGACACGAAATTGCGGGTTCGTGATGGATACAAACAACAGACATCTGATGGACATGAACAGATGGATGCATGATGATGGATACGAACAAAGCCATTTAGTTGATGGATACGAAATGATGCGAACGTGTTGATTTCCTTAGTTTGCATCGATCATATCTTGAGCATACGAACCCCGATTGACTTGAAATTTGGAATATTGGCTTCTGCCGCTTTGATTGTCATGTCATATCAATTGTGGCTTAATCCGGACTCAGTCGAAATTCACTGATATCCATAGCTCACCTGTACGTAACTGGCAATCGGGATGACTATCTTTGGTTTCCAGTTAATTCTATTTATATCATGGCCTTGACCAAAAGGTGGGATAACACTTTCATCCTTATCGAAAGCTCTTTGCTTATCCAAAACAATGTTGAAACATCCTTTTGACCTCTTCGAAAGATGCTACTGGCGCCATCATATTCTTGTCGAAAGCTTTATCCAATGTTGAGATAAACCACCCTAATGCCTTCTGATCTTCATCAATTCTCTTGCTCCTTCTTTCATACTTTTATTTTGGAGATTATTTTATGGATAACACTAATATAGGAAATTTATATTACATAATTACAAATGTTCATCTGGTTCATACAAAACTGATTTTTTGAATAACTCAGAAACAAATTTATCCTTATAATATTTAAGTTTTTCAGGAGGCATCTCATGAGGAATTAATTTGACACGAGGTAAATTCTAGCAAGCCCCTGGATGTGGATCGGACCCAAATTCATCTAAATATCTCCTATGTAGATGCCTAAGTAGACTCCCACTAAAATCGCCCAAGTAAGAAAAATCGACGGTTGGGTGTCTGCAATAGGCTTTTTATAAGAAGTCTACTAGGATACCACTTTCTTCAATGAACATCCAAAAGAGTGTAATTAATTCTCGATTCTGTTCCAAAAGTCTATCATATCGAAGGTGTGCCCTCTTTAGTCGGGGGGGCGGCTTCCTATTCATTGAAAGACGCTAACACTACAACACTTTTATTAGCCTATGAAACTGGTCAGAGAGTGCGTTGTGTTCTTTTAATCTCTTATCTAACTCTCTATACAAGCTATTTATTTCTGCTGGTTTTCTTTCAAGCTATGTTTTATAAAGTTGGATAGATTTCTTCTTTATCTAAAATAAAACGATGTCAACTATTATTATCTTGGAAGTGAAAGCCATTTGGAAAAAGAATCCCATACCTGAGAAACAGAAACTGAAGTTTGCGGGACTTGTTTTTTTCCCTTTGTTCTTCGATATCAATGTCGGCAGTTTCTTCATGAAGATCAGAAGGCTCGGGGAGTTTGGTTGGGCTTGTTTCACGATCGCTAGGATCGGGGTTAACTTTTTCTGAGGCCCCAGGGATATCATCACCATCTTTTTCAGGAGCATCAGCATGATCACCTCCATTGCCACCTGAATCCCGACCTCTATCTCCATCATCATTATTATCGTCATTATCATCATCATTGTCGCCTTCTCCTACAGCGACTTCATCATCATCACCTTCTTTATCAGAATCAGAGTCAACTTCGATAAAAGGTACTTCAAAAGATAAGATTTTGACAGCATCCATCTCTTCTCTCTTAGGGACTTCGAATCCCTGCTCCATTCCTTTGACCTTGTCCATAAATCTTTTGACTAGAGCAGGATCGAGTGAAGGAAAGTACACAGAAATTGTGACACCCTTTGCTTGGCTTCAGAAATAGTATTAACGACCAACGTAAAGGAATTTTTCTTTTTCTCCAGCTTCTTCCTGAGAGAGGATTGTTTGACCACCATTCGAGCCTTCTCATCTTCAGATTCTTTCAAAGCCATTTTTAAAGCCAAATTTTCATCAGCTAAGAGCTATTTTGCTTTCTTCTCTTTAGAAATAATAGATTCTGCTTGAGCAAGAGAGGCTCCCAATCTTTCATGTTCCTTCACGGCATTATTTTTGTCAGCAGAAAGGGAGATAATATGACTGTTCAAGGTTGAGATTTTCTCTTGAAGCCTGGATGTCTCAGCAGAAGATTTCAAAGTACTTTCTTAAAGAGAGAACTAGCTTTTAGAAATTCAAAAGGAAGATTACAACATGGATCAAAATTTAGTAAGAAATAATAATAGGAAGGTTAAATAATATGGAACATACCAGAAGTTGTTGCTCTATTAAAGATCGGCAATTCCCCCTGGGTCAGTAATAGAAGAAGGTGGATGAATGGAAGCAAAAGACGAAGAATTCATGATAGATTGTGCCATTTTCTCAAAATCATTAGAAGGCACTGGTGATGTGAGTCTAGAAGGGTTCAACTCCTGAGAGGGAGTTGAAGTTCCCAAATCTTTTTGCATCTGCTTGATGACACGAGGAGTCGAAAATGAACAATACGAGATATGGGATCGTCCTTTAAGGGAGTTGTTTTGAATCGATCAATGGGAGTTTCAAGGATAGGACTCTCTAAATTTTTTTCCCATGTCAAAAGTTTCACCCTCTTTTGGTGGTGGAGAAGATTGGACGTCAACAATCTTAGCTTTCTTAAGAGAGGGGCCCGCTGCAGCCATCTTACCCAATTTTCTTTTGGCAATCATCTTCGACCTAGCGATGGCCTAAGTCAAGGATGATGCACTAGATGTAGAAGTTGGGAGAACTAGGTCACTTAGGATCAATTCAACTGGAGGAGCAGTTGCTGAAAATTTGAAAAGTATAAGTTAGTAAAGTAACCTAAGGAGTAACAACAATAAATTGCAAGTACTACGCTTAAGCTTACTAGAATGATCTGGGCAAACTGGAAACATAGGAGAAAAGTTCTTGGGATCGCCCAAAGACAAGAATCGTTTGCTCTGGGAAGTATGGTTGACGAGAGGAGGTTGTCTAAGAACCCTCTGACTAGTAGGGAGAAGAGAATGTTTTCGAAGATTGGATGGTTCTAGTAGTGTAAGCCTATTTTCGATGCTACTTGAAGCAGCAGTCAATAGCTTTATATTTCCTTTATCCTCATCATTGAGATCTTTAGGAGTAGGACCTGATAAAGAAGCGTAGAGTAGTAAAAGAAAGTAATCGAATAAAGGTAAAGACTATGATCAACTTATGAGGAGAGGAAAAGACTCCATTGATGTTCCAAAAACATTTGACGAAGAAAAATTGCGTCTCCCAGTCTCTAAATTTATTTATCCCCTTTGAAATTAGTTTTTAGGGGGATTAGCTCTAAAAATCTGGTTGTTCAGATTGCTGAGTTTGACTAGGCGAACTAAATAGCTGAGAACTTCAGCATTTAGTAAAGGAATGCCTGATTCCAGAGCCATAAGTTCCAAAGAGAGAAGGTATATATAGAAATTAGGCGATAATTAGATGGGTGCAATGCCCAGATGGGTCAGGAACTTAGACAAGAAATATAGGAAAGGAAGGAAACCACCATGCCAAATATGAATGGAAGTATAAGTGAAGTACACTTTAGGAGGATTTTGAATGGTATCGTTATCGCTAGGGGGAATGCCTTCTATTCCACTGATGCCATAGTCATTCAGAATAGCATCAACCTCATCCTGAGGAGATATCAAAGAATGTTGGAGATGGCTTCAACCTTCTTTGGAGAAGATTCTATCTCTGGGGCTATATATTTTTCAGGTTTCATGGAGACCTTTTTCAAGCCTATGATTCTGTCAGGTGAAATCATTTCATTAAAAGTTATAATTTGTTTTATAATTAACACCTTTCAAAGATGTCGAAAACCTATTGCAACGGTTCAAATATCAACCAAGTATATAACTCGATATCTTTGAAAGGATGTTAAAATCAATTTGGGTCATAAAATTCATTGGGCTTCCGATGATGTCGAAGGGTTAAATGGAATGGAAACACCTGGAAACACCCATCAACAATGTCGAAAGCCCAGGGAAAATTTTACTACTGAAAAAGAATAACCAACCTTATATTACTAGTTTGAATATATATATATATATGTATATATATATATGTATATATATATACACACACACACATGTTAACAACATTTCACAATTAAATCCAATAAACCCTTCGATAACGTCGAAACCAACAAATTTTGTTTTGTTTAAATAATACGAATATTACTGAAACATTATATTTTTATTAAGTCAAAAGATTCGAATCCAAATAACTTTGATACAAATAAAAAGTGCTTTGCAACGTTTCGACAGTGTTTATAAAAATGATAGTTATATCCTTGATAACTGCAATGGGTTTCGAGTAAGTCGAAAGGGGGCTAAGGTTTCGAAAGCATGCAAACAACTAAACTTGTTTTGATTTGGGAGGTTTCAATAAAGTCGAAAGGCTTGATAAAAATTACAACTTTAACAAAATATATTATTCTCAGTCCAATTTATGATAAGAAGTGTAAATTTCTAACTCTCAACACCTTCTAAAAAGAATAAAAAGAAAAGTTGTGCATAAATCCAGTGGCAGGTTAAATCCACTTTTATATACCTTTGGTTTCGAATCCTTTAAAATAAAAGTTAGGCTTTCGAAAGTATGTATTATGTGACCATTAAATGAAATACATTAAGACGACTCCTTCAAAAGGTATCAGAAAGTGTCGAAACATACTTCTGTTTTTGAAGGAGTCCATTTCTTATTGATTGCATCAACTCCTTCGAAGGGGTTCACTCAAAGGTAAACACATGACCTCCTTTCGACCCCTTCGATAGAGGTCGAAATAGTAAAGTAAAATTGAGTGCCTCAACCCTTTTCGAAAAGGTTGAAAAGTTAAATTACAATTGTAGGTGTTAATTCGTACAATTTAGCCTTCTCTTTGAAGCTACTGGAAAGGTGTTTTCTCCCCAATTCAATTTTTACCCAATACTTCAAAAAGTTAATAATTAAATCGATTCAAGCGCGAATTTGCAATCAACAACATCAAAAATCCCGCAAATATAAACTCGAATCATAATTGAAAAAAAGGAGAGCTTAAGTTCGTACGTAGTAATGGCAAATAGCTCCTAAACCTGATGAATTTGAATTCTAACTCAAAATTAACATCATAAATCGAACAAAATAAACATATAAGTGAATCCAAGGATAATTTCATACGAATGAAAACACAAATCGCCCTTACGAACTTAGAACAAAAAAACAAGTTCAAACCTAAATAATCTGAAACCGAAATCAAACGTGGTAAATTAGTTTTAAGGATAAAACAACAAGCACATACCCTGAATTCGAACTAGTGTTAATTGAAAATAGGAATTTCAAAAGAAGTTGAAATTTTTTATTCTTGTTGTAAGCTTTTAATGGTAGGTAAATGAAAAAGAGAGGAAGAAAGTGCAATTTATAAAAGTAGAAGATGCAGAGAAAACCATTCAATCAAATTTAAAAGAACGGTAAAGATCTACCCGAGAATATGAAAAGGCAGGAAATTTTATGAGTTTCGAAATGGTTGACTTGGAAAGTCAAGAGCATCCCTCCGCAAGGGGGGCAAGTGTTACCACCAATTTTCACTTCAACCTTGTTGAAACCAAGAAGAATAAAAGAGAACGATTTACAAAAGATGATAGCATCAACAAAACCTTTCGAAGGATTTGAAGTGATGCTACAAAAAAAATTAGAGGGTGTTGTAAGCTTTCGAAGAGGTCGAAAGGGGACAAAAGCAACCGTTCGCTTCAATTGCTTCCTTTTGAAATGGATGCTTCTGCATGCATAAAGACGCTTCGAATAAGTTGAGGAACACCTTTCGAAGGCAACAAATTACAGGCTCTTAAATGCGCACCAAATCTTTTAATAGGGTTTCGCCTTCATTCACATTCCATAGAAGGTGTTTTGCTAGAGCAACCCCTTCGAAAGCATAAATAAGCCTTTTGAACCGGTCGAAACCATTCACAATTATGAAAGAAGAGCTTACTAAAGTTCAATATTACAATCTCCTACACCAGAGGATGGGGTTCCGCATCAATCAGCAAGTATGCCTTCAAAAGCTACCTTCCGCATTAAAACCTTCTGTGCCTCAACTCCTTCGAAGCCCAAAAGATCTACCTACTGATAGAGTCGAAAGCTCGTACCTTTTCTTGCTTGCAACAACATAGAAACACAAAGTGGAGAAGCGCGCCTACCCCTTTCGATGAAGTCGAAAGCACTCAAGTCCATTTAAAAGCAATGCAGAAGGATGCCCTAATGTGAACGGCAAAGAAAGGTCTCCAAGGTTGCCTTTCGACCAAGTTGAAAGGACTGATTCGAAAGGTGCTAACCCACACCTATAAATAAGACCCAAGAGGTCTGGTTTAGGGGATCCGAATTCATTCACTTCATTCTTGTACTTTCTTAAATTTGTAAACCCTAATTTTTAAATTAGATTGGGGATTCAACTACTTTTTATACCTAGGTTTCAAATAGCAAAGAAATATATCGTTCAAAGCAAGTTTATGGTATTCCTGGATATGTTAACTAATTCAATGTTTTTATGTGGTTTCGATTATAATCTTCCCGCATCAACATAATCGAAAGGTTACCTTTAGAGGAAGTGGATACCTTTTAGCTCTTCCGATATCCTTAGGTCCTAACATCAAGTCATTGAAAGGCTAACCTTCGAAGAAGTCGGAACCTTTTAATTCAACTCATACCCTTAGATCATTAGGACCAACCCTTGAGTCACCTCAATTATTTCGAAAAGGTGGTTTCGTAAGGATAACTAAAATAACTTAACTAGTTCGAAAGGTATTTCTGAAGAGAGGTTCAGGTGTTTCGACCGTGGCGAAAGGAGGTTTCGAAGGAATCACTTATACTTTAAACTCTACTTTGGGGTGTTAACAAGTTTCCTTGTTAACATTTTCTTTGCGCAATCTCCTATTTAATTTAGCACGAGCCAACTTTTCACCATTCTACACTTTCCCTTGCGAACCGAGCTTGTTACCTTACGACTCGATCCATAGTTTTCTACCCTGATTTCGCTTCCACCATCGCTGCCGTTGATCTCCACCGTCGAAGCTTCTTGCCATCGACCCCACCGGACTTCGCCATCGCCTTGACCTAACCCTTAGCTTCTGAAACTTTGTCTACATGGATTGCCACTGACCTTACCCATTTGGATCACCGCCGATCTTATCTGCCTCAGGTCGCCAACAACCTAAGTTCAACCATGTTTGCTTTTTGACTTTTGACTAGAGGTGGGTAATGTAGAATTTGGCGTTTGTTTAGCTATTTGTTGATGAAGTTGTGTTGGTGATGGATGCGATGGAAAATTCAAGTTGATTGATTTTGTAGAAGAAGATAGTAAATCGAGTCTTGAGTTCATTACGAAACGAAGCTTGGGTCTTGCCTTGGTGCTTGACATGTTTTGCTATCTTCGTCCACAGAATCAGAATTAACTTACACTGAGTCACACCATTGATCCAGTATGTCTTACAGATCGATTTTGGTTTTTCTAGGAGGTGATAATAGCTCAGGATAGCATCTTGTATGCAACTCATGCTGTTATCTCTTTCTAGGAAACTGAAGTCGACTTATGCTGAGAATTCTCTTCTTAATTCAGACACATTGATCTACAGTTGCTCACTTTGTATTGGTCCTCTCATTGCATAGTCGATGTACCTGGAATAGAAAGAGCTTTCCGTGTCGCTTCAGACAATGGATCCGTTATCGATCATTGGTCGATAACGGGTAAGTGTAAGAGAAATAGCTTTAATGAATGATATGAAAAGCTCTTTTCTTCCTTCACTGCGAGTGAACTATCTACACAAGATAGAGAGTTTGTAGGGTTTAGGAAACTGAGCCCATCCCATATAGATAACACACTGCATTAGCCCCAGTTAACACTTGAAACTCGATGTGCCGGCACAAATTGATATCTTTTTCGAAGTTCAAGTGTTAAGCATAGAGGGACTTTTAGTTAAAAATAGAATTACCTGACCGCGTTAGATACAAGTTCTACTGTATAGAATGAAGCACCCGTCATCCCATCGTATATCTAGTGGAGGAAGTCTGGTACTCTCAGAAGCCGAATCGATTTTAGGTGTGCCTTCACAGACGGTTTTAGTAGTGCCTACTTCGTCAACATCGCTGGCTTAATACGGTCAATTGGTTTTGGTTGGTCCGGTTGTAGATCGAACTCCTCCAAACTTTAGAGTTCTACTCAACCTTCTAGAGAGAGCTTCCTTCGTAATCTCTGCTAAAGTTTTGCATAACATTTGTTTACAACATGGCATTCCAGACGATGACGTACGCCTTCCATCTAAAAGTGAGTTTGCACATATGCCACCTTCGGGGTACACTGCTTGCCCCGGTACATGTGCTTGAATGGAGCAGTACCTCCCTTTAATCACTTCTTGAGAGAAACCCTTCTGAACATATAAATTGCTCCATTTCAGATTCACCCCAATGGATATGCGATTTTGACTTGCCTTCGCGTTTTATGTGAATATTCAATTGTGCCCCAAGCTCTGATGAGTTGAGATATTTTCTCTCATTCAAGAAGAGAGACAAATGCCCATCCCTCATGATCATCGAGACTCAAAGAAACCGCAAAATCATGCTACAACTTCAAACTGACCTGTCCCAATTCAAGACTCAATATTTTTTTGTTAGGTGTCCTGAGGGATTTAACCATCTTTGGATGATGGGGGGTAAGTCTTCTCTTTTGATCGTTGAGATTTAATACGTTGCCGTGGGATTTTTGATATATTGAATTATCCTTGCAGTTATTCCGAGACCAAACAAAGATCCATCGCTCGATCCAATCTTCCATACTCTGAAGACTATAGACGCCAAAGAGAGATAGTCAAGTTTTTGCTAACAGATGAGAATTTGCTTCAGTACGGGCTGCTGCATCCTGGGAGATATACCGTAGCCGTTGAAGTTCTGTCTCCTTCCATTCCAGAATTCGAACATGCTCCATTTCTTCATCACACGGCTCCAAAGAGGGCGATCCTCCAAAAGGAGGTCTATCTAGCAGGTCAATCGAAGAAATTCATGAAGGAAGAGGTGTTACGACCGAAGTCAGTTGCCTGGTTAGGATGCCCCCGATTCCGAAGGAGGGGGAAGAAGAATTCAAGCAACGTGAAGGCAAGGCTGCGGTGACAATGGAAAAAAGGGAGGGTTAAATGAGAACAACAGTAGCTATGGTTGCTTCTCTAATGATGATGAGTTTGATGCAAGTTCTGGTGATGGAAACTTCAAATTGTGTGATGACTCTCTAGAAATGAGTCCTATTCTCCTTGACTCACCTCCCCAAGAGATTCATGCTAAAGATGCTCCATCAGCAATCAAGCGATTTCATGGTTCTCCACCTAAGGAAACCAGTATTAGCTTCGGGGATTTAAGCAATGTTTATGTAGACATCGATGAACTCATGGGAGAAGATTTCAAGTTTGAGGGATTGTCTCCTTACCTCGGTCATGCTGTGTCTAGAGTTAGCTCGGTTCCTACTGTGGTGACCTTCGATCTGGTTTGTGAAGTCCTTTTAGGCCACCTATGGCACGTTACACATTTCACTAGGATCACATTTGCTTACATATGCATTATTTAGGTTCATTTCCTATCGCTAAAGTTCTTTATTTATTTTTTATATCACGTACTATGAGAGGCCGTGGACTTTACGAGGACTTTGAACAATTTACTGACGCGCAATGCTGGTCAAGACGGACTATAAGACGCCATTAGCACCGATAAACCGAGGAAGAGTAGAGAAGGAGGAAATATTTGGAAGCCGAAGTTCGTCATTGAGACGACAGGGAACGAGATATAGTTTACATGAGTAGTTACGAGAAGAGAAAAATTCCCGACGACTGGAAAGAGCCATCCAAGAATAGAAGGTAGATCGTGGTTCTCATCCTTTTGACCATCAAGCATTGGCCCCGACTCCAGTCTCTATTGGAATTGAAGTTTCGACTTCTACTGTTTAAGTCTCACCATCATCACAAGCCCCATCAACTCACGTAGTGCCTGTTTTCGATTCTTTACTTCCCTGCATGAGGCCGGCTTATATTCTCTCGTCTGGTCCCCCTAGGCTAGAAGCTGCGCTCCCTGGATGGTTTCTGAAGGGGTTTAAATTTGATTATGATATGCACCCAATCCGTAAATATTCTTATATGCCCCATCTCCAGGCAATTCAAAGCAGTTTGGATCAAGCAGAAGGATGGGAGAAGTTATGCAAGCAATTAGCATACACCAACCACAATAACTACAAGGAGATCCTTTCCTTCGAGTCAGAAAAGGACGATTATGAGAGGACTTGAAAGGAATGTGATGCCCGAATCGAGCAATTGACAAAGGAGAGGGACGCTGCACTCCAGGAAAGTAAGAGCAACACTAGCTTGCTGAGGGAATTGAAAGAGGCCCAGACAAAAATAGAAATCATGTTCCAAGATGAAATCAAGAAGGCCCTTGCGGATAAGGTTAAGCTGAAAGAGGAGTATGAAGCCCGTGACGAGATCATCAAAGTTCAAAAGAAAACTATTGCTAGTCATAATGAAGCTGTCGAAGCCTATAAAAAGACAATTGCTGATTATATGGGCCATGACAAGACCATTTCTGAAACAGACCTAAATGATTGGTTTGCTCTAGGAAAGAGTCACGAGCTTAAAGCTGAGAAGACCTAAGTTGAAGTTGAGAAGGCCGCCGTGAAAGCGGACTACTTGGAGTTGTAAGATACTTTTGAAAGGAAAATGGAGAAGATGGATGACACCATCTTGAATTTCTATGTTAACTCCTTGCTCCATTAGGGGGCCGCAGTTACCTGGGCCCCAAATTCCCACGTACTCTTATTCTGGTTTGGGAAGAAGTTCTGGCCTGTTTCCGAGTGAATGGGGATGTATACACCAAGCAAGAGTTGGTGGATGCCTATCTCAACAAAGAGTCGAAGAAGGCTTTGATAGAGGGTCGGTGTAACGCCCCACCCCGAGACCCACACTAACAAAGGGAATTACGGAGTAATACTGTCTGCTAGTACAGAGAATAGGGCTGGTTAGGAGCGACCATCCGTAAGCTTTGTCTTAAACAAGTATTGGATACGTCGATTGGGTACTTTTTCTCTTTATCTTTTTCTTGTGGATCGACTTACCCAATAAATGTTTAACACAACACTACGGTGGCTAATGGATCTATTCAGAATAAAATACAACAATAACAAATATACAACATGTCATAGAACAGCAGACGCACATATATATACAGATACATCATCAGTACACAACAGAGTGATACAAAAGCGAGTGGTAACACGGACCACATATATATACATCATGTCCCAAAAGAATATACATAGATCAAAGTACACAAAAAGATAGCTAACCGACAACACAAAAGGTGGACTAGTATCCAAAAGGTAGCAAAATGGACCATAGCAGAAGCAGCTAAACTGGAACCTACAGTAGGTGGCTAACCTGAAACAATTAGGTCTGACCCGAGTATATAAAATACACGGGTCAGTCTAGCTTAAATAAACTGATTAGAGAATGATAAGTGAAGCATATGGATAATAGATAATAATTCTTCTCAATAGAGAAAAAGCAACAACAACATATGTCATCTCATAATTCATGAGATGATAACAGCTAAAATATCATATGAAAGTCTCATGAAAAGGGCAACAACAACAACATCGATTAAATCACGTATAAATGCCTCATATCATCGGCTTTAACATTGGCATAATAAAAGGTTTCCATCAACAATGGGGAGCTAGGCTCCATGGCTAAGCCATATATAAAATCACAATCAACAACAAAACTACAAGATGGAAACCGCATCATAGCACCAAATAGGACACGTAAGGTCCCAACAACCACATAATGTATTCACCATATGAAAATCTTCGAATAGCACATAGGCTATATATATAACTCCAAGAACAACATTATGGTGAACATATGGAAAACAACAAAATCTAAAAATCAATAAGAATGAAATCTAGAAATAGCAACAACAACGGTATGGATCCATAACAACAACAACTACTGCATGTGCATATAATAAGTGGTCCCCTCGGCCTTGCCAAGTACTATAATAGTGCGTTTATCAACGTTGGCCCCTCGGCCTGATGTGTATATGTGGCCCCACCGACCTAGCGCTAGTGGCCCCTCCGGCCTTGGCCCCCCGGCCTAGTACTTGCAACAACAACAGAATGTGTTACCAACTTCCAAATGTGTGTAGCTTCAAAGGAACAAGTCCGGAATTAACCAGTATAGCAAACTTACGTGTCCCATACCACGTGGTTTATTATATCGTTTAAGTCACTTCCTTGTTCTCTCGAAGAGTGCAAAACTTACGTGTTTTTATATAGAAAATACTTACTTTGAGAAAACGGGATTTTAAACGATTTTGGAAATTATTTGGAAATTATTGCTCTGAAATTCTCTTTATTATAGAGAATATATATATATAAATATCTTTAAAAATAATTATAAATGTTTGTAAAACATTTATTTTGAAAGCTTTTCCATTTTAAAAATCATTCCGAAAACGGTTTAGAAAACACGTGCACAGAAACAGCAAAAACCGATGAAAATTCAATAAAATTAACGTACGACAAAACCTAAATGAAACTATCAATTCGTAGTGTGAATCGACGTTAATGTCGGCTTTCTATTAGTAGGAGTTAGCCTTTTAGAACCATCTCAAAAAAATGCTCGAAATCATCGAATCCAAAATAATTCAACGGAAAATGCCCAAACTTTGCAAAAGAACTCAGGCCAGCGGCTTGTTTGGCCAGTTCGCCCATTTTAAACTTAGAGTTTGAGAAAACATGAAACATAAAGGTTGAAGATGATTGTCAAATCTTTAAGTCAGAAAAAAAAATCAACTAATTCGGACGTTCGAGTCAAAAGTTACAACAATTTCAATTTTCAGGTCTAAAATTACAAAACTGTGAATAATTAAAATAACGCAGGGCTGCGGCTTAAAGAGCCAATTTGACCCTATAGGTCTTATAATTTGATAAATAATAAAACATGAAAGTTGAAAAGCATTGCCATAGCTAGAAGTAAGAAAAACACTCACCTAATTTGGACATTTGAGTTAAAAGTTATGGTAATTTCAATTCTCAGGTCTAAAATTACAAAACTGTGAACAATTAACATAACAATAGGGCTGCGGCTTAAAGAGGCAATTTGACACTGTCGGTCATAGAATTTGATAAATCATAAAACATAAAAGTTGAAAAGAATTGTTATATCTAGAAGTCAGAAAAAGACACACCTAATTTAGACATTCGAGTCAAAATTTATTGCAATTTCAATTCTCAGGTCTAAAATTACAAAACTGTGAACAATTAACATAACAACAGGGCTGCGGCTTAAAGAGGCAATTTGACCATGTAGATCATAGAATTTGATAAATCATAAAACATAATAGTTGTAGAGAATTGTCATAGCTAGAAGACAGAAAAAGAATCACCTTATTCGGACTTACGAGTCAAAAGATATACCCAAAACAATTATCAGGTCCAGATTCATTGTGGCTGTCGTTTTGCTCTCGGGACAACAACAAAAAAGTACAGTTTTAACCAATTTAAATTCAAAAATTCATAAAACACAAAACATGAAACTTTTAGCTAAAATCCTAAGCTTTCCAAAAGATCAAAAATCATCGAAATTCGGTAAGTAACATGAGAGTTATGATCAAATTAGTTTCAGGTTCAATCTCTGGAAAAAAAAATTTCCAGCAAACAACAAAGAGAACAACATATAATTGGCATGCAACCTTATTTAAGTTAGAAGTGTGAGTTAATACTCACCTTGGGATTTATTTGCAGCAAATTTAGGATTTAGCAAGAAAAGATTGATGCTTTAAACTTGAATAAGCTTTAGAAACATGTAGAAAAGAAGATAATAGACATGCAAACCCGAAAAATCAATTACAGTAAACAACCCTTCCTCAAAACAAAAGATAGATGAAATAGGTTAGGATTTTAGAGAGATTACCTGTAGGAGATTTTAATTCCTTAATTTTCTTATAATTTAATTTAATTTAATTTGGAGGCTTGGTTTTTCAGAATTCTAGAGAGGAAGCCATTGTTTTCTCTGATATGGAGTAACAGAATAATGAAGAAGGAGGAGAGGAAAAATGTACGTACAGGGAAAACTTCTGCCTCCTTCTAGACTCGGGTCTTGGGTTAGGATCCTAAACCAACCCTACCCACTAAACTTATGTTAACTTATAATATGATAAGTATGTTATTAATTAACATATATTTAACAAATTTTACTATTTCAACACATAATCTACCAAACTAATTACATTCTTTATGTCCGCGGGTGCGGTGCAGTGGAACGGAGACTTGGGTTCTGGTAAAAAGACCCAAGTTTGGTTCCTACCATACGCTTACCCATCCTATATAAATTTACCGAGAGGTATGGGAGTTTGGATCAGCGGACGGCTTTACTATACCCTCCTCAGGAGTTTACCGGTCCGTCGGGTTCTCTTGGGTTTTAAAAAAAACATTCTTTATGTTTTCAACTTTAGAAAAATCAAACTAACATATTTTATGTTTAATGAAATGTCCTATAAACATATAAAAGTTATTTTAGCTATTAAAATCAATTTCCATCATTAAAAATTCTATATTTACTTAAATACCTTAATTTACACAAACCAATATTTCTAACAACAAAATTACATAAAATTATTTCTCTTGTTTATTTTATCCTAACAAACCATGTTAAAAATATTTTTACACACAAATATTGATTTTAATCAATATTCCACATTTTATTTACAATATCATCCATATTTAATTAACACATCATTAAAATTAGCAAAAATCACTACTTAACCACTATTTCCACAATTATTACATTCTACCAAAATAAAACCATTCAATGTTCATTATTACCCCCAAAATAACTTAATAAAGTTTTCAAAACTTTATTCCCTCCATTTTATATTTATTTACAACAAATAAATGTTAAACTAATTTCTTTTATCTTTTATTTAATTGATTCACCACCAAATTAACTTAATTCCATTATCCACATTTAATTTCCAACCAAACCATCTCATTACCATTTTCTTTCACCAAGTACTCATTGTTTATTATAAAACAAAAAAATTAACAAAATTTTACATCTCCAAATTTATTTTATTCCTCCATTTTAAATTATAACCATCGTTATAATTTATTTTCACAGGTAATCACAAAACCAGGGTTGTTACAGACCCCCCTTATAAAAATTGTATCCCTGCAATTCCTTAGAGAAGAGTTGTATTCAACGCAATATATTTCATCTAGCAAAGGAAAATAGATAGGCTTGAGTTAAAATTCTCACCCTCAACATGAGAAGATAGAAAGTCAGGATAGGATCGCTCGATAAATTCTTTGGTTTCCCATGTACAGTCTTTGGGATTAGCGGACCATTGAATCTTCACGAGCGGTACATCCTTATTTCGAAGGCGTTTATCCTCCGAAGCAAGCATACGGATAGGATGTTGCACAATAGATAAATCAGGTGAGATCTCAAGCTCTTGCTAATTAGGAGGATCAATAACAGAATCTAAATCACGAAGGCACTTCCGAAGCTGAGAGACGTGAAACACGTTGTGAATACCAGAAAACTGGGTTGAAAGTGATACTCTATAAGCAACTGGGCCAATAAGCTCAGTAATAGGAAATGGTCCTATATAGCGAGGAGCCAATTTCCCGATCCTACTGAAACGCATTACCCACTTCAAAGGAGATACACGAATATAAACAAGGTCACTAATGGAGAATTCAAGAGGCTTCCTACGGTTGTCTGCATAGGATTTCTGACGGCTCTGTTCCTCTTTCATCCTTTGACAAATAAGATCAATCTGCTCTGAAGCTTCACGAATAGAATCAGGGACTAAAATCAACTTTTCCCCGGACTCTAACCAACAAGATGGTGATCGACATGGCCTTCCGTATAGGGCTTCGAAAGGAGCCATACCGATACTAGACTGAAAGCTGTTGTTATATGAGAACTCAACAAGTGGTAGGTGGTCTTCCCAACTACCACCAAAATCAAGAATACAAGCACATAGTAGATCCTCAAGAATACGATTCACCCGTTCAGTCTGTCCATCACACTGTGGATGATAAGCTGTGCTGAAGTTAAGCTTTGTACCCAATGCTTTCTGAAGACTGCCAAATATTACTGGTGAAAAGTGGATCTCTATCACAAACAATCGAACTAGGGATACCATGAAGTCTCACAATTTCCTTAATATATAGCTTAGATAAATGAGAAGTCGTCGTATTAGATTTAATAGGAATAAAATGAGCAGATTTGGTCAAGCGATCCACAATAACCCAAACACTGTTATGGCCCGATCTCGAACGAGGTAGGCCATCAATAAAGTACATAGAGATTTGATCCCATTTCCACAATGGGACCTCCAGAGGCTGAAGAAGACCACTGGGACGCTGATGTTCGGCTTTTATGAGTTGACAAGTCATGCAATTACTTACATAACTTGCAAAATCATGCTTCATGCCTTCCCAATAATAAAGGCGATGCATATCGGCATACATCTTACTACTGCCGGGATGAATGGTATACTTAGAACGATGACAATCATCGAGAATGTCACGCCTAAGTGCAGAATCAGAAGGCATGACAAGACGGTTCTTCTTGCGAAGACACCTATAAGAATCAATGCTGAACTCTCCAACTCCTCATCACGGGACCCAGACTCACAAATCTGGATAAGGTGCACAAGATCGGGATCACGCCGCTGAGCATCGGCAATACGATCCAATAAGCTAGGTCGAGCTTCCAAACTAAATAATAAAATAGGAGAATCAGAAGATGGAGCTCAATCACGAATATCACAAAGGGATAAGGTCTCTAGAACATCCCACTCGTCTAGCATCATAGAAACAACAGCCAAATGTTTGCGACTAAGCGCATCAGCAACACGATTACCCTTACCAGGGGTATACTGGATATCAAAGTCATAAGAGGCAAGGAACTCGAGCTAATGATGTTGCCTCATATTGAGCTCCTTCTGAGTGAACAGATATTTCAAGGATTTATGATCGGTGTATAGAATGAAGTGCTCGCCTAATAGATAATAGGGCCAAATCTTCAAGGCGAAGACGATGGCGGCTAACTCGAGGTCATGAGTGGCATAGCGTACTTCATTCGGTCGTAGTTGCCTAGAAGCGTAAGCAACTACCCGATCCTTCTACATAAGCACGGCACCGAGGCCACATCTACTAGCATCGGTGTAGGCAACAAGATCTTGATTCCCTTCGGGAACCACTAAAATAGGAGCATTAGTGAGAAGATCCTTCAATTGCTGAAAAGAAGCTTCGCACTTGTCGAACCAAATAAATCGAATGCCTTTCCGGGTAAGGCTGGTGAGAGGAAGCATAATGCGGGAAAAATCCTTAATGAATCAGCGGTAGTAACCTGCCAATCGAAGAAAGCTGCGAATCTCATGAACATTCTCAGGCCTCTTCCAATTCTGCATGGATTCGATCTTCGAAGGATCGACTGAAATACCTTCGGAGGAAATAACGTGGCCTAAGAACTTAACCTTGTTCTCCCAAAAGTGGCACTTGGAGAATTTGGCTTTAAGCTGATGATTACGAAGAGTACTCAAGACAATTCTCAAGTGATTAGCATGCTCGGCTTCAGACTTCGAATAGACAAGGATGTCATCGATGAACACAAGGACGAACCTATCAAGATATTCCTGGAATATCGATTCATAAGATCGACAAAGAAAGCAGAAGCGTTCATCAAACCTAATGGCATAACGAGCCACTCGTAAGATCCATATCAAGTGCGGAAAGCTGTAAAGGGTATATTATCTTCCTCCACTCGGAGCTGATGAAAGCCAGTGGCAAGGTCGAGCTGAGAGAAAACCTTAGCGCCACCCAACTGATCGAACATATCGTCGATCCTAGGCAACAGATACTTATTCTTGATAGTCAGCTCGTTAAGCTTGCGATAGTCGATGCAAAGCCTAAGACTACCATCAGACTTCTTCACGAAGACAACTGCGGCACACCACGGTGAAAAACTAGACTGGATCAACTTCTTGGACTCAAGCTCTAAAAGCTGCTTCTTAAGTTCCTCATTTTCTTTTGCAGACATCCTCGTGGGTGGACGACTAACTAGCTACGCGCCTGGAATGAGATCAATGTGGAACTCAATCGCCCGCTTGGGTGGCAAACCCGAAACAGGCTCAAATACATTAGAGAAATCACAAACAATAGGAATACAAGATATGTCATCATCATCTCGTGAGTCGAGAGAAAATAAAGATGCTTCGGAATTATCCACATTCCGAAGAACAAGTGATAGCTGAGTAGTCGAATCTGGATGTCGAAGATATAAAATTCTCTCAGAACAAATAATCCTGGCATCGTATCGCACTAGCCAGTCCATACCCAATACATATCAAATCCAAGATAGTTAATAACGTGCAGATTTGCATGGAAAGAAAAACCACAAAAAACAATCTCAACATCAATGCAAAGCATGCTAAGTGTTGCGGATCCCCCAATAGGATTCACAATCCTCAAAGAAGTAATAAGGCAAGAAACATCCAACTGTATATCATCAACAAGCTCCTTCAATACGAATGAGTGTGACGCACCCGTATCGAAGAGGACTCGTATAGAATGATCATGAAATAAAATGGAACCTTCAAGAATATAAGAAAGGGTACCTCTGGGTTGATAAGAACCACCAGAAGCATCAACAACATTAAGCTTGCCAGAACCAGAAGGCTTTGGCTTGCTAGGGCATGAAGAAGACCAATGTCCTTCTTTCTTGCAATTACGACAAATGCAAGGCTTGGGACAATCTCTAATCATATGATCATAAGAGCCACAATTGTAACACCCCTTCTGAGTAGGAGGTTTTCCACTAGGCTGAGAATTAGGACCAGATCCAATGGGCTTCTTCTTCTTGGAAG
Source organism: Allium fistulosum (assembly GCA_030737815.1). Lineage (NCBI taxonomy): Eukaryota > Viridiplantae > Streptophyta > Magnoliopsida > Asparagales > Amaryllidaceae > Allium > Allium fistulosum. Next base: position 261,291,113 of record CM060903.1, read on the forward strand.
GGAAAAACTTCCGCTTATGAAATGGGAACTTCTTATTATTGGGGTTCTTGCGAACCTCAACCTCATTACCACTCTCGAACTCCTTCTCGACGGCTTCGAGATGAAGCGCCGAGTCAACCAACTCCTCAAAAGAAAGTTAAAGATGGAGCATCAAAGATTTCTTCAAATATTTCTTTAGGCCAGAAACAAACTTGAGATTCTTCTTATAAGAAGTACTAATGTATTCGAGACCATATTTGGACAAGGCCTCGAAAGAAGAAACATACTCAGAAATAGAAGACTTCCCTTGGTTCAACTCAAGGAAGAAACAGGCTAAGAGAGCTTTCTCAGATTCAGGAACAAACTTAAGTTCAAATCGCTCCCTAAATTGTAGCCAAGTAAGAGTGGACTCATCAATCTCAGCAATAAGAAGCTCATACCAATTAAGAGCACGCTCTTGCAACATACTAGATGCTACAAGAACTCGATGGTGGTCAGAAAGCTCCATGCGAGTAAAAATGCGCTCGCATGTACGAAGCCATGCCTAGACCTCAAGAACAGACTCTGAGCCTTTGAAAGGCTTGCCTCCAAGATGAGAAAAATCACTACACATGCGCGCAAAAGCAGACTTCCACGAAGGAGACGAAGGAGTAGGAACTAGAGGCTGAGTGCTCCTAAATAATTCCATGAACTGATCAGCAGACATATAAACACCGTCCGAATGCGAGCCGCTGGATTGCCCAGCATTCGAGAATCGTCCTCTGCCTCTTCCAGCCATCAGCTAAAAGTTAAGAAAAGATAAAGATTATTCACATGGTAGATATCATTAATTCAAATATGGAATACTATGGAATTAAAATACATTCCTAGACGCATTCCCAAACTTCTATCTACCCCAAAGGACACGGAAAGAACAAAGGCACGATGATTCAGGGATTCGTAACACATGTATTACACTTTCATGTACCGTAATATGTATTTCTGTTCTGTGTTTATCATATTTTGTTCTGAACACTGCTCTGATACCAAGCTGTAACGCCCCACCCCGAGACCCACGCTAACAAAGGGTATTACGGAGTAATATTGTCTGCTAGTGCAGAGAATAGGGCTGGTTAGGAGCGACCATCCGTAAGCTTTGTCTTAAACAAGTATTGGATACGTCGATTGGGTGCACTAATTTTTGTTTCTCTTTATCTTTTTCTTGTGGATTGACTTACCCAGTAAATATTTAACACAAAACTACGGTGGCTAATGGATCTATTCAGAATAAAATACAACAATAACAAATATACAACATGTCACAGAACAGCAGACGCACATATATATACAGATACATCATCAGTACACTACATAGTGATACAAAAGCGAGTGGTAACACGGACCACATATATATACATCATGTCCCAAAAGAATATACATAGATCAGAGTACACAAAAAGATAGCTAAACGACAACACAAAAGGTGGACTAGCATCCAAAAGATAGCAAAATGGACCATAGCAGAAGTAGCTAAACTGGAACCTACAGCAGGTGGCTAACCTGAAACAATTAGGTCTGACCCGAGTATATAAAATACATGGGTCAGTCTAGCTTAAATAAACTGATTAGAGAATGATAAGTGAAGCATATGGATAATAGATAATAATTCTTCTCAATAGAGAAAAAGCAACAACAACATATGTCATCTCATAATTCATGAGATGATAACAGCTAAAATATCATATGAAAGTCTCATGAAAAGGGCAACAACAACAACATCGATTAAATCACGTATAAATGCCTCATATCATCGGCTTCAACATCGACATAATAAAAGGTTTCCATCAACAATGGGGAGCTAGGCTCCATGGCTAAGCCATATATAAAATCACAATCAACAACAAAACTACAAGATGGAAACTGCATCATAGCACCAAATAGGACACATAAGGTCCCGACAACAACATAATGTATTCACCATATGAAAATCTTCGAATAGCACATAGGCTATATATATATAACTCCAAGAACAACATTATGGTGAACATATGAAAAACAACAAAAATCTAAAAATCAATAAGAATGAAATCTAGAAATAGCAACAACAACGGTATGGATCCATAACAACAACAACTACTGCACGTGCATATAATAAGTGGCCCCCCGACCTTGTCAAGTACTATAATAGTGCGCTTATCAACTTTGGCCCCCCGGCCTGATGTATATATGTGGCCCCACCGACCTAGCGCTAGTGGCCCCCCGACCTAGTACTGGCAACAACAACGGAATGTGTTACCAACTTCCAAATGTGTGCAGCTTCAAAGGAACAAGTCCGGAATTAACCAGTATAGTAAACCTACGTGTCCCATACCACGTGGTTTATTATATCGTTTAAGTCACTTCGTTGTTCTCTCGAAGAGTGCAAAAATTATGTTTTTTTATATAGAAAATACTTACTTTGAGAAAACGGGATTTTAAACGATTTTGGAAATTATTTGGAAATTGTTGTTCTGAAATTCTCTTTATTATAGAGAATATATATATATATATATATATATCTTTAAAAATAATTATAAATTTTTGTAAAACATTTATTTTGAAAGCTTTTCCATTTTAAAAATCATTCCGAAAATGGTTTAGAAAACACGTGAACAGAAACAGCAAAAACCGATGAAAATTCAATAAAATTAACATACGACAAAACCCAAATGAAACTGTCAATTCGTAGTGCGAATCGATGTTAATGTAGGCTTTTCTATTAGTAGGAGTTAGCCTTTTAGAACCATCTCAAAAATATGCTCGAAATCATCGAATCCAAAACAATTCAACTGAAAATGCCCAAACTTTGCAAAAGAACTCAGGCCAACGACATGTTTAGCCAGTTCGCCCATTTTAAACTTAGAATTTGCGAAAACATGATACATAAAAGTTAAAGACGATTGTCATAGATTGAAGTCAGTAAAAGAATCAACTAATTTGGACATTCGAGTCAAAAGTTACGGCAATTTCAATTCTCAGGTCTAAAATTATAAAACAGTGAATAATTAAAATAACGACAGTGATGCAGCTTAAAGAGCCAATTTGACCCTGTAGGTCATAGAATTTGATAAACCATAAAACATGAAAGTTAAAGAGCATTGCCATAGCTAGAAGGCATAAAATGACTCACCTAATTCGGACATTTGAGTCAAAAGTTATTGCAATTTCAATTCTCAGGTCTAAAATTACAAAAATGTGAACAATTAACATAACAACAGGGCTGCGGCTTAAAGAGGCAATTTGACCTTGTAGGTCATAGAATTTAATAAATCATAAAACATGAAAGTTGAAGAGAATTATCATAGCTAGAAGTCAGAAAATGACTTACCTAATTTGGGCATTCGTGTCAAAAGTTATGGCAATTTCAATTCTCAAGTTTAAAATTATAAAACTGTGAACAATTAACATAACAACAGGGCTGCGGCTTAAAGAGGCAAATTGACGCTATAGGTCATAGAATTTGATAAATTATAAAACATAAAAGTTGAAGAGCATTTCCATAGCTAGAATTCAAAAAAGTAATCGCCTTATTCGGACTTACGAGTCAAAAGATATACCCAAAACAATTATCAGGTCCAGATTCATTGTGGCTGTCGTTTTGCTCTCGGGACAGCAACAAAGAAGTACGGTCTTGACCAATTTAAATTCAAACCTTCATAAAACACAAAACATGAAACTTTTAGCTAAAAGCCTAGGCTTTCCAGAACATCGAAAATCATCGAATTTGGATAAGAAATGTGAGAGATATGATCAAATTAGTTTCAGCTTAAATCTTTGGAAAAAAAAAATTCCAGCAAACAACAAAGAGAACAACATATAATTGGCATGCAACCTTATTTAAGTTAGAAGTGTGAGTTAATACTCACCTTAGGATTTATTTGCAGAAAATTGAGGATTTAGCAAGCAAAGATTGATGCTTTAGACTTGAATAAGCTTTAGAAACCTGTAGAGAAGAAGATAATAAACATGCAAACCCGAAAAATCAATTATAGTAAACAACCCTTCCTCAAAACAAAATATAGATGAAATAGGTTAGGGTTTTAGAGAGATTACCTGTAGGAGATTTTAATTCCTTAATTTTCTTATAATTTAATTTAGTTTGGAGGCTTGGATTTTCAGAATTCTAGAGAGGAAGCCATTGTTTTCTCTTATATGGAGTAACAGAATAATGAAGAAGGAGGAGAGGAAAAATGTACGTAGAGGGAAAACTTCTGCCTCCTTCTAGACTTGGGTCTTTGGTTTGGATCCTAAACCAACCCTACCCACTAAGCTTATGTTAACTTATAATATGATAAGTATGTTATTAATTAACATATATTTAACAAATTTTACTATTTCAACACATAATTTACCAAACTAATTACATTCTTTATGTTTCAACTTTAGAAAAATCAGACTAACATATTTTATGTTTAATGAAATGTCCTATTAACATATAAAAGTTATTTTAGCTATTAAAATCAATTTCCATCATTAAAAATTCTATTTTTACTTAAATACCTTAATTTACACAAACCAATATTTCTAACAACAAAATTACATAAAATTATTTCTCTTGTTTATTTTATCCTAACAAACCATGTTAAAAATATTTTTACACACAAATATTGATTTTAATCAATATTCCACATTTTATTTACAATATCATCCATATTTAATTTTAACACATCATTAAAATTAGCAAAAATCACTACTTAACCACTATTTCCACAATTATTACATTCTACCAAAATAAAACCATTCAATGTTCATTATTACCCCAACATAACTGAATAAAGTTTTCAAAACTTTATTCTCTCCATTTTATATTTATTTACAACAAATAAATGTTGAATTAATTTCTTTTATCTTTTATTTAATTGATTCACCGCCAAATTAACTTAATTCCATTATCCACATTTAATTTCCAACCAAACCATCTCATTACCATTTTCTTTCACCAAGTACTCATTGTTTATTATAAAACAAACAATTTTTAACAAAATTTTACATCTCCAAATTTATTTTATTCCTCCATTTTAAATTATAACCATTGTTATAATTTATTTTCACAGGTAATCACAAAACCGGGTTGTTACAGTCGGGAGATCATTCAGATTGAGAGGGAATAAGAGGCCGCCGATGCTGCTGCAACTATGACTGCTAAAATGCTATCAGAGCCTTTCATTTTTGGGCCCGGCGAATCATCAAAACAACCTCACGATCAGTTTGGAACTATTCCAAGCTCAGCCGGTACTACCTTGTTGTCTGCCCCTCGGCAGCTATCTTGGAAGCCTCGGGTGGTCCAGGAACTTCTCCAAAGGTCATGCAGTCATCCAAAGAAGGAGAAGGTGGGGAGTATGAGATTGAAATTCTTGGCCACTCTTCTAATGCAGGTAACCTTCTTGTTTCCCTCGAGTTTGAGAATTTTCAGCTCACGCCGCAAGAACATGACGAATTGAATGCTTTCATTTTTGACCTTATAGGTCCATCTTCTTTGCCTACCGACCTGTCGATCTCTTCATTCCCTGGACCTATTGCTATTTCGACTGCCTCGACGCTTGTTTCTGTAGCCAATTCGATTGCTGCGCCCCTGTCTGGCTCACAACCACGGCCGAATCCGAGAAGATTGTTGCGTTGCATGGCCTGGACGAGCCTTCTGTATCTTTGGAGGGTGATTTCATAGCAACTGAATCTTAAGAGTAGGAAGACCAAATTGGCTAGCTAATTAAAACTTAATAGCATATAGTGGTCATTAAGAAGGAAAAGATTGAGGAGAGAAAGTCTCCAAGGAGCTCCCGCAAGTCTTGGAAGCGCAAGACAAAAGGGAGTCTTCCGATAAGGTCGAAGAACAGGGAGGAGATGTTGGCATGGAGGTGATAGTTGATATTTGAGGCAACGACATAACTCCTGGCAAGGATTTTGAGAAGAAGAAGAAACTTCTGACCAAAGGTGGAAAGGAATCGGTGGAAAGAAACACCGACAGGCTCGAGTAACTGTGGAGCTGGATATTGGGACATTCGGGTTTGTTCTATACGTGTTTTGTACAAGTGCAGAGTCTGCACTCATTACTTTTGTTGTTGTAGCATCTTTATTTTACCTTTTGTTGGTCGATATTGTGTGGGTATGGCCCCCACATTTTGACTTTGTATAGAAAATGTTATAAGGAATGAAAAGATTAATGTTTCAACTGTCATCTCTTCTATATTCTTCCTTATTTGTCATGTACTTAGCTTGCTTTTTCATTACTTATGTATGCACATGGTCCGACTAATTTTTTAACTTTTATAACTAGATCTGTTGTGATTCCCAAAATTCTTTGTTTGGAGAAACGGGCATGTGGAGTAGTTTTTCTTTCAACTAAATATTGTTATGCATGCACCGCCTGCTTTACAGGGTTGTTTTCTTCGAACACTTGACAAATGACCGGTTAATCTGGGTGATCCCTCGGATGTCTCTAGCCGAATCTACTTTATGGTTCCTATTTTTGGGAACATGTGACCTAAGCGTCTTGATTTCGAGGATTTTTTTGTTCAACAATCGGAATTCTTTGCTGATTTCTAGTTATACGATATTATTGGACCCACGTCGATTACTCTTGATAGTGGGAGTGGATTCTTGTTAGTCCAGCGATAGTCGAGTTTCCTAGTATTGCCGGGACAATACCAATACTTCAGAGTGTGCACGGTTTATGAAATGCACGGCTTTTAAGAGTGTGCGCAGATTATGGGATGCACGGCTTTTGGGAGTGTGCGTGGCTTATGGAATGCATGGCTTTTGGGATCTATATGACCCGTCGCTCCAGAACGATTGGGGATTTATCGACGTTACCTATCTTCGGGCAACATAAGGAGTTCATGTTTCGAGAGCGTGGTTCCATGACTCAAGAAGCAGTTCATGGCTTATGGAGGAGAGCGGCTTTGATTGGGGCCTTCTTGGTGTTGCCATGGCAACACTAGTTCTTAGAAGGCAGGGATCGAGTTCCGTCGATCCAACGGTTTGAGTTGATTTGGTTCCATCGACCCGGCGGGTAGATGGGGCGTACTTGATTGTGGTTCCACTATCCCAAGTAGCGATTGGATGGTTTTGAGTCGATTTGACCTCATCGACTCAGCAGGTTACTTTTATGAACATAGTTTTATTGGTTCAAAAAGCAAAGCAATTTTATTAACAAAAGTTAGGCAAGTTTTTCTTATTTACAATGCCTCCGGTATTCCTGGATAGCTTATTTGCGGGAAATAGGAAATAATAAGACAGTCTTAGATAAAGTAATGATGCAGCGATTCGCTGTTCCAAGCTCGAGGAATCTGCGTTCCATCTACAGTTGTTATCTTTAATGTTCCATCACCTAACTTCTGGTCGATCACATAGGGCCCTTCCCAATTTGGTCCAAATGCTCCTGGGACATGCTAGACCCGTTTGAGGACAAGGTCTCTTACTTCGAAAGTGCGGTTACGGACTTTGAAACTGAAATATCATGCGACCCTTTTCGGGTAAGCAGTATTCCTTCACTCGGCTTCTTCCCTCTTCTCATCGATCAAATAGAGCGACTCGAGTACGAGTTGCTTGTTTTGCCTTTGATTGAAGTTTTTTCTTCGATGAGATGGGACTTCTAACTTGACTGGGATCATTGCTTCTGGACCATACGCCTGGGCGAACGAGGAGTGCCCGGTTGTAGATTTGTGCGTTGTCTTGTAAGCCCATAGTGTGGGTGGAAGTTCATCACCCAATTTCCTTTAGCTTTAGTTAGCCTTTTTTGATGCTGGATTTGATGATCTTGTTCACTACTTCCACTTGCCCTTTCGCCTATGGATGCGCAATAGCGGAAAAGCTTTTCTCGGTTCGGAAATGTTTGCAAAAGTCTTTGAACTCAGCGCTTTCAAATTGAGTCTGGTTGTCCATGATGACCTTTTGTGGTACTCCAAACCTGCAAATAATGGTTTCGTGACAAAATTAATAACTTTCTTTATGGTAATAGTGGCCAGTGGTTCCACTTCAGCCCATTTGGTGAAATAGTCAACAACAACTATAGCATATTCGGCTCCTCCTTTGGCCACTGGTAAAACATAATTCAAATCAATTCGCCGGATCACCCATGGGATGACCATCTATATCAGCTCTGTCGAAGGAGTTCTTTTGATCTTGCTAAATCTTTAGCATCGGTAGCACTGTCTAGCATAATCTGCTGTGTTGCGGTTTACTGTTGGCCAAAAATACCCATATCGAAGGACTTCCTTTGCGAGGGTTTGCCCCCCAGTGTGATATCCGTAGTCGCCTTCATGAACTTCCCTAAGGGTTCTTCGAGCTTCGTTGTTGGTCACACACCTGAGCAAGGGTTAGAGAATCCCATTCGGTTGAGCATCCCATCCTGTACTACAAACCACGGTGCCTTCCAAAGGAGCTTTTTCCGTTGAATCTTGTCTGTAGGGAGTGATCCTTAGAGCAGGTAGTCCTTTATTGGAGTCATCCACGAGTCCGACTCTTCGGTTGCCTCAAAAATCCAATCTATATCCATCTCGCTTATGCTTGGAGCGGTCAGAGTTTCGATTGGGACTAGCCTCAAGGACCGATCTTCTCCATAACTGGCCAATTTGGCTAGACAGTCTGCCTTTGTGTTTTGTTCCCTCGAGATACGAGTTATGGTGTAATGTTTGATGACATTCAGAAATTCCTACACTTTAGAAAGATACGGGGCGAGGTTCTCTCCCCAAGCTTGGTATTCGCCTTTCACCTGGCAGACAACTAACTAGCTGAGAGTCGCTATAGATGCATACAGGCTTTATCTCGAGTTTCTTCGCAACATTCATCCTAGCTATCAACGCTTCATATTCTGCTTTGTTATTTGTTGCGGGAAATTTCAAGTGTAAGGCATAGCAAAGTGATCGACCTTCGGGAATCTCGAGCACTACTCCTGCCCCCCGAGCAGGAGTTGTTAGATGCACCGTCGATGAACAGCTTCCAACGTGTTTCCACTTCAAGATCTATTTCTTCTTCCGTATCTCATATCGTGAACTTGACAATGAAGTCTGCCAGCGCCTGACCGTTGATCATCCTTTGAGAATGATAAGTAATTTCGTATTGACTCAATTCGTTGTTCCATTCGATACGCCGCCCAGTGTTCTCGGGGTGGAACAACACTTGCTTCAAGGGGTGATCTATTAGTACTTTGATCGGGTGTGCCTGGAAGTATGGTCATAACTTTCTGGACGTGATCAAGAGGCAACATGCTAATTTTTCCAATTTCGGATAGTTCTTCTTGGCTTCAGTGAACCATTTACTGATATAATATACGGGTCGCTGGATCCCAGCTTCTTCTCGTACTAACGCGTCATTTAAAGCATGAGGCGAGACTGCTAAGTAGATGAACAAGTCTTCTCCATCTACCGGCTTGGATAGGATTGGTGGAGTTTCCATATGTCACAGCATCTCTTCGAACGCAATCTGACAAGCTTGATTCCATTCGAAGTTCTTCTTTCCCTTCTTTAGCACGTCAAAGAACGGTACGCACTTGTCGGTTGCTTTTGAGATGAACCGGCTTAGTGTTGCAACTTTTCTATTAAAGCTTTGTAACTCCCTCTTATTCCTTAGGGCTATGACTTCCCGTAGAGCGGTAATTTGTTCAGGATTTGCTTCGATGCCTTTGGCACTTACAATGAACCCCAAGAACTTTCCAGAGGCTACCTCAAAGTGACACTTAAGTGGATTGAGTTTCATTCCATATTTGCAGAGTATTTCAAACATCTCAGCAAGATCTTCCAAGTGATTTGCAGCTATGCGCAATTTAACCAACATACCGTCTACATAAACTTCCATAGTCTTCCCCATCTGCTATTTGAATATGGCATTCACTAGTTGTAATGACCCTAATTTTTAGTAACATTATTTAGAACATTTAATTAGTTAAATAAAATAAAATAAAGTAATGTAAGTTGATTAATGTATTGAGATTTGTGATTAAATAAGGGGTAGCCCTGCCATGTTACAATGAACTAAAGAATAAAAATGAAGTTTTAGGGCAAATAAATAAGGGGCATCATAAGAAAAACATTATTCTTATACCCTAAACCCTTAGGAATTTACTTCACACGTTCATTTCATTTCACACAAACAAAAATATAAGCTAAGGCCGGTCGCCATTAGCAAGATCAAGAGAAGATAAAAGCTAGGATTTTCAAGAGGAAGAATCAAATCACTTAATCAAGATCAAATCTCAAATCCTTAATCTCAAAGCTAAGGTGAATAATGACTACATCTCATTTTCTTAAGTGTTTTCGGTTTAAAGGTTGAATCCGATTTATCTTGCATGACTATTCCATGTTTTTGAATGATTAAATATTTATATATGCTTGTTGATGATTTATGCTTGTTCATATAGATTTTATGATATGTTTTAATATGAAAACCCTATTTAGTGACATCCAAATGCCTTGTGATTTTAGATATAGATCAGAAATGATATTTTAGAGATTATTTTCAATTTCCATAATTTTTTGAATTAATGTGGATTTTATTTTAATTTTCTAGTGAAGAAAATGATTTATTGGGTTTAAAATAATTTATGGTTAAATTATATATACTTTGGGTCTGAAATTTATACATGTTAGAAAACATATTAAATATGATTTTCTGGAATTTTGTAGAATTTTCCTAAGTGTTTGGATGAATATATAAAATTATTTAAGGTATGGGACTTAAATGTTTTATATACTTATAAAAGGAGAAGGGGTATTTTGTAAATAATTTAAATTGTTTATTCCTAAAATATTGGCAGTGCTTTTAGAAAAGAAAAATTAGCAACCAATAAGATTTTGACAAACAAGGCAGGTTAGTAAAAAGATTACTTAAAAAGGTTAAAATATAGTCTTACATGCAAATTGTATGTTTCGCGGCATAGGGGTTCTGACCAAGTACTGCCGCCTCCATGCCATCGAAACCAATGCACATAGTATCAATAACTTGGTACAGAGTGAATTGGACGAAGGCGGAAGGCACTAGGTTGAGACTATAGTTTCCGAAGGGGTCGAAGCGTTGCTTTGTTTTAAATGAAAATGCGGCTGCTTTGCTTTGGACAGTATAGCTTTCGACTTGGTTTGCTTTCGACTAGGTCTATGGTTTTAGAAGGTTGCACCTTTTGTCTTAAGTAAATGCTTTGAATGGGATTGAAACCCTTAGTTGCCGCTTTTCTACCTTTCGAAGTCAATGGTTTCGAAAGGTATACTTTGCTTTTAAAATTTGGCCACTTCTCTAACGCTTTCGGAAGGTTGGTTTCGACACCATCGCTTCTTTACTTAGGAAATACTTTCGAAAGAGTGCTTTTGACTTAAATGTTTTATGACCCTTTTGCTCTGTTGAAGGTAAAAACCCAAAGGTTTCGAAAGAAATGGTTTTCAATGGTTTCGAAAGGATGTTCCACATGTTTTACTTGAACCCAAAGGCATTCAAAGGTTTGATGTTTTATTAGTTTCGAAAGGTTTTAAAGAATGGTTTCGAAGGAGTGGTTCCCCAATTGTTTATAAAGGTTTGAAAGGAAGGTTTTTCCAATGTATTCGAAAGGCAATGTTTAAAGGTTTTAAAGATAGGATGTCTAAGGTTTTAATGCTTTCGAAGGGATGGTTTTTCAATGTTTTCGAAAGGGAGATTATGAATGGTTTCGAAAGGAATGTTTTGGCCTTTCAGCCTAGGTTATAAAGAAGTGTTTTACTTGGTTTCGAAAGGGGTACTTCCAATGGATTTGGAAGGGGTACTTTCAAAGGTTTAAATGTTTTCATCAACAAAGATTTGTGTAAAGTATATATATATATATAACATGGAAAGGTAATTTTGAGTAAAGCATAGAGTATATGTGTTTTCCTTGTTTAAGTTTGGTTTAAAGGTTTTAAATCAATTTGAGATGAAAAGGTTTTCAAGGAAAATTTTGGGAATATTACCCTAAGCAAAATGACTCAGCTATTAGAATACCAGATGGGACTGGTACAGTGTCATGCCCTATACATTAGCTATTAGCCCCAGCTAATTTAGTCCAAAATTCCAATGTGTAGGGCTTTTTCATAGGTAAGACTAAAATGATGATTACACACAAAAGGGAATATATATTTGTATACATATAGGTTATTGGTGAGCCCGCAAAACCATTAGGATCAGGTGACCCTGGAAGATGTTAAGTTTGGGACAGACCATCCAAAAGAGGAGTATTTAACATATAGTTAAAGACAGACCATCCAGAAGAGGAGTGTCTAACAGGATTTAGATTATTTTGATTTTATTGTCTGGTAGGCCCGAGTCAGCCAAAGGTTAGTAGTTGGCCAAACAAAACTATAGTGTTCGAACAGATAGTTCATTTGTTACCTGATATGTATGTTTACATAATAATGCTTCATAGTTTTTAACCAGTTTTATTTGCAGGATAAAGTTTTGCAAAATATATGTTTTAAAAGGATATTAGTGAGGGGAAACCCGTTTCGCTAAGCGGCGTGATCTCACTTAATATCAAATAACTGAGATGTATAGTATTGTTAACACTAGGCTTTATGTCTGACTCGAAGTATATGTTTTCCCCTTAAACTCTCGGGTGCTCAAAATTGATTTGAGTAGGCTGAGGGTTAAGGTTTATAGGTTCTTAGTAGTTTGGTGAATAAAGATTCCGAAGACGAGCAGGTGGCTGACGGAAAGCTATTTAGGAGTTGCTGTTTTATTTTGTTTGATTCTGCTGTATTGTGTTATGTCAGTGTGACTATATAGTACTTTGGTCAACCAAGGGGGCATCTTCATATGTCGCTCTTGGTATATGTTGTAATAATTATATTTTATCTAAACCTGGGAAACGATTATGGGATTATGTAATATGGATAGGAAACATGTTTTATGAAATGTAATAAAAAATGTTGTTTTGTGAAAACTGTGATTTTGTTTTATATTCTTGTGCTTCTGATATTATGGATACCATTAAGATTACCGTATTTGGTCACCGGAAGTTAATACTATGGATGACTACAGCATCTGTAGCGCTTAGCTTCGGGCCTCCAGATACATGATGTTACAACTTGGTATCATAGCATAGGTTTATGAAAAACTTTAACTAAAAATGATTTTTGCAAACATAATCCTAAGGAATTAGAGATAAGATTGGGGTATGGGATAACACTATAGTAACGTACTTGTATTTGTTATATATAAGTATACACTATATCCCTAGTTTCCTATCTCTCTTAGGCTATGCTTCTGTATCTCACGAGGCTTGAATACAAATATTGACGCTGGAAGTGGAAGGGTGAATCTTGGAGGAAGAACGACCACAAATGGTAATGCCAGACCGAATACTAGAAGGAACCAAGGTCAGGCACAAGCGGGGAATGTTGGTGCTGGAGTTCCGCAAGTGGATATGGGAGCTATGTATCAGTTTTTCATGAACATGATGCAAGCAGAAATTGCTGCTGGAATGGTGGGAGGAAATGCTGGAGTAGGAGTTCAGGAAGCTCCGGTGGTCAACAATTATGCTATCTTGAGTAGAGACTATGCTAGGCTTGGAGGAAAGCCGTTTATCGGAATTGAGGATGCTATTGAGATGGAGAACTGGTTGCTGCATTGTGAGAGGATCTTTGTAGACTTGGGGCTCAATGATGAGCAGAAGAGAAGGCTTTCTTCGAGACAGCTTCAAGGAGCAACTTTATTTTGGTGGAATAGTGTGACAGCTGGAATGAACGAAGAGGAGATGACATGGGCTGAGTTTAGGAGAAGGTTCCATGAGAGGTTTATGTCTATGATGGTGTAGTCTGCTTTGCTCAGAAAGTTTGTTGAGTTGGAGCAGGGGGAAATGTCGGTTTTGGAGTATGCTAGAAGGTTTGAGGAGTTGGCTAGATATGGGTATGCTACAATGGATACTGTGATGAAGAGGAATGAGAAGTTTATTAGGGGGTTGAAGCCTGAGTTGACAAGGGCTACATTACCTCATATCAAAGATCCTTGTGATGTGGTAGTAGAGATGGCTTTAAGACAGGAGGAAATGCTTGCTTCTTTAGAGAAGAATAAAGCGAAGGAGGTCCAGGTTAAAAATAAGAAATAATATTTCATAAAAGTAATGTAATTGTAATATAATATTAATATGTAAAAGAAGATATTTTGAAATGGAAATTGAATTTACTTAAATTAAATGGCATTTAGTTTTGCATATAAAAGGATATATATCTATATATATATTCTTATTTTCATATTTTCTTGGCCCAAGCCCAAGTATCCAAACCCAGCCCGCTTTCTAGAACTCTCTCTCTCTTTTCTTTGAATATTTACATATACTATTCTTTGGCGTTTATCTTCTTGCTGAAGCAAATAAAACATAAACCCTCCTCACTTCAAAATTAAAAATAAAATCATATAAATTATGGAAAATTCTCAAATTTAAGTATGTGGTCCTCCATATTGTTTTGCATCTATGGTTCGAGTTGTGTTTGTTGCAAATTTAAGTATGTGGTCCTCAATATTGTTTTGCAAATTTAAGTATGTGGTCCTCAATATTGTTGACTGGCACACCTTAGGGTATTGATCAATGACAATGTTTTATTAGGAAACTTTTTTCATTTTCAAACTTTCAAACGTCCGTAACTTCTCCGTACTAACTCCGATTTCAAAGTGTTATATATGAAAATTGTCTAGAAAATCACTACGAATGCAGTAATGCATGTTTCATAGCTAAAGTTGAACGTTTATAAAAATTCCATTTTAGCCCTTTGTTTATTTTAAATTTAATTTCCTTATACATTTTCCGCTAAATATCCAAGGTGTTACATTCTCCCTCCTTAAAAGGATTTCATCCCCGAAGTCTCAAAGGATGAAAAATGTAGCTCGTATATGTAACAAACAATTGCTTCAACCATCTACTCATCCATCATCCATGGGGAACATTATCCTTAATAAATTTCCTATGCAGTATATGTATGCAAGCGTGGAATGCATGCGAACCTATACTAATGTAAAGGGTATGTGGTTTCTTTATCTAGTCGACCTCCTTTCATGCAAGTGCTTATTCCATGAATCCAAAATTTATGTAACATCCTAAATAAGTATACTTGTAATTCTACATGTATGTGCAACCATTCAATCCATATCCAACATCCATATGCATAATGCTCAACAAGATAAACAAATAAATAAGAGATGATGTGAATGTGTGTGTACTATCGAGAGGATATATTGTTCTAAATATGTAACATAAATAATTCAACTAATACATCCACTGGCATCCACCATCCATAACATGTCCAAATGACACGTTTATAACCATCCCTACCATACAATGGTCTCTACCTAAAGAGTAGACCAAGCTAAGTCCTAATGCATAAGTAATCTTTACTTATTAAATTTGAATTGGAAATGTACCTGAAAAGGGTTGTGGGTGGGTAGCTCGAACCTTAACAATTTTGATTTCCTTATTACGGAGTCGCTTTGTACCATGCTCAAGAATACAACTAGGTGCACGGTGAACAAGTGACTCCCTCTCTACTTCCATCTCCTCTAACTGACTCGGCTCGACTACGATAGCTGAATCATGCAAGAACTTTCGCATGTGCGACACATAGAAAACATTATGTATTCCAACCAACTTCTCAAGAAGCTCCATTCTATATGCCAACTTCCCTATCCTCTTTGTAATAGGGATATGGCCTACGAACCTCGGTGCTAGCTTCCCCGAACTACAAAACCTCATGATGTGCCTAAGGGGTGAGACCTTTACAAACAACATATCACCAACTATGAACTCTAACTCCATACGTCTTCTGCCAGCATAATATTTATGTCTATCTTGCGCGGTTTTCATTCTTCTATGGATCAAGTATACTTTCTCCATTGTCTCCCTCACCATGTATGGCCAAAGAATAATCCTATCTGTAGTGTCCCACCAACACGATGGTGATCTATAAGGTCTACCATATACGCCTCAAATGGTGCCATCCCAATGCTTGCCTAATAGCTGTTATTATAGGTAAACTTCACCAAGGGCAAATGATCCTCTCTAGAGCCTCCAAAATCCAATATACACATCTGAAGCAAGTCTTCCGAAACTCGATTAACACTCTATGTCTATCCGTCCGTCTACGGATGATAAGCAGTACTCAAGCTCAACATGGTTCCCAAAGCATCCTATAGATTCCTCCAAAACTTACTGGTACAAAAAGTGGATCTTGGTCGCTAACTGTGCTAGTAGGAACTCCATGTAACTAACGACATCCGTTATGTATAGAGTCGCCAAAGATGTCACTGTCCTCGTACTCCTAATCGGTATAAGTTAAGTGCATTTAGTCAGCCAATCTACTATGATCCAAATACTCTCATTACCTCTTCTATTTCTCGGTAAACCATCGAAAAAATCCACAGAAATACTCTCCCACTTTCATCGAGGAATATCCAATGGTTGTGACAAACCTTCTTGTTTCTTCTGCTCCGCCTTTACCCTCTGATAAGTTATATATCGAGCTACATACTCTGACACATGCTTCTTTATACTAGGCCAATAAAAGACTCTCTTCAAGTCTTGGTATATTTTTCCCCACCAAGATGAATGGTCATCCTCGAACGATGAGACTCAGCAAATACTATATCAATCAACTACATAATAAGGGGAACATATAGCCTACCATCTCTTTGTAACCAATCCTTCAAGTTAATGACATAACGCCTCAAATGACTCGACTGCTCTCCTCTATCAAGCTTCTCAAAACTAGCTACAAGCTCCTTATCTTGCTTTTGACCAGGTCCAATAGTTCCATAAGTGTAGCCTACAAAACTAAAGTTGCTAGCAATCTTGGAGAAATATATGATGATGGTCGAAAATAAAATGTAGAAATGAACTCCAAATTCCTCCGCTCCAAGAACAAAGGACTCATTATTACATGTCGTCTGCCTAAGGGGTCGGCCATTACATTGCCCTTGCCCGGAGTATATGAGATATCAAAATCATGCGATGCCAAATACTCCATCCACTCTACTGCCTTAAATTCAAATCTTTTTGGGAGAAAATGTACTTTAGAGACTTATGATTCGTATACAGCTCAAACCGCTCTCCTAATAGATAATGCCTCCATGACTTGAGCGCAAAGATAATGGCCGCTAACTCAAGATTATGGATATGATAGTTTCTCTCGTGGACCTTCAACTGTTGACTAACGTAGCTCGCCACCTTCCTTCATGCATCAAGACCGTGCCCAACCTCGTACCACATGCATTGATATATACAGTGAATGTGTTCGCACCATCAGGCAATACCAAAATAGGTGCACCAGTCAATGCCTTTTTTAGGTTAATAAAAGCATCCTCATACTTCATGTCCTATGAGAAAGCTAGATTCTTCTTTATGAGGCAGGTCAGTGGGGCAGAGATCTTCGCAAAGTTTTTAATGAACTTCTAATAGTAGCCCGCCAAACCAAGGAAACCCCTTACTTCCATGGAATTCTTCGGCACATTCCAATCCTGAATTTCTACAACTTTACTGGGATCAACCGCCAGTCCACTTTCTGAGGCAACATATCCCAAAAAATGTACCTCCTCTCGTCAAAAATGACACTTTGAAAACTTTGCCTTCATCTTATGCTTACAGAGTGTATCGAACACTTCTCCTAAATGCAATGCATGCTCCTCTTCGCTCTTCAAATAGACTAAAATATCATCCACAAATACCACGATGAATTTGTTAAGCAACCCTTTGAAAATTCGACTCATTAGATCAACAAAGTAGGTGGGTGCATTGGTCAGTCTGAATGGCACGACTAACCACTCATAAAGTCCTTCAGATATGCAAAAAGCAGTCTTCTGGATACTATCCTCAGCATGCGTAACTTGTGGAATCCGATAGTCAAACAAGATGTAAGAACACCTTCGCTCCAACCAATTGATCAAAGAGATCGCCTATACGGGGCAATGGATACCGACTCTTCTTTATCCATTTATTCGGCTCCCTATAGTCAATGCAAAGTCTCAAAGAACCATCTGCCTTAGTGACAAAGATGACTGGTGCTCCCTACTCTGAAATGCTCCTTCGAATGAAGCCCTTCTCCAACAACTCATTTACTTGCTGATTCAATTTGCGTCTCTCCTTTAGAGCCATATGCCTCAAGGGTCCGACAACATCTCTGGCATTCTCCACAAGATAAATTTTAAACTCGATCCCTCTCAGGGTAGGATACCGGTAACCTCGAAAAAGACATCTAGGTAATCTCTAATCTCTAACTACAGACATGGAATCTAGCTCATCATGTGATTGGTATAAAGATTATAAGTAGCTCAATATAACTGATCCTCGGGGATTGCAATAAACCTCCAAGCTATCTCCACTACACGTACTCAAACTAATAACCTACCTATCATAATATAGTATAGCCCCATATATCGTCATCCAATCCTTGCCCAATATCAACCCAAACCAGAAAATCCTAATACAAAAGCATCGCAATCGAACTCGAACCTCAAAATAAATAATTTCAAACCCCTACATTTCATAGACAAATAGGCCGATCCTCTTACAGGGTTTGACACAACTACATGGTCCGTAACTATGCTAGTATCTAGGTGTAACTCATCTACAAGTCTACTGGAAATTAAAGTGTATGATGCCAATGTATCAAATAAAGTGCAAAGGATAAACCAAATAAAGTCAACACAACTTCAATCACGACCTTCTTTTCGTTGTTAGCAACTGGTAGTGCACTCGAGCTAGGTACTACATCCAGTGCATGTGCTGTAACTACCTGGGTAGAGGTCTTTTGAGGTGCTGGACACCCCGGCTTCATATGCCCAAACTGATTGAAATTATAACACTTGACCTTTGAACACTCTATCCTGCACTCCTTCGTAAAATGTCCATTCTTGCTACATTTCTGCAATGCATATCCCACTTCTTGGTCTTTTCCTTGGGTCCAAATCCTCCCTTGCGCTCAATCTACTACTGCGCTTTCCCTCTAGTCTTCTTGGGTTCACTCTTTGCTTCTTCCTTGAAGACGGCATTCAGTAAGGCCATCTCCACTAAACCCTCATATGTAGCATCCATGGGAATATGGCATAAAACTAAACCTTGAAGAGGTTGGTTCAGCCATTTAGCAAATTTCAAAGCCTTTTTGTATGGGGTATCTATCAGTCCCATCCCAAATCTAGCCAGTTCATTGAATTGATTAACATACTCCTTTACTGACATGTCTCCTTGCTTTAAGTGAATAAACTTCTCTAATTGGACTCCTTCCTCATCCCTCGAAAGAAACTTCATCTCAAAGCATCTTTGAAACACACCCAAGTGATCTCTCTTCCCTCAGTCTCTGCCCTAACTACCTCCCACCAACTAAGAGCCTTACCCTATAGCTGCCAAGTAGCTAATTGTCTCCTCATCTCATCAATAAGACCCATCAATCCATAGGTCCTCTCACATGTATGAATCCATGCCCTTGAATCTACTTATGACTCAATCCCCACATACGGCTTTCCTTCAAGGCTAGTGAAATCCTTACATAACTTAGCAAAATCAATGGCAGGTGGGTAGGAAGGAACTACACCCGCCGATCTCTCCATGGGTCCTCTAGTGGGATTAAGCTCAACTTGTCCCCTCGTCTAAAGATACTGACGGAACCAAATCGGAATGTTTACGGTAACCTTGGCTGCGTCACCCGAGCTTGAACTTTCGGGATCGCTCATCTTCTATCTATGATTTTTAAGAATTTTATTAGCAACTTTCCATAGATAATATATACACAAATAACAGATAACATAGGCACGAATAAGAGAGAGATTATAATATATAAAAATTTTGATTTTTTTTTAAAATCTTTTATACACACACATCCTTTGGAAACCCATTTCAATTTTTTTTTTGAAAACCCATTTTCTTTTCAAAAGCTTTTCAAGTAAGTTCTCTCAGTATGCTTCTAATGCCTAAGGAACTTTGAATCTAGGCTCTAATACCAAATATGATAACCCACACCTTTTGACATACCGATCCAAAGTCTAGGGTGACTTCCAGACTCGTGTCGGTGCTGAAAAGTGTGAGCTATTGAGTTTTTATAACATTTATGCTACACTTTCAGACTCACAACGCAATGGAATAAAATATAAATATAGAAAATAATCATTTTAGAAAATACTCAAAACACAGTCTTAGAAAAACAGTATGTAGCCAAATGCAGAGTACACAGAAATACCACTCATAATCTAACAAAAGAAATACTAAGTACTGGTAAGATAGATAGTTACATGGAGTGTAAATAAAGGATAAGCAAATTCTATGATAAGCTCACCTCTCCGTGAACTGAAATTGGGCCAAATCACCTGCTATCATGTTCTCCTATGGTGGGGAAATGAAAGAAAAAAGGTAGGTCAGACAAAAGTCTGATGAATGAGTACATGTTTAACATACGGTGATCATATGAAGTTGACTTGTAATAGAAAGACACATTGCTAATTACCTCTCATTTACTGTTCAGTTTTTTCCTCAAACCTTCCATTCCTTCCACTTCAATTTATCTTCTAAAATTCCAAAACAAGCAACTGTACATTGATTAATGATTCTCATCACTTCCACAAACCTATTAGGTTTATGGAAGCCTCTTACGTTCCAGCTTGCAATGTTCATAACTTGATTTTAGAAGAACTTCAAGAACTCTACCTTGCTTGGCCGTGTTATTCTCCACCTTACCCTATTTCTCGTCCTCGTAGTTTGGGTTCCTTTCTACCAGTTTATTTTTCCCCAATAGATTCATCTTGATAACCTTTATCCACCTTTTTGGGTAGCTATACTTGGCTCATTGGACATTGTTGAGTCCAGTGGCCAAAACACATGCACTTGTTGCATCTAGGTGATTGGTTAAATCATAGTTAATGTTTGACTCGATGTATTCATTATACAGTAGAACTCCTAATGTGTCATCATGATTGTATAGATTACATTAGATCATAGTTAATGTTTGACTCGATGTATTAAGATTTATTTTGAATTAATTTTATTATAATTATTTTAACTAAATTATAGACAATGAACGCCATATTTCCAACTGTACATTAATTTTCTAAATCATAAATAATAATTATTCAATCTACATATTTAAATAAATTGCAATGCTAAATTATATTTGTATATAATTATTAAAATTTGAAAATTGTCTAACTAAATCTAAAAAACAATTTTTTTCGGAAATTAATCATTTAAATGAAGATAAAAGAATTATTATTTTAATCAATATTTCATTAGAGTATAATGTATGCACACAAATATATATTTAAATTTTTTGAGTTGAATATAAATGTATTAATAATGAATCGTATTTCCTTCGACTTCTTCCTATCTTACGTGGTAAACCTAGCCATTGACTTCAATTTACTCTAGTGTAGGGTATGGTTTTTTGGTTTTGAATGATATAAAAAGTATGAAGGAATTAGGTGGTATATACAGCCTCAAGATGGATATAAAATATCTAATATATTTTCACATTTTCCTCATCTATTTACTCCTTCATAACCTATTTATTAATTATTTATTTCAAACGAAACAAGAACCGTCCTACATTATTTTATGGTTAGCCATTTATTACTACAACATGTTTGTAAATTTTAAACCTAATTAACAACATTTATTAATCATGTAAATATTTATTTTTGTCTATTTAATTAATTAAATCATTATATAAGATTTACTTATCAGTTTAATTAGTTTTAGTTCTTAAAATAAATAAATAAAATCATAAAAAATTAATATTACATTTATATTAATTTTCTCCATTTTAATTTATAATACTTGTAAACTAATTCGATTAAGTTGAATTTGGAAATTCATTGAGTAATGTTGTCGTGTGACTCCTTGGTATGAACTCAACCATTAGTATTATATACAATTTAATCATTAAATCTTGTATGGACTTTATTGATGCACAATAGTGGACACAAATTTACTTGCTTACTGCAACAACCTGCACCCCTCGACACACCGATCCAAATTCTAGGGTGACTTTCAGACTCGCGTCGATGTTGAGAAGTACGAGTTTTCAGGTGTTTATTACATTATAGAGACTAAAAATAAACTGATATGATCTAATACATGCTACACTTTTAGACTCACAACATAATGGAACAAAATATAAATATAACAAATAATCATCTTAGAAAATATATCAAAACACAATCTCAGAAAAGCTATACTTAGTCAAATAAAGAGTACATAGAAATACCACTCAGTATGATAAAAGAAATACTAAGCACCGATAAGATAGACAGTTATATGGAGCATAAATAAAGGATAAGCAATTTCTTTGATAAGCTCGCCTCTCCATGAACTGAAATTGGGCCAAATCACCTACTACCCTGTCCTCCTATAGTGGGAAAAAGAAAGAAAAAAGGTAGGTTATACAAAAGTCTGATTAGTGAGTACATGTTTAATATGTGATGATCATATGTAGTTGACTTTAAATCTACTCTACATGAGCTAGGGTGTCCTACAAGTGTTCTTGTATTCCTAGGGTCCTTTACTTAAGGGTCTTTATTTAACATACACCTATACCACAACTTGTGCAATCTCCTATAAGGATCGAACTACGGATTGGACCACAACAACTAACGATCGGCCACCGCTCCTAGAGCTACACAATATGGAAACACCGCTATTAGAGCTACACAATATAGAAACACCGCTACTAGAGCTACTCAAGATAGGAACACTCTACAACTCTCCTGTATGGGATTGCATCTTACATCACGCCTACGCGTAAATATTTCACATAGATTTCCCCATAATTACAACATGGGAATAAATTTCCCACAACTATGACTACACGTAACCCAACTACGCATTGGGGGAGAGCCCGCAATTCCGACTCGCCGTGTGTTTCAACATCTACATCTGTGTCCACCTCTCGATATGTATTGTACGTCTCTTATTGCATGCTCTAGGATCCATCAACAACACAGTATCATGCCGCGTTAGAATCATGAATATCAAGGAGTCCCATCAGGCCCACATACTTCATCGGGCATCGGTTAGTGTTGCTCGTCCACCGTAGAACCTCCTGTAAGAGCCATTTGCGATAGAATTTCCCCAGTAAAAGAATCGACCCCCATTGGGTACATTTACCTAATCCTGCAACGTCCTAGGGTCGTTTCATAGGAAACTAGCTTCCCTACTATCTCTAACATCCACATATATGTATACAATACGATTATACATGCAATTAATAGTTTTACTTCCAACTTGGGCCTTAGGCCGAGATTCAAATTACGCATTTCAGTCATCAACCGGTCGATCACTTAAGGTGAACGGCCGACTGGTCGTAGTGTAAATTTTAGGGTCTTCAATTTTTAATTATTCAATTTTAATTTTTTGTTAATCTAATAGATTCTGGACTTACACAGTGAACCCTAGGCATCGATTTACGCTAATCGATCTTTGCAATTTTACCCTACTTTATATTGATATCAAATTCATATATTTATACCAGTTTAATTATACTTGTTTAAATCATGGTTACCCGATTTTTTAGTGTTTCTATTCAATAACAGAAAGGGGGTTAACTTGGGTAAAAATGATATTAGCCGGTTTATACCAATTTCAATTTCTAACTCAAATTTTAGATTTAAATAATTAGGTTTATTGTTTGATTACTAACGTTCTAGATCAAATAGAATAGGTTAAAATTAACTATAAATAATTAACTTATTAAACTTGTTCCCACTCACCTCGGATCCAAGCTCTGGCTCTATGCTCCATCAGAGAATCGTCACCCTCTAACTTGTCCCCTCCTTGATCTGATTTACTAGTGTTCTCTTACTTTGTTTTGAAATAAATTTTTGTAAGTGGAGAGAAGAAATTTTGGTAGAGTTTATGCAGTAAGTTTTCTAATGAAATTAAGGTTAGGTTAGTGTTTATCTATAGGGGTCACAGATTGATGTGGAGTGTTAGATTGGCCCTAGAGAATCTTTGCTCTCATCGGAGACGCACATCAGAACTTGGCATGAAAGAAAAAATATTTGGTTTAATCGTCTCTGTCCAATTGTCGCTCCAGATCATCAAAAGTAGACATCAACAGTCAATCGCTAGGATAGACTGATCGACCGCTTCATGTCGGCTGGCATACCCTGGGGTGTCGACGGGTGACAATGTTTTAATAGGAAATTTCTTTTTCATTTTCAAACTTTCAAACATCTGTAACTTCTCCGTACTAACTTCAACTTCAAAGTGTTGTATATGAAAATTATCCAGAAAATCGCAACGAATGCAATGGAGCATGTATCGTAGCCAAATTTGAAAGTTTATAAAAATTATATTTTAGCCCTTGTTTTATTTTAAATTTAATTTCCTTATTAAATTTACAGCTAAATTTCCAAGGTGTTACACTTACTGATCATCTATTAAAATTCTATTTTTAACTGTTTAACTTATACACTAAGCAATGATTTTTATGCATGTTTTCTCTTTGTTATCACTATCATTTAGTTATCTAAAGCTCAGTCAATAATCACACCTCTAATAATACCCATGGTTAATTGCGAAGTTTCTCAATAAAGTCTCCGGTTCAATCCGATAATCACATAATCGATTTACTTTGATCAAAGACTTAGACTTTATGTTGTTGACAATCACGGTGGTACGAACCTTCTTTTCATAGGAGATGAATTGTCACTTGAATAGTATTTTAATTCGAATATGTAATGACCCGCGATTTGTAACGTCTGTAATCCAAGCATAAAAGCACTTGGATTCCATAAGTACCAATATCGGTTCGTAAAGGATAGAATTTAAAACAATAACAATGAACATATGTATGATATCTATAAATATATTAAATCTCATGGCAGAAGGAATAAATATAATATCAACATTAACAAGTAATAGACTAAGTATATATCATATCAAAGAGACATAAGATTCAATATTATAATACAACATGCAAATGGTTCATCAAATCTCATATGCATATGTCTCGAAAATGAATATATTCCAACATGTCAATATCACAGAAGCACTGGATAAATATAATCATGGCGGCAATAGCTATGGCTTTATAGCTCGTCTCCAATCAGTAGAATTCTCACTTGTTTGTCAACTTACTCGAAAACTAGATGACAAAAGAGACAACAAAGAGAAGATTAGATATAACTTATGGTGAAAAGATAATATCACAAATTTATCAATATGCTACCATGTCATGTACAGTACCAAATGGTAATATACGAGGTTGTGAGCATTTTTACTTGATTTATTTTGAGTTGCGTTTCAATTATTTTTGCACGTTTTTGCTATTACATGTAGTTTTATATGCAGTTGTGCACTTTTGATGCTGATTGTGCATTTTTTATTACATTTTTGAGTTTCATGCTAACGTATGTGCATTTTTAGTGTAGTTCGGAACTTGATTTTTTTGTGCACAACAATTTCAACATTAATGGATTAAACTGTTATATCCAACTGATCCATTTAACTAGTGGATTGAGTTGAGTTGATCCATTTAATAAATATGTTAATTGGATTGAACCGATATTATTTTCAAATGGATTGGATCGATTTTGGTCAATCCTAGGAATGCAAATCTTTGTGGATGGTTTCAAATTCAGTCCTCCAAGTCAACAAATCGCAAAAGCCTACCTTTCAAATAATAGTCAGGTTCAAAAATCTTCCAATAGGTCCGACTAAGATTTTCAAGTCATTGGCCTTCCAACGCCTTAAACTGTCCATATAACATCTCTAGATGATCAATATGTTGCCAGTGTTCTGTGAATAATTGGATTATTTGAGATCGTGTTTCATGCAGATATTGTCAAACGAGGGTCAGAAGGCTTGGCCGAACTGCTGCCTGCAAATTTGACAAGGACTTATGGGAGGCTTAATATCAAAATACTCATAGGCATCCAAATAAGTGGATTAATGGAATGAAGCGGCTTCGGTGTTTGTAAGCAATTCAAGATGGCAGAGGAATAAAAAAGGTTATGGAATAGTCGCCAAAAACAGTTTTGAGCAGCAGCAACAGTGACACCGATGTGCCCATGTCCTTGCAAGGATTCGCAGCCAAAGGTTTTCAAGTTTCAACACAAGTTATCCCATCTAATTTTTGCCAAACCATGTTCAGTGGATATTTTCGACAATCATCCTGGCCAAAACCAATAGTCAATAAACACCATCCTCATCTCAGCTTCAGAAAGCACAATTCTAACATTTTGAAAGAAAAAAGCCCACTCTTTGTCAAAGGCAAAGCAAAGCTAAACATTTATCCTATAGTGGAAAGAAAAGGGGGGTGGTCAAGAGAATTACATCGTTATATAGAGTGCACTGATTCATCGATCCACATGGTAAGCTCCACAAATGATGAACTTACCATCAATGTTAAGGGTGCAGCAAAAGTGGTTTCTTCTCTGCATTGCTCTAGTAGATTTGAAGCCTTAAAAACAAGATTCTGGACCCCTAAGCATGGAGGAAAGTGCATGTTTTCATGTTTCTGTGAACAACAACCAGCTGCTGCACTTAAACTTTCTAAAAAGTAAGGTCATGGAAAAGGTTTGGCTAAAAGACCAGGAAAAAAAGGAAGTGATGTGGACACAAAGTTATGAAGTTGAAATGCAGCTCTATTCATTTATCTCCGTTTAACTGTCCTATGTTCACATTACATATTAGCTATTGATTTTTACATCATCACAATTTCTTTTAGTACGATGATTCCCAAGTATTAATTAGATAAAATGACTGAGATTTTTCTTTGCGGTTCTTTATGGTTCCATGTTGGCTTGCATTTTTCAACTTTACTTAGTTCCCTAAATGGTAGAATTTCTACAGCCAGCATAGGATCCGGATACACTGAGGACAACTCTTTAACCCACTATTACCGAACCTATAATCTGAACACTCATCAACTTTCACACACATTCATTTCACAAGCATTGGATAATGTACACAGTGAAGAGGGGGAGCTGATTCCCTTAGTTTTAACTATTTTGTGCATGGAGAATCCAAAAAAAAAAAAAAAAAATAATAATTCTAACCCTGCATATATTATAAAACTTTGAGTGATGATAAATAATTTCTCATTTGTACATTTTAGTCTTCTTACTTACTCTTCACTTCATTCTCTGTAAGCATCTCTGGATTATTGTTATTTCAAAAAGTAAGGCTCACGCTTAGGATCGTTAATTTACAGACTCCACATCTCAACTTCATTGCTTCTCTTCTTTACTGCTTCTACGTCGCACCACAATATTAGTTTCTGTTGAGGTGAAGAACAAATGGAATATGTATTTGACAAGGATCTTAAAATCAGTTAGAAAATAGACATTGTTAAAGTTGCTCTACCTTTGGTTTCAGATAAGGCGGTTTTTCGGCAACTGATCGCCAAATTTAGGTTGATTTTTCGGTACAAGGTCATCGAGTGTAAGGAATATTTATTTTTACAGGGTGTTGACCGAATTTTTTTGTCCTTCCACCCTTTCAAATGTGGAGTCTTTTATCAATGGTCAAAAAATTATTTAAGATAAAGATAACTATCCTACTTGTCCTAAACTAAATAGATAATAAAACAATGAAGGAAAGGGAGAGAAGAAAGAAAGTAAGAATGAATGAAAACAGTGGCACAACCTACTTTTATTCAATTTTGCTTCTATCAAGATTTCAAAGTTGCATAAAATAGTTTATTTTATATATATTTTTTGAATGTCTCTCTCAATATATGCAATCATACAAGCATTAAGCCTAACATTTTTTGAAATCTACGAACAATTCTCAACAATATAAATAGTGAAGAATGCTTTATTTCAACAGTAGTAGTTGCTACCTGTAAACTCGACATCAATCCATAAAGCCAACATCAACAGAATAAGCTTACAAAAATTAAACGGATAGATATGATATTGGTAAAGTTATATGCTGCAATGCATTGGAAAGATTAGCATTTAAAAGCTAGCAATTTGGATAGAAAATCAAAGTTTAAAGCAAAGCAGTACTTGCCAAATTAAACTAGCATTTATAAAATAGAATTAAAAATAATAATCAACAATAACATAACGTTTAGTATTTTTAAATCGGCCAACAGTATAAATACAATACCCTAATAAAAGCTGTAGAGTGGCATAGTAGAGCATCAAAGCAGCAAAAAGAAGAAAAACCGCAGTTAAGAAGTAGATTTGTAAAATAATCAACCGAAGAACGAGTGTTATTTTCTATAGTCTAGATAAAGACAAGGAATGAAGGGAAGAATAAGAAGTGTAAAATGTTCAAATTATTTGTAACCTTTCGAAGTTATACAATATGAGGTTGGAATTGGTGGGTTTTTTTCCCCTTCCCTCAGTGCCAAATACTTAAAATAGTGGTGGAATACTAAATGTGTTAAATTATTGTTGGTTTGCTTTTAATTTTAATTTATAGATGCTAATTTGATTTGGTAAGTGAATTGCTTTGCTATGACCTTCGATTTGCTATCTAAATAGGTGATTCGAATGCAAAATTTTCCAATTCATATTATCGTATGACTTTACCGATATCATTTTATCCATTTATATACATTTTTTTTATGTTGACTTTGTAGGTGCCAACCGCTACACTTGAAATAAAGCGTTCTTTGCTGCTAATATAGACGAAAATTGTTTGCATAGACTGAGGCGTGAGCAATGTTTGAAATCTTGATGGGTGTAATTACAAAGGAAAATTGGTTGTCATGGTACTACAATTTCACACACAGAGAGAGAGAGAGAGACCTACGACAGTTTGGTTTATCAATATAACTCTTTGGTGGATAAATATTAAGGTAATTCTAAGAAGTAAGACCCCTCTCAAATATACTTTTGGGTTCACCCCTGTTCACAAGTCTACTCCTCTCATACGACTTATGCATCATGATAGCAAGTTATCACTGTCAGGCTCTCACACCACTACTGACATGTGGCTTAGGCCCAACTCGATTGGTATTACTGAACCAGAGACATATATGACATATATCAACTTATGCACGATAAGCTCATATGCTCCCGTAACTTAATCTATCACTGCGCTTGATCAAACATCCACAATTCACAGTTCAAGCATACAATCATAATGCCTGTAGAATATGATGCTAACTTAAGTTTATTTATTATTATTATTATTTGGGGTGGTTCTAATTTCTGAACCTACTCTCTTAGCTTTGACATACAATAGTACCATTGTCAGTAGTATTAAAATGAAAGGAAACTGTGAGTTTATACATCAATTAAGCTCCTTGTTTAAATTTCCCAAGTTCCAACTTAATGACTCCATATATAGTCATTTAGAGTTTACAAATAAAGCTGGTTCTCAAGATGTTCAAAAAAATACATTTATAGTCTGCAAGTTTAATATTAATAAAATCAAGATAAATAAACAAAGATAACTTAAAGAGTTAGTACATCAGATTTTTATGAAATCAATCTCGCATTCCGTATTAAGTTACAAAGTTATTATATGTTCTCTAACTCATAGTATGATCATAAAAACTATTTTACCGAACATATATTCCAGTTTTTTCACAAATTAAATCTCATAAATCAAAATGCCATTTGGATTGATCAGAACAATCGTTATGCAATGGGACTCTATTGCCTAAATCAAAAAGTGGAGATTAGGAAGATTCAAAACTGGTGAACACAACACACAAATTCAGAAAATCAAGAAATTTGCCACGGCTCAGAACAAGAAGAAGACTGAACGGTGGTATAAACAAAAAGGATGGGCAAACAGAACTAAGTACCGGGGGAGGTGAGGGTGGAGCTACTTCGAGCTTACAAATCAACTACTAGTCGAAGGGCTTATTTAGGCACGACAGCGGTCAAGTTTGTGTTATTATCTTTTGCTAGCTATTTACATCATTGCATCGGACCATAAAACATCATATATTTAGATATACCCATACCAACCTATCTATACTTAATGACGCAGCGGAAATAAAACTTGACGACGAATTTAAGAATTCGTGTCAAACTAATCGATGAAACAATTAGATGAAGCAATATGAATCGATGAATTAATGATACCAAACGCCCAAATCCGTTGATTACGAGGATACCGGACTTTAGCTATCTTCGACACGTTGATCGCGCACGATGCCGTGAGAGAAGATCTACAATTCTTTGACGTTGATCAAGCGCACTTGATTCCGTGAATTGGCTTCAACAATCGTTGATTCGAGCGCACTCGAATGCCGAAGGTGGAGATAGGATATAACACTCAACTACCAATTTTAATGGTGGCACAAGCACACAAAAGAAATTTTATTCAAATTCAACAACAACATTACAAATGATACTACCCGCCTATTTATAGGCTTACAACTCAACACTTACATCACAACACTTAGGTCGTGAACGACCTAAAAACAAAGTAACAATACAACACTTTTCATTACAGAGTATATCACGCGACCTACGACTTAAGACTATTAACGACTTACGAGTTAAAATCCTACAACCTAAAATACATTCACGCGACCTAAAAGTAACTCACACGACCTAAAATTACTCACGCGACCTAAAATTACTCACGCGACCTAGCTTCTGGCGGCCTTGCCTCGTTCACGACTTAAGGCGCTCGCGTTTCAACTACTTCGACATTGATGAGGCGGAGTAAGGTCGCTCGATAGAAGTCTTAGGCCGCGCGCGACTTAGAGCATTAGGTCGCTCGCGAGTTGATGAGGCGGGGTAAGGTCGTTCGCGACTTAGAGCAGAGGTAGTAGGTCGCTCGATTGAGCTTTAGGTCGTTCGGTGGAGTTAGGTCTTAGAGATGGAGTTAGGTCGGAGAGCATTAGGTCATTGGGTGTCGATTTAGGTCGTTGGTTGGTTAGGTCGCGCTGGTGGTTAGGTCGTAGAGATTGGTAGGTTGTGAAGGTGGAGATAGGTCGCTCGCGACTTAAAAAGGCGAAGTTAGGTCGTTCGCGAGCTAGAATAGGTCGTCTACGACCTAAAGAATTCTGCCCTGATTCTTCCTCTCGTTCTTGGGCTTCGCCACCAATGTAAAGCACTCGCGATGTCGAGGTACGCGCTGCATCATCCTCCCCAGGTTGAGATAAATTCGTCTTCGAATTTAAAAGTTCTTCCCCGTAGGGTTGTTCATCTCCATAATAAGGTATAAGATGTTTAACATTAAACACGTCAGAAGTGTAAACATCCTCTGGTAGCTTCAACTTAAAAGCATTTTCATTGATCCGTTTAATAATTTCTACTGGACCAATCTTTCAAGCTTTCAACTTGTTATAAGCACCCACTGGAAAACGATCCTTCGTTAACACAGCATACACCCAATCACCCTCGTTGAACTCCACACTTCTTCTCTTTTATCTGCAGCTCGTTTATACTTCTCATTCGTCTTCTCCAAACGTTCCTGAACGATTCTATGACAATCTTTCAACTCATCAACGAAATCTGACGCCCGCTTAATCACTCCTTTCGGTTGTGGTACTACCGTTAAATCCAACGGCCCCTTTGGCAAGCTTGAATATACAACTTGAAATGGACTGTAACCAGTGCTTCGATTAACAACATGGTTATGAGCAAACTCTGCCTGACACAACTTTAAGTCCCAACTCTTCAAATTGTCTTGCACAAGACATCGCAACAAGTTTCCCCACGATCTATTCACCACTTCCGTTTGCCCATCTGTTTGGGGATGATATGCACTACTAAAATTCAGCTTCGTTCCAACCATCTTCCACAAACTCAGCCAAAAATGACTCAGAAATCGAGTATCTCGGTCCGAAACAATAGATTTAGGTAACCCATGTAAACGATAGATTTCTTTAAAGAATAACTGTGCCACATGAACTGCGTCCGTTGTTTTCTTACAAGCAATGAAATGTGCCATCTTCGAGAAACGGTCTACCACAACATATATAGAATCATTTCCCCGTTGAGTTCTAGGCAAACCCTGTCACATCCCGCCCTTCACGACCCTCGAAAATCGACACAAAATACTCAACAGTATAATATGCCGACGATCGAATGCCGGAAAGACAGATTGTAGAAGAATAAGAAAGTAGATAGAAGAAGAAAGAACCAACCAAATCAGAATCTCACAATCGCAGCGGATAAAATATAATATATAGAACAGAACTTTACACAAATCAAAACTATATCTGTTTATATACAATACATCATCATCAGAGTATATCAATACAACCAACCATAATGAGATACATGACTAACACAATCATAGCAGCGGAATATAAACAAGTACGAATAATACGCCTCGACTCCAGCTCCTCTTCTGCTCCATAGCAACCTATCCTGAAATATACTCGGTCTGACCCGAGCATTATAATAAAATAACACCCGAGTCAGTCTGGAATACCAGCGCATCATAAATACACCCAATTGATTTTTTAAAGTTTCAAAAATCCTTTGAAAACAAAAGCATCTCGTAAGACCACGCCACAAATAAACATGTCGGGTTTTTACCTTACGATAGCTAAAACACTTTTATATTAAAATTCTCTGATATTATAGTAGTGTCTATAGAAAGTAAAATAGAATCTAGCTGAAATGCTTGCATCTCACATTTCAACAATAGTTGGGCACAATCAAAACCGTACAGGCTCGTAGGGAGAATGGATTTCCAACGAATGACTAGGCACTGGGGTACCACCTGTCACAGTACGTGGCCTAGATCACAGTACCGAGGAGTACGCCCGCTCCCCTGCAACACAAGACCGGAATCATCCCTTACTGGATAATTCCAAGTAAAATCACCCCACGGTTGTGATCAGCAACCGCACCACTAAGCCGAAATAAAAGGGACATCTAGACAGGGATGACCTTACTCTCAAGTGGGGGCTACCCACGAAGCCTTGCTGCATATCCCCTGATTTTCAGTCATTCCCGGTTGATGAGGCTTGAGGCTAAACGATACCTTTATAGCACATATCCCTTAGAATGCCCATCGTCCACCTGACGATGTCACGAAAGCATTCGTCCATATAAGTCCGTCCCGGGTCCGAACGGAACCGAAGGCACTATTCCTACTACATCCATTTTGGAAATATCCTCAGGATTAGTAGCGACTAGCCCTTGCACTTCACTGCTCCATCTTCGACTCCGAACACGTTACACGAAACGTACAAACCGAATCGAAGTGGTATTCGAGTCTCCAGACCTAGAATCCCGGTATACGGAAACTCGATCCCGGTCTCTTCGAAACGATCAGCGCATTTAGCCAATATTGATAGTCGGTGGTTTAACTATCAATTAATGTTCACAAACATCCATACACATCCATCACACAATAAATAATCTCCATATTATTTATTTTCTTCTAATATCTTTCAAAGATATATGTCTCAAATTTTCAAAACTCGTTTGAAAACAATTTCCCAAAATTCTTCCTTTACAAGGTAAATCTCTTACCCTTTATTCCCATCGGGAATAACCAAGTATAAAACAAATTTGCATTTAAAACAGTTAAAAATACTTATACTGAAATATACTTTAAAATATGAAAATTTCTTCTATCTATTTACTCAAAATATAAATTTAAAATATGTGAAGAAAACTAGTCATTAACACATAAACTTTGATTTAAAAAAAATAGGGTTTAGTTTAACTAAATTCAAAATAGCGTTATAAGAAGAAAAATACTAATTTTAACAGCTTAAGCTAAAACCAACTTTTAAATAAATCCATTTGTAAAAATAATTGCTAATATACTCCCAAATTATTACGGTATTAAAAATTATTAATTTATTTCTTTAAAAATAACGATTTTCTTAAAAATACTTTTAAAATGATTTAAAACTTAACCTTAGTTAAATAAAATCTTTTTATAAAACATTTACTTGGTTTTCCCAGGGAAACGCTTTCCTGTTTCAAACATTTCAAAGTACTCTTCCATATAAATCCTCTGATTTATTTTCAATTCCATACTTATCTATAACTTCCTCCGAAGTTAAATCACAATTTTTCATTTCCGGAAATTCATTTTTAAATATAGTTTAAGCATTTTTAAATAAACATTTTGGTGAATTTTCAATGGAAGCCAAATTTCCAATTCACTTAATTAAATTCCAATGAAATACGGCATTTCAAAACATTCTATTTTTCATTTGAACTTGTTAATTTATAGTCGGAAACTCCATTTTAGCATATTTTTAATTTCCGGATAACATTAGTCATTATTAAAATAAACACCGTTATTTTAAACAATTTATAATTTCATAAATTTAATCTCCAAAAAATTTATATTTCATATTTATCGATTGAAAAATTTTCCCACAATATTAAATCCCAATTTTACCAATTTTTTTCATTTCCCATTCCAAACCAGATTTCAAATTCTATTTTTCAAAAATTCTTAATTTAACAATTTACTTATTTCGTAAAAACCCAATTTTGTCCATTTATAAATTAAATTCTGTAATTATGATTTATACAACAATTTCACAACACAATTAAATTTCCAGATTTATCAATCACAACATATAAACAGGTATTCAATAACAATTATAAAATAATTGCTACAATTGTGAGGAATCCAGTTGGATCCCTCCAACCTGTTTCTCCCTGCATCCACAAATATTAGCACATCACAATATAAATATCAATCCAGACTGATAATAACAATTATATTCAGCCATCCACACAGATATTTAAATATTAACTATTTAAAATGCCTAGCATCCAGATGTGAGTGAGAAAAACTCACTTTGAGTTCGGCGAGCGTTCGAAGTTTAAATTAAACCGGACGATGTCCGATTTAATCCAAATTTCTACTTGCCCGGAATGACTCCGGATCTGCGCCATCACGTAGCATGCGTTCCTGCGATTCCAACGCATCCAAAATCGTCTCAATCTGATATCGTATGCAAAATATATGGTTGTTTAAAGTTTGAATCTATAATTAAACAAATTCCCTTTTTAAATTTTAAATTTTATTATCAACCTAGATCTGACCGTTCATCACGATCACGTATCAGCCGCATCTCCTTCTTCCAAAACGCGACCCCTACCAGATAAATCCGAACCCAACTCGTTCCCCCGTAGGGCTTGAAATCGCGCCCCCCTAGACTCCACGATGAATCGATCAGCCACCACCAAACGGGACCCCTCAACCCCCTCGACGTTCGAGCCAAGTGCGGTGGCACTCGGTGCCCTGCTCGCCTTGATAATTGTGCACGAACGGAGACCACATCGGCCTCGTTCCTGGCTACCACAACAGCTCGTGCACGATCTCCACCGGTCAGTTTGAAGTGCTCGAAGAGCTCGTCGTCTTCGCAGTAGGAAGTTTTGGCTAATCGCTAGAGGATGGAGAGATAAATGAGGAAGAGCGAGGTTGTTTTTCGACCATTGAAGGCAATAGCCGGCGGCTCCAAAATAGATTAGGGTTTAGAGGAAATAATTGTGAATTTATATAAATTTTTAATAATATTCTATTAATAAAATATCCCAAGTTAACCACAAACCCAAACGACCCAAACGAACTCCAATTCTCACGTTCCGACAGGCTATCCTAGGGTTTTTCCGCGTTCTGGACACAATGGAACAGGTTTCGTAAGCTAATTTGATCGTATGCGCGAGATATGGAATTAAACGGTCAATTTAAAATTAAATCAGTTAAATCGATTTCGATGCGTTTCGAGCTGCCACGGTCACACGACAACTCCGATTGCTACAAAAATTGAAATTCAATAATAACTAACTATTACAGATCCAATGGAACTAGTTTCGTCGAATTCCGAGACTGTGCCCCGGAAGGCTATTTTCACTCGTCTATTAAATCAGGCGATTTCTGAAAATCGTCGAAAACGCTTCAAATTTCACTTTTAAAATTTTGTCAACTTAATAATAAATCATATAAAATGTATAACCACATTTAAAATCATTCTGGTTCAATCCAGATCAAAATCTGATTGTATTGCATTTTAATAATATTAAATTCATTTTTAAATTAATATAAAATCCCAAATATTAATTTATCAACTTAAAATTCCTCTAAAAGTCCAACAACATTATTTATGTCCAAATAGACTTTAAAATAAATTTAAAAACCATTTTTATCACTATTTACATCCAGATTTACCTTTATCTCAAATTTCGAATATTTAATTATTATTTTTCCATTAATCAAATTCAACCAGGATTACTATAATTAAAAATTACAGCTTATTCTATTAATTAAACCCGAATCCAATCATTTCAAAATCAATTAAGAATCCACATTAACATTTAAAACGAATTAAATGTTCAAATTCAATGGCTTAAAAATACGGGATGTTATACATTCCTCCCCCTTTATAAAAATTTCGTCCCCGAAATTTGCTAGGGTAGAAAATACTCTCCAATCCATTTACTTTCCAATTTGCTTAGTTAAAAGCTTATATTCACTTTCCCAAAAAGTTTCAGCTCCATTTCAAAACCCTTTGCTTTCTTTACTCTAAAGCCTTTATTTTAACACTCGCCTTCAAAATAACTTTACTAGTTATTAAAATTTTCCCAAAATCCCAAAAATTTTCTAACTCTCAAAATTTCTGAAAAATTTTGGCAGAGTCTCCTTTGCACGGAGGAGCTTCTGCGATATCGCAGGATACACAAATATATATACATCGGCTCACATGGCCGGAAACCAAAATATATCACAATATATATATCATTTTCCCAATTATATTTGCGTAGGCGTACCTCTTAGCAAATTTTAAAAGCGAGCGGCTAATATAACGCATATACGCGCTCCAACTCTCTCGAACGCCTCCCGTACCTGTACTATACTCAACAAACTCATCAGTTTTCAAAGATATGAGCATTTTCATAACATTTCCAATATAAATGCAAGCCAAACATATCCATTTCATAACCAAACCAAGCAAACTTCATCATTAACAATGTTAACCATATTTTATCAACAATTTAAAGGTTTCAATCACATTCGAATTACTTATTCAAGTCTACTTCATTTTATTTCACTTGAATGCCTTAAATTCAAGTTTTCAATCACCTTTCAAGTTACTTATTCAAGTCCAACTATTTTATTTCATTTGAATGATTTACATTCAAGTTCACCATATACAATTTATATTTATCTCAACCAATTCATTTCTACTTCAATATGATTACATATGCCTTTCTTACCTTTTAATTTTACTTATATTCCAAATTTGATTTACAATCAAACTTCATTTTAACTTGAAACATTTGCATTTCAGTTATGATCCATTTCCATTCATATGCAAACATTACTCATTAAGAGGTCAATTCATTCCTATTGATTCAAAATCAATTTCATTTGCTGCCTTTAACCAATTCACTTGCATTCATTAACAAACTCTCTGAATTGGATTCCCATTCATATCAATTTATTCACAATTCAATTCCAATTGCTTTTAAACACTCAATTGCAAATACATGCAAATTTCCATGTCATTCAAGCAAAACAATTGCCACTTAAGCTTATAACCATTTAAAATTATTTCCGACTTGGATTCATATAAATTTTATTCCATTACAAGGTTCACAAACCAAATATTTTCTCTTTCCAATGTAATTGTTAAATTACATTTTCCTTACATCTTTATTTCCATTAACCAAATTCAAGTTTATATTAATATCATTCATTCCTGAGTTATTTACAACTCTTATATTTTTAACTCATCACATTAATTAATTTAAAACTCATTTCACTTGCATTTTAGTTTATTTCCTAACAAATTTCATTCGGAATTACTTAAATAAGCCCATTCACAATCATTTGTTTTTCTTCCAAGTTACTTAAGTTCTTTCACGAAATTTCCATCATCTTCTTATATCAATTTTATTTTATTTTCATTTGATTCTCATTCAAATCAAATTTCAATTCATTTACAAAATTTAATGCTCTTCGTTTATTTATCCAATCCATTTAGATTTATTTTATCAACAAAGAGACCATTTAAATTATTTCACTCATTTGAATTTCCTTTACAATTCAAACCATCACTATTATAATCTAATCCCATTATACATTCTCACTTCCAACATTTATTACCAAACTTAAATTCCATCCCAAAACTGGATTTTATTTACCTTTCAAACTTTGACCAACTATCAAAATCCTATTTATTGCAATACAAATTCCATTTAATTTAGCTTACACAAGATTTATTTCCAAACAATCATTTTGGATTTAGTTGAGTAAACATTTACTTCATTCATCATCACCTCAACTAAATTAAATTTCCATTAAACTAAATTCTTATCCCATTTTAATTCAAGGTTAACTAAATTATATATGCATTTTCAATTTAATTCCTTTCCAGAATTTATTCAAGTTCATCTAAATTTTATTTAGCCCACCTGAATTTAAACCATTTCCTTTACTACTTTAAATAAGAATTTAATTATATCCATTTTTATTCATAACACAACTGAATTTTAATATTCAGCTTAATTCTATCTTAGTCGAAGTTAAACCAAATTCAATTTAATCTTAATTCTCCATATCCAAGTTCAACTTATTTACTAACTTTAGTTCACTTACCTCTTTTATATTTTATAATTGTTTCACCTTACCTTGCATTCCATTCAAAATTAAGTTCGAATTCACCATTCCATTTATTATTTCCATTTGTGATTATAATTCCATTTTACTTGAGTTAAAATCAAATCTTCCATTCTCAAGTTCTCCAACTTATTTACTTGTAAGTTTATATTGCTCATTTCAAACCAATCCACATTTTTATAATCACCATGTCAAATTTTAACACTTAATAGCTTAAGAATATGAATTCATTTGCACAATCATAAGCATTTACATTTCACCGTTACCTCAACTTCCATTTAATTCCAATTCATTTAGATTTAATTCAATTTCAAATTCTTAATTTTATTGAACTTATCACAAGTTAAATCCAGATATATTCCATTCACCTTCATTTATTCAAAGTAAATTTACATTCCATATATACTCAATTCTTCTTTAAATCAACTTTCCTTCATAAATTATGTAGTTGAATCATTTCAACTTTCACATTTTTATTTTAAAATAGAATTTCCAGAATTCAATTTACCCGGATTTATTTCAAAACCAATTTGAAATAAAAATCAACACATTTCTCTTTTGATATTCAAATCAAATACCAAATTCCAAAACAAACTGCTTTTACCAAACAATTTTCCTTTGAAAATTCCAAAATCACTTGTTTCCCAAACAAGTCCAAACAATGTCATAACCAACTATTTTGGTAGCAATCCATCACTTTAGAAACTCGAAAATGAATTCTAATGATGTGGCCAGCATCATCAGGATTATTTTCCAGCGACTGAAGTGAGTTCAATGCTTTCCACTTCCAAAATTCACCTCAAAACAATTTCTATTCAAAAATATTTCCCCAAAATATACTCCATTCTTACAAATGCTTTTGAAAACATTTCTAACATTTCCACAAAGTCAAACTCCCAAAACTTTGTTTAATTCCATTTGAAATCCCTTTCAAAATTTCCGGGGTCAAAATTCTAGTTTAAATCAAATTTTAATTTTTACTTTTCTTATTTAAAACATATCCAATCAATTCCATTTGGTTATAAACCATTTTAATATTTTAACTTCTTATTTGATTATAGAAGAAACAACCAAACAAACATCCAATATATATAATAATTTAGGAAACTTATTTCTTTATATATCAAAATACAATTTTGGGTAAAATTATTTCATTTACCCACATTAAAAATAATACTATGTCGGTTTATCTTGTTTAAGAGTTTAGAAACCCCTATCGATACGGTTGTACTTCCCGCACCGACCAGAATTCATAAACACTCAACCGATAAGTCAACACAGTACAAAAACAATTTTATATCCACTAACAAGTACGCTCTCATAGCTATTATTACACTCAACTCATTATAGAGTACTATTGACTCTATAAAAATGAGTAATTTTCCCCACCAAAGCCTAGGTTGTCGCCAACCTAAGCTCTGATACCAACTGTCACATCCCGCCCTTCACGACCCTCGAAAATCGACACAAAATACTCAACAGTATAATATGCCGACGATCGAATGCCGGAAAGACAGATTGTAGAAGAATAAGAAAGTAGATAGAAGAAGAAAGAACCAACCAAATCAGAATCTCACAATCGCAGCGGATAAAATATAATATATAGAACAGAACTTTACACAAATCAAAACTATATCTGTTTATATACAATACATCATCATCAGAGTATATCAATACAACCAACCATAATGAGATACATGACTAACACAATCATAGCAGCGGAATATAAACAAGTACGAATAATACGCCTCGACTCCAGCTCCTCTTCTGCTCCATAGCAACCTATCCTGAAATATACTCGGTCTGACCCGAGCATTATAATAAAATAACACCCGAGTCAGTCTGGAATACCAGCGCATCATAAATACACCCAATTGATTTTTTAAAGTTTCAAAAATCCTTTGAAAACAAAAGCATCTCGTAAGACCACGCCACAAATAAACATGTCGGGTTTTTACCTTACGATAGCTAAAACACTTTTATATTAAAATTCTCTGATATTATAATAGTGTCTATAGAAAGTAAAATAGAATCTAGCTGAAATGCTTGCATCTCACATTTCAACAATAGTTGGGCACAATCAAAACCGTACAGGCTCGTAGGGAGAATGGATTTCCAACGAATGACTAGGCACTGGGGTACCACCTGTCACAGTACGTGGCCTAGATCACAGTACCGAGGAGTACGCCCGCTCCCCTGCAACACAAGACCGGAATCATCCCTTACTGGATAATTCCAAGTAAAATCACCCCACGGTTGTGATCAGCAACCGCACCACTAAGCCGAAATAAAAGGGACATCTAGACAGGGATGACCTTACTCTCAAGTGGGGGCTACCCACGAAGCCTTGCTGCATATCCCCTGATTTTCAGTCATTCCCGGTTGATGAGGCTTGAGGCTAAACGATACCTTTATAGCACATATCCCTTAGAATGCCCATCGTCCACCTGACGATGTCACGAAAGCATTCGTCCATATAAGTCCGTCCCGGGTCCGAACGGAACCGAAGGCACTATTCCTACTACATCCATTTTGGAAATATCCTCAGGATTAGTAGCGACTAGCCCTTGCACTTCACTGCTCCATCTTCGACTCCGAACACGTTACACGAAACGTACAAACCGAATCGAAGTGGTATTCGAGTCTCCAGACCTAGAATCCCGGTATACGGAAACTCGATCCCGGTCTCTTCGAAACGATCAGCGCATTTAGCCAATATTGATAGTCGGTGGTTTAACTATCAATTAATGTTCACAAACATCCATACACATCCATCACACAATAAATAATCTCCATATTATTTATTTTCTTCTAATATCTTTCAAAGATATATGTCTCAAATTTTCAAAACTCGTTTGAAAACAATTTCCCAAAATTCTTCCTTTACAAGGTAAATCTCTTACCCTTTATTCCCATCGGGAATAACCAAGTATAAAACAAATTTGCATTTAAAACAGTTAAAAATACTTATACTGAAATATACTTTAAAATATGAAAATTTCTTCTATCTATTTACTCAAAATATAAATTTAAAATATGTGAAGAAAACTAGTCATTAACACATAAACTTTGATTTAAAAAAAATAGGGTTTAGTTTAACTAAATTCAAAATAGCGTTATAAGAAGAAAAATACTAATTTTAACAGCTTAAGCTAAAACCAACTTTTAAATAAATCCATTTGTAAAAATAATTGCTAATATACTCCCAAATTATTACGGTATTAAAAATTATTAATTTATTTCTTTAAAAATAACGATTTTCTTAAAAATACTTTTAAAACGATTTAAAACTTAACCTTAGTTAAATAAAATCTTTTTATAAAACATTTACTTGGTTTTCCCAGGGAAACGCTTTCCTGTTTCAAACATTTCAAAGTACTCTTCCATATAAATCCTCTGATTTATTTTCAATTCCATACTTATCTATAACTTCCTCCGAAGTTAAATCACAATTTTTCATTTCCGGAAATTCATTTTTAAATATAGTTTAAGCATTTTTAAATAAACATTTTGGTGAATTTTCAATGGAAGCCAAATTTCTAATTCACTTAATTAAATTCCAATGAAATACGGCATTTCAAAACATTCTATTTTTCATTTGAACTTGTTAATTTATAGTCGGAAACTCCATTTTAGCATATTTTTAATTTCCGGATAACATTAGTCATTATTAAAATAAACACCGTTATTTTAAACAATTTATAATTTCATAAATTTAATCTCCAAAAAATTTATATTTCATATTTATCGATTGAAAAATTTTCCCACAATATTAAATCCCAATTTTACCAATTTTTTTCATTTCCCATTCCAAACCAGATTTCAAATTCTATTTTTCAAAAATTCTTAATTTAACAATTTACTTATTTCGTAAAAACCCAATTTTGTCCATTTATAAATTAAATTCTGTAATTATGATTTATACAACAATTTCACAACACAATTAAATTTCCAGATTTATCAATCACAACATATAAACAGGTATTCAATAACAATTATAAAATAATTGCTACAATTGTGAGGAATCCAGTTGGATCCCTCCAACCTGTTTCTCTCTGCATCCACAAATATTAGCACATCACAATATAAATATCAATCCAGACTGATAATAACAATTATATTCAGCCATCCACACAGATATTTAAATATTAACTATTTAAAATGCCTAGCATCCAGATGTGAGTGAGAAAAACTCACTTTGAGTTCGGCGAGCGTTCGAAGTTTAAATTAAACCGGACGATGTCCGATTTAATCCAAATTTCTACTTGCCCGGAATGACTCCGGATCTGCGCCATCACGTAGCATGCGTTCCTGCGATTCCAACGCATCCAAAATCGTCTCAATCTGATATCGTATGCAAAATATATGGTTGTTTAAAGTTTGAATCTATAATTAAACAAATTCCCTTTTTAAATTTTAAATTTTATTATCAACCTAGATCTGACCGTTCATCACGATCACGTATCAGCCGCATCTCCTTCTTCCAAAACGCGACCCCTACTAGATAAATCCGAACCCAACTCGTTCCCCCCTAGGGCTTGAAATCGCGCCCCCCTAGACTCCACGATGAATCGATCAGCCACCACCAAACGGGACCCCTCAACCCCCTCGACGTTCGAGCCAAGTGCGGTGGCACTCGGTGCCCTGCTCGCCTTGATAATTGCGCACGAACGGAGACCACATCGGCCTCGTTCCTGGCTACCACAACAGCTCGTGCACGATCTCCACCGGTCAGTTTGAAGTGCTCGAAGAGCTCGTCGTCTTCGCAGTAGGAAGTTTTGGCTAATCGCTAGAGGATGGAGAGATAAATGAGGAAGAGCGAGGTTGTTTTTCGACCATTGAAGGCAATAGCCGGCGGCTCCAAAATAGATTAGGGTTTAGAGGAAATAATTGTGAATTTATATAAATTTTTAATAATATTATATTAATAAAATATCCCAAGTTAACCACAAACCCAAACGACCCAAACGAACTCCAATTCTCACGTTCCGACAGGCTATCCTAGGGTTTTTCCGCGTTTTGGACACAATGGAACAGGTTTCGTAAGCTAATTTGATCGTATGCGCGAGATATGGAATTAAACGATCAATTTAAAATTAAATCAGTTAAATCGATTTCGATGCGTTTCGAGCTGCCACGGTCACACGACAACTCCGATTGCTACGAAAATTGAAATTCAATAATAACTAACTATTACAGATCCAATGGAACTAGTTTCGTCGAATTCCGAGACTGTGCCCCGGAAGGCTATTTTCACTCGTCTATTAAATCAGGCGATTTCTGAAAATCGTCGAAAACGCTTCAAATTTCACTTTTAAAATTTTGTCAACTTAATAATAAATCATATAAAATGTATAACCACATTTAAAATCATTCTGGTTCAATCCAGATCAAAATCTGATTGTATTGCATTTTAATAATATTAAATTCATTTTTAAATTAATATAAAATCCCAAATATTAATTTATCAACTTAAAATTCCTCTAAAAGTCCAACAACATTATTTATGTCCAAATAGACTTTAAAATAAATTTAAAAACCATTTTTATCACTATTTACATCCAGATTTACCTTTATCTCAAATTTCGAATATTTAATTATTATTTTTCCATTAATCAAATTCAACGAGGATTACTATAATTAAAAATTACAGCTTATTCTATTAATTAAACCCGAATCCAATCATTTCAAAATCAATTAAGAATCCACATTAACATTTAAAACGAATTAAATGTTCAAATTCAATGGCTTAAAAATACGGGATGTTACAAACCCAAAACAAAATCCATGCTGATATCAACCCATGGTTTAGTAGGCACGGGTAATGGCATATACAATCCCGCATTCGTCGTTGTCCCTTTGGAAACTTGACAAATATGACATCTCTCCACAAATCTTTCAACTTCTTTTCTCATAGAAGGCCAAAAATATGATTGTGAGATCAACTGCAATGTACGATCTCTGCCCACGTGACCCTCTTCATGTAATTCTTTGACAATCTTCAACCTCAAGCTACAATCCGGAATACAAAATCGGTTTTCTTTGAACAAGAATCCATCTTTCATCACAAAATCATCAGAACTCCCTTCCTGCATCTGATCCAGCACTTTTGCAAAATAAGAATCTGAAATAAGCAACTCTGGCAACAAATCAAATCCCACTACTTCCACTCGCATAGTTG
Organism: Allium fistulosum; assembly: GCA_030737815.1. Taxonomy (NCBI): domain Eukaryota; kingdom Viridiplantae; phylum Streptophyta; class Magnoliopsida; order Asparagales; family Amaryllidaceae; genus Allium; species Allium fistulosum. The sequence goes on from CM060903.1 coordinate 261,335,725, forward strand.
TCAGCAAATGATTTCTACGGCTCAATGCATCGGCAACTCGGTTAGTAACTCCTGATTTGTGCTTCACAACGAAAGTAAATTGTTGTAAATAAGCAACCCACGAAGCATGCCTTGCTGAAATTTTATCTTGCCCCTGCAAATGTTTCAAAGCTTCATGGTCAGTGTATAGCACAAATTCTTTATGAAATAGATAGTGTCTTCAATGCTTTATGGCTTGGACTATAGCATAGAATTCCAAGTCATAAGTACTGTATCTCGTTTTAGCTCCCGTTAGTTTCTCACTAAAGTAGGCAATAGGATGACCCCTTTGACTCAACATTCCCCCAATTCCAACTTTGGACGCATTAGTATTTAGCTTAAAGAGTAACTGAAAGTCTGGATATTTAAGAATGGGCGTTGTGGTCAAGAGTGTCTTGATTCTCTAAAAAGCAGAATCAGCCTCTTCAGTCCAAACAAACTTCTTCCCTTTCATACATTCCGTAACTGGTGCCATCACGCAACTGAAGTGTGGAATGAATCTTCGATAGAATGATGCCAAACCATGGAAACTCCTCACTTCTGTTATTGTCTTAGGTTGTGGCCAATTTCGAATAGCTTCAACTTTACTCTGATCAACTTGAACACCATCCTTCGACACAATATAGCCCAAGAATAGAATACTTGTAGTCATGAAGGTACACTTCTTCGTTGCAGCATAAAATTTCTCACGTCGTAAAATTAACAACACTTCCCGCAAATATTGTAGGTGTTCTTCAGGGCTTCCACTGTAGATCAAGATGTCATCAAAATATACCACTACGAACTTCCCGATAAATGGTCTAAAGATCTGATTCATCACTCTCATGAATGTACTCGGGGCATTTGACAAGCCAAACGGCATCACCAACCATTCGTATAGACCCTCCCGAGTTTTAAAAGCAGTCTTCCACTCATCACCCGGTCTAATACGAATCTGATGGTATCCACTTTTCAAGTCAATCTTCGAAAACACAACAGCACCGCTCAACTGATCCAACAGATCATTTAGTCTCGGCATAGGAAATCGATATCTTACCGTAATCTTATTCAATGCTCTACTATCTGTGCACATTCTCCTCGTTCCATCCTTATTCGGCACCAACAAAGCTGGCACTGCACAAGGACTCAAACTCTCCTGAACACGCCCTTGTTCCAGTAATTCCTCCACATGTCTTCTCAACTCCTCGTGTTCTTTTGGACTCATCCGATAGTGCGGTCTATGAGGCAATGCAGCACCTGACACCAAGTCAATCTGATGCTGTATGTCTCTAAGCGGTGGTAACTCCTTCGGCAACTCCTCTGGAAACACATCTTTGAATTCCTCCAAAACTGGTTTCTCTTCCTCTGGAACTACAGTAACTTCACTGCTTTCATGCCCAATCAACATAAAAATTTCAGGACTCTCATCTACCTCTTCCACGAACTCCTTCAAGGACAACAAAGTCTTCAATTCCTCAATCTCCTCCAGTTTGTTCTCATTCTGCTGTCGCTTCTTCGTAACTAAAGTGATTTTCGTGCCCTCGAACAAGAAACTGTAGCTATTTGTTCGACCATTATGTTGTACCTCCCGATCGTACTGCCACGGCCTTCCCAACAGCAAATGGCAAACATCCATGTCAACCACGTCACACCAAATCTCATCTTTGTATTTCTTCCCAATAGAAAATGGAACATTAGCTCGCCTCTCTACCTTCACTTCTCCTCCTTTCCTCAACCAAGCAAGTTTATAGGGACTAGGATGTTTCTCCGTTTTCAACTTCAACTTCTTCACAGCCTCGGTAGAAATGATGTTATCACAGCTGCCCGCATCAATAACAAACTTACAAACCTTTCCCAAAATAGTGCACGTTGACTGAAAAATGTTACTCCTCAACCAACTCGACTCCTCTTCCTGCTTTGGGGTTAAACAAGATCTTCGTAGCATCAGATTACATCCCTCGTCTCCCGACACCTCTTCTTCCTCCTCATCACGGTGTGAATTGAGATCTTCTTCTACATCCTCATCCTCCACTTCAGCAATCATAGTTCTCTTCTTCGGTTTCGGACATTCGTTGCTCTTGTGACCCACTTCCTGACAATTATAGCATTTGAAATTGGTATTGACTTTTGGTTTAGCCACTTCATGAACAACCGGCTTACTCGATGCTTTCGGAATATTAGAACTACTACCCGCTCCTTTGTTCTGCCCCGTAAAACTTGGAAACACACCTCCCCCACGTCTACCTTGTTTCTCCCAAGCCAATGCCTTTTGATGTGCTTCTGCCATAGATCTAGGGTCGAACATGTTCACCATATCCTGGATCTGTGTTCTAAGTCCCCCAACAAACCTAGCGGTTAATTGTTCTTCTGTCTCCAAAATGTCATTTCGAGCAATCAATTGGTAGAACTCATAAGCATAATCAGCAACAGTCTTCGTCCCTTGCCTCAGGTTCTATAATCTCTGATACATTAGTGATTGGTAATTGTAGGGCAAGACAGTAGCCTTCATCAATTTCTTTATCTTCTCCCAAACAACAATCTTCGACTTCCCCATTCGCTCTCTAGTAAGTTTGGTTTGCTGCCACCACGCCATAGCTCTCCCCCTCAACCTTGTAGCAACCAACTTTACTTTACGATCTTCCGGAACCTCCTTGAAGTCAAAAATTTCCTCAACATAAGCTAGCCAATCAAGAAATTCCTCAGCCTGCATACCTCCCTTGAATTCCGGTATTTCAGTTTTCATCCCGGATTCCCATTTGTGATCATACTCCGAATGATTTTTTCCTTGACCTCGTCCTCGTCCATGAACACTACCACCATCAAAATCCTCTTCAAAATCTGATGTATATCGATGTCGATCCTGACCACCAACATCTCTACTACCACCATTTCTTCCACCAACATTCCTTCGATCTACATTCCTCCGATCACGATCATTCACATTTCTATCACGACTTCGATCATCAACATTTCTATCACAATCTCGATCCACGCTTCTATGATCACTATCAACACTTCTCTCTCGATTTGAATGTGGTGAAACTCTACTTCTCCCATGGCTCGATTCAGGTGAAACTCTTCTCTGATTTTGATTCATCTCCAACATCATTCTCTCTAATCGACCAATCCCTTCATTAAGCTTCTCATTAAAGTTTTCGTTAATTCTTTGCTCCATCTCATCGGCCTCTTCTCTCCCATACAAAGCATCAATGTTGCGATAACGGTTAGCTCTTCTCGGAGGCATGATCACTCTTCAACAAATTCCAACAAAAACTTCACTTCGATCTAAAAATCTTCAAATCAAAACTACCCACTTGTTGAAATCTTCAAAAATTCACCAAACGAACAAATCTCTTCAAGATCTCGATAATCCACTTCTCCAAATGATGTAAATCTCGCACAACTCCAAAAATCTACGCAAACTCCTTGCGTTCTAGCTCTGATACCAAATGACGCAGCGGAAATAAAACTTGACGACGAATTGAAGAATTCGTGTCAAACTAATTGATGAAACGATTAGATGAAGCAATATGAATCGATGAATTAATGATACCCAATGCCCAAATCCGTTGATCACGAGGATACCGGACTTTAGTTATCTTCGACACGTTGATCGCGCACGATGCCGTGAGAGAAGATCTACAATTCTTCGACGTTGATCAAGCGCACTTGATTCTGTGAATTGGCTTCAACAATCGTTGATTCGAGCGCACTCGAATGCCTAAGGTGGAGATAGGAGATAACACTCAACTACCAATTTTAATGGTGGCACAAGCACACAAAAGAAATTTTATTCAAATTCAACAACAACATTACAAATGACACTACCCGCCTATTTATAGGCTTACAACTCAACACTTACATCACAACACTTAGGTCGTGAATGACCTAAAACTTGCGACCTAAAAACAAAGTAACAATACAACACTTTTCATTATAGAGTATATCACGCAACCTACGACTTAAGACTATTAACGACTTACGAGTTAAAATCCTACGACCTAAAATACATTCACGCGACCTAAAAGTAACTCACACGACCTAAAATTACTCACGCGACCTAGCTTCTGGCGGCCTTGCCTCGTTCACGACTTAAGGCGCTCGCGTTTCAACTACTTCGACATTGATGAGGCGGAGTAAGGTCGCACGATAGAAGTCTTAGGCCGCGCGCGACTTAGAGCATTAGGTCGCTCGCGAGTTGATGAGGCGGGGTAAGGTCGTTCGCGACTTAGAGCAGAGGTAGTAGGTCGCTCGATTGAAGCTTTAGGTCGTTCGGTGGAGTTAGGTCTTGGAGATGGAGTTAGGTCGGAGAGCATTAGGTCGTTGGGTGTCGATTTAGGTCGTTGGTTGGTTAGGTCGCGCTGGTGGTTAGGTCGTAGAGATTGGTAGGTTGTGAAGGTGGAGATAGGTCGCTCGCGACTTAAAAAGGCAAAGTTAGGTCGTTCGCGAGCTAGAATAGGTCGTCTACGACCTAAAGAATTCTGCCCTGATTCTTCCTCTCGTTCTTGGGCTTCGCCACCAATGTAAACCACTCGCGATGTCGAGGTACGCGCTGCATCACTTATACATACATAATCTACACTTATATATACATGAACTTGAACATACATGTGCGCGCGCGTGCAGAGATCCCTCAAGGCTACAATACAAACCACTTGCGAACAGTTACTTCGAGCAACCACTCTTACTCCCACTCCCAAGCATATTTGCTCAAACACCTATTCAAACTTCCCCTACTCAAATAACTCCGGATGAGAGCCTCAAACGAGATCTTTTATCTCCTGAGTATAATCATTTGGATCCTCACTCCATTGCAGTTTGCATCTTCGTTAGTTTCAATCTATTGTTTCTCATCTCATTCTCATCTAAGCTGACTAAACGAGCAAGTTGTTGCACGAACGTCAACTTTGACATTGATCTTGTTGAATTTTGTCGACATTATATGGAGAATTGAAGAGATCGAGAATAGCTTGATAAACAGTGAAAACGGCGCGCTAATCGGATCATGGATGCTCAAGTTATCGTGAATTGAAGTTGGGTGAAACACAGGAAGTCGGACGTCTGGTAGGAATCCCCATACGTCTGACAGCAGGTTTATTGTAACCTGAAAGTTGTGCAAGTCGTCTGAAAGGTCTTGCTAGACATCTAGCAACAGGAATTCTACATCCCGAGAATAGAGCCAGACGTCTGAGGGGGTTTGCCAAACGTCTGACCCACTGCAGTTTGTTAGTCCATAGGATAGTAGGTTTTGATGACAACAACTATAGAAGTGTTATAAAATATATATGTGCAGGAAATCTATATGCAGGTATCAACAAAAGAAGACTGTACAGTAAAGAAGACAAAGATCAAGAGTTCAAGATTGAAGACTCATGAGATTCAAGATATTCAAGAGTTCAAGACAAATAATATAGTTAGGTTAGATATTTGTTAAAACTCCTTGAAAGCACTATCATTTTTTTTTATCCAATTTACTCGTGGAATGGAATCCACTTCGTTCTTGTTAAAGGGATGGAACCCTAGTGAGATGGAACTCACGAAATATCTAGTGGAACGGATAGTAGCCCTATTTTGTTATCCACTAATTTTGATTCAAAATGATTTTCAAAATTATCTCTTGTTTCATAAAATGATTTTCAAATATTCCTTTTCAAAAGAAAAACCTTCGTTCGTATTTCCAAAAATGTTTTAGCCTCAAAATCATATTTATCATTTTGTTATATTTTGATTTCAAAATTGTCCTTGATATTTTAGCCTCAAAATCTATTTTAATATTATATTTACTTTAGTTTATTTACTTTGATTTTTAAATATATTTTAATATATATACATATATACATTCATAAGTATTTCTACTTCTAAATACCTTTTACAAATACATAGAGTCCATTTGAATAAAGTTGCATATGTTTTAAATCATCATTTTCAAAATAAAGCAAATCATCACTTTTTACTAGACCATGTCGACATCCTCTTTACTTGTCATGTCGACATACTTCCCGTTATAGCAAAGGTTGTTTTCAAAAGAAGTGTCTATTCGTTTAAATCTCTTTGAATGGACACATCCATTCATTCTCTATAAATAGAGACTGTTATGGACGTTTTCCAGTAACTACTTTCTTTATTTTCTCTCCTCTTTATTCTCTTATCTTATTTTCTAATCATCCTATCCATATTCTGCCAAAATCTTAAGAGAATCAATCCAGAATATCTCTAGTTTGATTCTCTGCCACTCTCTTCAAAGAATCTCAGTGCTTATCAGAGTTATAGATACATTTGTACTCAAATAAACTTGTTTAGGGTTATAAAGGTGTGATCGTGTCCTTGGAAATCGATCGGGTGAACTTGTGTCCTGTGAATCAAGTGGTTCTACCCAGAGACCTGAGAATCTGGAGGGTGTACCTCGTCGCCTTGGAATCGAGGGATTGTAATCTAGATTATTATTGAATAGAAAGCCGTACGAGTTGTGCGGGACTGGATGTAGGGTAACACCGAACCAGTATAAAATTCCTGGTGTGTTCTTTCCTTTACTTGCTTTTTATTTATATTTGCATCTGTTTGTGATTCTGTGATTTGATCTGTGATTGTGTATTTGCATTAAGATAGTTAAACCAATTTAAATCAAAGAAGTTTTAAAGAAATCCTTAAAACACTATTCACCCCCCCTCTAGTGTTAAATAGCCTTAAGATCATCTTCCGCGTCCCTTTCATTTGGTATCAAAGCAAGTTTTTCAAAGTATTCATAATCTGATTTTTGAAAAGTTCATGGCTAAGTTTGAAATGTTTCCTAAAAATAATTTTTTATTGATCAAATCATTGTGGTCTCATAAATTGATGCATGATAGTTATATAGAATCAGGTAATCTACAAAAGTTGCTCACTGTGCAGGAATCTTGCTTCATGGCGACAAATGAACCTATTCACAATGGACAAGTTGTGCAAATAAGGAAAAACAAGTGGATACTTGATAGTGGATGTTCAAGACATATGACAGGAAATCCAGAGATTCTCAATGACATTATTTACAAGGATGGAGGATTGGTTAATTTTGGGGATAATTCAAAAGGTTATGTAGTTGGCATCGGCAATGTAGGTAATTCTGAAACTCCTATTATTTCAAATGTTTTGTTAGTTAAAAATCTACAACATAATCTACTTAGTATTAGTCAGTTATGTGATAAAGGATATAGGATTAAATTTGAAAAAGACAAGTGTCACATCGAAGATAATAAATCTAATATTATCTTTGAGGGAGTTAGGAAAAAGAATATCTATATTCTCAGTATGAAAATTTCAAATGATAATCTATGTCTTTTGGCCAATACAAGTGACCCTTGGACTTGGCATAAGAGATTTGGACATTTGAATTTTAAACTCTTATCTAGACTATCCAAACTTGATCTAGTAAGAGGCCTCCCTAAGATGCAATTTAAAGTAGATAGTATATGTGATGCATGTCAATTAGGAAAACTTAGAAAAAGTTCCTTTAAACTTAAAGATATGATTTCTACTTCAAAACCTCTTGAGTTACTTCACCTAGATTTATTTGGTCCATCTCAGATTCAATCAATCAACCATAGTAAATATGTCTTTGTAATTGTGGATGATTATTCCAGATATACATGGACAATCTTTCTGAAACATAAAAGTGATACTTTTGATTATTTTAAAAGTTTTTCAAAAAGAGTTCAAAACCAACTTTCTTCCAAGATCATCACTATTCGTAGTGATCACGGTGGTGAATTTGAAAATGAGAAGTTTGAGGAATTCTGTAATCAGAAGGGAATTACTCACAATTTTTCGTTTCCAAGAACTCCACAACAAAACGAAGTAGTTGAGCGTAAGAATAGGACGATTCAAGAGTGTGCTAGAACTCTACTTTCTGATAGTAAATTACCAAAACATTTTTGGGCTGAAGCAGTTGCAACAGCCTGTTATATTTTGAATAGGATTCTAATTAGACCTCTAACCAATAAAACACCTTATGAACTTCTTTTCAATAAGAAACCTAAGGTATCTTATTTCAGAATTTTTGGAAGTAAATGTTTTATCTTAAATACAAAAGATAATTTAGATAAGTTTGATCCTAAATCCGACAAAGGAATCTTTATCGGATATTCTAACAGGAGTAAAGCTTATAGAGTTTTTAATCTAAGAACAAACACTATTAAAGAAACTTTACATGTTTCCTTTGATGAAAATTTCAAAGAAGTTGATCAGACTAATGATGAGGATGACTTAGTTATTTCTAATCATGAATCTGTAGATGCTACAAATGAAACTTTTCATCCAAATAAAAAGATTAGGCTTTTAAAAGATCACCCTGTAGAAAATATTCTAGGAGATATGCAATCTGTTGTTAAAACTAGGAATCAATTAAACAGTATGAGTCATGTTGCTTTTATATCCTCAATAGAACCTAAAAATCCAAAGGAAGCATCAACTAATGATTCATGGATTCTTGCTATGCAAGAAGAATTGAATCAATTCACCAGAAATGATGTTTGGGAACTTGTTCCTAGACCTGAGGATAAATCCATTATAGGCACTAAATGGGTATATAAAAATAAATTAAATGAATTAGGTGAGGTCGTTAGAAATAAGGCTCGACTCGTTGCACAAGGTTATTGTCAAGAAGAAGGTATAGATTATGACGAAACCTTTGCACCCGTAGCAAGATTAGAAGCTATTAGAATTCTGCTTGCTTTCGCTAATTTCAATAATTTCAAACTTTTTCAAATGGATGTCAAGAGTGCCTTTCTAAATGGTTTTGTAAAAGAGGAAGTTTATGTTGAACAACCTCCACTCTTTGAAGATACAAAATTTCCAAATCATGTTTTTAAATTAAAGAAAGCCCTGTATGGTCTAAAACAAGCTCCTAGAGCTTGGTATGATAGACTTAGGTCTTATCTTTTGCAATCTGATTTTGAAATAGGTAAGGTAGATAACACACTTTTTATTAAAAGAAATAAAAACGATATTCAACTTGTACAAGTGTACGTAGATGATATTATATTTGGATCAACCAATTCTGACATGAACAAAGAATTTTCAGACATTATGACAAAAGAGTTTGAGATGAGTCATATGGGTGAACTTAACTTTTTCCTAGGATTACAAATCAAACAATTAGATAATGGTATCTTTATCAGTCAAGAGAAGTATGAGAGAGAGTTAGTTAGTAAATTTGGCTTGACCAATGTGAGTGGAAAACCAACTCCCATGGCAACCAATATAGCGTTAAGTAAGGATGATCTATCCAAAGACGTAGATCAAACCTTGTATAGAGGAATGATTGGATCACTTCTCTATATAACTGCTAGTAGACCAGATATCATGAACAGTGTCTGTCTCTGTGCAAGATATCAATCTCAACCCAAGGAAACTCATCTAAAAGCTGTGAAACGTATCATTCGATATGTTAAACACACCTTTGATTATGGATTGTTCTACCCTAAGAATGATTCATTTGAATTAGTTTCCTACTGTGATGCTGACTATGCTGGGTGTAAGTCAGACCGAAAGAGTACAAGTGGAACTTGTCACTTTCTAGGTCATTCCTTAATTTCCTGGTTCAGTAAAAAGCAGAATACTGTTTCCCTATCAACAACTGAAGCAGAGTATGTTTCTGCTGCTTTAGCTTGTTCTCAAGTTTTGTATATGCAACAAACCTTGAATGATTTTGGTATATCTATCACAAAATCTCCAATTTTCTGTGATAACACTAGTGCCATTAGTTTGTCCAAAAACCCAACTCTCCATGCCCGAACTAAACATATTGACATTAGACACCATTTTCTAAGAGATAACGTAAATAAAGAGAAAATTTCTCTTGATTTCGTTAATTCTGAAAATCAAATAGCTGATATTTTAACCAAACCTTTAGGAGAATCTGTCTTCACCAAGTTAAGAAGAGAATTAGGTATATGTTCTCTTTCTGAAATATAGTATATAGTATAGTAGTATACATAGGGTATATATGAATGATTTCTTAACCATAGCATTTTACAACACCATGTCGACATAGTATTCATGCGTCATGTCGACATGAAACGGTAAAAATGTCAATTCGTTTTTCCCTCTAATTTTTGAATGGGTGGTTATTTAATTCACCCATTCCGAGTTTCTCTTCCCTCCAATCATTATTTCTTCATACTACTTTCTGTAAACATCAAATCCATGGCTTCCACATCCAATCCTAATCAAATTTCACCGGTTCCTTTCCCTTTTCCTTCACAAGGCCCTTTCCAAAACTCCATACTTGCTCGTGTCATCAAAATAGAGGAGAAAGTTGATGATTCGCTGCAGATGTTAACTGAAATGCAAGTTCAACAATTGAGAATGGCAAGAGAGCAAGAGAAACAAGGGAAAATTCTGAGGAATCTTCAAAAATTCCTCATGGATAATCATGCCAATCCAATTGTAATTGAAGATTCTTCTAACATAGAAGCAAATGAAGAAGGAGAAGAAGACGAAGACGAAGAAGAAGAGGAAGAACCAATGGAGGAAGAAACTGATGATGAAGCAGTATGTGTAGGGGAAGTCTGTTTTGATGCTTATGGGAACATTGTGGAACAACATGGAAATTTCTGTTTCCATTACCTAAATTGTCCTGTCCACAAGTCTCCCATCATCAAAAACAACCGTTGAGTTGTTTATTTTCTTGTTTTAGTAATTTATGTGTTTATAAGTTTAAATAGTCATGTATATAGTAATATTGAAATGAATAAAATAATCTGTGGTTACACGTATTATTCTCATTCTTATATTACTCATATATATCATTCTGAGTATACAATATTTAGCATTGTTATATCTAGTTTCAGTATTATTAATGATAACACTATCATTAATATCATAGATTTAGGGGGAGTTAATGTCATTTTTTTGTTGATGACAAAGGGGGAGAAGTATAAAATAGGTTAGTTAGGCATAGATTAAGGGGGAGTTATTAGATTTAGGGGGAGTTATAAGGAGAATATAAATATTTTATAAACAAAGGTTGTCATCATCAAAAAGGGGGAGAATGTTAGTCCATAGGATAGTAGGTTTTGATGACAACAACTATAGAAGTGTTATAAAATATATATGTGCAGGAAATCTATATGCAGGTATCAACAAAAGAAGACTGTACAGTAAAGAAGACAAAGATCAAGAGTTCAAGATTGAAGACTCATGAGATTCAAGATATTCAAGAGTTCAAGACAAATAATATAGTTAGGTTAGATATTTGTTAAAACTCCTTGAAAGCACTATCATTTTTTTTATCCAATTTACTCGTGGAATGGAATCCACTTCGTTCTTGTTAAAGGGATGGAACCCTAGTGAGATGGAACTCACGAAATATCTAGTGGAACGGATAGTAGCCCTATTTTGTTATCCACTAATTTTGATTCAAAATGATTTTCAAAATTATCTCTTGTTTCATAAAATGATTTTCAAATATTCCTTTTCAAAAGAAAAACCTTCGTTCGTATTTCCAAAAATGTTTTAGCCTCAAAATCATATTTATCATTTTGTTATATTTTGATTTCAAAATTGTCCTTGATATTTTAGCCTCAAAATCTATTTTAATATTATATTTACTTTAGTTTATTTACTTTGATTTTTAAATATATTTTAATATATATACATTCATAAGTATTTCTACTTCTAAATACCTTTTACAAATACATAGAGTCCATTTGAATAAAGTTGCATATGTTTTAAATCATCATTTTCAAAATAAAGCAAATCATCACTTTTTACTAGACCATGTCGACATCCTCTTTACTTGTCATGTCGACATACTTCCCGTTATAGCAAAGGTTGTTTTCAAAAGAAGTGTCTATTCGTTTAAATCTCTTTGAATGGACACATCCATTCATTCTCTATAAATAGAGACTGTTATGGACGTTTTCCAGTAACTACTTTCTTTATTTTCTCTCCTCTTTATTCTCTTATCTTATTTTCTAATCATCCTATCCATATTCTGCCAAAATCTTAAGAGAATCAATCCAGAATATCTCTAGTTTGATTCTCTGCCACTCTCTTCAAAGAATCTCAGTGCTTATCAGAGTTATAGATACATTTGTACTCAAATAAACTTGTTTAGGGTTATAAAGGTGTGATCGTGTCCTTCGAAATCGATCGGGTGAACTTGTGTCCTGTGAATCAAGTGGTTCTACCCAGAGACCTGAGAATCTGGAGGGTGTACCTCGTCGCCTTGGAATCGAGGGATTGTAATCTAGATTATTATTGAATAGAAAGCCGTACGAGTTGTGCGGGACTGGATGTAGGGTAACACCGAACCAGTATAAAATTCCTGGTGTGTTCTTTCCTTTACTTGCTTTTTATTTATATTTGCATCTGTTTGTGATTCTGTGATTTGATCTGTGATTGTGTATTTGCATTAAGATAGTTAAACCAATTTAAATCAAAGAAGTTTTAAAGAAATCCTTAAAACACTATTCACCCCCCTCTAGTGTTAAATAGCCTTAAGATCATCTTCCGCGTCCCTTTCACAGTTTTGATTTTTCAGCCCAGAATTTGTGTATTTGCTTGTGTGGGCTTCAAGAGGCAAATTGGGTATTTGCCAAGGAAGGATTGTTCATAATATAAGCTATTTTCAGAATTCAAAGAATAGATAACTTCAAGGGTTTTGATCAAGAGTTTATCCTCAATCAAATAGGGTTTAACCAAAACCCAATTTTCTTCAATTATATTCTCCACAAATCTATTCTATTTGAATATTGACCATTGCAATCAATCTCCTGTCGGAGGTGGTGTGGTGCACTTGGTCGCGGTTAGCACCTATGACGATGCGGCGATGGTCGGAGCTCCCTGGCGGTGGCGTGGTGTAGTGAAGATCGCGGCATGGACGATGCAGACTAGGGAATCATTCGTGATTAGCTTGTAATTCATGTATTAATGAATTAATTAGTACTAAATTAATTCAAATCTTATAAATTCAATATCTTGCTCATACGAGGTCTATTTCGGATGATGTAAGTTGCGTTAGACTCGTAGGAATGTCGTCTATGTTTTGGAATTGGATTTGCCAAGTATGGAGCTAGTTAAATTTTGAGCTAAAATCGAACGTCGTTCAATTTTAGACTAAACCGAAACGCGAAAGCATTAACTGGAATTTTGGTAAGTTGACCCTTCTTTAAATAAATTATATGACATTTATGTTGTTATAGATTGTTATTGAATGCTTGGATGATAATTGATAGTTTTAATGAAGTATAGATTCGTCACAAAATTATAGTTATTTAATTTAATTACATTTAACGTAGTTGAATTAGTTATACTTCGTTTGGGATATCTATTTAGTAGAATAAAACTTCGTTTTACTATAACTAAATTGAATAGAATATTTGGACATCAATCGAGCAGAATAAATCACTGTTTTTTTCTTGCAAAGTAAAACAATTATTATTGTTGGACTGTTTATTTGGATTTGAATTCCCGCTGGATAGCAAATGGCATATATATCCATTTTGTTACAAGGGAAAAAAAGGAGAAGTCGGAGTGTTTTCGTAGCGAATAAATCGCTGCGCAACACTTCAAAAAATACATATACATATGTGTTATTTACAGAGAACTATTGTAGAGAGACCCAAAGGAGTTTCTCACCATTATTTATTTACTGTTATCTGAATATTATTTATATTCTTTATTTTCTTATATTGATGTTTGGTTGAAATATTTGTGACATACTGTTTGAATTGTGTAAGTGTCATTATAGCGATTTCCGCTATACCGCACTTATGAAATAACACCTCCTTAAATCCTTGTGTTATTAAACTTATGCTTATACAAAATAAACATTTGACCGCGTTTTTACACTTTGAAAGTTGTTTAAACTATATTTTCAGGTATTTTGAGAATTTTGGAAATAAAGGCTAAGTATTGATTTAAAATTTCTAAAAGGAGTGTTAAATTTGGTTTATTATCTTTTGAGATATTTACTGTTGTTTAAATTTATAAATGATTATAAATTTGATTAATCCCCTTTCGGGATAATTTACGTTGTTTTAAATTTATAAAAGATTATTAATTTGATTTATTATCCTTAGGGATGATTAATGGTTTTTGAAATATATAAAAAGATTATAACTTGATTTATGGTCTTTTGGGTATAATTAACATAGTTTTAAATTTTATAAAAGAATTATATCAGTTACTTTTCAAGATGATTAACATTGTTTAAAAATTAATAAAAGTTTTTAAATTTTTTTATTACTTTCTAGGATAAATAAATATTGTTTCAAAAGTCATAAATGATAGTTTATAAATGTGGAAATCCTTAAAGAGGGATGTTTAAAAACAAAGCTAGGTTTAACTTTTTAGTACACTTAGAAATATTATTTGCCTCTTTAAAAAAATATTTTTAAAGAGTGTTTTTAAAGTGTTTTACAAATATTTGTGATGTGAAAATCAAGCACAAGTAAGAATTAAATGTTTTAAATCTTGATCCATTTATTTATGACAAGTGTATGTGATCTAATTCCCATATACAATCATTCGTTTACTTTCGATGGTTGATTTCTCAATTATCGATTTTGATATCATTCATAGTGCTCCGTCAATCTAAGACAAATTGTCACTCATTTTGAGCATTGGCATCCAACACCATGGAAACTAAAATGAAAGAGCGAGTGGGAGCCAAGCCATATGGGTCGCACTCATTAGGATATATTCATATTTATCTAGAAAGTTGTTGGTAGCATGCATGTGTTGATGTGAGTATATTCAGATGTTCATGCGAGGTATGGTCCAACTTGGAAGTTCCCTAGAGTGATGCGTGTTTGGCGTAGGCTCTCAAGTATATTTATCTAGAGATATGCATTCAATGTTGGGGGTGCGCCCTCCTAGTCAGGTTTGATAAATTCATTTTCCTTGTTTCTATTCGAACCTTGGAGTTAATCCACTACAACAAAATATGATATTAATAACGCTATTTAATAACGCGTTATTCTGAAGCGTTATTATTGACCCTTAATTATCTAGTTACCGGTTGATTTTTGTTCTCCCTACAGGTGTAACGCGCGCATCCCCCTTCCCCTTCACGTGTAACGCTGCCCCAAAACATCTCCCTCCAACTTCCCAAATTATTTTCCCTCTCCCTCCAAAACGTTCCGCCTCCCTCCAAAATGCACGCATCTCCCTCCTCTAAATTACGTTAGTGATTCGAAGACTCCAAAACGCGCGCAGCTCCCTCCTCCAAATTACATTAGCGATTCGAAGAAAGCAGAAACCGTGTCAAGATTTGTCGAAGAAAGCAAACTCCTTCGATTTCGAAGCTAGGGCTTTGCGTGTAGCTCCGATCTGTCGAAGCTAGGGCTTCGCATTTTGGATATAATATTCGATTTTGCTTCTGGTAAGCGATATAATATTCGATTCTGGTAACAAGATACGGTGAGGGGAGCAAACGAATCTAACAATTATTAGTTTGTTTGCTTTAGCAGCACGAACGGCTCTCCTTCTTTCTAACCAAATGTCAGATCTCTTCATCTTCGA
The DNA here is from genome assembly GCA_030737815.1 of Allium fistulosum. NCBI lineage: Eukaryota > Viridiplantae > Streptophyta > Magnoliopsida > Asparagales > Amaryllidaceae > Allium > Allium fistulosum. The sequence goes on from CM060903.1 coordinate 261,351,226, forward strand.
TTTCTTAATTTTTCTTCTGCTTTTGAGTTAGATCTGAGCTTCTGGTTTTGGATTTCGAATTTGGATCTTGCTGCTTGCTACCGTACTCGGTATCTTATGTTAGTTATAGCTTAATTTCGTGGTTTTTATTGCTGTTCAACTTAAGTTAATCAATTTAGAAATTTTTTAGTAGAGTAATGTGCATTTTCATTTTCAGTATTATTTTTGTTCTTGCCGAATTATGCGTTTCACAAAATGAATAATTGTTGCTATGGTTAAGTCTGAATTTCAATATTTTGTAATTTTGCAGTGAAATAGTTGATACTTATGAGCCAAATCCTGTTTTATATATGGAAAATAGTTTGGTTTGTAAATATAGAAGATTTGAGAAATAGTTGGTGGAATTGATATTCTATTTTCGTAAGATGTCCTTATTTAACTTTTATTGCGAGCTCAGCAATTGTAGTAGGTTAGTATGTTAACTTAGGTTGGCAAAATTGCATTACCTTTAGTAATTCCTGTTACCCATCCTTTATAGTGAACACTGAACTCCAGTTTGTTTTATAAATATACATCAACAACATTATCATGTGCTAAACGCTTTATCTTTTTTTCATTTATTTTTTTCAAACAAGCAGTTATTGTTTAGTATTAACTCTTGATATATTGATAACTTTAATCTTATGACTTACATAAACTATAGTTACCAGCTTTATTCTCAACCATATACAATGATATCAGGATATAATCACTTAAAGCCTTCATTCACAACGCCATGGGCAAATCTTCGAAGTGGCTTAAATCTTTAGTTGGACTCAAGAAGCAAGATAAATCCCCAGTCTTTGACAATGATGGAAACGTGAGTAAATCCATTTGTTCTTGATTTTAATATGTTCCATTAATCTTTACAATACCGTTATATTCTTTTCACATGATAGCCACAACATGTAGAACAATCTCATTTTCCATACTATAAGACACTACAAATATGTTGGCATGATAGCTTATCTTATATGCTTTACTGCAGAAGAAAGGAACTGGTCGATTTTGGCATCGGAGGAGACAATCACAAGATCTTGATTATGCAATCAAAGATGAAAACTTCTTTGTCAATACTGCTCCTTCAACAGAAGAATATGATCCACAATTGAGTTCAATTTCTACATCTTCATTACACGTGCAGCTCTCCTACTAGACTGAGCAAAATCTAAAAGAGGAGTATGCTGCCACAGTTATCCAATCTTCTTTTCGAGCATTCTTGGTATTTACATTTTTGTTTCAATATCTTTTAGTATCTCTATGTTCCGCACATATACATCAACATCTGACGAAAGTTCATTCACATGTCAGTATACATGGGTTTGCAATGAAAAATGCATCATTTTTTTAGCACGGTAAATTAATGCCAACAGTGTCGATCTTGGGGATCGAACTCATGGCCTTTAATCTCAGGCATCATTTTTTTTATTGTGACATTATCTATTTCTACTCCACCATGCCCCCAAACAATCAAATGTTAAGTTTTAACATGTTCGCTTACGACAAATCTTCCAATTTTGGTATACCAAATCCACCTTCTACTTTTTGTTTACATACATCAGCTCAATTTAATTTGTGGGATACACTTTGCCATAGAAAATTTGAGCATATCGAGTTTTTCTTCTTAATAACAGACATGGGGTCTGACAAAAATGCATCTAGAAATCAATAATGGGATAAATAACAGTTTTATTAAGTTCAATTATGCCACTTATATTTAACAACTTATTATTACAATTGTTAATTTTTCTATTTATTTTGTCCAATAGTGGCCAGAAATCTCTTGCTTTAGTTTACTAGTGAATAGAGGAACACCCAGATACAGTGTTCTTTCATGTTGAATAATTTTGATCGGTAATATGTAAATATGATAAATCAGTTAAAGTAATATTTTAAAGTAAGGTATGAAAATAGCAACCAAAGCTAGGTGGTTTAGAAATTAAGAGTTAATTATTTAACTTAGAAAAGCATGAAGATAAAGTATGTGGGCATGAATTTTTAACTGGCTCGGCTTTTTCAAAGGTTGGTGAATTGAGGAAGTCGTTTGAGGATTCAAAAGATGGAGTGTTGGAGACTACTTTGTATATTAGTTATCTTTCGGGTTATGTTCTTGAGATTGATAGGCAAAAGGTTGTTGGCATTGGTAAGGATTTCAAATTCCTTCTGACATTGTTGTTCTTTTACGATGATCTATTCTTAAAAATTTAAATTTGAATTTCATAATCTGTGCAGTAAGCTTCTTGGCACAAGTTGGTGGTCTTTATACCATAAGCCTGGCAGTTTTCTTATTCCTAATGTTGCAAGTAAGTTTTACTTTACCATCATCTTCATCAACTATTAAATTTTACTTGCATGTGTAAATATAATTCTTGAAGAATGATTATAATGATGTTTATGTTATCCACAGTGTGAAGCTAGATTCAAAGGTTTCCGCTATGAAGATAGAAGGATGAGGGACATTAGAAGCCAGAGACGTGCACAAAGACAATGGGACAAGGTATTTGCACAAGACTTTTTAGTCTAGGTTATGAAAATGTTTATTGACAAAATCATGTTTATTATAGTTGAGAAAATATGTGAAATACACATGAGGGCGAAGCAACTTGAACATTAGAGCTCCAAGTAGAAAAAGACGTGATGGATTGTCGTCTGATTACTTCTGTGGAGTTGGTTCTTTACATAGAGTAAAACATCGTAGTCGAAGGAGTACGATTTACCATGACAGAACGACTGATTTTTCTACTAGTATGGTAAATTCCTTTTACCTTTTTATTTCAGTTTCAAAAAAGAAAAGAAGAAGAATATGTTGTGGGCTGATGAGTCTTACAGTAGACATTTTTATTGTAGAGTTTTGACAGTGATGCAATTTACATCGAAGCTGTGAAAACAAGGTTAGCAGATACAATGACAAGCTTTGATGGGTCATTTTCGTATTCCTTCTTTGTTTGCTTAATCCTTTTTTATTCATGTACCTATAATAAATCATTTAAATATTCTGTATCTTTACGGTTAATTTGTTACGTAATTTTTGTTAAGTTATATAAAAATTAACTTTGTTTGTTAAGTTATATAAAAATTAAATAAGCTTACAAAAATTAAACAAGTTGATAATAATAATAATAATTCAACTAATTTTTATACAGAGCACATAGAACTACTTTTCTGCGCTCTTAGTATAGATCAGTGATAAGGTTGAGACACACGTAATTGTTGTATAAAGTATAAACCCTTAAGGGTTGGGGATTATTTATGACATTTCGTGCTAGTGCAAGCTTGTGTGTATATAACTATATATAACTATTGTAGCTGAAGTACTTAACTCTACTTGTATTTAAACCTTTTCCTATTAGTAAATATATATCAAAGTAGTTCTTTCCAACTACTTATCCTGTACCTCAAAAATATAGCTCTCGACTGCATATATTATTAAAACAAAATTCCTTAATCATTAGTAAAAGCGTTGACTAAGAAAGTTTGCAAGTAAAATATCAACTTGGGGGAATGTACTTGACATTCATTGATCCTGGTTGATAAACACACCTACCACAGTCAGTGGCGGAGCTAGCTCCCAAACTTAGATAGGGCCAAACTAAAAAAAAAATTGTCCCACATCGCCAAAGTAATTTAAATTCTGGTGTATATATATCAATATGAGATTAACCACTACAAAGTAGTTAGTTGCAATGCTGTGTAAGCCAATGATGGCTGTGCTTACCCCAGCTAGGGCGAAGAACTCTGTCTCAGCTAGGGTAAAAATTTGGATTTTGATTTTTTGTGCCTAAATTTCGATTTTCCAGATAGGGCGGTGGCCCCAGCTGACCACACAGTGGCTCCGCCCCTGACCACAGTACAACATATTATATATACTTGCAATCCTTCCAAAACCAATTCAAAATCCTCAACCAACGTAACTAACAAAAATGTCAATCTTCTTACTAACAATAATCATCATCCTATCCATGTTCTCATTTTCAACATCATCAACATACAACATCCTCAATTTTCCCACTTTTTTACGGTAGCATGGTTTCTAGCACATATCCAGTGCTTGTCATTTTTTAGCTTTGACAGCTAGTACATACTGAGTACATGTTATCATGTGTACTGATGTAGTAGGTACAATTTGAGCTTTGTTCTCATGCTCTTCAAAATTCAAAATTAATTTATATGTATGTGAAGTTATAGTGCAATTAGACTTTTTTGACCTACATATCCTATCATAAAGCTATCACATAATTTCACTTTGCGTTTTTATACATTCAACTATGATTCCGATGTCTATCGCAATTGAAGGAAATGGCCAGTTTACTTTCTAATGAAATAAAACTTGATGTCAAACAGTTGTCAATGCAATATTCTACCAGTCTATTACATAAGTCTCCTCCATCGAGTAAATATCAATGCATGATACTGGCATATTTGTTTGGACTACATACACCTATTTGCTCAGAAAAGCCTAAAAAAGGATTTTACCTTGTTGAAATTCAATCTGTTACACTATATTTTGTATTGATGCAAAAAAGTACATCTTGATCTTGTTGAAACAGTACCCTCTTTACTGTTAATGAAGTAGAATTTGTTAATATTGGTATTCTGTTTTGTATTGTTAATTTTGAATGACTAGCAATATTGCTTATGTTTTGGGGGTTCCTAACTCGATATAGAAATTGAAATATTGTTTTGTAATTTTTTGTTATCAGGGCAGCACATTATCTGAAAACGAAGTTGCTGCAACTGTGTCTGCGTTACTTGGTTCAGCCCCTGTTTCACTTTTAGCTCAATCATCAAAAAAGGTAATTTGTTTTTTCCTTTTTGTTAAGTATCAGAAGAATCCCAATATTCTAGCTTTAACACTGCCATATGGTTACAGTTAAACGAAATTTTGTTCCCCAATCCTTTTGAAAGGCCTCGTGCAGTTTTCATGTTGGAAGTTACAGGAGCTACAGGCAAGTGATTAATTTTGTTGCTGTAGAAATTACTCATTATATTAGGATTTACATTTTCTGAATTTGTTATTGTTTACAGATTTCGCCCCATCATTAACCTAAGTGGGTAATGTTTTTAGTAGCATAGTTCAGTGGTCAAGTAAAGCTGATATTGAACTCTCAGGTGTGTGCTCTCTCTGCGTGGACTAATAATCTACTGTCTAATTTTCAACTTTAGTAGTTTGACATCATTGCCAAATATCAAAGCTTGATGTTGTCGTTTTCAATATATATTTAGATGAGGATGATGTTTTTCATTTGGAGGAATCTTTGAGTGCTGATTGTGATGTTACATGCATTTCTCAAGAACTAGCATATCTTGTAAGTGTTAGGTTGTAAAATTGCTAAGCTGTAGGATTTAGCCTTTTAAACTTTCATGCAATTGTCGACTATTAGAATATGAATATATGGTTGTTACTTTGACTTTAATTCAGGGAGAAATTTCTACTAGGACCTCAGAATTGCAAAAGGAAGTATTACCGATGACCAATGACCGAAGACATGCAAGGCTTTGAGCAGTTCAAGTTCTTAGTGATGCATTTGGTACTTGTAGACGTTAACTTTGAACTATGTTGTCTTTTGTTATCATATGTTTCCACTCTGTAATGTTTGTACACTTATTAAATTGACATTATTTTCTGTTTCTCTGTGTTAACTTGGCTGCAGGCTTATGTTTTATTCAATGGTTATGCACTTGCTTTAATGTTTATACACTGTAATGAAAAATATATCACGTTTCTTTCTGAGCATGCTCTTGTGTTATATTTGTTGATTATAATCTTTATTCGTTTATGAAGATTTAGTTTGATTGCTATTATTAAAATGTAATATATAGGCATAGCTCTTGAAAAGTGTATCTATGATTTTTATAGCGGCATATATGAGCTGTAAAAGAATTTATCAATACTATAACATGTTGATTTAATAGCGTGAAATGACCGCTATTGAATAAATATTTTATAGCGGCAAAATGATGTTATAAAGATTTCCAATTCCGTTGAGATTTAGCTGTATTATAGCGGCTATAATGAGCTATTGAATAAATATTTTATAGCGGCAAAATGGTGTTATAAAGATTTCCAGTTCCGTTGAGATTTAGCTGTATTATAGCGGCTATAATGGGCTATTGAATTAACATACCATAGCGGCGAATTTGCGTTATAAAACTAAGCTCAACCATAGTAGCATATTTTGTGTTATAAATATTCAACAGTTTTTTATAACATGTCGATATACAGCGCTTATCAAGCTGCTATGGTTGTGATTAATAGCGGCTATATGCCGCTATAAAAGACACTTTTTGTTATAGTGATCTCTTCTTCTTTTATGTTTAGTCAATTCAAGATGATTTCTTGCTCATTTGATCATTGATATCCTTTGTCGGAAATGAGTAAAACTGGAAAGCGAGTGGGGGCTAAGCTATCTCGAGTTACTCCCATTAGGGTATCTTCACATCTACTCTAGATTGGATCTGGTCGTATGCTTGTGAAGATGTGAAATACTTGGATGCTCGGTAAGGTTGGTGGGGTCTGGCTTGGAGTTCCTGAGAGGAGTCATAGAGAAATTGACCCTCTCAAGTATATTGTCTAAAGGTATACTTTCGGTAAGGAGGGTGCACCCTCCTAGTCATTGTTGGAAAATTTCCCTTTACTTAATTGATTCAAATCTTTGAATTGTTTTCTTAATCGCATCGAGAAGTGTCTAAAGCTCTTCTCGATGTTTAACTATTTATGTCCATTCTTTAAGTTTGGATTTTGATCTTGTCTGTGTTCATCCTTTCTTGTTTTGATTTTTGTTCTAATTTGCTCCATTTTTCATCTATGGATGTTGTTCTTATGAGGTAAAAACCCGTTCCACGTTTAGCGGTGTGTCTCACAAAATTATTATATGTTCATCATATTACTTGAGTTTTGTCATGTTGGTTTTCCAGACTGATCCGGGTGTTATTTTATAATAGTTCTCCAGTCAGACCGAGTATTTTTCTAGGCTGTCATTGGTGGGACATGGAGCTCATGTAATAGAGCTGGATGTTCAATTGCCGTAATATTGCTATTTTCCATTGTATTATGATATATACCTATCAGTAATTGTAAGGGTAAGAAATTATAACTGTCCAGCTGATAAATTTTGTTTTTAACTCTGACGTACTTTGTATCTTGGAGTGACAGTTTATGCTGTCTTTATCATATTATATATTTCCGCTGTGAGATTGAATTTTCCCTGTTTGTTCCTTCTATTTATCCTAACAATTTGCCTCTCCGGCGATTGGATGTTCGACATTGGAATACAGTGGTTGTATTTTGTGTCAAGTTTTGATGGTCGAAAAGGCATGTCATTATATTTGGTACCAGAGCGATTGTTAAGCGAGAACCATGGCTTTGGTAGCGTATGGCTCATTAGGGATAGGGTAAGTGACATCCTAAAATGAGTATGGGTGTATGGGTATACGAGAGCGTATTTGTTATTTCTATAAAAAAACATACGGTGTAAATTAATCTATTGAGTGGTTTATGAATTCTGGTTGAGACGCGGGATGCTACAATATCGATAGGGATTTCTAAACTCTCGTGCAAGGCAAACATACATGATATTGATTTTTGAAAATTTGGTAAATGAAATATTTTACCTAGGATTATATTATATATATATATATATGAATAATTTTCAAATTGATATAGTTATTTATGGTGTTCTTTTGGTAATGATAATATTTATTTATTATCATTATTGTTTGATTGGTCATGCTCGAATAATTTAGGAGCATTGACTATCGCTTATTGGTTGCTAATCTATGCTCAGCCCGTTTATGGGCATTTATTATTTTGATATTTATGAGCACATTAAAATGAAGCCCTTGTGCCTTAAGTTTCGCAATTTGACTATAAGGTGTTTGGTGAAAATGTTAAGTTCAAAGTTATCTTTCAATAACGTTGAATTAAAAACAAATTTTTAATAGAAGTATTTTAATTTAATCTAATTGGGAAGATAAGGCATTTAGAGGATAAATATTTGAGAAAATTTTATTATAATAATAGAGAATTATTATAATATGAGATAACATTATATAAAGTCACTTTTATATATAAAAAATTGGTTTATAAAATGTGTTTTAAAAATATTTTATTATTATAAAGGGAAGTTATCATAATATTAGGTGATTTTAATGGTACAGTTTATATGAGTGGTATATAAAATAATTTATACGATTTACAAAGAGTTTTTGGGAAATTTAAATCCTGTATTGCTTGAATTGATTTCAAAAGGATTTTTGTGAAAAATAATCGTAATATTACTTGGAAGTCTTCATAAGAATAAATATTTCAAAAGAATTTTTAAGAAAAATACACTTTCTTTAAATAGTTCGGGGAAAACATCTCGAGTAGTTTTGTGGTAATCCAAAAAATCTTCTTAGCGACGAGCGTATATTTGCTTAGGGTTGTAGTGCACTTAGTGAATTATTCTCTTTGTCATTGTGTGATCAAAATGAGTATGAATCCGAGCAAACCCGAAATGAGTGTTGGTTAATAAGTTTTTAAAATTATTATATATATATATGTGTGTGTGTGTGTAGTATGATTTCAAAAGAATTTTGAAAAAAAACTGGATAATTTGTCTTAAGTTTCCTTAAAGGAAATTGGTTTAATATAAAAGTTATTTTGAATAATAATTTGATAAATGAAAATTTTAAACTCTTCGATACAATAAAGATAATTTAAATCAAGTTTTTAAATAGGTTAAATTGGATAGGAAGATTTTAATAAGCATTATTTTATTAAAACCATAGTTTTTGTTAATCGTCTAAGTTGTGTATATTATTTGCTGATATTGGGCCAACCTGTAAATATCTTTCCTTAAAACACTCTAAGGTAAAGGGGTCAAAGAGTTGACTTAGTTTTAAAGACCCATATTTTAATCGGACCCCACTTGAATTTTGAAAAATAAATTAAAATTGACATTTTGTATGTACTCTTAGAATATAAGGGGTATTATACAAGTGAATAATCATAGAGTAAGTTTTTAAATTAATGTTTTATAAAGTTATGTCTTTATAAAATGTTTATAAACTTAATTCAAAATTTATGAAGCAATTCATAAATAATTTTAGTATTAAGTGAAATGCTATAAATGAGACTGAAAGTAATTTAGAAAGAGATTGGTGTAGTTAAGAAACCATTCAGATTAAGTACGTAAGTTATACATAGATCATTTTATTTGCACGGTTCTTGATCTAGGGTTCGAATACATAACTTCAGGGTGATTCGCACCAGTCCGAAAACAGATTTCTCTCTTGATTCTTGTCAGCGAACACTTGACCAAATTCTCGATATGGTACTAAAATTTTCTATAATAATATATGGATATGCAAGGGGAACAGAAGTTTCAAATTAACGAACCCGATCGAAGTTCGCACTAGGGAGGTCGAGCGGGCGGTACTAGTTCAGAAGTAAAAGTATGTATCCGAGCAAGTGATCTGATCAAATATAGTGTATAGATGATTTATGTGCATCATACAGACTTTAGTATGTTTGTTTACTTGTTGTGTGACTTATGAAAGTTATGAACATAAGAAAAATTCTAAATCTTGTATGATGGTAATTTAACATTTTAAATAGTGTTAAATGTTAGTTTATTCCTTAATGGAACTTGATTTGATTGATAGTATGGTTTTATAGACTATGTTTTATAAAAAAAATTGTTTGTTAGGACTTAAATCCCGGTGCTTTTGAAAAAGAAGTGATTTCAAAAGAATTCGTGGAAGAGATAATAATAGTATTATTTTGAAATCTTTGGTGAAGTATTATTATTTCTGGTTTTTGTTAATTGATTTTTCAAATGTTTTTTGTTATAACTAAAGTTGGACGATTGGGAGTTTCCCCATTTTGGGACTCGCTGGGTATATTTGTTTACTCTAGTTGTTGTTTTAGGAGGAACCAAAATACCATCGGTTGCTCCATGTTGTTTGATTTTAGAGTTACACCATGCTTTGGTAGGAGGAGCCCCTCCTTATCATAATTGATTTTGGTATTGATTTGTTTCTCTTTGAATTAATTTGGAAATATATTTTGAATATAAAACCTGAGCATTTAATTCTAATTATCTTTCGAAAAGATTGGATGCTTGTATTCTAATACAGGGTATTCTCTGTACTTATATTGCATATGGTTGTTATATTGTTTGTGTTGCTAGTGTATTTCTCTTTTGTTAGCATGATTCACTTGTGAATTATGTATGTATAAGGAAGCAAGAGATTACTATTTGATTTCTTGCGCACCTGCATTCGCATCGAGATAGCGAGTTTCTTACAAAAATAAAAAATCAAACGCAAAAGGGGAATATAGTAGATTTAAATATTGATAATTGGATGATGATTTTACGCCCCAAATATAGGAGGCCACTTGGTCTTTTGTTTTCTTTTGTTGGTTTGGGCTAGTTGTGGCGAGTGTAGTTTTTGGGACCTAACCACGCAAAAGAGAAGCTGTCGAAATTTTCTGTGATATAAAGAACTTTAAAAGTTTAATAACTCATTTTAACTAATCTTTTGAAACTTAAGGATTTGGTGACATTTTCTTCCTTTGAGAATTTCGGGGAAGGAATTCTTTTTAGGGGGGAGAGTGTAACATCCCGAAATTTTACCATCCTAATTTGAATATTTAATTAATTTTAAAATATTTAAATAATTGGTTTTTTAAGTTTAATAACTTAAGTTCAAATATAGTGATTATTTAAAGATTTGATTGGTGAATTAATTATTATTAAATTGCTTTAATAGTCACATTTAACTCCTTTTAATTAATAAATAATAATGCTGTACTCATTGTGGAAATTTATTTACAATAATAAGTAGTTCGGTTAATATCAATAATTTGATCGAAAAGTATAAAACGATATCTAAACGCATGAAATTATCATTCCTGGGCATTATGTCGAAACTAGTGTCATTGAGACCAGAATAATAAAGCGATGGACACCGACGAGTTTTGTGGCAATCAGACATACCGTGTGATCGTGGAAATGTGTAATGATCAAATTTAGAGAATTAAAATAATATAATTTAATTATAAAAGTTAACACACGATAGAATTAAGTCCCGAAACTAGTTCCATTGAGTTTGGAATAAGGGTATTTGTCTAGGAAAGTCAGTGAGCACATCTCGATTGGAGTCTATGATTTTAAGGGGTATAATGATGGAGAAAACTTTATAAAAGGACCCTTGCTCTTTTCATTCTCAAAGCTTAGAAACCTAAGATAGCCAAATCCAATGGCCATCGTTGATCAACACCACTAGAGGCCGATTTAGGCGATGGTTGTAACAGCCCGCACCTCACTTAATGTAGATATTGTCCCCGACTTAGTCACCTCCGCCTCATGGGCCAAGCTAAGGTGTGGGGTTTTGTTCCTCAAAAGGCCTCGACGTTGTTATGAGGTGAAGGCTTTGGTATATAAGCACCCACTTTATAGTGTTTTTCGGCGATGTGGGACTATTATTCCCATTTTGAAGGGGTGTTACAATCTCCCCCCCTTTAGAGCCCAACATCCTCGTTGGCACCACCCAGGCGTCGTGGCTGTAACACGTACAGACCACAATTCCGGCTGGGTATGGCTCTGATACCAATGTAACAGCCCGCACCTCACTTAACGCAGATATTGTCCCCGACTTAGTCACCTCCACCTCATGGACCAAGGCAAGTTGTGGGGTTTTGTTCCTCAAAAGGCCTCGACGTTGTTATGAGGTGAAGGCTTTGGTATATAAGCACCCACTTCATAGTGTTTTTCCACGATGTGGGACTATTATTCTCATTTTGAAGGGGTGTTACAATGGTCCCAACATGAAAAATGTTCATAGGGTTGAGAAGAGTGTGTTGACCAGTTGGATTGTTGTGCGGTGGCTCAAGGCGTCATGGATCTAGGTTTGAACGGCGTAGCTAGGGTTGGATTTTCCAGCGTCGATGGTGATTGTTGGGCAACGCCCCAAAAGCAAAGATGTAGGGAAGGTAGGGCTATGATGTGGCGGAGTTTGGGGGTCCTTGGTCACCTTGGCGGTGGCATGCCATATATGATCAAAGTTGAGATTTTTGGGTTCGTTCTCGAGGTGGCGTCATTGTAGGAAGGTAAAGTCGGCGGTGCTGGGGTATTCTCGGTCGGGGCTAGCACCTATGATGATGTAGCGACGGTCGGATCTCCCTAGTAGTGACATGGTGTAGTGAAGATCGTGGCATGGACGATGCATATTAGGGTATCGCTCGTGATTTGCTTGTAATTAGTGTATTAGTGAATTAATTAATACTTAGTTAATTCAAATTCTTGTAAATTCAATATCTTGCTCATATGAGGTCGGTTTCGGACGTGGTCAGTTGGCTTAGACTCATAGGAATGTTGTTTGAACCAAAAATGGCATAAACATCTAATAGAAAGTAGAAGAGAATAAGAAGTGACGAAAATAAATTAAAATATGTAAGAAATGAATACATAGAAATTTATAGTGGTTCGGCAAACTCCGGCCTATGTCCACTTAATGATTTTATTGCTTAACTTCTGACTTGAGGAAGAAGTTCTTAGGGGTCCGTACAACTCCTACCCTTAGATTTTCAGAATTACAAAAATATAGAGTAGAGTAGAGCTAGAGCCAAAAGATCCTGAAAAATTAGCCCTGTCCTTCTATTTATTGAGGTAGGGAGCCTAAAATCTCGCACAAAACATCTTCAAGCCATTCTCCTTACTATAGACTAGTTCTCCATAGAAATAGGTTACCACCTCATCATATAACTATGGGTCGGTACAACTCCAAGGTTAGGGGTCAATACCGACCCCTAAGTTAGCCAAATTGGCTTCCCTAACTCATTGCTATGGTTGATCTTGTGGTTAGCTTCATGATTCCGTAGTTGTTTGCATCAATAATAGCTTATTTTAGAGTCCAAATGACAGAGTTGTAGAAGATCAAAGGTGCTAATTCGAGAGTTCATAGAGATCGATATGGGATTGCATTGGATCAACAAAACAACTCTAGAAATAGGTTTTTAACATCGAGGAGGGATCGTAGGAAGAAAATTGACTCCCATTGGAGAGTTTCTATAGTTCAGTACTGACCCATAAGTAGGGGTCGATACCGACCCTACACTTGAGTCGGAGTCGTGTGGTGAATTATTGGGACAGCTTTGTATTTGCCCCTTGGTTCCATTTGCATTAGAGTTTTAGGTTTCCTTGTCATCTCTCCGGGGGTTTTGCCTTGATAACTTCGAAGTTTGGTTCGTCTAGTTCGTTTGTATATTGCCCGGTCAAAAGGCAGGATAACACTTTACCCCTAAAGCATGCCTTGTAAATGGAAAGTGTGTTTTGCTTAGGAAGAAAAGTGATGTCAATCTTCGATGGTTATGCTCTCTGGCTACTTCAATCTTCGTGAATCGATCTATTCCTTCGGATTTTCTTGTCAATTATGGGTCGTTCCAAACATGTCATAGCCTAAGACTCTGCCTAAGTGTTATCTATACATTATTACAATTTCAATTTCATTTGGAGCCATTACATCACATATCAAAACCATCCCATGTTCATTCAGGATTTACATCATTATCATTCTAATTTCATTCAGAGTTATTGCATATAAAAATCGTTCCGTGTTCATTCAGGATTGTTTGTTTCGTCTTCATTTCAAGGTGTTTAAATCCTTTTATCAAAATCTATATATGTTTTAAGGTTTGACCTCTCTGAATCAATTCATATTCATTTCAATGTACGGTCTCTCTGGATCATTTAATGTTTAAGTTATGGGAACGATTTCTCCGAATCGTTAGTCACATCCATGACCGTTCGAGGCTGATAGTTAAATCCTCAATCTCACCAGGTTGTTAATTAAAGTTGTGGCTGTTCGAGGTCGATAATCAAATCCATGGCCATTCCGGGCTAATAATCATGGTCGTTCGGGGATGATAATAAAATCCATGGTCTCTCTAGACCCTTGCCGAGCCTAATCAGCTCGCTCTTTGGCAAGGGGACTCGACGAAAAGCAAACCCATCCAGTCACTCTCTGGCGAAGTGACCTGCTTCCTGCACTCCAGTCTCGATTCTCCGATCGGGACTTAACGCGATCAAAGTCCATGGTCTCTCCGGACCCTTGCTGAGCCCAATCCGCTAGCTTACTGGCAAGGGGACTCAATGAAAGCAAGCCCATTCGCTCACGCTCGGGTGAGGTGGCTTACTTCTTGCACACCAGTCTTGTCTTTCCAGATGAGACTTAAAGCGATTCATATCATACCAGTCAATCCACACGCGCTTCAGCGAGGATACTTGTAGATGCACTTCGGTCCCATCTTGTAGGACTTAAAGATATTGATATCAGTCATCACATTTAATGTGGATTTCAATAATCAAAGATTTATTTGACGATTCAAATTCAAGTACTAAGAAACAAAAAGCCAAATAGTATGACAGATGCCTTTCCTGGCGTTACAGTTGAGCATCCATCTTAGAGTGTGCATTGGGATCGATCGAGATCTCATACACAAGTAAGTGTCTAGACTGTATTATTGCATGGTTAATTGAAAACGGGAAATAGAGTGCGAGAACAAGACCTTATCTCATGCCATCTCGATCAAGAGATGACTATCCTTGACATTGACCTAAGGTCATTTCTATTTGCAGCGGTCGATGGCTACTACAATCCCACTGCCGCGGTTCGATTCCTTACATATTGCTATACCCGGTTATCTCTAACCTATTCATCGATCATATCCCACAGATGCTTGCAGTCATTTGTGTTATGCCCATCTAGCTCATGGAATAGGTAGTATGTTCCAGATGCCCTTTCGCGCTCCATGGGCTCTCTTCTCGCCAGCTTCCAGTAGGGGATCTGTCTCCTATTATCCAGATAAATCTACTTCGAGGTTTCATTTAAGTCCGTGTAAGAAGGGAATTTTGGATTCTCTCTACAGCCGCTTTGATCCTTTAAAGCTTTCATCCGTCTTTCGTTTTCCTTTATCTTTGCTTGATCCTGTTCCGAGCGATCCTCCATCATCCAATGCATTAACCTATTCTTCATCGGCTTCAACGTTCTCCTAGCGTAGAAACCTTTCAGCCTCATGATAAAATTCTATGAGATCCTTGAGAGAATCATGTTCCAGTGAAATATTTAAATCCGTCTTAGTGGCTATCCCTGAAATTGCTGCCATCAGAACCATCAACGGGTCAAGCTTATCAACTACAACTGCCGCTATATTGAACCTCGTTAGAAAAATCCTGAAAGTCTCTCCAACCCTCTGCTTTCATACTTGCTAACGTCATTACATTCTTGGGTCATGAGATATGGACATGGAACTGCTTCACAAATCTATTTACTAACTCGACCCACGTGCTAATAGAACTGCTCTCCAACTGTTTAAGCCATTGCACTGTAAAACCTATCAAATATAGAACGAAACACACTCCTATTACCTCTTCAGATGCACCCAACACTTCCATGTGCTAGATGTACCTCGTCAAATGAACTGTTGGATCCATCTTCCTGTCATACGTTTCCAATGTTGGTAACTTGGAATCGGGCAGATTCCTAGCATATCGAATATTCAGAGTGAATGGACTTCTATTCACATTTTCCATGCACTGATTAGGCAATCCACCCCTCATACTCATCTCACCATCTCAGCAAGTCTGTCATCATCATTCAAAGGAACTCTTAGGTTAGCATTCTCAGCCTGTCCTCGACTCTACGAGAAAATTTTGGCACGTACTCCTCTAGCTTTGCTTCTACATTCCAATCTGCATTCAAGCACTCCTCTTCAGCTCCAATATTCACGTTATTCCTTCCAAAGCCAGGATGACACGTGCCCTCGGACCCTTAGGGATCGGTACCGATCCTTAGGGATGGGTCGGTACTGACCCGTAAGTTTGGGTTAGGGTTTGCTCCGGGTCATTCTACTTCAACTCCAGCTACCTACGCTCCAGCTTTCGCTCTTTGATTTTGATTTTCTACAACTCCAGCTATTCCCATTTGTCCCATCATCCTAAGGAAGTCCTCCATCATCTCTTCCTGGAGAGCCATCATCCTTTCCTACAATCCATTCATCATTTTTCCCATCTCGTCCCTAGTTATGTAGATAGATGGGGTATTAGCTCCTGAGGACGCTTCCTGGCTAACCCCTGGTTTATTTCCTCCAGCAGCAGTTCTTCTAGTTGATTGTCTAGCCATTAGAATCCTTTTCAAATCTTAAATCAACGAGTGCAAGTGGCTCTCAATGAAAGCACCAAAATGTTTGAACCAAAAATGGCACAAACACCTAATAGAAAGTAGAAGAGAATAAAAAGTGAAGAATATAAATTAAAATATGTAAGAAATGAACACATAAAGATTTGTAGTGGTTCAGCAAACTCCAGTTTACGTCCACTTAATAATTTTATTGCTTAACTTTTGACTTGGGGGCAGAAGTTTTTAGGGGTCAGTACAACTCCGGAACTTAGATTTTCAGAATTGCAAGAATATAGAGTAGAGTAGTGCTAGGGCCAAAAGATCCAGAAAAATAAGCCCTACCCCTCTGTTTATAGAGGTAGGGAGCCTAAAATATCGCACAAAAGATCTCTAAGCCATTCTCCTTATTATAGACCAGTTCTATAGAAATAGGTTGCCACCTCATCAAATAATTATGGGTCGGTACGACTCCAAAGTTAGTGGTCGGTATCGACCCATAACTTAGCCAAATTGGCTGCCTCCAACTCTCTACTTCGACTCATCTTGTGGTTAGCTTCAAGATTCCATAGTTGTTTGCATCAATAATATCTTGTTTCAGGGTCCAAATGGTAGAGTTGTAGAATATCTAAGTTGCTGATTCGAGAGTTCGTAAAGATCGATAGGGGATTGCATTGGATCAACAAAACAACTCTGGAATTAGGATTTTAACATCGAGGAGGGATCGTAGGCAGAAGATGGACTCCCATGAAGGAGATTCTCTGGGTCGGTAACGACCCATAGGTAGGGTTCGGTACCGACCCCACAGTTGAGTGGGATTCATGTGGTGAATTCTTAGGATGGCTTTATTTTTTCCTTTTGGTTCCATTTGCATTAGAGTTTTGGGTTTTGTGGTCATCTCTCCGGGCGTTGTGCCTTGATAACTTCGAAGTTTGGTTCGTCGAGTTCGTCTGTATATTTCCTGGTCAAAATGCACGACAACAAATGTCATCTATGTTTTGGAATTGGATTCGTCGAGTTCGGTGCTAGTTAAATTTTGAGCTAAAATCGAATGCCTTTCGATTTTAGACCAGAATTTCGGTGAGTTTACATACCTTTAAATAAATTATATGACATCTGTGTTGTTATAGATTATTATTAAATGCCTGGATGATAATTGATTGTTTTACGAAGTACAGATTAGTGACAAAATTATAGTGATTTAGTTTAATTACGTTTAACATAGTTGAATTAGTTATACTTCCTTTGGGATATCTATTTAGCAGAATAAAACTCCATTCTGTTATAATAAATTGAATATATTATTTGGACATCTATCAAGCAAAATAAATCACCGTTTTGTGCTTGCAAAGTAAAGAAAATAATAATTTATTGGACTTTGTTTGGATTTGAATTCTTTCTTGATAAAGGATGGCATAAATAACCATTTTGTTGCAAGGGACAAAAAGGAGAAGTCAGAGTGTTTTTTCATTGTGAATAAGTCGCTATGGATCACTTCGAAAAATACACATACATATGTTTGATTGTAAGGAACTTTTGTAGAGAGACCCAATGGGGTTTTTCTCTATTATTTATTTACTGTTATCTGAATCTTATTTATATTCTTTATTTGCTTATATTGATGTTTGGTTGAAATATTTGTGACATACTGTTGAATTGTCTAAGTGTCGTTATAGTGATTTTCGCTATACCATCACTTATGAAATATCATCTCCTTAAACGCTTGTTTCTATTGAGCTTGTGCTTGTATTGTTACAAATAATTGCTTGGCCACATTTTTGCACTTTGAAAGTTGTTTAAACTATATTTTAAAATATTTTAAGAATTTTGGAAATAAAGGTTAAATATTAATATTTAAAATTTATATAAGGAGCTATATTTGATTTATTATCTTTCGGGATATTTAATGTTGTTTTAAATTTATAATGATTATAAATTTGATTAATCCCCTTTTGGGATAATTTACGTTGTTTTAAGTTTATAAAAGATTATACATTTGATTTATTATCCTTAGGGATAATTAAGGGTGTTTGAAATATATAAAAAGATTTTACTTGATTTACGATCTTTTGGGTATAATTAATGTGGTTTTAAATTTTATAAAAGAATTATACCAATTACTTATCAAGATGATTAACATTATTTAAAAATTAATAAAAAAATTTAAATTTATTTATTACTTTCTAAGATAATAAATGTTGTTTCAAAAGTTCTAAATGATAGTTTATAAATGTGGAAATCCTTGAAAGGAATGTTTTAAAACAAATCTTGGTGTAAAGTTTTAGTACGCTTAGAAACATAATTAGCCCGTTTAAAAGAATATTTTTAAAGAGCATTTTTAAAGTGTTTTACTAATATTTGTGATGTGAAAATCACGCATAAGAATCAAATGTTTTAAATCTTGATTTTATTTGTGACAAGTGTATGCGATCTAATTCTCATATGCAGTCATTTGTTTACTTTCGATAGTTGATTTCTCAATATCGATTTTGATATCATTCTTGGTGCTTTGTTAATCCAAGACAATTTTTGCTTATTTTCAGCATTCGCATCCAACGCCATTGAAACAAAAATGAAAAAGCGAGTGGGCACCAAGTCATGTGGGTCGTACCCATTAGGATATATTAACATTTATCTAGAAAGTTATTGGTAGCATGCATGCGTTGATATAGGTATATTCAAAAGCTTGTGTGAGGCGGGGTCCAACTTGGAAGTCCCGAGAGTGATGCAAGTTTGGCGGGGGCTCTAAAGTATATTTTATCTAGAGATATACTTTCAATATAGCGGGGCACACCCTCCTAGTCATGTTGATCAATTCATTTTCCTTGTTTTATTCGTACCTTGGAGTTAATCTCTTCTTCTTTTGTGTTTCGTTAATTTAAGATGATTTGTTACTCATTTGAGCGTTGATATCCTTTGTCAGAAATGACTATGACCAGAAAGCGAATTGAAGGCCAAGATATGTGGGTTACTCCCACTAGGGTACCTTCACACCTACTCTAGATTGGGGCATATGCTTGCGGAGTTGTAAAATACTCGAATACTCGTTAAGGTTGGTGGGGTCTGGCTTGGAGTCCCCGAGAGGAGTCATGGAGAAAATGACCCTCTCAAGTATACTATCTAGAAGTATACTTTCTACAAGGGGGCGCACCCTTCTAGTCATTGTTGGAAAATTTCCCTTTACTTATTTGATTCAAATCTTTGAATTGTTTTCATAATTGTATCGAGAAGTGTCTGAAGCTCTTCTCGATGTTTAATTATTTATGTCCATTCTTTAAGTTTGGATTTTGATCTTGTCTATGTTCATCCTTCCTTCTTTGGATTGTTGTTCTGATTTGCTCCATTTTTCATCTATGGATGTTGTTCCTGTAAGGTAAAAACCCGTTCTGCGTTTAGCGGTGTGGTCTTGCAGAATTGTTATGTGTTCATCATGTTACTTAAGTATTCTCATGCTTGATTTCTAGACTGATCCAGGTGTTATTTTATTATACTGCTCTGGCCAGACTGAGTATTTTTCTAGGTTGTCGTTGGTGGGACATGGAGCTCATGGATTAGAGTTGGATGTTCACCTGCCGTAATATTTTTATTTTCAGCCATATTATTATATATAACTATCAGCAATTGTAAGGTCGGGAAATTATAATTGTTCGCTGTTAAGGTCTGTTTTTAACTCTGATGTTCATTGTATCTTGGAGTGACAGTTTATACTATCGTTATTTCATTATATGTTATCATTTCCACTGTGAGATTCTGTTTACCTATTAGTTCTTTTTACTTTACCCTAACAATCCACCTCTCCGGCGATTGGATGTTCGGCATTGGAATATCGTGGCTGTATTTGGCGTCGACTTTCAATGGTCAAAAAGGCGGGTCATTACAGCAACGATAGTGGAGAAGTGATGTTGGAGAAGTAGTAACAAATTAAGAAAGAAGAAGCAGCAAATTAAGGAAGAAATATATAATGTAGTAATAATACTATATAGTATCATTTTTTTTAAATATAGTTATGTATATTTATGATCATAATGCTATTTTATAGTAACATTTTATAAATTGTATGGCAGTTTCTGAATTGTAGTACCTTTTTAAAATTATAGTAGCAATTTATAAATAGTTATAGCATCTTTAAATGTATGTATTAATGATATTATGTAATATCATTTTTTTGTTTTCTTAACAAATGTAGTTGTTTATTCATAATGCTATTTTATAGTAACATTTTAGGAATTATAGTATCATTTTCTGAATTGTGGTAACTTTTTTTAAAATTTAATGGTAGTTTATGAACAATTGTAGCTTCATTTTAGATAATGTATATATTGTATCTCATAACAATATTTTGTAGCATTTTTTAGATGTGTGTAATAAAGATACCGTGTAGTATCATTTTTTATTTTTTGATTAAATATAATTAATTATTTATATTTTGTTCATAATGCAATGTTATAGCATATTTTATGGATTGTAGTTCAGTTTCTAAATTGCAGTAGCTTTTAATTTGCAATTGTAGTTTATAACAATTGTAGCTTCTTTTTAGACGATGTATATGTTGTATTTCACAACATTATTTGTAGCATCGATCTCTTTAAATGTGTATATTAATGATACCGTATAGTATAATTTTCTTTTTTTTAAAAAAATATAGTTATTTATATTTCCGTTCAAAACACTATTTTTATACTCGCATTTTGTGAATTATAGTATTAGTTTCTGAATTGTAGTACCTCCTTCAAAATTATGGAGCGGTTTATAAACAATTATGGCTTCTTTTTAGATGTTGTATATATTGTATCTCACAATGGTATTTTACATTAGAATTATGAATTGTAGTATCAATTTATGAAGTATATTAACATTTTTCTTGATTTATAGTAGGTTTTTATGAATTGCAATATCATTTTTGATTTAATGTTTTCAAATTCCAGTTTTCGCATCATTTTATAATTTTGTGTAAAGATGATATCATTTTCACTTTATTTTTGAAAGTTTGTAATACTATTTCCACAAATTAATTTATAGTGCTACTACATAACTTTGTAAAAGTGGTATCAATTTTAATTTAAGTTTTTGAATATATATCATGCTATTTTTATAAATTATTTTATAATTCTATTACGTAATATCAGTTTTGTATTTACTGAATTTTATACAGCAATTATATTTCAATTTTATTGTGTAATATTGGACCTTATCTTGTGTTATATTTTTTTTGTTAAATGATATGACTCGGTAGCGTTTTGTACTTGCTATATTTCTTTTTGCATTATTTTCTCATACAATGGTATTGTACAATATCAATTTTTACATGTTGGTATTTTTGTAGTAATTGATGATTGGTGAGTAAGATGAGGTGAGCAATGATGTTGAGATGTGTTAGAAGATGCAGGCGGCACGACATGCGGTGAGTAGAGGCATGATTTTATTTTTTTGGGTTAGGTTTTAAGGAGGCGACGGCTAAGGAGTTGGCGGTTATTAGCAGTGGAAGAGCGCAGATGCAAGGCGAGGTGGCAGGTGCGGTGGCGTGGGGTGTGGCGATGTAGGGCGCGATGGTGTGGGAAGCGATGATTTTGGCATGTGTGTCAAGAAAGTTTCCTTGTGGCTAATTTTTCTACGTGTTTTCCTCGAAGTGAAATGACTTGACAAGTTTGTCCTTTAAACTAAATAACATTTTTTTAAACCTTACTTTTAAGTTTATAAATATTCGTGGAACCTATGTAAATATTTGCATAGAACTCTACAAATACTTAGAGTTTTCTACAACTATATACTGATTTCTCTACAAATATTTGAAGATTCTCAAAAAAAAGTTTTGATCATGGAAACATGCAACTAATATTCAACATTAATTTCCAAGAAAAACGAAAAAGCCAAAATTGAAAATATGAGTATAATTTAAAACATATTTTTAAAGATGTTTTCATATTAAGCAATAACGTTCAGTATTTCACTATAATCATTTCAAACAAACGACACCTAAATTACTCAAAAAATGGAAGGCGAGCGGCTCATTCATTCTTGGAAAGGGAGAAACCATTGGGACCCCGTAGAGGTTCTAACCAGGGAGCACGGAGATCCCAAAAACGCATAGTTTCTCCTCCAAAAATAACCTCTCCCGTAGGGGAACGCATTAGATATTTACCTAGCCCATGCCGGATTAATCGTATTCTGGGCCGGAGCAATGAACCTATTTGAAGTGGCTCATTTCGTACCAGAGAAACCCATGTATGAACAAGGATTGATTTTACTTCCGCACCTAGCTACTCTAGGTTGGGGGATAGGTCCGGGGGGAGAAGTTATAGACACCTTCTAGTCGATTCTTCTCTGATTCAATAAGACTTTGGCTTTAAATATACAAATAACTAGGAAACTTATATCAATTCATTAAAAAGCATAACCATCTTCAAATCTTAACTTCACTGGAGGTACACCTACACGTATATGATAGTGGCATTCAAAAAGTTAATAAGAATCATTAATACAATATTACTTAGAGCGTGATTAAAAATCGCTTAGATTTATAGTTGCTAGTAAAATATTGAAGGAGTGGTTGAACTTTCAGTTTCGATTTAATATACCAAAGAATGAATTTACATTCTAGATATAAGAAAAAACTTGTTCCAAATTTGGGACTTGTTTGAAACTTATTATGAAAATAAGCTTGTTTTTTACTATCCAACATTTGTACTTACACACTTTGAAAATGCGCAAGAACAAAATTTTAATTTGTACTTGCGATAATTCAAAGTACCCAAGTATATTATTTTAAAAAAAAATTATACATGCGCATTTTCAGAATACACATGTACAAAAATGTTATATAGTGGAAAAGAGTCTAGTTCCATAATAGGTTTCGAACAAGGCCTAAACTAGAAACAGATTTTTTTCGAGGCCTAAAGTGAAAATTTGTCCTATACCAAATCTTGGTAAGTAGTTGAAATTCAATACTTTACTCCATTTCACTCTTTGTATGTATTTGCTATAAGTGATTATTCCTTTTATTGTGGCTAAATTTTGGGGTCGATGTATCGTTAGTACACATATTTTTTTACATAAAAACTAACACATGTTTATAACAGATTTTACGATGTTTTCCATTTCTGCTTGGATTAACTATATTTTCAGGTTACATACAGTGGAATATGTATAGGTAGTACTTTATGTGGTGGAAAAATAAAGAAGAAACACGTAATAATTGTTGTAATAATTTTGGTGTCGTCCTTTTAGTGTAAACGTAAGCTTCCCAAAATACCCTTTAAATTCAAATTACATCTCAATGTATCTATGGTACCGTTCATAGTCAAACTATGTGTAATGATCTGCTTTTTCAACTCTCAAATGTCGACACTAATACATCCACGGTATTCACATGTTGAGCACCTAAGTGCTGGAAAGACGAATTATTAGGATAAAAGGAAAAAAAACAAAATAAAACAAAAAAGAAGAGAACATAATATCAGAATCTCACATGCGGAATAATAATATATAATATCTCAAAAGGTTTTTACCCAAAATAAAACTTTATATGCATACATCAATCAGAGAAAACTAACCTATCATCAGCCTGGACAGTTATAACAAGCTGTCCTAATAAATGCTGATAAATACAATCAAGTAATGTAGTGGAAATAAGTACGGTAAGAAATCATCCAGCTCCTCTCGAGCTGACCCAAGCATTAAAAAAATAACAACCGGATCAGTCAGGTAAACCAGCGTGAGAAGCTCAAATCATATAGATTTATTATATCTTAAAACCCTTCAAAATAAGAGTATCTCATAAGTCCACACCGCTAATAAACACAGATGGGTCTTTACCTTACGATAACCAAACCATTTCTATTATAAAATCAAATGATAATATAATAATGTCTAAGGTGCGGAATATAAATAATCACATAGCTGCGATGTATGTGAGTGTACATCACAACAATAATAGGTATACAATCACAATCTCTAAGGCGGGTTCGTTAATTTTGTAGGATTCCATATAGATCTCCTTGGATCAACACCAACTCAGATCTACTGCACAAGGATCAACGATATCCTTCTACAGCGTCGTACATCTCTAGTGAATGTATCATAGGAAAACCATAGCTGGTCTTGCTAAGACCTGATGCATCGCTTCCATATGCATATCCTATTAAGTATCTCTAAAAATGGAGTCACATGCACCCTATGGGTTTTCCAACCCTACTAGCTATGTATCCTATCTCTAGTTTAAGCCATACCTGCTGATGCAGATACGTTCGGTATTCCAACCCACGAGTCACCACTCAATAGGTCTTTCACACGAGCTCCAACTTGAACAGATCACAAAACCACACATGGATTTCCATATCTCAATAGATCTTGGAATCACACATGGATTCCTCAACAGATCTCGGAATCACACATGGATTCCCATACCTCAACGGGTCTTCGAATCACATATGGATTCCCACATCCTGAAGAGATCACAAACAACTACATGTGCTTGAGCATCTCAAACAGATCCCGAATCTCCACATAGATTCTAGCATCGCGAAGCAATCATGAAGCAATCACGAAGCAATTACGAAATCATGAACCACTTACAAAGCATAGAACATGCATATGGTTTTGAAGTGGTTACGGTTTCATGTCATCTCATATAAGTATACTCCCCCGCTTACCGGATGCTCCAAAACCAATCGATTGATTTTCCAGGAATCTCAACCTCGGTTCTGTGGGAAATAAACAAACAATACATAAGATCGGAGATCATCTCCTAACTGTTTAAGCGGATGGATTTCGTTATCATTCGTCCTAGAAGAGCGAAACGAGTTTATACGTACAGTATAACATCATGTCGGATAACAGTACCATATAATTCCCGTATTTCTTCTAGATATTTCTAGAGTATATTTGGCCAAGATTTGATAGTCGGTTATTTAACTATGAAATAAATAAACAATCCAATACAATGAGAATAATCGCATATGGAAACCAAGTCTCTATATACTGTCCATAAACAAGCAAAACACAAAGCACGATCGAAACAAACTTGCACGATCAAGTTATATAAACGACTTCTAATCCCTTTTTTAATTAATCTTCATTTATTAATTAAAAACCTCTTTTATTAGTAAAACTCATTTTAACTCAATAAACTCCTTTATAAATGGAACTCCATTTATTAATTAAACTTTGCTATTTAATTAAAACATCACTATTCATTTTCAACACTTCCCAAAAGTATTCATATACTTATCTATTCATATACTTATCTCAATCGTATAAGTATATTCACAAATCAATTTCAAAGGGCTTAAGACAATTGTTACTCAAACACTGTCACTAGAAACCCAAAACCATTTCACTTATGATTATCTTTAAAACATTTTTTAATGACCCATTTACATACATAAGTATAATCAAAATAGGTTAAAGGCGAATGTTATTAACACATTGTCACAACAAACCCAAACCATTTTCCTACTTGTTACTATCTTTAAAAACCTTTATTTTAAAGTTTTAAGTTCATATTCGTTTAAGATCGATAATCGACTAATCGATTATCTAGTCAAAAATCATTGCTTATACAACTCAATGTTCATATACTTAACTCGTTTCCGACATTCTCGACATAACCATTCCTAGTTCAAGAGGGAAGCTCGGTAGGTTAAAGCTCTATTGCTTTGTCCCTACTCGACATCAATCTTTAACTCTTAGAAATAGATAAACCTACTTCGTCGGCTTTTAGTGTTGAGTAAAGTTAATTTCCTTTTTTAAACAAGTAAGTAAACAACAAGGTTAACACGTTTTGGATGTTTCAACTTATATTGTTCCTTGTTCAAGAGTGAAGCCAGGTATGTTAGGGCACTGGTTGCTCCAAGCCTTGCCTAGACACCTCATTCTTGAATCTCATCCACAAACAAGTTTATTCGTCGGCTTTTAGTGTTAAGCCTAGTCAATCGCCTTTGTCAAAACTTATATATATAAATAATTATTTAGAAATACTTTTAAATAGGTTTCAAATATCTATGTAAAATATTACTTGAAAATAAGTAATTTAGAAGATTGATTAAAAACATGTTTTAGATTTTGCAGCACTTCACTTTCAAATTCGTAAATAATCATTAAAACTATATTTAAACTTCTCCTCTTTTTTTCATACTCAAATATATTTTATAAGAACTTCCATAAAAGGATTATATAAAGAAAAGAATTTAGAAACTATTTAAATCGCAAAAAACTAGCCAAAACATCACATTTTAAACACTTAAGGCATAAGCAACTTACTATAACATTTATAAGTGCTGTTAAAAGTCCTTGTTAAAACAACATTGAAAAGCACAATCTTTGCGACTAATTTTAACCACTTAAACAAATGATTTGAGACTTAATATTTTTATAGTGAATACTACCATTAGGGTACTTAGAAAACATAGAAAAAATCCCTAAGAATATCTTTCCATTTATTTATAAATATTCACGAAAAGAAGGGTTTTCGAAGTACACTTATAACGACTATTCTCGTTTCAAACACTTTCCAACTTTCTTTAATTTAACACACAAGTTAAATAACCATTTAAACATCAAGTCAATGCCATGCCACATGTTTAATATGGTAATATAGCAATGTTACACAATATAAAGTTATTGTTTGCTTTCAAAAGCAAGAGGGGTCCAAAGTTTATAACTTTACTTAATTAATATCACTTTAACTATTATACTTTGGACATAACATATAGACACACAATATATACTTAAGAGATAGTGAGATAACTCACTTAGATCCATGCCTAACGTATGCACAAAACCACAAGAACCATAGGACCACCTCCTTCCATCAACACAAGCCTAAAGGTCCAACCTTTAGCACTTCCAAACCAAAGCCAACACCTTCCTCCACCTCCTCCATGCTCATGACCCATCCAAGCACCCTCTCTTCCTCTCACCTCCTCCCACTTCTTACTTGCTAATCATGCTTCCCAAGATGTCTTAGGCTCAAAACCAAAGTTTAAAAGAGATTAGAGAATATTTTGTTTACTATTGAAAAAGTTAGAGAGTAATTAGTGGATTAGTGCTTAAGCACTTCCACCATTTTCAACCCTCCTATTTTATCTCAAGCTAAGGAATTTATTTTTTATTATTAAGTGAACCCTTAGTTCAACCCTCCTACTTCAAATGGTGAAGCATAAGCTTGCTCTCATCCGCCTCGGAAGGCTTATCTCCCATCACATCTACTTTATCATATGCTTAACACTTAAGCATTTTCATTTATGTACACTTCTCCTTTATGTCACTTCTACTTTAGGCTAATTACCATTATACCCTCACCATGATAATATCTCTTATCTATTAGAACATTCTAGAACCTTCCAAGCTCAATGAAGAGGGGTGTGTGTGTTACTTAGTTGCTAATGTGTTCATTTGATCATTAGCTTAAGGGTTAAATGTTTCCTTATTTGCTCATTTTCCTTTTTTGCTCATTTTTAAAATTTCTAATGACATCATCACATTTAGTTAGCCATAAACATGAAAATACTTTTAGTTGTTAATTACCTCCTCAGTGATTAATTAAATATGCACAAAAATTTCGAACAACTTTCGTTGAGAAAAAAAACTGTTTATCAATAAAATGACTTTCGGTCACATTATCGATATTTTTCCAAAGAATATATTTTTTGTAAATATTTTTCCAAAACAAGTTTACCATCACAACTTATGATTTAAAGTGGGTTAAGAAGCTTATTAAATCATTTTAATAGCATTTAATCCAAAATAATTAAAATATATAAATAATTTAGATGTTTAAATACGAAGTGTCCGAAATTCCGGGTCGTTACACTATGGCACGTTACCATTGGACATGCGTTGGACTCGTCGGACGCTCCAACGGGCCAACCAACTATTTCAGAACCATTGAGGAAACGAGGGGAAATAGTGCGTTAGGGGGAATGCGTTAGATGAGTCCAGCCTTTTAACCCCCAAATACCCAATTGCCATACTCCGCTCAAATACCCCTTTTGCATCACCAAACACATTACACTTTCAACCAACTTCCCCTCTCAATTGTCTTGTTTGCTTCATAAAGAACGGACCCTAAATATCAATTCAAATTTTTGTATTTTATTACTTGGTCGATCACTCTTATCCTTTAACTACAACTGCTCTTATCTTAATAAAAATGCAAGTTAATTAAAATGCAAATTATGTGCGTTAAAACCGAGTCAAACAGTTTTATACCTAAAACCGCTTATGTTTTATTTAAAATGAAATTTTTTTATTAGTTAAATTATAATTATTCAAATACTATAAGTGAGCCAATTTATTTATATATCTAAATTAAATTTTAAATTAAATTTTAGTATCCCACATTTGTAAAAAACAAAATCCATGCGCGAAGTATGTGCCATAATGCTCATAGAACAAAATATTAATAGTTTAACAGTAAACATGATGAGAATGAAAAATAAAATAATAATGCGTAACTACTCTACTTTTCTAGGCAGAAAAATTCAATAATTCTTTTGTTAAAAACAAAACTATGTTTATTTTATGAAAAGGTAAAATAATTTGTCAAAAAAGATGAAAATAAGTTTCGCTTTTTTCAAAATAATAAAGACATAAGTTTTTTTTGTTGAAAAATTAAATTGATGTATATTGAAGACATACATATGCATTTTAAAAAATTAATTAAAAGATTCATATAATCTTTCAAACAAAAACTTATTTCATTAGTAATTTTTTCCAAGACAAAAATTAAAATGCACGTAGTTTTGGAATAAAAAAATTTCATTTATCTTTTCGATAAAAACATATGTACTTTTATTATATTAATAAAAAATGTTTTATTTATCATTATTAGTAAACATACATACGCATTATGATTTTAATCGCATAAATACATATTTAAAAAAAGTACTTCATGTAATTTAAAAAAAACTACCTTAGTGATATTTTAAAGAAAAAGATACATTCGCTTAACTTTTGCATTTATCTTTTTTATCCAAATAATACGCCAAACAAAAAATGCTTTCATCTTTTTGTAAAATGACGGTAATTAAAAAAATTCAGAAGTTATTTTTTACCTTAAGTGATGCTAAATGTTTTTTCTTTTTTGTAAACACTAATGTTTTATCATCTTGTTAAAAACAATACATATTTTGATCTTTTTTTTTTTTTGAAATGGTACTTAGATAAAACATATCACTAGGACAACATAACACAAATAACATGTCAACATATGTTCGAGTCACGCTACGCAAGTTTCGAACTTGTGATCTCTCGCACCAAAGTTGAATCACTTAACCAATGGGACAATGGTGCTTGTCCATATTTTGATCTTTTTATTAAGAAAAGGTAAATGATTTTATCTTTTCATTGAAAAATATTATTGTCTGTTAATTCTACAAAATCCAACTCCATAAAGTAGAACTAGGGATTATTACATACCTCCGCAAATTACAAGCTGCTGAAGTGTAGCTTCCAAGGCTCGAACTCTCTCCCTCTACTAAGGAGCTGGGAACTCCTGCCAACTCCACCAAAGTCACATTTGGAATACAATAATCAAGATCATTATTTTGGCTTGCATGCTAAATTTTATATTACATTAAATACTCAAAATAGAACCTCTAATTGATATCTCATGATCACTATTTAAAATAAAAGAAATTTTGGTCCACGACCTTATAATTGAAAATAATTAGGCCCAAATCTCTCTTAGTTAAAACTTATAAAATACGTCCCTTTTTTAAAACATTACACAACAATTATTCATGTTACCCTCACCCACTTACATTCTACATAAATCATTTCCAAATCCACAAAATCATTTTGTGATTTATGATTCCATAGAAAAAACCAATACTCACTGTCAATCGAACAAAAAAACCTAATTTGCAAATTATCACTCACTTCGACTGTCAATCGAGCAACGATTTGGAAAACTCAACCGCTTATACTATCAATCGAGCAATGATACATAATCGAATAATAAATTGAAGTAAATTCCCAAAATAATCAAGCAATGCATGTTTGATAGGTACAATTTTGGTTGAAATAATACTATTTCGGTTTATTCATATAATTGGACAAATATTAGACATGCAAATATTTACATGACAAATATTTGACATAAAAAATGTTCATCAATTAATGCTTGATATGTAAGTGAAATATTACTGTATATACTGATTATGGAAAATATTTGAAATCTATGACTTGGTTGATGATATATTGAAATAGATGCTGCCATAAATATATCTATATCTATATATATATATATATCAAAATGAATAATTAGGAATGACAGATAGTTACTTGATAAATATTTGCCTTAAGTTATTACTATCAGTAATTACTTGAAATATTATAAAAATTTTACAATAAGTACTAACAATGTCAAATATTTGACACATGTAGTTTTGATTGATGGTAGGTTCTAATTGTAGTATACAATTAGATGATGAAGTGAGGATAACAAATATTTGCATTAAAAAATTTATTTTAGAAATTGCTGGATATATTACAAAATCCATTACCGCAAATACTAATAATGTCAAATACTAGCATATGTAGCTCTGATTCATAGTAGATTAAAATTATAGTATACAATTAGAAGATTAAATGAGGATGACAAATATTTACAAACAATTTATGTCAGTAATTTTGTAGATTTAATTTTTTTAGTGCAAATACTAAAATGTCAAATGTTTGTCAAAAAATGTGTTGTTAGATTGAAATTATAGTATATATACATTTACATAAAAGCATATAATATCAAATATTTGCCATAAATATGGACTGGCAAATATGAGCATGGCTAATATTTGCCAAGCAAATATTTACCATGCCCATATTTTCTAACCTTATATATGCGACACGAATTTAATAATTTTAAAACCTTTACAGGTATCTCCACGAAGAAGATATAAGGTTATGGCACATAGAAAAACACAACCATTCCAAGTCAAAAGATTCGCAAATTTACCTGAATCTTCAGAATATCTAGGATCAGGAAAAGATGTTGTTCTTTCATCCCTAAAAGAAAATAACCACCAAGAAGAAAATGCACTACAAAAACACTGGCAGCGAAATAAAAAATAGAAGTGCCAAAGGATAATCAGAAAGCTATAGAAGTATCTTAAAGTCATTCCATACACTACTAGAAAATTTACGAAAAGAAAAGCTACTTTTAGAAAAGCATGTAATATTACTGAAGCAAACTCCATTCTTCAACATTATCAATCCATTCTTGAAACGAGCTATAATAATCGAAGACATATCAAAAGAATCGACTTCTATAGATATGATCATAGACCCTTCTTTAGTAGAAGAAAACTATTTTTATTTCGGAGACAAAAAACAATTTGAAAAGAAAGTGACATTGCAATAATTTTTGGAGTTTCAAATGAAGGCATTACAATTAACACTTCATTTCATTTGCAGGAATCTGATATGATCTCTGAAATAAAAACATTCAAACAAAAATATTTCTGTAATTCAAAAATGATCAAAGAAAAGGATATTGAAATAAACATCTGATTAGCTTTGAAAAGCAAAAAAACAGAAAATACAATCTTTATTGTGTGGTTGCTGATTATGTTTCTGATTTTGACATACATGTTCTCCAATGCAAACTCTGCATTTCCTTTGGTGCTGCTACCATATATTTACAAATTAAAGCAAATGAAAACTATTTCGTGTCCAACAACAATAGGAAAACATTTGTCAAGTGAGAAAAATTAAAGAAAGTCTAAGAAAAGTACGTGCATGCATAACCCTACTATTGGTAAACTCTAATAAATCATTTTATATTTTATAATTTCTATTATAAACTAAACTAACACCTAATATCTCTGCGTGTAGTACTAGTTCTACGATATTACTAAAATAATTGCTCCAAAAATAAGCTATCAATAAAATGAACCGACTTTTGCAAAATGGACACTAAGGAAGTTACTCCAAACAAAATTAAGTACTTTCTTAACAAAAAGGAAAAATTGGTAACAATACAACTAAAATTCTATTATAAGTGAATGGAAAATATTTGTCAGCCAAATATTGCCAAGCAAATATTTGCCAGGTTGATAATTGACAACTTAATAATCAGGTTTCTAAATAATTTCAAAAAAAATATTTCTTAATCGGTTTTTTAATTATGAAAAAAGTAAAATATTTTTCTCTTCTAGTTTGCAGAGAAAAGAAGTAAAACAAACAAAGACAAAATATTTAAAATATTCCAAAGCTACATCAGCTAAAGAAAAACTTTCAGTCGTCGATCAAAAATATGAAAAAATCAATAAACAACTGAAGGACATAAAATTAGAAATAAAGAAGCCGAAAAAAGAGAATGTAGCTTTGAAAAAAGAAAGCAAGCTGTCAAAAAAAGAAAATGAAAATTTAAAGAAAAAACATAGGAAAATGAAGAAAAAGATGAAGATTAAGTAATTGAAAAAAATAAAGAAACTAAAAAGGAAGAAGAAATGAATTTCGATGAAGAAGTAACAAATGAAAATGATGACAATGACAACTATGATGCTGAAAGTGATGAAGCTGAAAATGATGATGAAGATGATGATGATCAACTTGACGATGATGAAAAAAAATGATGGTGATGTTAATGCTGATAATAATGATGAAGGAAATGACGCTGATGATGATGGTACTAATGAAAATGAAGGCGAAGATGAAGATGTTAAAGATGAAGACAAAGACGGTGATGGTGCTGGTGACGATAAAGGTGATGAACATAAAGATGATGATGCTGCTGATGAAGGTAAAGGAGATTGTGATTAACGTAAAGATGGTGATGCAACTGATAAAGGTAAAAGTGATGGTGAAGATAAAGGTAAAGATGGTGATGATGCTGATGAAGGTAAAGGTGATGGTGATGGAGGTAAAGATGTTAATGGTGCTAATGAAGGTAAGGATGGTATGGTGCTGATGAAAGTAAAGATGATGGTGATGAAGGTAAAGATGACGATGGTGCTGATGAAAGTAAAGGTGATGGCGCTGCTGACAATGATGAAAAGAAATAGAAAGCTAAAGATGATGATAATGGAGATGGAAAGGACATGAATGATAAAGATGATGATGATGATAATAACAATAAACAAGATGATAATCAAGATATAGCTAGAGATGAAGCTATAGATGTAGTTGGATGTGTTTTTGGAGATGTAGTTCGAGGTGACAGTGACGACCATAATACCAGCTAATATGAAATAACTGTCATACCAAAGACAAAAAAGATAATGAAGAAAAAGAGAATACTGAAGAAAAAAAGGAAAATTCATTTGAAGAAAAAAAAGTGTGGAAAAAGGTAAATGTTTGGAATATAAATTAATTTACTATTAAAAATTCAACCTAAAAATATTTCAACTGGAAACTATTTGCCAGCCATATGCTAGCAAATAAAATAGTTAACAATTGAAATTTTTTGACAAACTAGGTGAAAAATCAGAATAGTTGATGGTGAATAAAGAAAATTTTGGTGGTGAAGGGAAAGAAAAAATTAAAGAACAAAGTGGCATCATCATGTTCAAAGGTATAATATCCAAATACCTAAAAAATTTACGTCAAATATTTTCCATACCAATATTTGCTAAAAAAATTGACATAAAATATTTTATTCAAAAATAATTATCTTCACAAAATATATCCATTATAAATAATTAGTTATTACAACAAATAGCATTTGCAAAAAAAAACTCATGAAGCTTAGGAGCAGAAAGAAGAAGATACTTTGAAACAAAAAGGTAAGTAGCCAACAAAAATATTTTCTTATGTCAATTAATGACCAAACACCAATGATACATTTATTGTAGAAATTCAAGATAAAAAGAGAAAACAAACATAGCATGCCAAGAAGCTTTGACTGCAGAAGGTCATCAAGAAAAAATAGTACAAAAAAGAAAGGTATATATTTTAAAACAAAAATCATTTTATATATAAAATATGTATATGTCAAATATTTGGCATATACTAAATATACAATTATAACAGATGATAAAAAGAAAGATAGACAGGGTAAGGACTATCCAACATTCTATTTACTAACACCTTCTAGCGAGAGTCAAGAAAGCAACCAAAAATTAACCCATAAATAAGAAATTATTCAACAAAAAGTGGCTACTGATTACAAAATCGAGCTTGAAACTGAGGAGATAAAGGCAAAAGGAAATCAAACAAAAGTTTCCCCTTCTTCACTCTAAAAAGGTGTAAAAAGACCAAAAAGAGAAAAAGTAAAAGATACAAATTTCCAGTATCCTATTAAAAAAAGACAATACCAAAAGAAATCAGATAAAAGCAACATTAACAAAAAAAGTTGAAAATGCTCCTCAACCTGAAATGATATCAGACGAAGGCACAAAATCTAACCACGATAGATCTATAATTAAGGAAGACACAAAGTTATCCACTGAAAAAAAGCAAGCTTACAAGAAAATGGCTCACAAAAGAATAGCTTGATGAGCTCAAAGCTTTTTATGAAGCAGATGAAAATATGCAAGTTATTTTATTAACACATAAAATGCAAATATATAAATAAACATACAGAAATGTATGTATGCCTAGCAAATATTTGCCACTCAAACGTTTGTGAGGTAAATATTTGCCAGGAAAATATATACATTGATAATATTCACATATTGAAGAATTAATTTAAGACATAAGCCATAATTAAATTTCATATATTTTATTCTAACCTACTTATGATAATACATACTAATATACTTTATCTATTATTAAAATAGGAAAGCTGCATACTATAACCCAGACAAAGACACTAATATAAGAGAAGTGCATATTTCTGACATGCTATTCAACAGATTCATTGATTTAATGGTATGTAATCCAATGTAATATTATTAACTGAAAATAAGAAAACTAATATATAAAATCTAATTTCTATGCAGGTAATAGACTAGTTCTAAAAAATAAAACTGAAGGAAATCATGAAGATGTCGTATACTTAAAGTCCTATGCAACTATATGAAATACTTAAAACTGCAAATAATTAGCTCTTCAAAATTTGAAAGTAAATTATGTTGGATAATTACAACAAAAATCAAGTAAAAATCAAGTCTTTTCATTGCTTGACCTTTTTCGTTCTTAATTAATGAGAAAACGTTTTTATTTATGGAAGGCTTGTTTATTTTCATGGATGGGCTTATGAGAGAGAAGAGAATTGTACATTTATTTTGACTCTCTCTTTTCTTTAATCTGAAAAAAAGGAATAACTTTTATTTCAAGAAAACAAAGTTATCTTCTTCGTCTCTTTTTCTCCACAATTTCGTATGAAATAAAATCTATTTTCATATTATACTCGTAATTATAGACAGCGACTACTACAAATCTCTAAACCATTCCACCTTGAGCACACAAGTTCGAAGGATCATTGTATTAACCTTGGAGAGCGAATGGCAATTATAAATTACACCATAGTCGTGCCGAATTTCACTTTCAAGGCAGTAGCCTGACCTATGACAAAACTCATATCACTTGCTTTTTCCTTAGTTTCTACCCATCAATTTTCTAACAATTTGAAAGTGAAATATCATACTTTTTCATAAGAATTAGGCTATTTGGGTTTTAGAGTAAAGATTGGACTGTTATGATAATTAATGCATTTAGAGCAGGAAAGCAAGGATCAGGCAAAGTCTAATTGAATCTGGGATTTTCAAACTATTTACAAGTAAGAAATATAGCGAATTAATGATGAGGTATGTTCCAAAATTTCCCCTACTTTATTTGAATTATTTTAGAGTTTGATAATAAACACTTTCTATTTACAAGTTTGAGAATGTTAAGTGATTAAAAAACCGACTTTGGTTGGTGATATAAGTTAGCCATAGTAAAGTAAATTTGAATATACTATGGCGACGATTTCCCCTTGTTGGAATATAAATTTGTGATAAACATAATTGCTTTTGTGTAATGATCTTCATTCATTTCTACAATATTTTGTAAGCCTAATTCTATTCATACACTATTAATCTCTTAACATACACCGAAAAATATAATAAACTAGTATACACCAAAAAATACTATGCATACACAATCTCTTTTATGAAATCATCCATATTTCCATCTCATCATCTTCTGTTAACCCAAAAAATGGATCAACACCCTGGATTAAGTGTGAAAGCACCAGCCATGTTTATCAAAGCAAATAAAATAGAAAAGAAATATCAAAAGAGTAGAAATAGTAAAGAGACAAGAGAATTTTATAGTGGTTCGGCTGTTAACGAAGCCTACGTCCACTTTATAACTTGTCTTATTAATTGACTATTGTTACAAGTTGAATTGGATTATAATATGATAGAGTATCCTAAGTTAGATCAAGTCACAAGTACTTAAAGATAACTGGAGAATCATAGTCATTCCTTGATGACTATTGTATGGGAGAAGAAGAGTGAAGAATAAAAGTGAAGAACAATCTCTGCATAGTTCCAATAGCCAGTCCAGAAGATCCTGTTTATGTTGCAGGTAGGGTTGTATTCCTAGGCACAGGAGAGTAACAGGGCTAGGCCGCTTTTCCAGAAACCTACACTATATGATACAAAGGTGCTCTAAAAATTTCATAATGATCCAACATAATCCTATGGATTGCCAGCGATCCATACGGAATGGATCGCTAGCGATCCATGTACTTAGGGAATTTTTGGATTTCTTCCTTTGGGTTGCACTCCTTGTTTTATGTAGGTGCTCTCTATGTGATTTCGTAGCTAGTTGCCTTGTTTTGACGATGATTCATACACGAGTTAGATTGATCTATGTCTAGAATTAGATGAGTCTTCACTTCTCGAACTAGGTTGCTTGGAAGGCTATGAAATTTGGCAAACATATTTTGAAGAGGAAATGAATCAAGACGCAAGAGGTTACGATGATTCATGAAGCGTCCCTAGCAATCCATAGGTGATGGATCACTAGCGATTTTGCTTGAGTGCTATTAGCTTGTTCTTTTGGATGCATTGTTCAAGTTTCATGTCATTCTACCATAGTTCGGATGTTCTAACTCCTATTGAATTCTATTGGGTTAGAAACCCGGTTAACATTTCCCCACAGAGTATGCCTTTGTTGAAAACAAGGCATGCTCTAGAACTGGTCATCTTTGAATTCCTATTCCGTGAAATCCATTCGATCGTGTTAGGCTTACCCTGAAGTATTGTTTTTGACTTTTAGGTTTTTTGTTGGGTTCGGGATGTGAATCATCATTATTCATCGAAACATATCAATTTTGACACTGTAATTTTCAAAGTGTTTATAAACGGAATGGGGGATGATGGATCGCTAGCGATCCAATTACTTGGAATATTTTTCCGCTGAAACCTTTCCTACTTAATACTATTTTCGAGCCGACACTTCTTGCTAGCTTTTCCTTACTTTCTTTCCTTGCAACCCGAACCAATCACGACCAAAACCCTAACCAGCTTTTACCATCGCCGCCATTGATCTTTACCGCTAGAGCCTACTATAGTGGACCTCAACTACCTCCACCATCACCCCGAGCCAAACCCTAGCACCAAAATTGCCGCTTGCTTGGATTGCTGCCGACCATGCAGACTGCTAACTCTAGCTTGGATCGCTACAAACCCAAAATCAAACCCCATTTTCCTTCGATCCAAGGTTGGCGATGATGTGGTTATCGTATTAGTGGAGGTTGCCAGTGAATTTAGAGGGATCGATGAGAATGGTGAATGAAGCTGGTTGATTGCAATTTATTGGAGGTAGATAGTGGATTCATGCCTTGCATGTAACGATCCCAAATTTTAATTAAATTTAAATTGATAATTAATTGAATTTTTGAATTAAAATTGTAAAATTAATTGTAAATTTAAGCGAGTTTCCCCAAATTCAAATAAAATACGTGTTAAATCATTTGAATTTAAATCTTGTATATATATGAATATATATGAGATAAATTGTATAATATAAAGTAAAATACATTTATAAATTCTAATAACAAGTAAAAATAGAAATTCATTTTTTTTATCAAGGAACAAGACTAAAGAAAACAGATAAACATAGATGTGTATAAACTTACAAATAAAATAAGGTATGTTGTACATGATAATTAATGCAAATGTCTCTAGTACACTACCTTATATCCATCAGTCGAAATGAAGAAAAGCAAATAAATATATTTGTACAACATCAATTAATGCAGCCTCCCAGCAAACCAAAGTAAGAAAAATATCTCTATCCTTGATATTGTACAAACAAATAATAGCATATCAACCTGTAAACTTTCCTCTGTATATTTGTACATCTTCTCATTTTAGTTCGATTATCAAAACATAGTAAACCAGCAAACCAGAGAATAATAAGATAACATTTCTATTTTTACCACATTAAACATCATACAACAACAAAGGGCAGGAAGATTAGGAGACCAATTCTCAGTTTTAAAAAGTTTAAAACTTTTCAAACAAGAGTGCTCTGTTCATCTTCTCAAAACACGGTGAGTAACATCTCTTTTGAAAATTTAAAAATATGAATCTGTTGCATATGATGATATGTGATTGTGTATGCTTGTGTGAATATGAACTTCTGTATATATGGATATACTATTGCATGTCTATATATATGCAAATGTCTGTGTTTCTAAAGATATATATATATATATATATATATATATCTTCTTTGTTTAAATAACAGGCCCCAAACTCATAAATAAATTCAGATCTTCTAAATGAATCAATTTTAGACCTTGATCTTTAAAGAGAAAATGATTGTAAGAATATAAGTCTAATTTTAAAAATAGTTTCAGAGTTTTATATATTGAAATTATTTCAAAAATAAAATAATACAGGAATGATCTGAATATGATTTAAAATCTAACATTTTAAATTTATTGTTCGAAGACATAAACAAATTTGTAATGGCATAAGATGAATTTAGAAACCAGATTCACAATTTCTAGTTTGGTATTCTCTGAGTAAATCAAGGTTGAAAGATTTTGGGGTTTTCACCAATATCTGGTGATCGGCATGGTGAACTTCGTCGGGATCGTGGTCGAGGTTGGCTAGAGGTCTAACGACCACGGGAAAAATGTGATTGTATTTAATTTTGGGCTGTGGTGACCGGAATGAGGTGAACTAGGGTTTTGGAAGGGGGTTTGGTTGAGTGTATTGGCGAGGTGATCTCGTCTAAATCGAAGCGTCGAGTTCGATCGCGAGGCAAGGGATAGCGGCATGGCGATGTGGTGGTGCTCTAGGATGAGTGCCGTGAGTTCCAGTCGTCTCGATTAACGGCGGCGTGTTGATTTCTTCGATTTTGTTTGTTCCAGTTTTTCGATCGAGAGGCTCAATTTTATTTAGATGGAGATATCGGCGATCTGGGTGGTGGATTCGTTAGAGAAGGTGGTCGTCGATTGGGGAATGGTCGCGACGTTAGCCGATGATGGCCGGAACCTCTGTGCACGTGCACGTGTACGTTTTTGTTTAGGATGGTTGTGCTGGGAGTTCGAGTTGGGGAAGACGATCGTTTCTCGGTGTCGAACTCGAGAACGTTGCGTGAGTAACTCGAAGACGTGAGTGGATCGCGAGTGGCACGAGAGAGGCTCGGGGATTTTAGTGAATTACTCGGGTTTAATTGTGATGAGTTTTCTGTTTTAAGTGGAAACTTGTACAAGTTTAAAATACAGTTTTAAAGCTAAAGTAAAATCAAATGAAGGTTTAAAAATGAAACATATACAGGTTTTAAAAATGTAAAGTAAAATGTTGTTTGGTTTTTTTGAAATTTGAGGTTATGATATGTACAGTTTTATAAAAATTTTAGTAATACAAAGTTGTAATGCAAAGTTTAAGTAATAAAAGTTGGTAATTAATTTAATTGGTAATTAAAAATTTATTTATTGGGTTGTAATTAAGTGTTAACTAAAGGGATAAATGTTTTTAAAATATGTGATAGGTAATTAATAAAGGGAATGTTTTATCTTATAATCACTTAAGGATTTGATAATTAATGAAGTAATTAAAGAGTCATTAATTAAACTAATTAATTAATGATTAAGTATTAATTAATTTGTAACTAAGGGTTGTTAATTAGGTAATTAGAAATTAATTAATTAATGATTAGAGATAATTAATTAATGATTAAGCATTAATTAATTAAGTAATTAAGTTGTAATTAAGTATTAATTAATTAGTAATTAGAGATTAATCAATTGGAAATTAAAGATTGAATTAACTATTAATTAAAGATTAGTTAATTTGTAATTAAGTTTTATTAATTAATAATTAAGGTTTATTAATTAATAATTAAGTGGTAATTAATTAGGTAATTAAAGATGAATTAATTGATTTGTATGGTAATCAAGGAATGATTTATTTAAATGGTTTGTAATTAATAAATTAATGATTTATTCATTTATTAATTAAGGTTAATTAATTTAAAATTTAAAGTTAATTAATTATTAAAGGTTAATTAATTAAAATAATTTGTAATTAACCTAGGTCAGTGATTAATCTGGTTTCAATTAATTAGATGATAAATTAACCTTACTTATGGATGACTGTATTCTATTGAATGCTGTGAATTGCTTGATATCCCTACTATGTGATGTTGTGTGATGCTTTGTGATTAGAATTGTTTTAACTCAAGCTGTGATAAATGTAATTCATTTTATCTGTGATTTATCTGTGGATCTGTGAATGAACGATAAGCGTTATAGTTATACCGCTTATCAACTATATTTCTGTATTCTGATCTGTGATGATTGAATGATGTTGCACTACTGTGTGAAACCCCTGGACCACACCTTTACACACACAAATATGGATTTCACGAGGAAATCGGTTAAGTTACAGATGATTTAAATTTAATATTTTTTTGAAATTGAAATTTTAATTTCAATTGATTTTGGAAATGAATTTGGGTTAAATGTTAAAGCTTTTGAAAAGGTGTTTTCAAAGATAAAAGTTATTTTGAATAACTTGGTAAAGTTTCCAATTCAAATAATTTGATTTGAATTTGAATTCAAAATTTGGAATTGAATTCCATGTTTGGAAATTAAGGTTAAAGATGTTATAAATGAGTTTATATGAATTTAAACCATTTTAAAAGCATGGTTTTGAGAATTTGAATTTAACCCAAGGACTTTAACTCGTATAAACGAATTAGATTTTCCAAAATGAAAACT
This sequence comes from Allium fistulosum, assembly GCA_030737815.1. Lineage (NCBI taxonomy): Eukaryota > Viridiplantae > Streptophyta > Magnoliopsida > Asparagales > Amaryllidaceae > Allium > Allium fistulosum. The sequence continues at coordinate 261,392,513 of CM060903.1, forward strand.
AATTGTTTTCAACTGATAAAAGCTTTCATATAAGGAATGAATTTCCAATTTGTGTCAAAAAAATTTCAAGTTTGAAATGAAAAGGGTTTTTCGAGTTATGAATAAATCTTTGTGAAAGTTTGTTGAACTTTGTTTTGAAATTGGAAAGGTGTACCTATTGTATAAAAGTTCGAAATGGAATTGTTTTGAAAGCTATCAATTAAATCCTTGATTTAAAGATTTAATGAGTTAATCCAATTGAAATGGAAATCGATTTGGAAATCTATGAATAGATCTTTGTGAAACTGGGTGAACTTTGTGAGATGAATCTTTTTTATAAAAGATCAAAATGGTGATTTGTTTAAACCATTTAAAGAAAAGTTTTGGGTAATAAGTTGTGACTTAATTGAAATCCCTATATCCATATGTTTTTAAATATGCGCTCGTTATTCGGTTTAGCCGGGAGAGGACCTTTGTGTCATATAACCATTCCGAATAATGATACGACGTTATGGATAGCATTTGAAGACCGGTGGTGAAGACCAGATACTTTTGAAAATGAAAGATTACCATTGATTGTCTCTGCATCGGCTGATCCCCGGTATAGAGATTTTAGCACCCTTTGTGATGGGAAGTCCGAACGTGATTAGAAATTATCCGGATTTGCAAGGGCTTCTTTCGAAGTGCCTTCGGTTCTGTTCAAACCCGGAACAGACTTGTATGGTTGTATGTCTGACACTACACTTTGAGATATAAAGCTGATTTCTTTCAAATACATTTCTATTTGGTGACGGAGATTTATTCTCTTAGCTTAACACCCTTCTTTGAGACGTATGAGCTCAGAGGTTATGTAGTTGAAGGTTATCAGTGATATACTCCCAATTTGGTAGTGTGGCATGCTTAGTGCTGCTGTGTGTTGCTGATCATTTGTTGATCATTTGTTGATTAAAGCATGGCTTTGTGAAAAAGCGTAGCTTTGTGGACGATACCTCATCGGACCTCACAAACCGGAAATGGTCGAAACAGGAAAGATGCGGCAAGGTTTCAGGGGTAGCTCCCCTAGGGTATGTCCATTCCTTCTGGAAAAAGGTGGTATCATGGTATGGAGCCCAGATATTTACCTGTGTGGTTGCTCCAATCTCATTTTCTGTGTGATTGTTGCTGTGTGATCGAGGGCCCTCGGATAAAGGTCGCAAACGACCGGGGGTGGCATATCTCAAGTTTACTACCCGGGAAGGGGTAAACCGGCCTTGTGTTGGCAGAGAGCAGGTGGTTCTCGGGGCGCCCCTCCAGAGGCGTTCCCATGTGGCATAGGAAGTTCCTTAGCCTGACCATTTGTTGGAAAATCCAAAGAAACAATACGAGCCTTGTACGGTTTTAGTTGTATAACCTGCTATGGAATGTGGCGGTAACCTGCTATTGAACATAGTAGCTATAGTAGGCATACGACGAAATGTGGTATGCTGGCTAAGATTAATATTATACTTTCGAAATGTTTTCCACTATGCACTAATAATAATAATCCAATGATTTTGAGTAGTATGCATGTTTGACTATCATAAGAAGAAATCTCCTCCAATTCTGCATTTGCATTGTGTGTGTGGCGGGAGGTCTTATGGTAGTTTCATTTTCCAAAAGTATTGCGGGTTTCAATGTTTAAAATTCTTTTGTTGTTTGTTTCTGTTTTGTTACTCACACCTGTCCCATGACTGACCCGGAGTTTATTGTTCCTTTCCTAAACTCTGGGTGCCCATAATTTTCCACACGGGCAATCTAGAGTTGGGTTTTTCAGATAGTCAGGTTTAGTAGATTATCTGGAGCTAGTTAAGTTTTGGAGTTCACAGAGACGATGGACTGCACTTGCTTATCTTTGTGCATGTGATGATGGTTCGAGCTTGATGTTGGAGTTATTGGTCTCATTCTCTTTGTCGGATCACTTGGAGTATCACTTCTGTTTTCTGCTGTAGCATCTTTATTTGTCTCTGATATTGTTGTATCATATTGATTTCATTGTTGTATATCATTCTGGATATTGTATTCATTGGAGTTGTTTATGATATCATTCATTTCTTTCTTCCGCTGTGTTGTTATACTTACTGTGTTATAAGCTCCGGCACGAGTCGAATTTCAACGATTGAATCTACGGCATTTGAGTACAAGTGAAGTACGGGTGTCGATTTTCGAACGCTGAAATTTAGATCGTGACAGCGTGGTATCAGAGCTAAGGTTGAACTTTAGCTCAGATGTATAACACATTAAGTAACTCATTAGAGATTGGGTGAAGTATACCCTAGAATGAGTAATCTCTAAGATGTCCATCCGTATGCCTCAGTAAATTCTCTTGCTATCCACTAATAGTAAGTATGAGTGTAAGAAGAGGATGAGATAGGGGACAGGGGAATACGACTATAAATGGTCAATACCCTGTAACAACAAGGAAACAATCTTTTCCCTATCAATCTCTTTTGTTCGTCATCTTTTCTCAATTCTTTGATAGTTCCTGGTAGATCCAGGAAGGAGATTCGATATATTAATATGGGACATAAACTCCAAATAAGTCGGAATTGTTTGTTTAGATGAATTGATTGTTTTGATTGCTATGGTTAATAGGTATAATTTGGTTTCTAAACTAAAAAGTTTTGGAATTGTATCCATATATCTATCTAGCTATTCTTTGGGTTCCAATATATTGTACGAATGGTTAGTTATCCCTTCGAACTAACCAATGCCACTGCATATTTCGTAGATATGGATAACCCGAGTATCTTGTGGAAAAATTAAAAATATTCGTTCTTGTATCTATTATTGATATTCTGATTTGGTAAGCCAAATATAGAATAGATATTCAGTTGATTTGATGAAATATTTTTCATCTATCTTTATGTCTCTCTGGCAAATTTCGGGGATGAAATTTTTTAAGGAGGGAAGGTTGTAACGATCTCAAATTTTAATTAAATTTAAATTGATAATTAATTGAATTTTTGAATTAAAATTGTAAAATTAATTGTAAATTTAAGCGAGTTTCCCCAAATTCAAATAAAATATGTGTTAAATCATTTGAATTTAAATCTTGTATATATATGAATATATATGAGATAAATTGTATAATATAAAGTAAAATACATTTATAAATTCTAATAACAATTAAAAATAGAAATTCATTTTTTTTATCAAGGAACAAGACTAAAGAAAACAGATAAACATAGATGTGTATAAACTTACAAATAAAATAAGGTATGTTGTACATGATAATTAATGCAAATGTCTCTAGTACACTACCTTATATCCATCGGCCGAAATGAAGAAAAGCAAATAAATATATTTGTACAACATCAATTAATGCAGCCTCCCAGCAAACCAAAGCAAGAAAAATTTCTCTGTCCTTGATATTGTACAAACAAATAATAACATATCAACCTATAAACTTTCCTCTATATATTTGTACACCTTCTCATTTTAGTTCGATTATCAAAACATAGTAAACCAGCAAACCAGAGAATAATAAGATAACATTCCTATTTTTACCACATTAAACATCATACAACAACAAAGGGCAGGAAGATTAGGAGATCAAAGCAAAACAATTCTCAGTTTTAAAAAGTTTAAAACTTTTCAAACAAGAGTGCTCTGTTCATCTTCCCAAAACACGGTGAGTAACATCTCTTTTGAAAATTTAAAAATATGAATCTGTTGCATATGATGATCTGTGATTGTGTATGCTTGTGTGAATATGAACTTCTGTATAGATGGATATACTATTGCATGTCTATATATATGCAAATGTCTGTGTTTCTAAAGATATATATATATATATATATTCTCTGTTTAAATAACAGGCCCCAAACTCATAAATAAATTCAGATCTTCTAAATGAATCAATTTTAGACCTTGATCTTTAAAGAGAAAATGATTGTAAGAATATAAGTCTAATTTTAAAAATAGTTTCAGAGTTTTATATTTTGAAATTATTTCAAAAATAAAATAATACAGGAATGATCTGAATATGATTTAAAATCTAACATTTTAAATTTATGGTTCGAAGCCATAAACAAATTTGTAATGGCATAAGATGAATTTAGAAACCAGATTCACAATTTCTAGTTTGGTATTCTCTGAGTAAATCAAGGTTGAAAGATTTTGGGGTTTTCACCAATATCTGGTGATCGGCATGGTGAACTTCATCGGGATCGTGGTCGAGGTTGGTTGGAGGTCTGACGACCATGGGAAAAATGCGATTGTATTTTATTTTAGGCTGTGGTGACCGGAATGAGGTGAACTAGGGTTTTGGACGGGGGTTCGATTGAGTGTATTGGCGAGGTGATCTCGTCTAAATCGAAGCGTCGAGTTCGATCGCGAGGCAAGGGATAGTGGCATGGCGATGTGGTGGTGCTCTGGGATGAGTGCCGTTAGTTCCAGTCATCTCGATTAACGACGGTGTGTTGATTTCTTCGATTTTGTTTGTTCCAGTTTTTCGATCGAGAGGCTCGATTTTATTTAGATGGAGATATCGGCGATTTGGGTGGTGGATTCATTAGAGAAGGTGGTCGTCAACTGGGGAATGGTCGCGACGTTAGCTGATGATGGCCGGAACCTCTGTGCACGTGCACGTGTACGTTTGGTTTAGGATGGTTGTGCGGGGAGTTCGAGTTGGGGAAGACGATCGTTTCTCGGTTTCGAACTCGAGAACGTTGCGTAAGTAACTCGGAGACGTGAGTGGATCGCGAATGGCACGAGAGAGGCTCGGGGATTTTAGTGAATTACTTGGGTTTAATTGTGACGAGTTTTCTGTTTTAAGTGGAAACTTGTACAAGTTTAAAATACAGTTTTAAAGCTAAAGTAAAATCAAATGCAGGTTTAAAAATGAAACATATACAGGTTTTAAAAATGTAAATTAAAATGTTGTTTGGTTTTTTTGAAATTTGAGGTTATGATATGTACAGTTTTATAAAAATTTTAGTAATACAAAGTTGTAATGCAAAGGAAGTGCAAAGTTTAAGTAATAAAAGTTGGTAATTAATTTAATTGGTAATTAAAAATTTATTTATTAGGTTGTAATTAAGTGTTAATTAAAGGGATAAATGTTTTTAAAATATGTGATAGGTAATTAATAAAGGGAATGTTTTATCTTATAATTACTTAAGGATTTGATAATTAATGAAGTAATTAAAGAGTCATTAATTAAACTAATTAATTAATGATTAAGTATTAATTAATTTGTAACTAAGGGTTGTTAATTAGGTAATTAGAAATTAATTAATTAATGATTAGAGATAATTAATTAATGATTAAGCATTAATTAATTAAGTAATTAAGTTGTAATTAAGTATTAATTAATTAGTAATTAGAGATTAATCAATTGGAAATTAAAGATTGAATTAACTATTAATTAAAGATTAGTTAATTTGTAATTAAGTTTTATTAATTAATAATTAAGGTTTATTAATTAATAATTAAGGGGTAATTAATTAGGTAATTAAAGATGAATTAATTGATTTGTATGGTAATCAAGGAATGATTTAATTAAATGGTTTGTAATTAATAAATTAATGATTTATTCATTTATTAATTAAGGTTAATTAATTTAAAGTTAATTAATTATTAAAGGTTAATTAATTAAAATAATTTGTAATTAACCTAGGTTAGTGATTAATCTGGTTTCAATTAATTAGATGATAAATTAACCTTACTTATGGATGACTGTATTCTATTGAATGCTGTGAATTGCTTGATATCCCTACTATGTGATGTTGTGTGATGCTTTGTGATTAGAATTGTTTTAATTCAAGCTGTGATAAATGTAATTCATATTATCTGTGATTTATCTGTGGATCTGTGAATGAACGATAAGCGTTATAGTTATACCGCTTATCAACTATATTTCTGTATTCTGATCTATGATGATTGAATGATGTTGCACTACTGTGTGAAACCCCTGGACCACACCTTTACACACACAAATATGGATTTCATGAGGAAATCGGTTAAGTCACAGATGATTTAAATTTAATATTTTTTTGAAATTGAAATTTTAATTTCAATTGATTTTGGAAATGAATTTGGGTTAAATGTTAAAGCTTTTGAAAAGTTGTTTTCAAAGATAAAAGTTATTTTGAATAACTTGGTATAGTTTCCAATTTAAATAATTTGATTTGAATTTGAATTTGAATTCAAAATTTGGAATTGAATTCCATGTTTGGAAATTAAGGTTAAAGATGTTATAAATGTGTTTATATGAATTTAAACCATTTTAAAAGCATGGTTTTGAGAATTTGAATTTAATCCAAGGACTTTAACTCGTATAAACGAATCAGATTTTCCGAAATGAAAACTAATTGTTTTCAACTTATAAAAGCTTTCATATAAGGAATGAATTTCCAATTTGTGTCAAAAGAATTTCAAGTTTGAAATGAAAAGGGTTTTCCGAGTTATGAATAAATCTTTGTGAAAGATTGTTGAACTTTGTTTTGAAATTGGAAAGGTGTACCTATTGTATAAAAGTTCGAAATGGAATTGTTTTGAAAGCTATTAATTAAATCCTTGATTTAAAGATTTAATGAGTTAATCTAATTGAAATGGAAATCGATTTGGAAATCTATGAATAGATCTTTGTGAAACTGGGTGAACTTTGTGAGATGAATCCTTTTTATAAAAGATTAAAATGGTGATTTGTTTAAACCATTTAAAGAAAAGTTTTGGGTAATAAGTTGTGACTTAATTGAAATCCCAATATCCATATGTTTTAAAATATGCGCTTGTTATTCGGTTTAGCCGGGATAGGACCTTTGTGTTATATAACCCATTCCGAATAATGATACGACATTATGGATAGCATTTGAAGACCGGTGGTGAAGACCGGATACTTTCAAAAACGAAAGGATTACCATTGATTGTCTCTGCATCGGCTGATCCCCGGTATAGAGAATTTAGCACCCTTTGTGATGGGAAGTCCACACGTGATTAGAAATTATCCGGATTTGCAAGGGCTTCTTTCGAAGTGCCTTCGGTTCTATTCAAACCCGGAACAGACTTGTATGGTTGTATGTCTGACACTACACTTTGAGATATAAAGCTGATTTCTTTCAAATATATTTCTGTTTGGTGGCGGAGATTTATTCTCTTAGCTTAACATCCTTCTCTGAGACGTATAAGCTCAGAGGTTATGTAGTTAAAGGTTATCAGTGATATACTCCCAATTTGGTAGTGTGGCATGCTGAGTGCTGCTGTGTGTTGCTGATCATTTGTTGATCATTTGTTGATCAAAGCATGGCTTTGTGAAAAAGCATAGCTTTGTGGATGATACCTCATCGGACCTCACAAACCGAAAATGGTCGAAACAGGAAAGATGCGGCAATGTTTCAGGGGTAGCTCCCCTAGGGTATGTCCATTCCTTTTGGAAAAAGGTGGTATCATGGTATGGAGCCCAGATATTACCTGTGTGGTTGCTCCAATCTCATTTTCTGTGTGATTGTTGCTGTGTGATCGAGGGCCTTCGGATAAAGGACGCAAACGACCGGGGGTGGCATATCTCAGGTTTACTACCCGAGAAGAGGGTAACCGGCCTTGTGTTGGCAGAGAGCCAGGTGGTTCTCGGGGCGTCCCTCCAGAGGCGTTCCCATGTGGCATAGGAAGTTCCTTAGCCTGACCATTTATTGGAAAATCCAAAGAAATAATACGAGCCTTGTACGGTTTTAGTTGTATAACCTGCTATGGATGTGGCGGTAACCTGCTATTGAACATAGTAGCTATAGTAGGCATACGACGAAATGTGGTATGTTGGCTAAGATTAATATTATACTTTCGAAATGTTTTCCATTATGCACTAATAATAATAATCCAATGATTTTGCGTAGCAAGCATGTTTGACTATCATAAGAAGAAATCTCCTCCAATTCTGCGTTTGCATTATGTGTGTGGCGGGAGGTCTTATGGTAGTTTCATTTTCCAAAAGCATTGCGGGTTTCAATGTTTAAAATTCTTTTGTTGTTTGTTTAAAGATAAACTGTTTTTGTTACTCACACCAGTCCCATGACTGACCTGGAGTTTATTGTTCCTTTCCTAAACTCTGGGTGCCCATAATTTTCCATACGGGCAGTCTAGAGTTGGGTTTTTCAGATAGTCAGGTTTAGTAGATTATCTGGAGCTAGTTAAGTTTTGGAGTTCATAGAGACGATGGACTGCACTTGCTTATCTTTGTGCATGTGATGATGGTTCGAGCTTAATGTTGGAGTTATTGGTCTCATTCTCTTTGTCGGATCACTTGGAGTATCACTTCTGTTTTCCGCTGTAGCATCTTTATTTGTCTCTGATATTGTTGTATCATATTGATTTCATTGTTGTATATCATTCTAGATATTGTATTCATTAGAGTTGTATATGATATCATTCATTTCTTTCTTCCGCTATGTTGTTATACTTACTGTGTTATAAGCTCCGGCACGAGTCGAATTTCAACGATTGAATCTGCGGCATTTGAGTACAAGTGAAGTACCGGTGTCGATTTTCGAACGCTGAAATTTGGATCGTGACAGCACACTTAACGCATTCTACAATCTTCGTCCAATAAATCAAAATCGATTAGCACATTGCCTCGATGGTTCCGACGAGGAGGTTTACTATGGACTTGATCATCATGCATTAGTCTTACTATCGCACGCTCAGTGCATCTGAGAATAGAACGAGCTTTTCGCGTCACTTTGGACAATAGATCCGTTACCGATCGTCGACCAAGAACAGGTTAGTGTAGAAGGAATAACTTCAATGAATGATATGAAAAGCTTTTTCCTTTTTCTATCATGAGTGAACTATCTACACGTGATAGAGCATTCGTAGTGTTTAGGACACCGGGCCCATCTCACATAGATAACACACTAACTTTCCCTATTCAACGCTTGGAATCCGATGAGTTGGCATAAGTCAACGTCTTTTCGGAATTCAGGCATTAAACATATGGGGATTTCTAATTAAAAATAAGGTAACTTGAACATGTTGGATACAAGTTCTATTATATAGAATGAAGCGTCCATCCTATCGACCTAAATGCAGTGGAGGAAGCCTGACACTTTCAGAAGTGGAATCGTCATCGGTTATGCCTTCGCAAATGATTCCAGCAGCACCTACTTCTTCGGCACCATAGGCTCAATATGGTCAACTAGTGCCGATTGGCCTAGTCATCGATCGAACTCCTTTGAACTTTAGAGTTGTACTTAACCCTCCGGAGAGAGCTTCTACTATCATTTCTACTAAAGTTCTACAGGATATTTGTTTATAGCATGGTATTTCAAATAATGATGTGCGCCTTCCACTAAAAAATGAGTTTGCACACATGCTACCTCCAAGGTACACCATCTACCATCGGTACATGTGCTTGAATGGTGTAGTGCCCCTATTCAACCATTTTTTGAAGACACACTTCTGAATTTGGAGATAGCCCCATTTCAGATTCATCCCAATGGTTATGCAATTTTGACTTGTCTTCATATTTTGTTTATGCGAACATTCTACCGTGCCCCAAGCTTCGATGAATTGAGATACTTCCTTTCATTTAAAAAGAGAGAGGAATGTCCATCTATTGTAATTATTGAGGCTCAGAGAAACCGGGAAATCATGTTGCAACTACAAAGTAACTTATCCTAGTTCACAAACCAATATTTCTTCGTTAGATGTCCTGAAGGGTTTAATCGTCTTTTGACAACAGAGAGTAAGTTTTCTCTTCTCTCGTTGAGATCTATTATGTTGGTGCGGGGCTTCAATAAACTAAATGCTTCTTACAATATTTCCCATGCCAAATAATAATCCACGCTTGACCCTATCTTCCATACTCTAAAGGTCATAGATGCTAGAGAGAGATCAGTCAAACTTTTGCTGATGGACATGAATTTGCACCGGTATGGATTTTTACATCCGGGGAGGTCTGCTGTCGCTGCTGAGGTTCCATCCCCTAACCGTTCTAGGATTAGAACACGCTCCAAGATTAGAACACGCTCCACTTCTTCATCGCATGATTCAGAAGAGAGCGGTCTACAAGGAGAAGGTCCATCTAGTGGATCAACTGATGAAATTTGTGAAGAAAAGGGCGTTACGACTTCAGTTATTAATCCAAACAGGATGCCCCCGATCCTGAATTAAGGGAATGATAGTTCAAACAACGAGAAGGCAAAGCTGTAGTGATCGCAGTAAAAGAGGAAGGTGAAATTAACAGCAGAAGTGACAATGACCCCTCCTCTACCGATGAGGAGTTTGATGCGCGTTCCAGTGAAGGAGATCTTAGATCATGTGATGAAACTTTGAGAATGAGTCACATTCTCCCGGGTTCGCCTCTTCAAGAGGTTATTGCTAAAGATAATCCCCCAACAACTAGACAATTTTATGGTTCTCCGCCTAAGGAAACCGATATCGACTTCAGGGACTTGAGCAACGTTTAAATGGACATTGCAGAACTCATGGGAGATGATTTTGAGTTCGAGGGATTGTCTTCTCACTCCGGTCATGTTGTTTCTAGAATTAGCTTGATTCCCACTATAGTCGCTTTCCGACTCGGTTTGTGAAATCATTTTAGGGTGCTTACGACACATTACATACTCCACTAGGGTCACGTATAGTTATATATGCATTATTTGATCTCATTTTCTGCCACTAAACTTACTTCATTATTTTATATTAGGTACTACAGGAGGTCGTGGATTCTATGAAGATCTTGAACAATTTACGAATGCATGACGTGGGTCGAAATAGACTTCAAGCTACCAGTAACCCCGAGAAACTGAGGAATAATGGAAGAGGAGAAAATATAGGGAAGTTAAAGCTCGTGTTGGGATGACAGGGACCGAGGCAGAGTTCATAGGGGTGGCTATGAAAGAAGGAAGACTCTCGATGATCGGGACAATCCATCCAAAAAAGTTGAAAGTAGATCATGATCCTCATCCTTCCGAGCACTATACATCTGCCCTGGCTTCTGTTTCTATCGGAATTGAGGTTCCAACTTGTACTATTCAGGTTGCTCCATAAACCTAGACTCCGTCAACTCATGTTGTGCCTACATTGGTTTTTCCTACCCTTGCATGAGGCCAGCTTACACTCTCTCGTCCGGTCCACCTAAACTTGAATCCGCATTCCCTGGTTTGTTCCTGAAGGGAGTTAAATTCGACCGTGACCTGCATCCGATTACTAATTTCTTATACACCCCATCTCCAGGGATTCAATGTGACTTGATTCAAGCTGAAGGATGGGAGAAATTATGTAAGCAGCAGGTGGAAACAAACCATAAAACTATCAAGTGATTTTTTCTTTCGAGTCGGAGAAAGATGATTATGAAAGGATGCTGATGGAACTTGATGAAAGAATTGATCAATTGACAAAACAAAGAGATGTTACCATTCGAGATAGTAAGAGAAATGCTATTTTTCTAAAGGAATTAAAGGAGGCTCATGCAAAAATTGAAATCGTGTTCAGAGATGAAATCAAGAAAGCTCATGCTAATGAAGTCAAGCTGAAAAGGAGCTTGATACTCTAGATGAGATCATCGAAGCTAAAAAAACCATTACTGGTCATGATGAAACTATCAAAGCTGATAAGAAAACAATTGCTGATTATGTAGGGATGGTGGAATCCCGAGATAAGACCGTCTCTAACTAGGCTCAAGTCATTGGTTCGCTTCAAGAAAAATTTGCGCAACTCGATGTTGAAAAGACCAAAGTCAAAGTTGAGAAAGCCGCCGTGACGGCGGACTACTGGGAGCTGCTAGGACCCTTCGAAAATAAGATGGAGAAGATGTATAACACCATCTTGAACTTCTACGTTAACTCCTGGTTGCATCAAAGTAGTCTCAATTATCTAGGCCCCAAATTCCTACGTACTCTTGCTCTGGTTTGGAAAGAAGTCCTGGCCTATTTCTGAGAAGACGGGGATGCGTACACTGAACAAGTGCTGGCGGATGCCTATCTAAACGGAAAATCAAAGAGGGCTTTGGTAGAGGGCTGAGAGATTATTCGGGTTGAAAGGGAGCGAGAAGTCACCGATGCTACCATAGGTGCAGCTGCTAAAGCACTATCAAAGCCTTTCAGTTCTGGACCTGGCGAATCTTCCAAGTAGCCTCATGATCAGATAGAAACCATTCAGGCTTCGACCGACACTGCTTTGTTGTCTGCCACTTCAGCAGCTATCTCCAAAGCCTTGGGAGGTCCTAAAACTTTGCCTAAGTTTGTGCAGCCATCTAAAGAAGGAAACGGTGGGGAGTATGAGGTTGAGATCCGCGGTCACACTTTTGATGCAGGTAACTTTCTTGTGTCTCTAGAGTTTGAGAACTCTAGCTCACGCCGCAAGAACAAGATGAACTGAATGCTTTCCTTTTTGATCTTATAGGTCCGTCTTTTTTGCATGTCGAACTGCTAATTTCTCCAGTCCTAGGGCCTACTGCTATTTCGAATGCTTCAATGCTTATTTCTATAACTGCTTTGATCACCACGCCTGTGTTTGGCTCGCAACTAGGGCTGAAATCTAAGAAGATCGCTGCATTGCATGGCTTGGATGACCCCTCTGTTTCTCTAGAGGGCGATTTAATAGTAACTAACACTCGAGAGTAGACAGACTAAGCTAGCCAGCCAGGTAAAACTGAGCAGCAGATGGTGGCAGTTAAGAAGGAAGTGGTAGAGGAGAAAAATTCTTCGAGGAGCTCTTGCAAGTCCCGCAAGCGCAAGACCAAGGGGGAGTTTTCCGAGGGAGCCAAAGAACAAGAAGGAGACGGCATGACGTCGATAATCTATATCTCTGGGAGCGATACGAAACCCGATGGGGATGCTAAGGGGAAGAAGAAACTTGCAACTAAAGGCAGGAAAGGAAGTGGTGGCAAGATGCACTGACGGGCTCGAGCGATAGTGGACCGGATTTTTTAGCATTTTGATTTGTTCGACATGTCTTTTGTACAAGTGCAGAGTCTGCACTTATTATTTTCGTTGTTGTAGCATCTATACTTTTCTTTTTGCTAGCCGATATTGTGTAGGTATGGCCCCCATATTTTGAATTTGTACAAAAACTTTTATGAGAAATTAAAAGATTAATGTTTCTACTACTATCTCTTTTGTGTTCACTTATTTATCACGTACTTAGCTTGTTTTTATACCACTTATGTGTGTACAAGACATGATTGCTTGTTCTGCAATTTCTATACTTCATATTGTTGTGCCGTGTTTTGTGGTATAGGATGCCTTTATTTCCAGGATTTCATGCATTATGTATGCATTTTTTCAGTTTTTAACTAGATCTATTGTGATTGCCAAAATCTTTGTTCAACGTAACAGAACTGTGGAGTAGTTTTCCTTTTAACTAAGTGTTGGTGTTTTCCCTCTACTTCATAGGTTTGGTTATTCCGAACACTTGATAAATGACCGGTTGATCTGAGAAATTCCTCTGATGTCTGTAGCCAAATTTACTTTGCAGTTCCTATCTTCGGGAACTTATGACTGGAATGTCTCAACTCTAGAGATTTCGTCGATCAACAATCGGAATTCTTTTCCAATTTTTAGTTTTGCGACATTACTAGACTTACGTCAATTCTTTTTGATAATGGGAGTTGATCCTTGTTAGTCCTCTAATAGACAAGTTTCCTAGCGTCGTTAGGACAATACTGGAACTTAGAAAATCTTAACGGTTTGTTGATGATGCCAGAGCAACAACAAGCAGTGCTTGCATGGCTTATGAAATGCGCGGCTTTTAAAAGTGTGCAGCTTATGAAATGCATGGCTTTTTAGAGCACGCAGCTTACGACATGCGCAGCTTTTGAGAATGCGCGGCTTATGAAATGCACGGCTTTTGAGAGTGCATGGCTTACGAAATGCACGACTTTTGATTTTGAATCGAATTACTTTCGTCGACTTGGCGAGTAAGCAGAGCGTACTTGGGGGTGATTACTTTCCCAAGAAGCTAATGAATGATTTTGAGTCCGTTTACTTTCGTCGACTTAGCGAATAATTTATATGAACACGGTTTTATTGGTTCAAGAAACTAAAGAGATTTCATTGATAAAATGGAATGTAGAGCAAATTTTGCCTCTTTACAATGCCTCCAGTGTAGTCGGGAGGCTTATTTGTGAAAATAAGAAATACATAGATAAAAGCTAAATAATGTAATATCGGAGCGAGTCGTTGTTCCAAGCATGGGGAATCTGAATTCCATCGATTATGGTCAGCTTGAAAGTGCCATCTCCGAGCTTTTGCCTGATTGAGTAAGGCCCTTCCCAGTTCGGTCCAAATGTTTCTAGAGCCGAATAAATCCATTTCAGGACGAGATCTCCCACTTTGAAAGTATGGTTGCGAACCTTGGAGTTTCTCCCGTTTCTTGTCAATCGGATCAAGTAACACAGGCTTCCTTCCATTTCTTGTCAATCAGATCAAGTAACTCGAGCAGGAACTGCTCATTCACTTTTTGATTGAAATGTCATTTCCGATGGGAAGGAACTTCCAATTTGACTAAGATCATTTCTTTGGCTCCGTATGCTAGGGCGAATGTCCAGTTGCTGACTTGTGTGTTGTCCGGTAAGCCCATAGTGCAAGTGGAAGCTCATCAACCCAGTTTCCTTTGACTTTCGTCAGCCGTTTATGGATGGTGAACTTGATGATTTTGTTCACCGCCTCTACTTGCTCGTTTGCTTGAGGGTGAGCCATTGTCGAGAAACTCTTTTCCATATGGATATGCTTGCAAAAGTCCTTGAATTCAGCGCATTCGAATTGAGTTCTGTTATCTGTAATGATTTACTGTGGCACTCCAAACCTGCAAATAATATTTTTAGTGAGAAAGTTAATTACCTTCTTAGTAGTAATAGTAGCTAGCGGTTCCGCTTCGACCCATTTTGTGGTGTAATCAATAGCAACGATAGCATATTTGGCTCCTCCTTTAGCAATTGGGAGCACGTCGATCAGGTTAATTCCCTAGACCGCGAACGGTCATGGGCCAACCATTAGCATAAGTTCCGTGGATGGAGTTCTCTGTATTTTGATGAACTTTTGGCATTGAACACATCACCTGACGTAGTCCGTTGAGTTACGGTTGATGGATGGTCAGAAGTAACCGTATCGGAGGATCTTCTTTGCTAGAGTCTGCCCTGCAATGTGATTTCCACAATCGCCCTCATGGACTTCCTTGGGGATCCTTTTGGCTTTGCTGTTGGTTACACATCTGAGTAGGGGAGTATAGAATCCCGTCCAATAAAGAATTCCATCTTGCAAGACAAACCATAGTGCCTTCCTGACTCCTAAGTAGCTTCTTTTGCTCGTTCCGATCCCGGGGAGTGTACCTTTGATCAGGTAATCTTTGATCGGCATCATCCATGATTGCTCTTCCTCTAAGGTTTCCATAATCCATTCCAAATCCATATCATCTATGCTGGGTGATGTAAGTATTTCGATTGGAGCCAGTCCCACTGACTGAGCATTTCTAGAACAAGATAGTTTGGCTAGGTGCTTCACTTGCATATTCTGTTCCCTCGAAATGTGACTTAAAGTGTAGTGCTCGATGTCCTGTAGTAATTCCCGTGCTTTTGATAGATAGAGGGCGAGGTTGCCCCTTGCCTGGTACTCCTCATTCACTTGGAAGATGAATAGTTGAGAATCACTATAGATATGCATAGCTTTTATTTCTAATTCTTTAACGATTTTTAATCCTACCACCAAAGCCTCATATTCTGCTTCGTTGTTGGTGGTTGGAAATTCTAATCTCAGAGCGTAGCAAACAGATTGTCCTTGGGGTGTTTTGAGTACTACCCCTGCACCTGAGCAGAATGCATTTGATGCACCATTAATAAACAACTTCCACCGTGGCACCATGTCTGAAGTGCTTTCTTCATCACCATCCCACTTGGTGAATTCGACGATGAAATCTACAGTGCCTGTCTGTTGATAGCTCTTCGAGGGTGAGAAGTAGTTTCATATTGGCTTAATTTCAGAAGTCGATCTGATGTCTCTGGGCAATACAACACTTGTTTCAGAGGTTGATCCATCAACACCTTGATGAGATGAGCTTGGAAGTATGGTCGTAGCTTCCTCGACGTGATCAACATGCAGTAAGCGAGTTTTTCCAACTTCGAGTAATTTTTTCCAGCTCTAGTGAACCGCGTACTGATGTAGTATATGGGTTACTGGACCCTAGCCTCTTCACGTACCAATGCTGCACTCAGAGCATGGGTCGACACAGCGAGATAAACGAACAAATCTTCCCTATTTATCGGCTTGGATAAGATCGGCGGGGTTTCCATATGATGGAGTAATTCTTCAAAGGCCGTCTGGCAAGCTTCATTCCATTCGAAATTCTTTTTCCCCTTCTTTAATGCATTGAAGAACTATATGCATTTGTTATTTGTTTGGGAAATGAATCGGCTCAGCGCTGCGATCTTTCCATGTATACTTTGTAATTCCCTTTTGGTCGTGGGGGCTTTGACATTCCTTAAGGCGGTAATCTATTCCGAATTAGCTTCAATGCCCTTTGCATTCATGATGAAACAAAGGGATTTTCCAGAAGCAACGCCGAAAGAGCATTACATCTGGTTGAGCTTCATTCCATATTTCTGCAATATCTCAAACATCTCTACGAGATTGTCTAAGTGATTCCCTGATATGCGCGATTTAACAAGCATGTCGTCCACGTATACTTCCATCGTTTTCCCAATCTGACCTTTGAACATTATGTTTATCGGTCGTTGGTAGGTTGTTCCTGCGTTCTTTAGTCCGAAGAGCATAACTCGATAACTGATCCAAGGTCGGTAATGAAACTAGTATTCTCTTGATCGGGTTCATGCATCATAATTTGGTTGTATCCTGAGAGGCGTCCATAAACGATAGTAGCTCGTGGCCTGCCGCGGCGTCTATAAGCTGATCGATCTTGGGCAGTGGAAAGATATCCTTTGGGTAGGCTTTGTTCAAATCTGAGTAGTCAACGCAAGTCCACCACTTCCCACCGGACTTCTTTACCAAAACCGGATTTGATGCCCATACGGGATAGGTTGCATTGCGGATGAAGCCCTTTTCCAACAGCTTATCCACTTCCTCTCTTAGTGCAGCAGACCATTTCGGTCCTAGGGTGCACCTCTTCTGCCTCACTATAGTGTACTTGGGATTGATATTAAGTGCGTGACATGCTATCTTCAGCAATATCCCACACATATCGGAATGCATCCAAACGAACATGTCCAGATTGGCGTGAAGAAACTTGACTAATTCTTGTCGTCTTGGTTTCAAGATGTGATCCTATTTTTAGTACTCGGGTCGGGTCATCTATGTCTATTAGGACAGGCACCGTAATCTCTACCGGTGCTGCCCGTTCCTCCCCTGAACTCTTCTTTCTAGGGTCCATAGCCTTATCGAATCGGTTGTGGTCCCCAAGCCAAGGGCGGTTCTGTAAATGCTATGTTGATGGTTCACGAATATGGAGAATTTTCTTCACACTCTTCCCATTTTCTTTCTTTCTTATTTCACACAATTCAGCGATGTAGCATTCCCTTGCGACATTCTAGTCTTCCTTTATCATTCTGACTCCGTTTTCCATAGGGAATTTCATAGAGAGACACTGTGCCAAGATAATTCGAAAATCAGCAAGGGTTGGCCGTCCCAAGAATGCATTATAGGCCGACATCTCGTCAATTATCACAAAGGTTTGGGTAATAACCACTCTCCGATCTCCTATTCCAAGTTCAACAGGCTAATCAATTATGCCAACTGGTTGTAGTGAATGACCAGTGAATACTTTGAATTTGGTTCGGCATGCAGAGACATCCTTCATGTTAAGCTTCATTTGGTCGAACATATGTCGAAACAGAATGTTTACTGATCCTCGGTATCAACCAACACCCGACATACGATAGCTGGTCTGATTCCTATCGTCACCACCATTGGATCAAAAGTTAGAGTTTCTACTCCTTTATTATCCCTGTTTCGAAACACAATATCATTGAGAATCCTCCGCAGTTTAGCGGGGGTCCGATCTTCGATTGCAAAACTAGTTTCCTTTGGAGCAAGTTTGAGTGAACTAGCATATCTTTCAATCTCGCCTCAACTTTTATGTGCCGGATGAGGACCTCTCGAAATTGTATTGATGACAAGTCTCTATTTAGCTCATTTAGATCCCTCTCCGCTAGATCCAGATTGGTTTCCTTGGGTGTTAGGAGCATGAGGTTCGGTTGGCTGTTCGGAATTTCAGGGCTTCTTCACATACTGTTGGAGCTTATTTTTTCTAATCGGTTCTTCAGTCACATTCTTCAAATGGCGACACTCATTTGAGTTATGACCATGGGTTTCGTGGAAGCGACAGAACTTCCCCAACTTCTATTGTTGCTCAAACCCTTCTTTCTGAGGCGGCTTTGGGTAATTTTCTGTTTCCTTAGTTGCCATGTAAATATTCTCTAACCCGTCGTTCAACGGAGTATATTCTCCGCATTTCAGACCTTTGAGTTTTTTCCACCTCTGTTGCCCTTGCTAGTGTTCTGATCCTGGTTCTTACATTTGTGGTTCTCATCTGTAACAACCCAAAATTTGAGTTATAATAATTAATGAACGAATTAATTAAAAAATAAAATAAGTTTGTGAAATTGTCAGAATCGAGCCACGGAAGTTGCACCATTTGGACCGTGGCAATTTTTTGATCAATTTTCATATATAACTTGTCGAAATCCGAGCTAGTACGAAGAAGTTACGAGAGAAACAAGAAATCGGAATTTAATAAACAAAACAAAAAAAATATAACAAGACCCTTAGGGGTCGACCCTTGTTTTGGTCAGGTCGACCTTTAGGTCTACCCCCAAGGAACATGGGTCGACCCGCCCTTCTGCATGGATGATATTTCATCCAGGTACGAGCCGAATAGAGTAATTTTAATTTTTGGCCAAATCCTATGCGTTCGTAGGTGCATCCGAAGGTTCCCAGTGAGCCTATGACGTGGTTGCACCAGATTTAATCATCAAATCCGACAGCCTGAGATCCCTAAGCCACACTATAAACAGAACCCTAGGCCTAGCTAATTTTCTCATTTAGCTTTTATCCCAATTGGGTTCATTGCCCGAGGTCAAACCCTAAATAGAAATTTTTCTAGGGAGGTAATCTTTTTAATAAAAATATTCTACACCCTAGAAGTGGATCCAGGAAGGCCAAGGATTAGAGCTAAGGACCACAGGTGGGTGTTTAGTAATTATTTTAGATTTGTAAGCAATTTAAAATAATAGGGTTCTCAATAGTTGTAGTTTTTCTAATTGAGACGGTTTTTATGTAAGTTTATTTACAGTCAGTTTTTAAGTAAATTTCAGAAGTTCTTTTCAGTCTATTTTTATTCAGCTATTTTATTCTGTTATTTACAGTTATTTACATCTGTTTTAAGTTGGAATTTAGCATGTAAATGTTAGTTTCTTTTTATAATGATTTAATCCCTTTTTACGCGAATAAAATATTAAAAAGAGAATAATTCACTAATATGGATTAAAATAGAAAAACACTAAATTGATAGAAATCAGATGTAAAATAAGAAAAATTGAAATAAAATAGAGATGGACTGAAATAGGAAAATTTAAGATATTTGCAAGCATGATTATAACAAGCGGTTATAACTAAAATAAGAAAATAGAAGAGTAACAGTTGCAAGAACAATTATAACATAGGTTATAATTAGAAAGAAAGAAATAACAAAAGAGGCTTATTTTAAAACTTAGATCTTAGATTAAGTTAATAAGAAAATATAGCAGAAATAATAGAAGAGGCTTATTTTAAAACTTATACCTTGGATTAAGTTAATAAGCAAATATAGAAGTAGCGGTCCGTACTGGCAGCATTCCCTTTTAGGTCTAGGACTGATGGTCTCACACGTAGGTGGCTAATGCTGATTATGGTAAACAAGTGGCCAATAGATAGAGGCTCAAATCTGGGGATTTGGGCAAGGGGCGCAAAGCTAGAAGATTTGTTTGTTAGGACCAGTACTGGCAGCATTCCCTTTCTGGTCGAGGACTCATGGTCTCGCACGTAGGTGAGGCTGGGCACGCTTATGATGATTAGGGTAAATAAAGGATCAAATAGGGGGCGACGGTTAGTGTGTACCGGCGATGACCGAGCATGTGAGATCGATTAGCGTAAATAATTCGCTACTGCATCCTAAGCGCTAAGAGCTGTCTTTTGCTGTGACTAACAGGATTGGTTCGTAGTGGCACAACAGAAATAGGAAAGGCCGATCAATGGGTAGGATTAGGATTTCAGCCTAATCAGGTTAGCAGTTGAGATAGGATTTCAGCCTAATCAAGTTAGCAGTTGAGATAGGATTAGGGTTTCAACCTAATCACAGCAGTTTAAGACAAGTGCAAACAATCAAAGCAAATAGTTAAATAGAATCAGAAATAGAATTTTATGTGAGTTTTATCTTTTCTGTATTTTCCTTTCAAGCTAGAACTATTGCTTAGTCTATTATCTTTATCTTGCTTAGAAATACTAGTAATTACTTTCAATCACCAGACTTATTGTCTGACCCACTCCTCTATCTTTCCCATTTTCCCCCAATAGGCCAGTAGGGTTGAGGATAGTTGATTCAAGTTGCTTGGAGATTCATTCCTAGAGTTTTCTCACTTCAGATGTATTCTTATGCTTTTTCATCTTTTTCATTTGGCTTATTATGGATTGGCACTCATGAGAGGGTTTATTATTATTACGATTATTATTGTTACTTTTATACTCTGATTATATGAGACTGAGATGTATTTTCATGAGACATGAGAGATTTTGATTTTTTGACATGTTATGTCTTTATAACTTATTTTGAGATAAAGTTTAATTTTGAATGATAAGTTATTATTTAAAAGTTTTCCACTGTTTTTACTTATTTGTCTTATGAATCTTAGTCTCTGTAATGCTTTAGCTATACCTATAACGCACCACATCCTTTAGTGTGCCCTTTTTGGGAATACTAAGGGGTGTGGGGTGTTTCATTTGGTATTAGAGCCTAAGCTTATAGGATTCCTAAAAATTTGTTTTAAAAGTAAAGTATTTTTAAAAGGTAACATATCTTCAAATTAAAAGTATTTTTCAGAAAGAAACTCTTATTATAGAAATAGTTTTCAAGTATAAAAGAGTTTTTATAAAAATCCCCTCAAAGTGCAGTTCAACCTTCTTTCGATTCTTTCGAGCATAAATTTTCTTTTCTTTGCATAGAATGGCAGACGCCTAAATCTTCCAGAGGGTGTCCAAATCCCTGCCTGGTTCCGTAGATACCTCCATGCTACGACACCAGAGGTGCAAGGGCAAGCACCCAATGCTGCACCGACGGGTGGAAATCCGTTAATCCACCTGCTACAGCCAATTTTTCTAAGCTATGCAAGGACTTCCCTAATCTAGGAGGCAAGATGTTTTCTGGCATGGAGGATTTCGTAGAGGCACGAAATTGGTTGAGTAATACGAAGCGTATATTTGGACTGTTAGGATTGGAGGACCAGTAGAGAGTTCAACTTGCATCTTGGTAGCTGAAAGGAGAGGCTTCTTACTGGTGGGAGACTATAGAAATGGAGGGTAGAGACATTGGTTGGGTTGGATTTCGGGAAAGGTTTGAGAGAAAGTTCTTATCGCAAAAGCATGTAGTTGGAGAAGTTCATTAGTTTGAAGCAGGGGAGTTTTTCGATGAAAGAGTATATAAATCAATTTGATGAGTTATCGAGGTTCGGGATGGAGCTTGTTAATACACCGCATAAGAAGGTCACCAAGTTTGCTAAGGGTTTGAACCAGCCCCTTCAAGGGTCGACATTGACACATGTACCTATGGGAGCGACGTATGAGTCACTTGTTGAAATGACTCTCATATCAGATGTTGCTAAGAGAGAAGAGGTTAAAGAGGTTCCTAAATTAGAAAACTCTAAGAAGCAGTGGTGGAAGAATAAGAAGGATAAGGACAAGAAGAAAGGAGGAGGACCTCAAAGGAGATAGATTAAGAAGGGCGAGAAATGTCATAATTGTGGATTGGTTGGGCATTACTCAAAGGACTGTAAGAAGGACACGATGAAGAGGAGGTGTTACAGCTGTAGGCAGCCTGGACACCTTAGTAGAGCTTGTCCTCAGAGGACAGGGCAGAGAGCAGGCACACGTACGATGCAAGTACATGCTTTGATGCAACACCTTCTAGTAGTGGACCGGACCGAGGTAAGAAAGTCGCCGTTGAAGGTTTGATCTCTATTTTGGATTTTCCTATTCGGACTCTTTTTGACTCCGGAGCATCGCATTCTTTCATTTCTAGTTCCTTAGTTGATTGTTTGCACTTAGATATTTCTCTAGTAGTAGACCCTATAGTTGTTTCAAACTCCATAGACGGATCGGCACATTTATCCATGATTTGTAGGGGTTTGAAAACTTTTATACTAAGCGTAGAGTTTGATTGTGATGCCTATGTACTGGGATTTTCGGGATATGGGATGATTTTTGGGATGGACTGGTTATCCCCTTATGGTGCGATATTGGACTGCGAGAGGAGAGTCATTAGGCTAGACACATGTAGCGGACAAACTCTCGAAGTTTCTTGCGACCCACATGGGCCAGTCATGTTGAGCTTCCTTTATTCCCTTGATTCATCACTTGGAGAGTTAGATTAAGTTACAGTTGTTAGAGATTTCCAAAACGTTTTTGAGGAGGTGAGGGGCTACCCCCTAAGAGAGAGATTGACTTTAGGATATATCTAAATGACAATGCTAAGCCAGTGGCATTGCCCGTGAGACATATGGCTCCTAGGGAGAGGAAGGAGTTAAGTAAGCAGAATGGTGAGCTATTGAAGAAAGGCTTCATCAGACAGAGCATATCTGAGTGTGGAGCACCAGTCGTTTTCGCTACAAAGACAGATGGTTCCCTTCGACTTTTTGTAGACTATAGAGAGTTGAATAAGCTTACAAAGAAGAACAGTCACCCACTTCCTAGGATAGACAATCTTTTCAGTCAGTTGGTTGGCTATTCAGTATTTTTTCAGCTTGACTTAGCCACTGGATTTAATTAGCTTAGGGTCGCTGACGATAGCATCGAGAAGATAACATTCAGGACACCCGACGAATTCTTTGAGTGGTTGGTTATGCCATCTGGGCTGACCAATGCCCCAGCCTATTTTGTAGATCTGATGAGCCGTGTTTTTCGAGATGTCCTAAATAAGTCCGTTGTTGTGTTTTTGGACGACATTTTGGTGTTTTCCAAGAGTATAAAAGAGCATGCTATTCATCTTGAGGAGGTTCTTAGTACACTTCGTGTTCATCAGTTGAAAGCAAAATTCTCAAAGTGTCACTTTTCGCATGAGGAGGTGCGTTTCTTGTGGCATGTAGTCTCAAGAGAGGGTTTAGCTGTGGATCCTGCTAAGTTAGTAGCAGTACAGGATTGCAAGGCCCCCAAGAACGCTACCGAAGTTAGAAGCTTCCTAGGTTTGGCTGGTTATTATAGAAAGTGTATCAGAGATTTTGCTAAGATTTCACCACTTGAGGTTAAGCCTACCCTCATAGATCAGATTGGCTCAAGGCAGCGAGAGGATTTAGAGCTTGTGGATATTTTGGATAGCATTAGCAGAGGAGAGGTCTCTAAACATCTCCAACGTTATTCCATCGATAGTAAAGGGTGTCTAAGGAGAGATGGAAGACTTTGTGTTCCCCGAACCGGTGACTTGACGAGTGCAGTTCTATCAGAAGCACACCATTCTCGGATGACTATTCATCCGGGTGGTGATAAGATGTATCAAGACATGAAGAGAGTGTTTTATTGGAGTGGCATGAAGAAGGATGTAGCAGAGTTTGTAGCTAAGTGTCTTGTGTGCCAAAGAGTTAAGGCGGAGCAGCAAAGGCCTGGTGGATTGCTTCAACCATTGCATGTACCCGAATGGAAGTGGGATAGTGTTTCGATGGACTTCATAGATGGTTTACCCCGATCTAGAAAGGGGAATACCAATATTTGGGTGATTGTAGATCGTTTGACTAAGAGCACCCACTTCATTCCGGTCAAGAGTAAGAGGACAACACCTTATTGGGCATCCATATACGTTCGTGAGATAGTGCGACTTCATGGAGTTCCCTCTAGCATAATGAGCGACAGAGACCCTATCTTTACTAGCAAGTTTTGGAGAAGCTTGCAAAAGGCTTTAGGCACACAGCTTAATTGAGTACGGCCTATCTCCCTCAAACAGATGGCCAAACAGAGAGAGTTAATAGAGTTCTTGAGGATTTGGTGAGGATGTGCATTCTTGATTTTGGAGGGACTTGGGAGGAGCACCTTCCTTTAGTGGAATTCGCTTATAAAAATATCTTTCAGGCTAGCATTGGGATGGCTCCTTTTGAAGCTACTTATGGAAGACCTTGCAAGTCGCCTTCATGTTGGTTGGAGTCTACAGAAAGATTGCTACTTGGTCCCGACTGGTTAGAGAGACTTGGGAAAATATTGATTTGATTAGAAGAAGAATGAAGACGGCCCAAGATAGAAAAAAAATCCTATGCAGATAACCAGAGAAGGGATATTGAGATCAAGGTAGGAGATTTGGTTTTTATTAAGGTGTCTCCGCTAAGAAAGGTAGCGAGGTTTGGATCAAGTGGGAAACTTGCTCCCAGATTCGTAGGACCGTTCCCCATTGTGGAAAGGGTAGGGAAGATGGCGTATTAGATAAAGCTACCAAAGAGGCTCATGGGAGTTCATGATGTTTTCATGTTTCACACTTGAGAAAGTGCTTACATGATTCAGCAGAGGTAGTGGAACCTAGCCTACTTGAGGAAGTTGAAGTGGAGAGAGAAGCATCGGTTCCTTGCATTCCTACCAAGATCGTTGGGCATGATATCAAGAAGCTTAGGAATACGGAAGTCCCTTTGGTTAAGGTGCAGTGGGGAGATAGTATTGAGGACGCTATATGGGAGGCCGAGGAGAAAATACGTACCTCTTATCCACATCTTTTTGATGGTACGTTTTGAATTTCCTATTTCCATCTTTAGTTTTGAATAGGTTCTTTCCTTTAGTATCCATTGGGAGGGTAGACCTTAGGATTTAACCAATGGATGGTAGGACTGAATGTAAACATGTTACTAGAACATGTTATGTATGATGGACGCAAGTGGTTGCAAGTGTTTGCTAGTGGATGCTAATGGATGCATATACTCACACTAGGCACTATTATCTCTTAGAGATCGGTCTAACTAGGTCACTAAAACATATGCATATGGATGTATATGCACTTGCATTTTTATTTTAATTCCATGGTTGCTATAATGAGTGATTAGCATTTGATTGTTTCATTTGGATGATGATTGTAGCATGCATGTAGAACTATTAGTTATCATTAGGAAATTTGCATTCATTTGGATACATGGCACAGACATGATTGCATAAAAAGGAGGTCGACTGAATCAGTAGACCGCCTAATCTTTTGCATTAGTTAAGGGCATTAACACTACACTATTGCATATATCATAAATTGCATTAGAAAGCTTAAGGACAATGGATGTAATGGATGATGGTTGAATATGTAGTTGTAGAATTTGGATGAATATATTTATTTCATTCTTTTGTCCCTGGAGATTTCGGGGACGAAATCCTTTAAGGAGGGGAGAATGTAATAACCCAAAATTTGAACAATAATAATTAATTAATGAATTAATTAAACAATAACATAAGTTTGTGAAATTGTCAGAATCGAGCACGAATGTTGCACCATTGGGTCCGTGGCAATTTTTTGATCAATTTTCATACATGACTTGTCAAAATCCGAGCTAGTATGAAGAAGTTACGAGAGAAACAAGAAATCAGAATTTAATAAACGAAAACGAAAAAAATAATATAAGAAGACCCTTAAGGGTCTACCCTTGTTTTGGTCATGTTGACCTGTAGGTCGACCCCCAAGGAATATGGGTCGACCCGCACTTCTGCTTGGAAGATATTTCGCCCACGTACGATCCAAAGAGAGTAATTTTGGTTTTTGGCCAAATCCTGTGCGTTCGTAGCTGCATCCGACGGTTCTTAGTGAGCCTATGACATGGTTGCACTAGATTTAGTCTTCAAATCCGATGGCTTGAGATCCCTAAGCCACATTATAAATAGAACCCTAGGCCTAGTTATTTTTCTCATTAAGATTTTATCCCAATTGGGTTCATTGCCTGAGGCTGAACCCTAAATAGAAAAATTTTCTAGGGAGGAATTCTTTTTAATAAAAATATTCTACACGCTAGAAGTGGATCCAGGAAGGCCAAGGATTAAAGCTAAGGACCACAGGTGAGTGTTTTTTAATTATTTTAGATTTGTAAGCAATTTAAAATAATAGGGTTTAGAATAGTTGTAATTTTACTACAATTTTGAGACAGTTTTTATGTAAGTTTATTTACAGTCAGTTTTTAAGTAAATTTCAGAAGTTGATTTCAGTCTATTTTTATTCAGCTATTTTATTCCGTTATTTACATATGTTTTAAGTTAGAATTTACCTTGTAAATGTTAGTTTCTTTTTATAAAGATTTAATCCCTTTTTACACAAATAAAATATTAAAAAGAGAAGAATTCGCTAATATGGATTAAAATAGAAAAACACTAATTTTACAGAAATCAAATGTAAAATAAGAAAATCTGAAATAAAATAGAGATGGACTGAAATAGGCAAATTTAAGATATTTGCAAGCATGATTAAAACAAGTGGTTATAACCCAAAAGAGAAAATAGAAGAGTAACAGTTGCAAGAACAGTTAAACATAGGTTATAATTAGAAAGAAAGAAATAACAAAAGAGGCTTATTTTAAAACTTAGATCTTGGATTAAGTTAACAAGCAAATATAGCAGAAATAACAGAAGTGGCTTATTTTAAAACTTATATCTTGAATTAAGTTAATAAGCAAATATAGAAGTAGTGGCCCGTACCGGCAGCATTCCCTTTTAGGTCTAGGACTGATGGTCTCACACGTAGGTGAGGCTTAGACATGCTTATGCTAATTAGGGTAAATAAGTGGCCAATAGATAGAGGTTTAAATCTGGGGATTTGGTCAAGGGGTGCAATGCTAGAAGATTTGATTGTTAGGACCAGTACCGGTAGCATTACCATTCAGGTCAAGAACTGATGGTTTCACACGTAGGTGAGACCGGGCACGCTTATGCTGATTAGGGTAAATAAAGGGTCAAATAGGAGGCGACAGTTAGTGTGTACCGACGATGACCGAGCATGTGACATCGATTAGAGTAAATAATTCCCTACTGCATCCTAAGCGCTAAGAGCTGTCTTTTGCTGTGACTAACAGGATTGGTTCGTAGTGGCACAACAGAAATAGGAAAGGCCGATCAATGGGTAGGATTAGGATTTTAGCCTAATCAGCTTAGCAGTTGAGATAGGATTTCAGCCTAATCAAGTTAGCAGTTGAGATAGGATTAGGGTTTCAACCTAATCACAGCAGTTTAAGACAAGTGCAAACAATCAAAGCAAATAGTTAAACAAAATCAGAAACAGAATTTTATGTGAGTTTTATCTTTTCTGTATTTTCCTTTCAAGCTAGAACTATTGCTTAGTCTATTATCTTTATCTTGCTTAGAAATGCTAGTAATTACTTTCACTCACTAGACTTATTGTCTGACCCACTCCTTTATCTTTCCCATTTTCCCCCAATAGGCCAGTAGGGTTGAGGATAGTTGATTTAGGTTGCTTGGAGATTCATTCCTAGAGTTTTCTCATTTTAGATGTATTCTTCTGCTTTTTCATCGTTTTCATTTGGCTTATGATGGATTGGCACTCGTGAGAGGGTTTATTGTTGTTGTTGTTGTTACTTTAGTACTCTAATTATATAAGACTAAGATGTATTTTCATGTTACATGAGAGATTTTGAGTTTTTGACATGTTATGTCTTTATGACTTATTTTGAGATAAAGTTTAATTTTGAATGATAAGTTATTATTTAAATGTTTTCCACTGTTTTTACTTATTTGTCTTGTGAATCTTAGTCTCTGTGATGCTTTAGCTATACCTATAACGCACCACATCCTTTGATGTGCCCTTTTTGGGAATACTAAGGGATGTGGGTTGTTTCACCATCTTTTCCAGCAGTTACTTCAGAATTCTAACCATTTAGATTGACCTCCACGTTACCCTGAATTGATTCATTTGGTCGCATATTAGCATTTTTACCTTCCAACGTATTTGCCTCTTCCAATCTCAAGTACTGACTAGCCTTTCGATTGAATCCTTCCATGGTCGTCGGTTGCTTCATTTTAATCCATCTTCCAAAATCTGTCTTTGGATGGATTGAGCGGATTAAAGCCATAAAAATCGTATCCTTATTTAGATTTCTCACTTCAGTCACGACTATGATAAAGCAGTTTATGAATGATTTTAGTGATTCGTTGGGTCCTTGGAAGTAATTAGATAGAGGCATTACGTCCTTTGGCTAAGCCGTGTGTAGTTTAAATTGATCCAAGAACTTCTGCCTCGATCCTCAAAGGTTGAGGTAGATCGTGGTGGGATTCTGGTAAACCACATTGAGGCAACTTTTTCAAGATTGATGGGGAAACATCTATAATGAACTGCATCTGTCGCCCTTGCACCACCTACATTCTAAATGTACTTGTACAAATGCTATTGAGGGTCAGTAGTTCCATTGTAGGTGGGTATAGCTAGTGGCATGGTGAATTTCGTGGGGTACTCTGCCCTCAGGATAATATCGGTGAAGGGAGTTCAGCATGGAGCGGAACCCCAATCATCATCCTTTATACCCTTGCTTTCTTCCATCAAGCATCTGACCATGTCCGCAATGTATGCCTCACTTGTCCGTTCATCCGTAGGTCGACTGTCAGTAGCTGCGCCAAGTGTTTGACTTTGCAAACGGTCTTGGTTGGCTGGCTGAAGCCTAGGCTCTCCAGTCTTTGGGTGAGTCACTCCTGCAGAGGTCCGTTGGCAGGCGGTTGGTCTTGCGGTTGGAGTTTGATCATTTGAGTTCAATTCACCTTCCTTAAGTTTCTCGCCTTCCTCAAAGTCAGTATCAGCCACTAGTATGTCCTCCCGTGTAGTTTTCACTTTGAAGTTCACGTTTGTAGTAGGCGCTTTTACAGTGGGAGGAGTATTAGCATTTTCCACTATCGTGACACCTGGACCTCCACCCATTACTTCCTTTTTCTTTTATTTTCTATTTCTTCTACTTGAGCCAGAAACATAAGAAAGCTCTTGCTCCATAGAAGCAAAGACTTTGGGTGACGTTCTAGGAGTAGTTAGTGATTGGAGCACTAAGAGAGCATCTATCTTTTCCATAAGAGCCTTTTGACTGTCTGCCATTTTCTACTTTATTTCATTAACCATCTGGTTCAATTCTCTCTTAGTCACAACTTCATGCTGAGTGGAGGATCCTGCAACTTGATCTCCAGTGTTAGCTCCAAGTTGTAGGTTGTTAGGGTTGTTGATTTCAACTTGCTGAGGGCTTGTTTCTTCTCCAGCAATAGTAGCTCCTATGGATCTTCTGGAGGTAGTTCTCTTCCTCCTTGGTGCCATTAGTTTTCAAATAACAAATATTCTATGTAAAATTTGATGATTTAACTTCTGGACTTATTCGATCCAAAGCAGAGAGCTAGATCCGAGACTAGATTCAGGTTTCTCAGTGAAAGCATCAAAATGTTAACCCAAAAAAAGAATCAACATCCTGGATTGAGTGTGAAAGCACCAGCCCAGTTTATCAGAGCAAATAAAATAGAAGAGAAATATCATAAGAGCAGAAATAGTACAAAGATAAGAGAATTTTATAGTGGTTCGGCTGTTAATGAAGCCTACGTCCACTTTATAAATTTTCTTATTAAATGAATGTCGTTACAAGTTGAATTGTATTACAATATGATATAATATTCTAAGTTAAATCAAGTCACAAGTACTTAAAGACGACTAGAGAATCACGGTCGCTCCTTGATGACTATTGTATGGGAGAAGAAGAGTGAAGAATAAAAGTGAAGAACAATCTCTGCAGAGTTCCAACAGCCAGTCCAGAAGATCTTTTTTATGTTGTAAGTAGGGTTGTATTTATAGGCACATGAGAGCAATTCGGCTAAGGCACTAACGAAAATTTCATAACGATCCAACATAATCATGTGGATCGCCAGCGATCCATAGGAAATGGATCGCTAGTAATCCTTGTACTTAGGGGATTTTTGAACTTCTTCCATTGGGTTGCACTCCTTGTCTTATGCAGGTGCTCTCCATGTTATTTCGTAGCTAGTTGCCTTGTTTTACCGATGATTCGTACACGAGTTAGATTGATCTAAAACTGGAATCAGATGGGTCTTCGCTTCTCAAACCAGGTTGCTTGGAAGGCTATGAAACTTGGAAAACATATTTAAAAGGGGCAATGAATCAAGATGCAAGGGGTTACAATGACTCGTGAAGCATCCCTATGGATCGCTAGCGATCCATAGGTGATGGGTCGCCAGCGATCCATCTCCTTAGCTTATTTTTGGCTGATTTTCCTTAAGTGCTATTGGCTTGTTCTTTTGGATGCCTTGTTCAAGTTTCAATTTATTCTGGCATAGTCTGGATGTTCTAACTCCTATTGAATTTTGTTGGGTTAAAAACCCGGTTAACATCTTTCCTCTTTAAAACCTAAAACTCATTTACATAAAGTAGAAATCCCCAACACTAAGTTAAGTTAAAATTCAACAAAAAACTTTAACTTTTGACATTAATATTGGGACTTCATTAAATAATTTTTAAAAATTTCTTAGTTTCATCAAAATCAACTATAATTTTAGAAAAAAATTAAATACTTTTAAACATGAGCAATTAGTTGTGAAATTTGTCAAAACTGTTATTATATATTTCATTAATTTCATAAAAAGTATATGGATTTAATCAAATATCATTCATTTTAATGTTTTAATGCTATGGTTTATAAAAAAAGGACTAAAAATACAATTAAGAAGAAGGGTAACTTTGTTTTATATTTTTTAGCAAAATAATGGTGTATGTTTGGTGATTTTGGATGTAAGAATAGAATTTGCAAATTATGTAATTAATAATGGTTTCATTGTATAATTTGAATAGAGGCAGATATAGAATATTATATATTTGGTGAATTTTTATTAGTTTAATTATAGGAATGAATAAATGCTTCCTGAAATAAGTGTATAAGTTACAATGTATTAATTACTGTATTAATATGTTGATAAGTTTAACAGTTTGCAGTTATGGTCATACATGAATTATTCTATTTAGAATGACCTGTATTATTTATTTCTAAAACTTTTATTAAGCTGAATAAATGATCTGTTCATTGATTATGTTTATATAATATAATCAAACACTAAAAAAGTAAATTTTGGTAAACATCATTATTCTATTGATATGTTATATAAGAAGTGGAAAATATAAGTTGTTGTTTTCCTTCTTAAATTCATTCTCAAATCACTATATTATGTAGTATTAAGACTGCAATAATTAAGGCTACTCAAATTTGGCTCTTCCATTTTTTGATGGAGTTAAAACAACATTTATAGATCATAAATTTTTGTAAATATAACGAGGTCGATTTATCCATTGACCTTCCTTTTGCTTGAACAATTTCTTTTTCTTATATAATATTTAAGTTCCATAGTAATACATGTAAAGTATTTTTAATATGTTTAAAAATACATTATAATATAATAACCGTATATTATTTTTAATGAAGTTATCAGATAAGTTGGGATTGCTTACAGACATGAATGTGAGCAAATAACTCATAAGCATATAGAGATTTACAATTTTATTTGGAGATTTCATTGAATTTAAATATGATAAAATACCGATTTGCTATAAATTTTTCCATTAAGAATTTTCTAAGCATTAAATCGTAAAATTGATTTATGATTTATTTATGGAAGCAAATTATGAGTATTTAATGATTTATCTAATAGTTGAATGGAAAATGAATTTAGTGGTAAATCATGATATAAAAAATTTAGAACTGATTAATCAGACTCTATGGGCATTGATTTATGAAGTTGGATTTATTCTTATGTTATACAAAGAATACTATCAACTTAATTGCATGAGTATATTTTAAATTTTGATTATATTTTACTATTACGCATATAAGTGTTTTCTACATCTGTATTACTTGACAACATAACTCAAAATGTAATATTTTTCAAAAGCATTTGAAATTTTTCTACCTTGCGAAGACCCACTTTTCCGTACAGTTTAAGTTGATAATAAACCACACATGTCCAACCCAAATTCAATGAAAATACAGATGGATAAGGGCAAAAAATGGAAGACAGAACATAATCTCACACGAATGGAACAACATATATTATTTCAATAATCTTTACAATGGAAAAACTTTTAAATACATATATCAGAGTCTATCCTAAGCTCAGCCTGGACAGTTATAAATACCTGTCGTTACAAATGCTGAAAAATAACAAATACAGCGGAAAAGTGAACTACGTCCATACATTGATGAAGAACTCCAGCTCTCCTCTGGAAACTCTAAGCATCTTCAGCTAATCTTGAACTACGATATGACCTGAGTAAATATCCGAATCAGGCTTGGCAAACCAGTGTGAGACATGAATTATATATATATGATAGTGTCATAGATCGACTTTGATGTCAAACAAAACCATTGGAAAGTAGAGTATCTCATAAGACCACACCGCACATAAACACAAACGGGTTTTTATCTTATGATAACAAAAACATTTTTATCAAATCAACTGATATTATTTCTAATGACATTGCTTTGAAAATTCTTTCAAACATATTAAAATAACCAAAATTGTTACATTTGTAAAATTTGACAACATATTTAGGTATACAATCAAGTCCGTCAAAGGCATGTATTGGAGACTTGATTCCAACAATGACAAGGTAAGGGACTACCATCCGCATAGTATATCTCTAGAGGAATGTACCGAGGCACTGCCCTGCTGCCCTCTACCAACATAAGACCGGCCTACCTCTACCATAGATAGTTCGAATATGACATCACTTTGGTCGTTCCCGACCTATCCGAGATGTCTCATAGCATACACAACAAACCTTATATATAGAGGGTAATCTAGAAAGGCGATAATAATATCCTAATGGGTGCGACCCACATAGCCTTGCTGCATCTACCATGTTTTTACCATTACCGATATGTGAGGCTTGAGTTAACGTTTTACCTTTCTCGAAACAAAAAATCCCACTTTGAATGCCACATCGCCATTTCAACAACACATTAATTAATTTCCACAAAAGTACAACCCCCTAGTTCATACGCCTTAAGGAAAGGTTTTAAGTATAAGAGGTGTTACCTTCTACACCACCAAACATATGTACGTTTGTAAGAACGAATGTACGTGGTCTTAGAAATGCAATGTCAAACACTTGTTTATACAAGTTGTCCAGGAACTTGACAAACCGAAGCTACTCCTACTATATCCTTTTTGGGAATCATCCCTCCAATTAGTAGCAAGTAGTCCTTGCATTGAAAATTTCAGAATGAAGGTACTACTACCACCATATATATAATATGGGAATCACCCCAGAGGTTAGTGGCAAGCAGCCCTATATTATGAAGATCTCCAGTCTTTACAATTATTTCTTCAACATGTCTTCGCTTTCGAATGCGTATATTAGTTCGAAGTGGTTTTTCGATAGGAATCACCCAAATCCGATCCTGGTCTCTTCGAACCAATTATAGATAAAAAGATGTGTATACAGAATTGTTAAGCCTCTTTTGTTAAATCCTTTTGGTTAACTAAATCCTCTTTTAACTTTTAGAAATCTTCAAATCACTTTTCATTAAATTACTTATGAAAATATTTCCATTTTCTGTTATTAGTATAATTCCAATCTTAATGGAGATTTCTTATTTCCAAAACATATCTTTAATGAGTTAAAAACAAAGTTATATTTATAAAAATGACATTTATAAATATATCCCTTTATTTATAAAACACGTTTATAAATCTATCACTTTATTTAGAAAATATGATTTTATAAATCTTTACTTTTATCTTAGGAAAATGTGGCCCGAGTAAATCAAATTTATTATCCCCTCCGTCCGACTAGTCTGGATAGCTGGGGGAGTAGACAATTGGATTCCTAAACTCCATCCTATAGACTACCTCTTCGTCACCCATCAGGTGGTCAAGTTATTTGGTTGACCCAAAACTTTTAAAATACTTGTATAATTATTTGTAAAATATTTTCAAAAGATTCGGAAAGAGAAATCCAAGTTTAAATCATTTATTTCAAAGAATTGCCAAACTCAGTTGTTAAATTGCTAGTGAATAGTGGTTTTAAAGCTTTGTACATCAAAACACCTATTACATTATATATGTCCATTTTTATAACTAAACTCCTTTTTAAAACATTTTAACATATTTGTGGAAATTATTTCATATTTTTAATGATTAAAAATATCCATTTTTAAACTGTTGAAAACTGTATTTTACGAACTGCCAAAACGCGATGATTTTGAAAACTTAATTTGGACATATCTCACACTTTACTAAACGAAATCTTGATTTTTCCTTTTCAATTGAAAACATACCCATAAGGGTCCAGAAATTCTTATTTCAAAGAATTCCGACTTATATTTTATCCTACACATACATTTAACTTTTCAAGTCGCGAAATAGCGGACTATCGAAATGCGACAGCTTATTTTTCACATTTTTGTCAAATTCTATAATAATTTTCCGAAACACTTTTAAATCATTTTAATAACATAATAAACTATTATTAACCAATTTAAATAATAATTTACCATTTTACTTATTAAAACTCTATTTTACTTCTTTTCACCTATTATAATGTTATATTATTATAATATTCATTTTTCCAACCTTTTTAATTCAAAATCCTTCATTTTAAACCTTATGATATTTCTATATCATTTTCCACCTTTTAAAACTATTTTTTTCATAAATGAAACCATAGATTTTATTTTCTAAATAATTTCAAAACTCCATTTTTCCAACTGCTTTCTTTTTAAAACAAGTACCAAATCTATTTCAAAACTCCACTTTCTCATTTCTTTACTTTTCCGAAGTAAATTCAAATATAATAAAATGACATGTCTTTTGGTTTTAAAAACAAAGAGGCCTAACATATGTTGTATACATATTATTTTTGAGTATAATGTGAATAAATTTTCACATGATATGTATTGTTAATTCACATAGCTATCATTTCTCATCATATATGATTTTCAACTTATAAATCATAATAATCATATCCATTACAACCAAAATTTCATATAATCAACCAATCATCATCCAAACATAATAAACAACCATATAAGCAATCATTTTAGCATATGATCAAGGGTATAACTTTAAGTAGTTGATATATATTATTATCACTAATAGCAAGCAATATTAAGTGATTAATAAGTAATATAAACAAGTGATTATCAAGTGATTCAAAGTGAGAATATCTCATTTTTATTTAACCCATTTATTTCCTACCAACATTCAATCAATCAACACTTCTACTATCATCTTCGACTCAAACCAAAACCATCTTCCACCTTCTTAAACCACACGACCGTCACCACCACCTTCATAAAGCTCACGGCCACCTTCTTCCCTATCTCTTTACTCACTCCAAGGCATCCCCCTCCTTCACAACTCACGGCCATCACCCCCTTCGCCCTACGTCCAAGACAACCTACCCTCCCACACTCACAGCCTAAAGGCCTTTCTTTTAATCCCATGCTCACGGCCATGGGGGAAGAGGACGTGAAGAGGAGAAGAGAAAGAAGTGAAGACATATGTAATAGTAGAGAATGAAGAGACTTCCCCTCCTATTTATAAACTTAGGATTTGTGTGGAATTTTTTTTAAAACCCCCTCCTTAACCATGAAGCAAAAGGACTCCAAGCATGCAAGGAAATACCCCTAAAACAAGCCATGAAACAAAACATGCTCCTTAAATCACTCCACCATTTAAGGGTCCTTTTAGTCCTTATGTCTTTTACTAATTAACTCTTTAGTTTAATTAATCTTTAATTAATAAAGAGATGTGTTTTAATTCTTGTTTATGTGTTATATTACAACTATTCAAATTGCAAAATATTTACACAAATTGCATTGAATAAAAAATTGATTTTTAACAAAACGTTTTCTGGTCACATTTTCAGTATTTACTCAAAGTGCATATTTAGATAAACAAAACTTGAAAAATAAATTATTTATCATCTTTAAATAAATAAAACAAGATAAATTATTTTAAATAATATTAAAATCCATTTATAAAAATACGACGTCAATCCGCTAAAACGCGATGAAGTTTGTATATCTTTATAAAACAAGTTTATATATTTATAAAACCACTATAAGTCACTTATTATCATTGTATAATAATTAAAATGAGTTTTTTATTATTTAAAAACAATTATTTGAATATTACAATAAATTAAAAATCCCAATTCAAAGCGATAAAATTATGGGTCGTTGTATTCTTCCCCACTTAAAAAATTTCGTTCCCGAAATTTCACCATAACCCAAAACCCAAAAGAGTCTACCAAAAAATTATCTTTAAACTCAATTCCATATGATACGCACAGGTCATTCGAAATATCTGGTTTAATCTTAAATTCGAATCCACAAATTTACTTCCGAACTAGTATTGATCCCTCGATCCTCTAGTGCAGACTCTGATCAGGTTTCTTGATCGAAGACCTTCATTTTTCTTTCATAGCTCTGAAAAATGATAGAAAACTTAAGTACCCAACCACAAACCCTCATCATTGTTCGCCGCAATGAATTGAGTGATAAATCCTTATTCGGACTGGTGTAAACACCTCAGAGTTCCATACTCGAATCTTAGATCAGAATTATGCAATGGAATGATCTACGTACCCCATACGTATTTATTAACTTTTCCAAAAAAATTATGAAAACATTTCATAAAACTTTCATCTTTTATTCAGATGTATTTATAAAGATGTTTCTTTATATATAATCACTTTAAAATATTTATTCACCTAAAAGTTTCTATGTTATTTCCAAAGAATCCATTTCAATTTAAAAGCTAAATTATCTTTTATTTCTAAAACTATAATAAACTCCTTATATTATAATATACTCCCTTTAACCAACATTAAATACAAACACCTTGATAAAAGTTAACAATCGCTAATTAATTTATCAATTAATGATTCACATTGTCCTTTTAACTTTAGAAAATTATATAGATCGAGTAACTCAAAAATGATACCAAGGAACTGTGCACTACCAATAGTATCGCATATTCCTCTGACAAGAAGGGGGATACTTAAGAGAAGTGATTACCATACAAACATAACTTCTGCCCTTTTTTAGTTACTTTTGAGCCACTCAAACTAGTTAATCATAAGATATTTTCAAAAATACCGAGATTTGAATTCTCAAAAATCCCTTTATAAAACACGTTTCATAAATCCAATTTATAAAATCACTTATAAAACACATTTATAAAAATTTATTTACCTTAAATAAATTCCTTTAATCTTAAACCAACATTATTATTTATCGAACACCACATAGTCAAATTTTGAGACTAAGTGAAGAGGTGTTCGTATTTAAACTTTTAAATCACTCCACCATTTAAGGGTCCTTTTAGTCCTTATGTCTTTTACTAATTTTGAGACTAAGTCAAGAGGTGTTCGTATTTAAAATTTTAAACCACTCCACCATTATTTTTTATTTAAACTTTTAAATCACTCCACTCAAACTCAGTGCCGATCCCGCTCCCTCAAGACACTGATCCCCATTAGCCGACATGAAGTCCTCGTCTTACCAACCCGGAGTTAGGAGTTCAATACCCGAAGCAGCCGACCTTATTCGATATACCGACCCCTACTCTTGTGCCGACCCGAGTATAATTCTATGCCGACCCAAGTATAATCCTATGCCGACCACGAGCCACTTCAACTATGCCGATCCAATCCAAAATGTCGATCCACCCTAACATGCCGATCCACACCATCATGCCGATCCACACCATCATGTCGACCCAATTCAACATGCCGATCCACACCATCATGCCGATTCACAACATCATGCCGACCCACACCAAAATCCAAAGGCTCGGTGCCGACTCGGGTAGAAGTCCTTGTCGACCCGGAGTTACACCGACCCCCCAAAAATCCTACCGATCCCAAGCAACTTGGAGCATGTCGAACGCCGACCCGAAGCAAGTCCAAGTACGACTCGCAACAACTCGACTTTTGTCGAAACCCATATTTCGAGTAGCTCGCGACTTTTATCCATCGAATATGTCGAATCCCGGCTTCATAATCATGATTATCATCCATGATTAATCGTCTATCCATCCAGCTGACTAAAACCCATCGTATTCCAGTCTCGACAAACGAGCAGTCGATTTAGTTAAATCCGCCTGTCTACAGCCTTGCCAAAAGACGGGTTAACATTTTCTCCCCAAAAGATGCCTTGCTATTGGAAGGTGTGTTTCTAATAGCCTCAAATCCGATATCCGAAGTCTATGTTCCATTCATTATCAAGCAATTCCATCCAAATTCAATAGTCTACTCCACGACTGTTCCGAGTCGTTATCCAATTTCGAATCCATCCCAAATCCGTTAATCTAATCCATAATCTCTCCGGATCATTGTCCAAGACCTATCTGGGTCCTGTAATCCAAATCTGGGACCTCGCTATGTTCAAATCCAAAGTCGTGACCTCTCCGGGTCCTAATCCAAAACTAGGACCTCGCCGGGTCCGTATCTAAATTCAGGACCAGTCCGGGTCCTTAGCCAAATCCTTAGCTATTCGAAGCCACAATTCGAATCCATATCACATCTTTGAAGTCAGTAATCAAATCCTACGATCTCTTTGGATCATTGATGGCCTCTCCGGACCCTTGTTAAGCTCAATCCAAACTTAACGATTGAATAGGAAGATCCTGTCGCGCTCTAGCGAAGCACCTATCCCTTTGCACTCCAGTTCAGCGTCCCTGAACATTAAGCGATGCGCTGATCCTCCTGGACCGATATCAGCCTCTCCGGGCTCTTACCGTATCCCATCTTGTCGCTCTTCGGTGAAGGGGAAACAGCGTTGAGTGAGCCGATCCTGTCCCTCTCCGACGAAGTAACGTCACTCCCTGCACTCTGGTTCAGTATTCTTGAACATTAAGCGATGTCGTGGCCGAAGTCTAGACCGATTGCAGCCTCTCCAGGCTCTTATTGGATCCCATCCTGTCACTCTTCGGTGAAGGTGAAACAATGACGAGCGAGCCGATCCTGTCGCTCTCCGGCGAAGCGGCATCGCTCCCTACACTCCAGTTCAGTGTCCCTGAACATAAAGCGATTAATTTCCAATTGATTTCCAATGTCCATCCCATAACTCTCCGGTTAGGGATTTGTTTCATAAAGTCTAAATTCTTTTATTTAATCCAGGTTCCAAATGTCCAATAAGAAAAATAGAGAAAATTAAGTACAGCCTCTCCGGGCAGAGCAGCCTATAACCAACTCAGAGCATGCCCGGTAATCCCTCTGGTTTCCTTGCATATGTAAGTGGCATAGTTTCTTTTTATTGTTTAAAAAAAATTTGAAAAGATTATTCGATGACCAGAGTCCAAGTCCTGAACTCGACCCTTGCCATCATAATCAGCGGATGACAAGTCGTAACCCCAATCCAGGGTCGTTCCTGTTTGATCCAAGAGTAGCTGCTCGTGTTCTACTGCACTAGTCTGGTCCCCCACATACTATGGCAATCTACCACTTCTAACATGTTCCTCCACCACGTCCTTTAAGTGGCGGCACTCATCTGTGGCATGCCCTTTCAGCTCATGGAATAGGTAGTACTTCCCGGTCCTGTATTCCCGTTCTATAGGATCCCTCCTGGGTGGTTTCCGACAGGGGAGCTGCCCACGTATGTCCAAATAAATCCATTCCAGATTATCTGTCAAGTCCACGTACATCATGAATTTGGGTTCCCGACCTCTCCTTTGCTTGTCAGAACCACCATATCCATCATCCAGTTTGCGCTTTCCTTTATCTATCCCTCGTCCTTCTCCAGACGTTCCTTCGCCTTGCACGGCGTTTATTTCTTGCCTTTCAGCGCGTGAATCCTCTAGTCGAATAAATCTTTCTACCTCATGATAGAATTCTCCAAGATCCTGTGATGGATCCGTTGCCAATAAATCTTTAAACTCGGTGCCTTTTGTAATTCCTGCTACCGCCGCCATCAAAATCATTGATGGATCCAGGCGATCTACTGAAGCTACGGCTGCATTGAACCGCGTTAGAAAACCTCTCACGGACTCTCTGGTCCTCTACTTCATTGATGCCAACGTCATCACATTCTTGGGTCACGTCACATGGACCCTGAACTGTCTCATGAAGCATTCCACTAGCTCGCTCATGTCCTGATTGATCCATTCTCTAGCTGCCTGAACCAGAGCGCAACCAAATCCGTCAAGTATAGTGGGAAACATCTTGCCATCACCTCCTCAGATGCCCCCAACACTTCCATATGTCTTATGTATCTGGCTACATACATAGTTGGATCTAATTTTCCATCATAGGCCTCTAGTGCTGATAGTTTGAACTCTCGAGGGTTCCTTGTGTTTTTGATATTCGGAGTGAATGGACTCCGACTAACTTCCTCCAAGCCTATGCTCGATAGTCCTCCTATCATAATCCTTTTTATTAATCCATCCATCCGCTCATCTCCATCCGGGGGTGGTCCCCTGTTTGCATCTCCAACCTGCTCCCTATGTCCTGGAGGGTACTCTGGGTAGTATTCTTTGTGTCGCTCATTTGCAGTTGCATTGGCCCCTGCTCGTTGAGCTTCATTCACAGCTCTTCCAGTATCCAATCTTAGGGGTATGCCCTCAGACATTCACTGATTTCCTTCAACCTCTCCATTCTGGTCTTGGTTTTGGCCTCCAGAGACTTCTACGGCTCCAGTTCCTTGTCCAGCATTGCCAGCGGCTGCGGTTAGCCCATTCCCTTGACTTGTACTCCAACTTGTCTAATCTGCTGGAGTAGCGACTGTATCATATCCTCATGCCTTTTCAACATCGTTTCCATCTTGTCTCTAGTAGTATAGATTGAGGCTTGGTTTGTTCCAAAGGAAGCCTCCTGACTTTCTTCTTGCTAACTCCTTTCTGCCCTCTGTCTCCTTGTCGTTTTCTTTGCCATAATCTCTGGAATATGAGTTCCTAAACCTTTGAATCCAGAATCCGAGCTTTCCAATCACCGAGTGCTAACTTTCTCAGTGAAAGCACCAAAATGTTAGCGCCAAAATTGGTCACTAACACCCAAATCTATATGAAAGCACCAAATCACATTTACATATCACAAATAGAATGTATGTAGAGAGTATAAATACGAAGAATAGTTAAAATTAAAAAGAAAGCAACAATAATAGAGGATTTATAGTGGTTCGGCTAACTCTTGCCTACGTCCACTCTAGAAATTTCCTTTTTATTGATATAAGAATCAATTACAATTACAATCCAGAGTTTTTTAAAGCAATAATGGCAGAGTAGCCTTAATGGGGAAGAAGAAGGGAAATAGAATAAAGAACCCCTTTTCTAAAGCCCCGCCTGTTGTATTTATAGGCAAAATCCGAGTACTGGGCTTCCTGAGTGGTCCAAGCCCATTAAGGCCATTGCCGACCCTAAATTCATCATTACGACTGACCTTGAGTTCTGATCACGTCGACCCAATGTTGCCCTGGGAATGACTCGAAGCGAACGTATATGTGACCCAGAGCAAACTCGCCTATGACTCGAAGTAAAACATGTCTGGGCTCGGAGCAACTCAGTGCCGATCTCTCTCTCTCAAGACACCGATCCCCTTTAGCCAACTCGAAGTCCTCGTCTTACCAACCCTGAGTTGGGAGTTCAATGACCCGAAGCAGCCGACC
The DNA here is from genome assembly GCA_030737815.1 of Allium fistulosum. Lineage (NCBI taxonomy): Eukaryota > Viridiplantae > Streptophyta > Magnoliopsida > Asparagales > Amaryllidaceae > Allium > Allium fistulosum. The sequence goes on from CM060903.1 coordinate 261,434,283, forward strand.
CTATTCGATATACCGACCCCTACTCTTGTGCCGACCCGAGTATAATTCCATGCCGACCCAAGTATAATCCCATGCCAACCCCGAGCCACTTCAACCATGTCGATCCACTCCAACATGCCGATCCACCCTAACATGCCAATCCACACCATCATGCCGACCCACTTCAACATGCTGATCCACACCATCATACCGATCCACACCATTATGCCGACCCACACCAGAATCCAAAGGCTCGATGCCGACCCAGGTAGAAGTCCTTGCCGACCCGGAGTTACACCGACTCCCCAAAAATCCTATCGATCCCAAGCAACTCGGAGCATGTCGAACGCCGACTCGAAGCAAGTCCAAGTACGACTCGCGACAACTCGACTTTCATCGAAACTCATTTCGAGTATCCCACGACTTTTATCCACCTAATATGCCAAATCCCGGCTTCATAATCATGATTATCATCCATGATTGATTATTTATCCATCCAACTGACTAAAACCCATCGTATTCTAGTCTTGACAAACGAGCAGTCGATTTAGTTAAATCCACCTGTCTACGGCCTTGCCAAAAGGCGGGTTAACACACTTGATGGATTATTCTATTTGATATAAGTTTGAGTTTCATTGCATTTATATATTTCATAACCATTTTTTAGTTGTGCTTTTGAGACCCACCTGATGGATTTTGCTATTTGATTTGATTTTGTACCTCTTTGCTTTTAGATAATCCATAACCAATTTACTACTGCTTTTGAAATGCACTTGATGGATTTTTCTCTTTCATACGATCTTGAGCTTCTTTTCTTTTAAATAATCCATAACCAGTTTTGGTGGCACTTTTGAGATACATTTGGGAGATTCTACTATTTGTTATAAGTTTAAGATTCTTTGCTTTTGTATACTTCATAGCTAGTTTTGGTGGTGGATTCTACTATTTGTTATAAGTTTTAGCTTCTTTGCTTTTGTATACTCCATAGCCAGATCATGGTGATGCTTTTGAGATGCACTTGATGGATATACCGATTTATCTTAGTTTGAGCATATTTGCTCTTGTCAAATCCATAACCAGCATTGGTGGTACTTTTGAGACGCATTTAATGGATTTTATTGATTTATTTGAGTCAATGCTTTATTACTCATACATAATTCATAGCCGGTATTGGTGGTACTTTTGAGATGCACTTGATGAATTATTTGTGTTTATTTTATGAGGTTGTGCCTTTAGCTCTTAATGAGTCCATAGCCATAAGTTATGGTGCTAGAGTAGAGCACTTGATGGAATCACCTACTTGGGTGTGAAGGTGGTGCCTTCTATGAGAGACTTGAGCTATCTAGAGCACTAATGATTTCCAAGGAGGTGCATGGCCATTAAAAGCGCATATTTATCGCGGAGTTTGTAAAAATTGAAAGTGTAGTACGTGTTGTGAGATCTCAACCCAAATCTTTGTAGTTCATGAAGAAATTCACTACATAGATTAAGTTTTGAACTCATTTCTTTACATATTAATTCAATCGAAAGACATTTGTATTTACGTATGAAACTTTCTTCTTACCCCTGTTATTTTCATTCATCTTCTATGATTTTTGTTTCAATTAGTGGGAGATTGTTGGACAATTACAACAAAAATAAAGTCTTTTCATTGTTTGACCTTTTGCATTCTTGATTAATGAGAAAACGTTTTTATTTATGAAAGGCTTGTTTATTTTCATAGATGGGCTTATGAGAGAGAAGAGAATTGTACGTTTATTTCGACTCTCTCTCTCTTCTCTCTTTTGAATAAAAGGAATAACTTTTATTTACAGAAAACTAAATTTTCTTCTTCGTCTCTTTCTCTCCACAATTTCATATGAAATAAAATCTATTTTCATATTATACTCAAAATCATGGGCAACGAATTTTACAAATCTCTAAATCATTCAAGCTTGAGTGCACAAGTTTGAAGGATCGTTAAGTTAGCCTTAGAGAGCGAATGACAATTATCGATTGCACCCTGGTCGTGTCGAACTTCGCTTTCAAGGAAGTGGCCTCATCCATGACACAACTCATGCCACTTGCTTTTCCCTTTGTTCCTACCCATCAATTTTTCAACAAATTAAACTATAAACACAGGTATCGATAATTCAAGACTACAAAACATCATATGGAGCTTTGGTAGTCAAAGTGCTGGAAGAAGAAGCATTGCAAAAAAATATGGATACTAATGCATAATAAAAATCAATATACACTATTGGAGTGTAATGCAATTAATAAAACTAAGAAACACTATGATTCCCAAAGACCAAGAAGGAAAAACTTCTACTGCCTACACAAACAACAAGCAAAAATAGCGGTAAGTTTTAAATATATTAATAACTACTGGTGGCAAATATTTATTGACTTAATTGACTTGATTATTACCTCCAAGAGAGAAAATAATGGATGTTCTGAAGTCAATTTATGCAAAAAATGAGAAATAACCATCATAACTACAAAACAAAAAGCCAATTTTATGAATTGTAGACTGCAAAAATACTATTCGTAAGAATAAATTTATAATTTATATTTAATAACATTAAAAAAATTCAATAGATGCAGAACCGATTGTGCAATGTTTGTTATGCGATATACGGAAGACCTATCCAATAATATATAGATAGAAGGAAAGGTAGATTTATATAAAGATAAAGAAATGCAAATGCTAAGAGCTCACATCCTATATGATATATGTCATAGACAAAAATCATGGCTGGCAATCAGAACCCGAAGCTATCAAATGTATTGAAGATTGTATAGCTATAGGCAATTTCGCTTAAATGATTACAATTTATCTAACTTGATTGAATGTAATTAAGAGTTGGATGACACATGTTGGACGCTGGATATGTAATGTTACATATACATATAAAATGTTTAGATAAGACTTTTGGATGACTGTTAGAAATTTTTATCACAATGTAATGTAAAGTAGCTTATGTCTAAACTATAGTGTCCTATGTTAAAATAAAATTTGGTTATTATGCAGTATAAAATTGTATAAATTTGATGTTTAAGTCAACTATGTTGGATATTGAATGCTAGATACTTTTAGCATGATTTAATGTATAGTATTTTATTTGAAATGTAATGTATTGTATACATTTGAAGGAAATGTTGGTGTTCTTATATAGTATAACATTGTTTAATTTCTACATTAAACTCAAATATCAAGCAAATATATGTATGGAAAATATTTGTTGGGCAAATGTTTATCACATAAATATTTCACAAGTACTAAAAGTAGTGACATTTGATATTATAATAATGGTTAACCATGCTTATAGCCAATACCCTAACATAATCGACTACATATTCTAATCAAAAATTAAAAAATACAATTCTATAACCAAGCTAGAACAATGGTTAAGCAAACGCACAATCTAATTGAGTACATATGGAATGCAAAAGCTAACTGAATGCACAATCCAATTGAATATGTACGGATGCTAAAGCTAACTGAATGCACAACCATATCGGGTACATAAGGATGCAAAAGCTAACTGAATGCCCAACATAATTAGGTACATATGAATACAAAAGAAAATCAAAAGCACAACCTAATCGAGTACATATGAAAACCAATCTGTAACCGAGACATATTGGTTAATTGAGCTTACCATCAAATGCGAAAGCTAACCGAATGCCTAACCTAACCGGGTACGTATGGTTGCAAAAGCTTACCGGATGCCCAACCTAATCAGGTATGTATGGATGCAAAAGTTTATTGAATGACAAATTTAATTGGATACAAATGGACACAAAAGCTAACCTAAAGCCGAACCTAATCGGGTACCTAAGGATGCAAAAACAAATCAGATACCAAACCTAATCGGGTACATATGGAAACCAGTCTATAATCGAGAAATATTATTCTATCGAGCATACCACCAAATGCAAAGCTAACTAGATGTCAAACCTGATTGGGTAAGTGTGGATGCAAAAGCTAATCGCGTTACAAACCTAATCGAGTATATAGATGCAAACGTTAACCAAATACCACAAACCTAATTGGATACATATGGATGCAAAAGCTAAATGGATGCCAAATCTAATCGGGTATGTATGGATACAAAAGCGAATTGGATGCCAAACCTAATCGGATACATATTAAAACTAATCTATAACTAGGATATATTGTTTAATCGAGCTTATCACTGAATGCAAAAGCTAATCGAAACCTAATCGGGTGCATATGGATGCAAAAACTAACCGGATGCCCAACTTAATCAGGTACATATTAATGAAAACACTAACCAGATGCCTAATCAAATCAGGTACGTATGGATGCAAAAGCCAACCAGGTGCCCAACCTAATAGAATACATATGGATGCAAAAGCTAACCGGATGCCCAACCTAATTGGGTATGTATGGATGCAAAAGATAATCGAATACCCAACCTAATCAGGTACGTATGGATGCAAAAGCTAATCGAATGTCAAACCTAATCTAGTACGTATGGATACAAAAACTAATTGAATGCCAAACCAAATTAGGCATGTATGGATGCAAAAGCAAACTGGATGCTAAACCTAATCGAGTACATATGGAAACCAATCTATAACGAAGATATATTGTTTAACCGAGCATGCTACCGAATCCAAAAGCTAACCGGATGTCAAACCTAATCAGGTACATATGGATACAAAAGCTAACCGAATGTCAAACCTAATTGGATATATGGAAACCAATCTATAACCAAGATATATTGTTTAATCGAGCATACCACCGAATGCAAAAGCTAACATAATGTCAAACCTAATCGGGTACGTATGGATGAAAAAGCTAACCAAATGTCAAACCTAAATGGGTATGTATGGATACAAAGCTAAAGGAATGCCAAACCTAATCGGGTATTGTTACATCCTCCATTTGGAGGTCGAAAACTAACGGTTATGGATGCTGTAGTCATCCATAGTTATTAATTCTCGGTGACCAAATACAACAATGTTAGATACATTGATATAACAAAAACACATGGATATGAAAAAAAATTTGAATCATAAAATAAATTTCTCATTCCACTTCAAATCAAATTCCAGTTCATTACATAATCCCAATTCGTAAACCACATTCAAAGAAATATAATTATTATAAAATACGCCCAGAGCGACATATAAAGATGCCCCTTTGGTTGATCAGAATCTAAATATAGGCAATTAAACAACTTTGCCATTACATCCAAACAAAACGGAATTAAAAAAAGAGCTCCTACTAGCTAGCTTGCCTCCTACTCATCTCCGGAAGCTTATTCGTCTAAATGAGAACCTGAAAACCTTAAAATCTCAATCAATTTTGTAAGTGTCCATAATGTGTTTCATGTTTCTCATCTTTATAAGTATGTGCATGATCCAGAGACTACTATTCCTCTGACTGCATTGGAAGACTTAATAGTAGGGCCGGATCTGACTTTTGTTAGGCAACCAGTTCGAGTTGTAGCGAGAGATGAGAAGAAGTTAAGAAACAAGACAGTCAAGTTGGTGAAAGTTCAGTGGAGCAACAACAAGAAGGATTGTACTTGGGAGACAGAAGACAAGATTAGAGATACTTATCCTGATCTGCTTTAAGGGTGGGTTCTATATTTGATTTATATAGACTGTTTGCTAGTCAGGTAGGCTAGTATGGTAGTTAGGAGATGTTACAAATGATTACTATGATCAGTATTTAGTCCTTGCTGAATTTGGAGGATGAAATTCTTTAAGGAGGGGAGCATGTAACACGACTAATTTTAAATAGCATTACTCAAAAGATTTAATTAGATAAATTAAATAGAATAACGTAGAGACTAGAGTGATAAGGGGATTGAGATTTGAAAACTAATTAGGGTCGTGCCTTAACTAAATAGATTTATAAAATGGTTTATAAGTAAATACCTAAGAGATTAAGGCAAGGGTAATACGGGAATTGCCGTGTACCATAACCCCTAAACCCTTATCTCATTCTCATTTATACTTTTATAAAACAAAAACATAAGCAAAGGAGATCAAGGCCGGCTATTATCCTAGGGGAAGAAGAGCTTAAAATCAATTAGAAGCTAAGATTGAAGGTAGGAAGATTAAAGCAAGAGCAAATTTCAAATTCTTTATCCAAACAAGGTGAATAATTATCTAAACCATCTCATATATGTCTTTTTGAACATTATAATTTTGGGTTTAATGTTTAAAATTGTTTAGATGGATGAATGATGATATGCTTTGATTATATGCCATGTTTTGATCTAAACAAGGATTTTTAAGGTATAATTCGATTTTAAGGTTAAAATCATGCAAAATGGGTTTCGAATGCCATGGTGGTTGAATATGTTATGTAAAAAATATTTTGGAGATGGGTTTAAATTTTCATAATATTCCAAGCTATGGACCATTTATTATGAATTTTGAATGGAAGAAATAGATAATTTTGGGTTTAAATTTTTAAGGCTAATAGGTAATGTTTTTCAGTCAGAAATTTATATATATTAGAAAACATATTGAAAGTGAATTATGATAATTTTTGGGGATTTTTCCTAAGTGATTTACTATGGAAAGTTTTTGCTTTGGAACCATCTTCTTCTAGACCAACTGTTGCTAAGAAAGGAAAGACTATGATGGAAGGTACGCTTTTGATTCATAGTATTCCATTTAGGGTAATATTTGATACTGGTGCATTGCATTCATTATATCTCAATGTTTGGTAGATAAGTTATGTTTAGAACCCTCATACCTTGTTACTTCCTTAAGGGTTGCGAATCCGATATGAAAGTATGCAACTCTGGGAATGGGATGTGACCAGTTATAACTTGAGTTGTCAGGTCATAAGTTTGCATGCAGTTTGTATGTTATTGATTTCGTAGGCTTCAAGATCATTTTGGGTATGTATTGGTTAGATAAATATGATGCTAGGATATTTTGCCAAGATAAGGAAATATCGCTAAGACACCTCAATAATCATAACTGAATTATATACTCGGTGGAGAAACTAGACTTAAGTGCTTATGCTTTTTTGGGTGCTATGGAAGTAGAAGAAGAATTGAATTAGATTTTGATAGCAAGAGAGTTTGCAGATGTTTTTGAGCCGATCAGAGGACTACTACCAAAGCGAGCCATTGAGTTTCAGATAGATCTTGTACCAAGATCAGAACTTGCAAGTAGACTACCTAGCAGGATGACACCTACCAAGATGAAGGAATTAAAGGTGCAACTAGTGGATTTAGAAGGAAAGTATTTTACTAGACCAAGCAGTTCATCTCGGGGAGCGGTCGCGGTGTTCGTGAAGAAATCGGATGGGTTGTTAAGGATGTGTATCGACTATCGTAAGTTGAACGAGAAGACGATTAAGATTAGGTATCCTTTGCCGAGAATAAATGATTTATTTGATTATTTGAGTGGAGCCGGAGTATTTTTCCAATTGGATTTGGCAACATGTTTCTATTGGCTAAGAGCGGCAGAGGACATTATTCCATTGATGGCTTTTCGGAGTAGGTATGGTTCGTTCGAATGGTTAGTAATGTCATTCGGGTTAACTTATGCGCCAGCTTTCTTTGTGGATTTGATGAACTGGGTTTTCCAAGAGAAATTGGATAGGTTTGTATTGGTATTCATAGATGACATTTTAATATACTCTAAGGATGAAAAAGATCATGAAAATCATCTTAGAGTAGTGCTTGAGATGCTGAGGCAGCATCAGCTGAAAGCAAAGTTTTCAAAGTGTCATTTCTATAAGAAAGAGGTTAAGTTTCTTGGTCACATGGTTTTAGAGAAGGGTTTGTCAGTAGATCAGACTATGATTGAGGTAGTGGATAGTTGGAAGAGACCAGAGATAGTGATTGAGATCATAAGTTTTCTTGGACTCGCTGGCTATTATCGGAGATTCATTAAGGATTTATTATGGATAGCAGTGCCTTTGACTAAGCTAACTAGGAAGGACGTGAAGTTTGATTGGTCTGACAAATGTGAGGAAGTGTTTCTTAAGTTAAAGGATTTGTTGACCAATGCGCTTGTGTTAGTAGTTTCAGACATAAACCAAGGATTAGTAGTATACACTGATGCATATGGAACCGAATTAGGGGCTGTGTTGATGCAAAAAGGTAGAGTTATTGCCTATGCTTCACGATATCTTAGACCGCATGAAGTGAGATATCCTACTCATGATCTAGAGTTGGCAGTGGTGATCTTCGCACTGAAAGTATGGAAACATTATCTCTTAATGGAGAGATTTGAGTTATAAACAGATCATAAGTCCTTAATATATTTATTCCCTCAGAAGGAGTTGAATAGGAGACAACAGAGGTGGCTGGAGTTTTTAGCAGCTTATGATTTTGGTAAGAGTGTACACCTAGAAATGGAAATAAAGTAGTGGATGCTCTTAGCAGAAAACAACAGAATGTGGTGTTAGCTATGTTAGCAGAAGGACCTGGAAGCTTTGACTACTTGTAGTGTGTAGTTAAGATCGACTACTAGTCAGAGCACCACCAAGTTATCCTGCTAGGAAGTTCGACCAGTTCTGATCGAAAGGATTGCTTCTAAGCAGAAAGAAGACCTATTGTTAGCCGAGAAGATTAAAAGGCTTGAGGTTGGATCGAAGATTGATGATCTAATAGATTTTAATCTTGACTAGAGGGGATGGTTGAGAAAGAAGGGACGGTTGTGTGTTACGAATGCTAAGGACTTTAGAGAAGTTCTTAGCAAATGCCATCGATCCAAATTTGTAACGACCCTGAATTTTTGACATTTGAAATTTGAATATTTAATTGAGTTTAAATATTCGAATGATAATTTAATTTGAAATTCAAATATCAGAATGAATTTGGCAATTAAATTATTGAATTTAATTATTAAATCTGGGTAAAAATTTGAATCTTCAATTTTAAGCTGATTAAAAATAATCTGAAGGCTTTGAAAATTTATATTGATAATTCTGAAGGTAATCGAACTTTCAGAATTGAATTTGAAACTGTTTTGTTCAGTTTTGAATTTTATCGTTTAAATCGATATTTGAAATAGCGTTCCGAGGCACAGTCTCGGAATTTGATGAAACCAGTTCCATTGGATCCGTAATATTGAATTATTACTGGGTTTCAATTTTCGTAGCATTCAGAGTCGTTATGTGAGTGTACGGTATAAAAACGCCTAGAAATAATTAATCGTTTTAATTTAAATATCGTTTATCATTTCTTCTGTCAAAGATTTCTTTTCCATCAGCCAACTTACTTTTTCTCTGCTTAATCACGTTCTTTTGTCTCCCCATTTCTTTACAAATCTGATACGAAATCATTTCATTCGAAAGAAAATAAAATGGCCGCTCCTCTAAAATCAAATCCAGATAAAACTCAATTGCAAAACGAAAACTATTCTCGTTCTAAATTCAAATCGAACGACCTTATCCCTCTCCAGTTCGAAATCTCGTTCCCCTCTTCTTCTCGCATCCACGAAATCGATCGAAAATGGGGATAAATGATCTGCCGAAGGAATCGAAACCAGTTCCAAGCTATTACTTCAATCGCGGCCTTCCTCTGCATCGTGAACCATCGCGACTGAAGTAGTAGCGGAGGCGCGCTCGTCTTAGAAGCCATTTGTCTCGTGGGAGGCAGCGGCGATATCGCGTGGCGGCATCGATGACGATTTCAGCGATTAGGGTTTCTAGCTCGTGCACGCGAGAGATGTCGAAGTCGAGGTGGGCGATTCAGTGGTCGCGTTCGATGGTTCGAAATCGTGAGGCTGTGAAGTCACGCATCTGTGAGCCTGGAGGAGACATTCGCGAGCAAGGCAGAGGTGAGTTTGCCTGGTAATTTAAATTCAGTTAAGTTATTTTCTCAATTCCAAATTTAGTAAAAAAGAAAATAATAAAAAAATTTAATTATAGTAAAGATTTTAAATGTAGATTATATATATTATAAAGATAGTTTTATTTAATGAAACTTATTTAAAGTTTTACAAGAGGTTATTTACTTAATTTAGTTCTGAAAGTAAATTTTTAGTTAAATATTTTATTAAAGAAAAATTAGTTTGAAATGAAAGCATTAGTTAATTAAGTTATTAAATTATAAGTAAGTTTTTCACTTAGTCCAAATATTTTATTTAAAAGGAAATTTATTTATAACAAATTTAATAGTTAAAACCAATGTATTAGGAATTAATTGATCGATTAATTCAAATATTAATAAATCATATAAATTGTTTATTCAAGGTCAAAAATCAAGAAACCAAGGCAATATTGGAATGAAAATGGACTGCAAAATAAAAATCAAAGGTGAGATCTTCTCACTCAAATTGGAAATTTGATTTTTTGCAGTTATTGATTGATTGCTGTTTGGATGTGATATTAGAAATAGTAGGATATATCTATATATATAGCAATATATATATTGGCATATGTATATATTGCAGTTGTGATTTCCTGCATTATATAGCGGATGAGACTCTATTGCGCCGCATAATAGCGGATGATATTTTATAAATCCCATATACCACGATATTCCACCTCGAAGTGGAATTGATATTGTGCTAACATCTGTGGATGCAGGGAAACAGGTTGGAGGGATCCAACTGGATTCCTCAAATTGTTGAATATTATTTCATATGTGAATGATGTGATTTATTGATAATCTGTGAATGATTTATTGATAACTGAAACTGTTGAAGGCTAAAAATTTAGCCGAATGTATTTTTGATATCGTTGGATACCAGAAATAAAGGAAAATGGATTTTTTTGAAATTAAAGTTGAAACTTTTAAGTAAATTCTTTTGAAAGAATTTGGTGAATTTAAAAGGAGGAATCTAGAAATTATAAAGTTGATTTTGGTAATTTTATCGAATTATTTCCAAAATATGGTGAAAAGATTTTATAAATGGATTTTGAATAGCATTATTCGAGAGTTGGAAATTTTAATTAAAATGGAATCGTAATAATTTGGAAAGAACAAAGGAATTTATTTAAAAGTGATAAACTTTTAGAAATCAATTTGTAATTGATTTGGTATTTGGAAATGAATCTTTGAGAAATCGATTTGGAAATTTATTTGGAGTTGAAAATAAATTTAGAAATCAAATTTGTAATTAATTTGGTAATGGAAAATAAATCATTGGAAAATTTATTTGAAATTGATTTAGTGTTTGAAAAATGAATTTGGAAATCGATTTGCAAATGGTTTGTTATTTGGAAATAAACTTAGAAATAAATTGCAATGTTTTGTTCTATTGAAATAAAACTTAGAAATCAATTTGTAATTGATTCGATATTGAAATAAAATTAGGAATCAATTTGGAATTTGATTTTGGGGTTAAAAGTGAATATTTGGAAAGGTAAATTCAAAATGGGATTTATGAAATGGAAGGGAAATTTATTTTAAAAATAAACGCTGATTTATTTTTAAAGTGTAGAAGTAAATTTACGGATTTGGAACGTAAATTTAAAATATATCGATAAGGATTTATTTAATTGGTTTAAATGGACCATTTTGAAATGGAAGTGTATTTTCCTTGAAAAACCAAGTATTTTCCAAAGTAGCTTTTAAAAATATAAATTAAAAGTTCTAAGTGGGTTTTTAAAAGATATATTTGGAAATATATTCCATGTAAGGAAATTGATTTGAAATTTATTTTCAAAAGTTGAAAGGTGAAAAGTAATTTGAAATTGATTTTCAATTATGAAGTGTGGGAAAGAAAAAAATATATATCTCGTGAAGATATTTTGAAATTAAATAATTTGGGAAAATTATTTGAATCTGATGATTGTTGTGAATATTGTTGATAGTTAAATCACCGACTATCAATATTTGCCTTTGAAATGGCACTTGAATTTGTTTTTAAAAACAAACGCTTATTATTCGGTTTAGCCGGGAAAGGACCTTTGTGTCAGATAACCCATTCCGAATAATGATACGACGATATGGATCGTATTGAAGACCGGTGGTGAAGACCGGGTATTTGTGAAAACGATAGGATGAACTATCGATTGTCTCTGCACCGTTAGCTACGGTATAGAGATTTCCTTTGTGATAGGAAGTTTTATCGGGATTGTGAATATCTGGATTTGCAAGGGCTTCTTTGGAAGTGCCTTCGGTTCTGTTCGAACCCGGAACATACTTGTATGGTTACGTGTCTGACATTACATTTTGAGATATAGAGCTGATTTCTTTCAAATACATTTCTGTTGGTGGCAGAGAATTTATTCTCTTAGCTTAATACCCTTCTCTGAGACGTACGAGCTCAGAGGTTATGTAGTTGAAATTTATTAGCGATATATTCCCACTTTGGTAATGTGGCATGCTGAGTGTTGCTGTGATGATGATCATTTATTGATCATTAGTGATCAAAGCGTGGCTTTGTGAAAAAGAGTAGCTTTGTGGACGAGACTTCGTCAGACCTCACTCCCCAGAAATGGTCGAAACAGGAATGTTGCGACAAGGTTATGAGGGTCGCGCCCTTTAGGGTATGTCATTTCCTTCTGGAAAGGGGTGGTATCATGGTATGGAGCTCAGATACTTACTCATATGGACACACTTTATTTATTATGTGTGATGTTGGTTACCGAACGCTCGGATAAAGGTCCCAAAGGACCAGGGATGACATATTCGTGAGTTACCTAGTTACAGGGGTAACCCGGCCTTGTTTGGCAGAGAGCAGTTTGTCTCTCGGGACGTCCAGCCAGAGGCGATCCCATGTGGCAGTAGGAAAGGAAGTTCCTTAGCCTGACCATTTGTTGGAAATCCAATTTCCCAATACGAAATTTGTACGGTTTTAGTTGTAGAACCTGCCATTTACTTATGGTGGTCACCACTATTTAGATGGTAGCTATAGTAGGCATAGTTCGGAATGTCTATGCTGGCTAAGATTTATATTATACTTTCGAAATGTTTTCCACACTAGACATTAATAATAATAATCCAATGATTGGCGTAGTAAGCATCTTTGACTATCATAAGAAGAAATCTCCTCCAATTCTGCGTTTGCATTGTGTGTGTGGCGGGAGGTCTTATGGTAGTTTCATTTTCCAAAAGCATTGCGAATTAATTTTATTTTCTTTGTGAAAATAACTGTTTTATGATCTCACACCAGTCACCATGACTGACTCGGAGTTTATTGTTCCCTTCTAAACTCTGGGTGCCCATAATTTTCCACACGGGCAGCCTAAAGTTATGTTATCAGGATATTCTGGAGCTTGGGAGATGAGCTGGATGGCGAGGCGTATACTCGTACTTGTTTATTTATTCCGCTGTGTATTCTGTATGAGGACAAGTTTATATAACTGTCCATTGTTGTATTGAGTTGTATATTGACTCTGATTGATGTATGTATAAACTGATATAGTTCTTTGTTTTAAAAGATTAGTGATTATCTATTATATATTGTTCCACTGCGAATGTGAGATTCTGATATTGTTTCTGTTTTTCTGTTCTTTCTTTTCTTCTGTCTTCTCTTACCTCTTCTTTTAACCCTAATGGTTCGGTTTTCCGGCATTCGATTGCACGGAATTTGATACAGTGGACGTATTAATGTCGACTTTCGAGCGTCGAAAAATCGTAGTCGTTACAAAATTTACGATTCAACCAAGGGGCATCTTCATATGTCGTTCTTGGCATGTTTTGTAATAATTATATTTTTCTAAATGTGGTTTAAGAAATGGGATTATGTAATGAATTTGCAATGCAACTTGAAGTGGAATGATAAATTTATTTTTTGATTTTAAATTCTTTTTCATATCCATGTGTTTCTGTTAAATAAATGTATGTAACATCACCGCATCTGGTCATCGAGAATTAATAACTATGGATGACTGCAGCATCCGTAGCAATTAGTTTTCGGCCTCCAAATGTGGGATCTTACAGGTATGAACGAATACAAAAGAAAACCAGGTGCCAAACCAAATCAGATACATATGGAAACCAATCTATAAACGAGATATATTGTTTAAGTGAGCATACCATCAAATGCAAAAGCTAACCAGATGCCAAACCAAATCGGGTACGTATGGATGTAAAAACTAACCAAATGTCAAACCTAATCGGGTATATATGGATGCAAAAGCTAACCGAATGTCAAACCTAATCGAGAATTATGAATACAAAAGCAAACCAGATGCCAACCTAATCGGGTATGTATGGATACGAAAGCAAACTAGATGCCAAACTTAATCGAGTACATATGGAAACTAATCTATAACCAAGATATATTGTTTAACCAAGCTTACCACTGAATGCCCAACATAATCGATTACATATGGATATAAAAACTAAGTGGATGCCCAACCTAATCGAGTATATATGGATGCAAAAACTAACTGAGTGCCCAACCTAATTAATATGTATTGATGCAAAAGCTAACCGAATTCCCAACCTAATCAAGTATATATGGATGCAAAAGCTAACTGAGTGCCCAACCTAACTAATATGTATTGATGCAAGAGCTAACCGAATTCTCAACCTAATCAAGTATATATGGATGCAAAAACTAACCGAATATCCAACCTAATCGGATACATATGGATGTAAAAGCTAACCAGATGCCCAACCTAACCAGGTACGAATGGATGCGAATATCCAACCCAATCAGGTACGCATGGATGCAAAAGCTAACCAAATGCCAAACCTAATTGGGCATGTATGAATACAAAAGCTAATCGAATGCCAAACCTAATTAGATATGTAAAGATGCAAAAGCCAACCAGATGCCAAACCGAATCGGGTACATTTGGAAAATAATATATAAGAAGGTGTATTATTTAACCGAGCTTACCAACACATGCAAAAGCTAATTGGATGCTAAACCGAATCTGGTACATATGAATGCAAAAGCTAACCGATTGTAAAACCTAATCGGGTACAAATAAATAGAAAAGCCAGTAGGATGCAAAAGCTAATCGGGTATTATGGATATAAAAGCAAACCAGATGCCAAACTTTTACGACTTTGAATTTCAGACACTTCGTATTTAAATATCTGAATTATTTAAGTATTTGAATCTTGTATTAAATGTTATTAAAATGATTTAATAGGCTTTTTAACCTCCTTTTAAATCATAACTAATGATGGTAAACTATTTTTGGAATTTTTTTAAAATATACGTTCTTCGAAGAAAAATCAATAATGTGACCAGAAATCGGTTTATTGGTAAACAACTTTTCGATCAAAATAAGTTGTTTGAAATCTTATCCACCTGTCTAATGGTCAAATGAACATATTAACAACTAACTAACACATGATCCACTTCATGAGATAATGGAAGGTTGTAGAAACTTCCATATTGATATGAGTATTATGAGAAGGGTATAAGAGTAATATCCATAAAGGAGAAGTGACATAAATGAGAAGTAATGGGAGGTGAAGCTTCCATGGCATGGTAGGGGGTGAGTTGAAGGCTAAAGAGCACCATCTTAAGCCTATAAAAGGAGGGGTGCACCCTTAGGAATAAATCAACAAAACAAAAATGAAAAACCAAGCTCCTTCAATTGCTTCTTCATCTCTTTCTCTCTTATGTTCTAAAATGACATAATTGCAAATCAATTCCAAATCACTTCAAACTTTACCACAAGCCATTGTACTATATTAGAAAACCTTCCACTATGTCAGAAGTTAAAGAGGTAAAGGCACACTCACCCTACAAGGAGAGGCCATGAGCTATTACTGGGAATTAGAGGCAAATGAGAAAGTGCAAGGCAAGGAGGAGGAGGTGATTGCAAGGATGGGGTTTGGCTTAGGTTCGTGGATCTTGATTGTTTGAGAGGCTAAAAGTGAGATAACACCTCACTTTGAATGGAAAATATAACATACAAATGCTGTTCTGATTGTATATATGTTGTTTGAATTGTTGTCAGCTTATATTAAAACATTGGTTTGAATTCTTACTATAAAAGTAAGTGACATATGTGATCCACGTATAGGGACCTGAATGAACTTGGATGGACTTGTATGACTTATGACAAGACCTTGAACAAAACACATAGTTTTTCGATGAACATTCGTTTAGATCGGACTCGGATTTGAAAATGCACTTATAGCGATAGTCTCTATAGATGCAGTTGTGAATTGCGTTGTTTTTGGTGACTACAATGGAACTTTGTAGAAAGATCCTTAGGGTTTTCACACTATGTTTATATTGATTTATATGTATGTTTATTTCTATTAAAAGCTTGTATTGTAAAAAGTTAAGTAACATCTTGAAAAGTGGCCAAAACATCACTAGTGCAAAACTACCTCGTTTAGACTTGATTTTTGGACTTAAAAGATTTGGAAAGATACTTAAATTTAAGGATTTTGTTTCATTCTTTTTACAAAT
Source organism: Allium fistulosum (assembly GCA_030737815.1). Classification (NCBI taxonomy): domain Eukaryota; kingdom Viridiplantae; phylum Streptophyta; class Magnoliopsida; order Asparagales; family Amaryllidaceae; genus Allium; species Allium fistulosum. The sequence continues at coordinate 261,450,537 of CM060903.1, forward strand.
GTTTATCAAATATTATTAGAGTATTTTAAAAGTGGTTTGAGATCTTTATGAATAATCAAGAATTAGTTGTGCATTTTTGAAGGAAATATATTTTGTTAAATTATATAGGAAACATGTTCTTTTCGAGTTTTAAGGAATTTTGTAAACTTGTTGTTTTCAAGCAATATTTTGAGTAAATGTTTTAAAACCTATTATAACTATTATAAAGTATTATCATTTTTAGGTATACACAATTTTTAGAAAATATGTCGACTATTTTATATCTTATGTAATAAACGTCTTCTAAAAAGCTTTATTTAATATATACAGTTTTGTAAATAAATTACTATACTTATATATATCATTTCTAAAAAGGTTTTAAATTATAAACCAAAGGTTTAGAATGGGGTTAGTAATTCCATAATGGCCAAATGGTTAAGATGTTTAATTACTTATTTGAGAAATAATTAACTATGCTTAACACTAAAAGCGGACGAAGTAGGCTTATCTATTTGTGATATTTAAGATTGATGTCGAGTGGGGATGGAGAAATAGAGCTCCAACCTACCGGTTCTCCTGTTGGATAAGAAGTAGTTAAGTTGAAATGTGTTAATCACGTTGATTTGTTATTTATTTATGGAAATCATTAAAACTATACTTAACACTAAAAGCTGATGAGGTAGATTTACTTGTTTGTGAGGTTTGAGAACGAATTGTCTAGGCAAGGCTTTGATGCAACCAGTGCTCTAATTTACCTAACTTCACTGTTGAACAAGGGATAGTTAAGTTGGAATGTCAAAAATGAGTTCAGCGTTTTCTATAAGAAATCGTCTTTAGAACTTGATAATTAACTAGTCAAATACTAAACTTGACTAATTAGTAGATCTTTAAAATAAATGTTTGTAGAGATAGGAACAAGCATAAGAATAGTTTTCGGTTTGTTGTGACAATGTGTTAATAACATTTGTCTTTAACCATTTTTTATTGTACATATAAATGTAAATAGATCTTTCGAAGAATGATTTAAAGATAAGCAAAAGCGAAATGGTCTTGGGTTCATTGTAACAATGTTCAAGTAATGTAAGTCTTAAAGCCTTTTGAATGGATTTGTGAAAGAACTTAGATACCTAAAATGGATGTTTTGAAGGAAATTATAAGTATGGAATCTTTTGTAAAAAAGATAGAAAAGGTAAAAGTTTATTAGATAAAAGAAGTTTACTAATAAAGGAGGTTTTAATTAATCAAAGGATTAATTAAATGGAAGGGACTAGGAGTTACTTACGTAACTTAATCATACTTTGTGTAACTTGATAGTGTTTTGTATGCTCATTTGTTTATGGAAGGTATACTACACTTGGTTTCCATTTAGAAACATCTATCTTGTACCAGATAGTCGATTAGTTCGACTATCAAAATTGACCAAATATAACTTTGGGAATATCTAGAACAAACACGAGTGCGATATGATATAGTTATCTTCGAAGATGCTATACTATACGTATAAACTTGTCTTGCTCTTCTAGGACAAATGATAAGAAAATCTGTTCGCTTAAATGGTTACGAGGTGATCTCCGCTCTTATGTATTGTTTGTTTATTTCCGAAAGAACCAGAGTTGAGTTTATCTAAAATTCATCGATTTAGAGCGTCCGGTAAGTGGAAAGAGTGTACTTATATAAGATTACCCGAATGCGTAACCACTTCAAAATACGTAATCTATGTTCTGGAAGCGGTTGAGAAAGGGAATGTTATAAAGTTGAACTGTCTATCCTAAGGTTAAGTCCAAGGGAGAGGTTAGCGTCAACATTTCGATCAAAGCTATCGTGTTGGACTGTCTATTTTAAGGTGTACTCCAAGCGAGAGGATAGTGTTAGCATTCATCGGAGGACTTATGCGGGGAACCTATATGGAGGTTCGATATATGTTCGAGATGCTCGAATCCATGTAGTGATTCGTGATCTGTTCGAGATAATGGAATTCAATTGGGGATTCATGTGTTGTTCGAGTGATGAAGACTCATGTGAAAGATACCAATCGTAGCCTCGACATCAAAAATGACCAAAACTAGAAAAGTATGCACAATTTCGGGTTTAACTTACCCATGATGGTATATCAACTCCATATCTAGAGTATGCTTATCGATAAGTTGCACGCGGGAGCTGTTGATACTTGGTACCACACAATTCATCATTGGGAAAGTTGTATTTACCTTAGAGTACATCCTATATAGAGATATACGATGCTTGAAATGAAGTTTTTGACCTTTTTCATGGAGATCCGCTTCAATTTACTAGAGGCGTCTCCGTGGAAAATAATCCATATACGAACGTGTCTTACCGGTATTGATTGTATGCTTATTACCTAATTGGGTATTATGAATACAAAAGCTACCAGATGCCAACGTAATTGGGTATGTATGGATACAAAAGATAACTATATGCCAAACTTAATCGGGTACATATTGAAACTAATCTATAACCAAGATATATTGTTTAACCAAGCTTACCACCGAATGCCCAACATAATCAGTTACATATGGATATAAATTCTAAGCGGATACCCAACCTATTCGTGTATATATGGATGCAAAACCTAACTGAGTGCTCAACCTAACTAATATGTATTGATGCAAAAGTTAACCAAATTCCCAACCTAATCAAGTACATATGGATGCAAAAGTTAACCGAATATCCAACCTAATCGGATACATATGGTGTAAACGCTAACCGAATGCCCAACTTAACCAGGTACGAATGGATACGAATATCCAACCCAATCAGGTACATATGGATGCAAAAGCTAACCAAATGCCAAACCTAATCGGTCACATATGAATACAAAAGCTAATCGAATGCCAAACCTAATTGGGTATGCAAAGATGCAAAAGCCACGCAGATACCAAATCGAATCGGGTACATACGGAAAATAATATATAACCAAGATGTAATATTTAACCGAGCATACCACCGAATGCAAAAGCTAACTAGATGCTTAACCAAATTTGGTACATATGAATGCAAAAGCTAACTGAATGCCAAACCTAATCGGGTACGTATAAATACAAAAGCTAATAGGATGCCAAACCCAATCGAGTATTATGGATACAAAAGCAAACCAGATGCCAAACTTTAACGACTCGGAATTTCAGACACTTCGTATTTAAATATTTGAATTATTTTAGTATTTGAATCTTGTATTAAATGTTATTAACATGATTTAATAGGCTTTGTAACCCCCTTTTAAATCATAACTAATGATAGTAAACTTTATTTGGAAATTTTTTCACAAATATATGTTCTTCTAAGAAAAATCAATAATGTGACTGGAAATCGATTTATTAGTAAACAAATTTTCAATCGACATAAGTTGTTTGAACTCTTGTGCACTTGTCCAATGATCAGATGAACATATTAGCAACTGACTAACACACACTCTGCTTCATGAGACAATGGAAGGTTCTAGAAGCTTCCATATGGATAATAGTATTATGAGAAGGGCATAAGAGTAATATGCATAAATGAGAAGTGACATAAAGAAGAAGTGATTGGAAGTGAAGCTTCCATGGCATTGTGGGGGCTGAGTGCAAGGCTAAAGGGCACCATCTTAAGCCTATAAAGGAGGGGTGCACCCTTAGGAATAAGTCAACAAAACACAAATGGAAAACCAAACTCCTTTAATGGACTCTTCATCTCTTTCTCTCTTATGTTCTAAAATGACATAATTGCAAATCAACTCCAAATCACTTCATACTTTACCACAAGCCTTCATACTGTATTAGAAAACCTTCCACAAGGAGAGGCCATAAGCTATTACTGGGAATTAGAGGCAAATGAGCAAGTGCAAGGCAAGGAGGAGGAGGAAGGAGGTGATTGCAAGGAGGGGGTTTGGCTTGGGTTCTTGGATCTTGATTGTTTGAGAGGCTAAAAATGAGATAACACCTCACATTGAATTGGAAAATATAACATATTTGGGCAAGTTGTGTTTACCTTAGAGTATATCCTTTCTAGAGATATACGATGCTTGAAAGGAAATTTCTGATCTTTGTCATGGAGGTTCGCTTCAGTTTATTAGAGGCATCTCCATGGAAAATAATCCATATATGAACTTTTCTTACCGGTATTGATTGTATACCTATTATTGTTGTGGTGTTCACATAGCGGCTATTTGATATGATTTATGTGCTATACTATAGACGTTATCTATCATATCACATACAAAATTTAATGATTGGTTGGTTTAATTTGAGGGAAAAACCATTATGGTAATCCGTACGGTCTCAATGGTTATTGTTACTTATATCATACTTCTTGAGTTTCTCACACTGGTTTACCAGACTGACCCGGGCATTATTTTCTTATATTGCTCGAGTCAGCTCCGAGTATGTTTCCAGATTTGGCTTTGGACTTTTTGGAGCTTATGGAGATAAGCTGTATGATGAACTGCCATAGTATTTATTTCTACTGCACTACTGTTGTATCATCAGCATTTGCGAGGACAAGTTGTTATAACTGTCCATGCTGATTATTTTAACTCTAAAAAACTTTGTATCTTAAAGTGACAGTTTATACTATCTTTTGACATTATATATTATCGTTCCAATGAGATATTATGATATTGTTTTCCTTCCTCCCTGTTCATTTTCTTTTTCTTTTATTTCTCCCAAACAATTCCTATTTCTGGCACTTGAGTGTTCGAAAAATGAATACGGTGGATGTATTAGCGTCAATTTTTGGGGGTTAAAAAGTTGAGTCGTTACACTTGGAATTAGGGCATAAGGTTAAGTGAGAACCTTGGCTTTGGTTGGGTATGATCATTAAGAGATGGGGTAATGGAATGCCCTAGCATGAGTTGAGTGTATTATACAAATGAGAGCGTATTTGTTAATGCTATAAAAATGTTTTATATTGTGTTTATTGGTCAGTTGAGTGGTTATGAATTCTAGTCGATACATGGGACATGATGGTATCGATAGGGATTGCTAAACACTTGAACAGAGCAAACCAACACAATATTATTTTCAAAACTAGTAAATGAAATAATTTTACCTATGGCTATATTTTGGATATAAAAGGAAAAAATTTCAAAGGAAAATTGATATAGTTATTTATGATGTGTTTGCTTGTTACGAAATGATAATATTTAATTATTATCATTTATTGTTTGGTTAGTTATGCTCAGCTAGGTTATGAGCATTTACTATAGTTTGTTGATTTATAAGAAATTTACATTTTTACAACACGGGTTAGGTAGATTGTAAATTAATGGGAATATTAAATACGAATACCCTGTGAATTAAATCACGGTTTTACAATAAGGCGTTCGATGATAACGTTGGATTAAAATTTGAATTTTAATAAGAGTTGTTTATTATAATCTAAGCATAGATATACATTTGTGAAATGATTTAGATAAGAAAGCAACTTTATATAAATAAGGTTTATAATTGAAAAGGATTTAAATAGAGAATTTGAGGACATAAATCCCGGTATCTTTGAAAAGGTTTTTCAAAATTTTAGAGAAAATAATAGTGGTATTATTTGAAAATATGTATTTGAGAAATTGGTTTATGAAATTGAGATCATAGGACTTAGTAACATTTACGAAGTATTTGATACTGTTTTGAAATTTTTTGATTAAGTCTGAAAGACATGTTTGGATGCATTGAACTCACTCTTGTCGCTTGAAAATAATTCTAGTGATGACTTCAACATCATCGACATTCATCTGCGGGTTTCTAAGTGTGGGATGCTACAAAGTTGTTTTGGTAAAACAGATTTTGATTTAATCCTAATGTAAGATTTGATATACAAATGTTATTTGTATATATTATTTCAAAGTGATTTGAAATGAAAACCGGTGTTTACTTCTAAAGTTTTCTTGTTGAGTTATTTCATGGTCACATGTAGCTTATGCATTAAGAAAGTATAGATGTGCATCATGATATGATATGTTGTTTGCTAGTTTTCATTTGTTAAAATGAAATGGGATTTTCAACGATTTGGGATAATCGGGAACTTCCGGATTTCTATAGAACTTGTAGTTAATTGTTTTTGAAAATATAAAGTTGAGTTTATATAACACTTGAATAGAGAAGATAACAAGTTATAACAAGCTCTAAATTTGTTGAACATATTTGTTACAAATTTGATGTTTTTGTATGTACTCTTAGGATGTAATTGGAGTATTATACGAGTACGGACTTAAGTTATAAAATGTTTATAAACTTGAACTTAGGTTTTTATGAAGTGACTCATAAATGATTTAGTATTGAAGAGATACACTATAATGGTAAAAGAAAGTGATATAGGATATTTGTGTAGTTAAGAAACCAGTAGGATGAATACGTAAGTTGTATGTAGATCATTTTATTCGCATGACTATTCTTGATCCACTATTCGAGTACGTGATTTCAAGGTGGTATACACTGGTCCAAACAAGGATTTTTCACTAGATCTTTGATGTTGAACATTAGATGTGGATTCTTGATATGATCCTGAAGTTTTCTATCATAGTAAATGACTATGTAAGGAGAATGAGGGTTTCCAATTAAGGAACCTGATCGGAGTCCATACTAGAGAGGTCAAGTAATCTTGCAAAGTGAAACTTATGTGGTCGGGCAATTGATCAGAATTGATATTGCGTATGGATGGTCCATATACATTGTACGGGCTTTAGTATAGCTGTATACTATGTTTTGTTGGTCTAGGGAGAGTTTAAGGAATGACTCTTCAATTTGTTCAATGGCAGCATAAATAATCGTCTAAGTAATAACATAAGGCTTTTGAGCAGAAGGTTACTTAATTGATTGATTATCATCCTTGTGCGATGAGAGGGTTTGGGCATGAGAAAACCATGGGATTTGTTTGCCAGTGATTGTGATACTATTAAGTATTGAGGTGTAATTGTTTCTTTGGTTGCTCGATAGTTGTAATTTTGAGGATAAAATATTCTAAGTGGGGGAGAATGTAACGACCCGAAATTTCGGACGCTTCGTATTTAAGTATTTGAATCTTTGATTAAATATTATTAAAATTATTAATAATCTTTTTAACCCCCTTTTAAATTGTAAATAAAAATGGTAAACTTTGTTTGGAAAAATGTTTAAAAAATATATTCTTCGAAGAAAAATCAATAATGTGACTGAAAATCTGTTTATCGGTAAGTAGCTTTTCAATCGATATTGTTGTTCGAACTCTTGAACACTTATCAAAAGATCAAATGAATACATTAACAACTAATTAACACACACTCCTCTTCATGAGAAAGTGGAAGGCCTCTAGAAACTTCCATATGGATAAGAGATATTATGAGAAGGGTATAAGAGTAATATGCATAAAGGAGAAGTGACATAAATGAGAAGTGATGGAAGGTGAAGCTTCCATTACATGGTGGGGGGGGTGAGCGCAAGCCTAAAGAGCACCACCTTGAGCCTATAAAAGGAGGGGGCACATCCTTAATAATAAATTACAAAAACACAAATGAAAAACCAAGCTCTTTTAATGGTTTCTTCGTCTTCTTTCTCTCTTATGTTCTAAAATAAAATAGTTGCAGGTCAACTCCAAATCACTTCAAACATTACCATAAGCCTTAGTAATATATTAGAAAACCTTCCACCATGTTAGAAGTTGAAAAGGTGAAGCCAAACTCACCCTACAAGAAGAGGCCGCGAGTTATTATTGGGAATTGGAGGCAAATGAGCAAGTGCAAGGCAAGGAGGATGAGGAAGGAGGTGGTTGCAAGGATGGAGTTTGGCATGGGTTCTTAGATCTTGGTTGTTTTAGAGGCTAAAGATGAGTTTATACCTCACTTTGAATGGAAAATATAACATACATATGCTGTGGATTGTATATATGTTGTTTGAATTGTTGTTAACTTAATGTAAAACATTGGTTTGGATTCTTACTTTAAAAGTGACATATGTGATCCATGTATATGGACTTGAATGGACTTGTATAACTTGCGATAAGACATTGAACAAAGCATATAGGTTATAGATGGACTTTGGTTTAGATCAGACTCGGATTTGAAACTGCACTTATAGCGATAGTCGCTATAGATGGAGTTGTGAATTGCATTGTTTTTGGCGATTGCTATGGAACTTTGTAGAGAGATCCTTGAGGGTTTCTCGCCATATTTATATTGCTTTATATGTATGTTTATTTCTGTTAAATGATTGAATAGTAAAAAGTTAAGTAACATCTCAAAAAGTGGCAAAAACATCACTAGTGCAAAACTGCCCCGTTTAGACATGATTTTTGGACTTTAAAGGTTTGAAAAGATAATTAAATTTAAGTATTTTATTTCATTCTTTTTACAATTGTTAACTAACTATTATGGAGTGTTTTAAAATTGGTTTGAGATCTTTATGAATAATTAATAATTAGTTGTGAATTTTTAAAGGAGATATATTTGTCAAAATATATAGAAAACACGTTCTTTTCCTGTTTTAAGAAATTTTTTAAACTTGTTGATTTCAATTAATGTTTTAAAACCAATTACAGCATTATAAAGTATTTTATAAGCATTTTTAAATATATATATAGTTTTTAAAAGTATGTTGACTATTTTATATCTTATGTAATATACATCTTGTAAAATGGTTTACTTAATAACTAGTTTTGTAAATTACTATACTTATATATATCATTTCTAAAAGGGTTTTAAATTATAAACCAAGGTTTAGAAAGGGGTTAGTAATTGCTTAATGGCCAAATGGTTAAAATGTTCAATTACTTTTTTGAAAAGTAATTAACTATGTTTAACACTAAAAGCCGATGAAGTAGGTTGATCTATTTGTGAGAGTTGAGATTGATGTCGAGTAGGGATGAAGCAATAGAGCTCTAACCTATTTATTTTCCTTTTGGCCGAGGAATAGTTAAGCCAAAAAATGTCGAAAACGTGTTAATCAGTTTGATTTTTTTTATGGAAATCATTAATACTATACTCAACACTAAAAGCTGACAAGGTAGACTTATCTATTTGTGAGATTCGAGAATGAATTGTCTAGGAAAGGCGTTGATGCAACTAGTGCTCTAACTTATTGGCTTCACTGTTGAATGAGGAATAGTTTAGTTGGAATGCCGGGAATGAGTTAAGCATACGAATCGTGATTTCTATAAGCAATAGTCTTTCGAACTTGATAATTAACTAGTCAAATACTAAACTTGAATAATTATGAACTTAGATCTTTAAAACAAATGTTTGTGAAGATAAAGACAAGTATAAGAATGGTCTTGGGTTTGTTGTGAATTTTTTTAATAATATTAATCTTTAACCTTTTTTGATTGTACTTATGAATGTAAATAGATCTTTAGAAGAATGATTTAAAGATAAGCATAAGCGAAATGGTCTTCTGTTTGTTATGACAATATTTAAGTAACATTAGTCTTAAAGCATTTTGAATGGATTTGTAAAAGTGCGTAGATCCTTAAAATGGATACGTTGAAGGAAATTGTAAGTATGGAATCTTTTGGGAAAAAATAGAAAAAGTAAAAGTTTATTAGATAAAAGAAGTTTACTAATAATTGAGTTTCTAACTAATAAAAAGATTAATTAAATGGAAGGGATTAGGAGTTGCTTAGGTAACTTAATCATACTTTGTGTAACTTGATAGTGTTTTGTATGCTCATCTATTTATGGAAAGTATGCTAGAATTGGTTTCCATTTACAAACATTTATCTTGCACGATATCGAAGTCAACTATCAAAATTAACCAAATAAAACTTTAAGAATATCTAGAAGAAACACGAGTGCTATATGGTACAGTTATCTTCGAAGATGCTATACTGTATGTATAAACTCATCATGCTCTTCTAGGATAAACAATAAGGAAATCTGTCTGCTTAAATGTTTAAGAGGAGATCTCTGCTCTTATATATTGTTTGTTTATTTCTAAAAGAACCGGAGTTGAGTTTACCGAAAATTCATCGATTGATTTTGGAGCGTCCGATAAGTGGGAAGAGTGTACTTATATGAGATGACTCGAACACGATACCACCTTAAAACCATATACATGATCTATGTTCTGGAAGCAGCTGAGAAGTGGAATGTTATAGAGTTGAACTGTTTACCCTAAGGTTAAGTCCAAGGGAGAGGCTGTGTTAACATTTCGAACGATGTTATTGTGTGGTTTGCCTATCTTGAGGAGTACTCCAATAGAGAGGACAGCATTAGCATTCGTTGAAGGACTTATGCCAGGAACCTATGTGGAGGTTAGAGATCTGTTAGAGATGCTAAAATCCATATAGTGATTCGTGATTTATTTGAGATGATAGAATCCAATTGGGGATTGGTCTATTGTTCGAGTGATGAAAACTCGTGTGAAAGATGCCGAATGTAGCCTCGACATCAGAAATGAGTAAATTCAGTGAAGGAATACACAACTTCCGGTTTATCTTACCCATGCGGGTATATCAACTCCATATCTAGAGTATGCTTATCGATATGTTGCGCATGGGAGTTGTTGATACTCAGTACCAAACAATTCATTGTTGGGCCAGTTGTGTTACCTTAGACTATATCCTATCTAGAGATATACGATGCTCGGAAGGAAGTTTCTGGCCCTTGTCATGGAGATCTGCTTTAGTTTACTAGAGGTATCTCCGTTGATAATATTCTGTATACGAACGCATCTTACGTGTACTAATTGTATACCTATTATTGTTGTGGCATTCACATAGCAGCTATTTGATATTATTTATGTGCTGTACTCTAGATGTTATCTACCATATCACATACAAAATTTAAAGAATGGTTCATTTAATTTGAGGGAAAAACCGTTATGGTAATCCGTACGGTCTCGATGGTTACTATTACTTGTCTCATACTTCTTGAGTTTCTCACGCTGGTTTACCGAACTGGTCCGGGTGTTATTTTCTTATAATACTCAGGTCAGCCCCGTGTATGTTTCCAAATTCAGCTTTGGACTCTTTGTAGCTTATGAAGATGAGTTGGATGATTACATACTATAGTATTTATTTCCTTTGCACTACTATTGTATCATTAGAATTTGTAAGGACAAGTTGTTATAACTGTCCAGGCTGATTACTTTAACTTTGAAAAACTTTATATCTTAGAATGATAGTTTATACCATCTTTTGATATTATAAATTATTGTTCTGTTGAGAGATCTTGATATTGTGTGACTTCTTTCCTATTCTTTTTCATTTTGTTTTATTTCACCATAACAATTCATCTTTCCAGCACTTGAATGTCGGCACATGAATACCGTGGATGTATTAGTGTCGACATTTAAGGGCCGAAAAGTCAAGTCGTTACACAAACCGAATCAGGTATATATGGAAACCAATCTATAACTGAGATACATTGTTTAACTGAGCATATCACTGAATGCAAAAGTTAATCGAATGCCGAACCCAGTCGAGTACATATGGATGCAAAAGCTAACCGAATATTAAACCTAATCGAGTACATATGGATACACAAGTTAACCGAATGCCAAACCTAATCGGATATTATGGATAAAAAACAAATTGGATGCCATAACTAATCTGGAACATATGGAAACTAATTTGTTACTGAGATATATTATTTAACCAAGCTTATCCCTAAATGCAAAAGTTAACAGGATGCCAAACCTAATCAAGTACATATGGATGAAAAAGCTAACAGGATGCACAACCTAATTAGGTATGTAAGGATGCAATAACTACTAAATACTAAACCTAATCGGGTACGTATAGATACACCCTTATCCTTATAAATGTTGACAACCAAACAAAACAAATGCAGTATATGCAGCGGATAATAGAATACGTCCATACATAGATGAAGATCTCCATCTCTCCTCTGGAAACTTCAAGTATCTTCAACTAAACCTGAAACTACTCGAATCTAACCCAAGTATTTAAAATACCCAGATCAGGCTTGATAAACCAGTGTGAGATACTCGATTTATAAATTGATGCCAGTTTAAAACCTTTGAAAAGAAGGGTACTCATAAGACCACGTCCACACATAAATACGGACGGTTTTTTACCTTATGATAACCAAATCACCTTTATACCAAAATAATTTGATATTATTTCTAATGACATTTCTTTGAAAACACTTTCAAATAGTATATGAAAATAGCCGAAATTATTACATTGATTAAATTTGACAGCTTATTAGCTATTTTTTAAAAGTAGGTTCTACAACCAAAACCGTAAAGGAAACATATTGGAATTGGATTTCAACATGATAGGGAACTAGTGACCATTCAGACCCAAAAAATCCACGTATAACAGTCCTAGTTCACTCCAGTGGCTTTACACGATCTCCGTTAGCCTCCGAACTATACTGCTACACTACTATATAACATCGTATTACTCGGTGGCTTTACACGATCTCTGTCAGCCTCCATACCTTTCCATTTCATCATCTTAAGGAAACAGATGTCTTTCATTCCTCATAACTAATAGCCCAAAATATGTCCTTCAGACCACATAATATCCCATACCATTCCTGGGGTATGAGGCTCCTAAGGCTACGCTCCACGAAGCCGCACTTTGCTTTTCGCAAAGCCATGCTTTGATTATCACAGCTTCCACTTTGAATGCCACATGTCCATTCCTTTGAAAACACTATTGACTTTCACGAACATACAACCTCTGAGCTCGTACGTCTCAAAGAAGGATGTTAAGCTAAGAGAAGTTGCCTTCTCCGCCACCAAGTAGATGTACGTTTGTAAAAGTCAATGTTATGAACTTAGAAATGCAATGTTAGACATTCGTCCATACAAGTTCGTTCTAGGACTGAACGAAACCGAAGGCACTCCTCCTACCACATCCTGTCGGGAATTATCCCTAGGATTAGTAGCTATTAGTCCTTGTAATCGAATATTTTCAAAACAGAGCACTACTGTCACCAAAAATATATGATATGGTAAATTTCACCTCGAGGGACTAGTAGCAAGCAGCCCTTCATCGTGAAGATCCTCGTCTTCAGAAATCATCATCATCATGTCTTCACTTCCGAACGTATACATTGGTTTGGAGTTGTTTTCAAATAGGAGTTACCCAAATCCAACCTCGGTTCCTCCAAAACAATTCATCGATTAAAAAGATGTTAAGTTCATATGTGATTATCGTTCATCAATCAATTTAATTAATCTTTTTATTCATTCATAGATATCTCTTAGAGATATATTCATTTAATCATTTCTTTCTCTTTTTCAGAGTACATGGAATCATTAAGCCTCATTTATCAAATCATTTAGTTAATTTTAAAACCTTTTTAATCTTGAAATAATTCCAAATCCTTCCACCTTTTATTTAGGAAAACATTTCCAAATCATTTCTATGCAAACCAAGTTATTTAAATTTGGAAAATTATATCTTTATACTTTGGGAAATTTTGATCCGAGTAAACCAAATTTACTATCCCATCTGTCAGGCCAGTCCGGATATCCAGGGAGAGCAAGAAACTGGTTTTCCAAACCCAAGCCTAGACATCATCTCTTTGACACCGATAAGGCGGTCAAGTTATTTGATCGACTCTAAATCATTAAACCTTTAATCATTTCATAAATCCTTCAAATTACCTTTAAAATAATTTATTAATCATTTGAAAACATTTTCAAAAGAATTGAAAAAGAATCGTTAAGTTTAAAACTATATTTCAAAAGTTATATAAAAGTGATGCGGAAAAGTGCTTTTTAGCTATATTGATCAAATTAACTTTTTATTATTTGAAAATTCATTTTTATAACTCAAATCACTTTTAAAACATTTTAAAATATTTATAAGATTTAATCCATATTTTAAAACATTTTAAAACATCATTTTCAAAGAAATCCAGTTTTGGATTCCGAACTGCAAATTCGGGATTTTTCAAAAACTTGTTTTACTCATATTTCATAATCTACTTATCAGAATCTCAATTTTCTTTCTACATTGGGATATAATAGTTTGGAAAATTCTTATCTCGAATTCTGACCTAAATTCTATTCTATACACTCGTTTGACTTTAATGGCGCGAAATCGCGAACTGTCGTTAAGCGATGCGCCTATTTTTGACTAAATTTTCATTTACCTTTCAAACTTTACCAAAACACTTTAATGTTTATAAAACATTTATAAATAATTTTCAAACATTTAAACCAATATTTTCTATATTAAATCTCTATTTCACTTTTAAATCATTTCGTAATATTATATTATTATAATATTCATTTTCAACCTTTTTTATATTTTCAAAACCATTAAGAGGCTAAATAAACTCCGTACACATATTATATGAAATCATTTCTATTAATTAACCATTTTATTATGATTTCTCATAATTTATCACAACCAAGTTATCAACCATATCAACATCCTTAAAATCAACCATATAATCATTCAAATTACCAACAATTCACACAAATCATTAAAAGATTAAATGTTCATATTATCATACTTTAAAATAGTTATAGAGATTATTTATTATTAAAAAAACATTGAGTACTCACCATAATCAAACTAAACATCCTATCAACATTCAAATCACCACAACACTTCATCTAAATCATTACTAAACTTCACCAATACATCACTAAACAACTCAACCATGCTTTCAAAGTGCTCGGCCACCATTTCTATCTCCTCCTTACTCACGGCTTTCCCATCACCTCCAAACTCTCGGCCTCCACCACCCAAGCACCATCGCTCACGGCCAAGTGTCATTAAAGAAGAGAAGAGAAAGAAGTAGATTAAGAAGAGGTTAGAGAGTAATTAGCGGATTAGTGCTTAAGCACTCAACTATTTTTAACCCTCTTACCTCTCTTAAAGAGGAGAACCATTAGAGAGCATTAAGAAGCTCAAGAATGGTGAAGAAGAAGAAGAATGAATTTGTGAAGAATGAAGGAGCATATGGATGGGTATTTATAGAAAAAATTTATGAAAAAATATATAAATGTGCATGGACCAAACTACCCTTAGCCCACTCCCCTCCCATTACATCATAATACACGTTAATTACCCCCCCTCCATGTGCTCCATCACTCCATCACTTCATGTATGCATATGTTGACTTATGTAAGCTTAAGTAGGAAGCTTGCTTAAAATATCATATATATTTTATAATATATATATATATATATATATATGTTTAAGTGTAAATGTATACATGTATATGTTTATGTGTATGTTAGGGTGTGCATTTATGTGTTATATATATGTGTACATAACATATAAACAATGTTGCATTGATTCCGAACAACTTTCGTTCGATAAACCGTTGCCAATCGGAGAACCGATTCCCGGTCACATTTTCACTTATAATTTAAATTACATATATTAGTAAACAAAATTTGAAAATAAATTTCTTACCATTTTAAATTAATTAAAATGATCACATTTTAATTATAAAACCGTATAAATCAATATTACTATTAGTTACAAAAAATATTATTATACTGATAAAGAGATATCAATTTTCTTATATTTTCAAATTGATTATATATCTCTTTATAAAACTATTAAAAATTATTTATTATCGCTTTATAACTATTTAAAATGAATTATTATCATTTAAAAACAATTATTTCAATAATTATAATAATTATTAAATCATTAAATCTCAATTCAAAATCATAAATCAATTATTAAATATAAAGGCATCATTGAGGATGTCATACATTCATTTAATTTCCAGAAATAAATAAATTAATTTTATTTCATATTCTCGTTCAATTATAGAAATAAGTGTATGTATCCAGCTCCGTGCGCGGCGTTTTATGATTATAAAGCTGTTTATCGATAAAATGGTTTTCGGCCATATCGATATATTTCCAAAGGAAATATTTGTTTTTTGTAAATACTAATTACTATTATTATTTATTGTTCAAAACATCATAACTTGTCTTATAAAACCTTATATTAGAATATTATAAAAATAAATATAATTTATCAAGTTGATAACTTAGCGGGTCGTTACACAACCTATAACTCATAATCAAATACTAACTAATTTAATCATAAATACAAAATCAAACTGACCTAATCATACAAAATGACAATAGTAAATCAGTATAACCATTAAAGCAAAAGAAATATTTGTTGGGAAAATATTTGTTTAACAAATATTTGGCTGATTTAGAACCTAATAACGAAGATATGAATGCAAATCTAATAAGATGCAAAACCTAATCATATATGTGTGGATGTAAAAGATAACCAAATACACAACCAGATCAAGTACAAGTATAACTATCTATAACCGAATTAGAATAATGACTAATCATGCATGTCTTCAAAAACAGCACCTTAAAAAACTTACTATCATGAAAAACACACACACACACACATAGATATATATATATATATATGCATGATAGGTGTATAACAAGCAAACATAAACTACTAAAAATATCACTAGCAAATATTTGCTTGACAAATATTTTGTCACGCAAATATTTTCCAGACTGATAATTGGGAAACTGTTATTAACCAGAAAAACTAAATTTCAGTGTTAACCAAATAAAAAAGTAAAATGGAAAAAAATCATTTAATTCAATGAAAGAATACATGAAATTACATTAATAATCTTCACAATAAAAAGACAATAATGTATAAAAATTACGTTTGATTTCTTAACAAACAAGATCTTTTGTTTTGATCTAATTTCTTACACAAACTACAATGTTTGTACTTATTCACCTCACTAGCTGACTTAATCCATTCAAAAGAAGGAGGTCTTCCTACACCACGTCTTCTCTTTGGAGATGAATTTCAACATGTTCAGGTAAAACTTCCATTTTAAAGTTAACAAGTGGATGAATTGGATGAGCATAAGATGCTTGGAAAAATGATTCTTTGAAATAGTCCTCAATATATGAACAAACATCCAAATCAAAAGGAAGACTGCATCTAGTAAAATGAGCAAATGGAACCCATTAATGCACGCCATAAGTTACAACTACATCACCAAACATTAAAACCTATACGATAAGACTGAGTTGATTGAACTTCATAAACATCAATAGTAGATCTAGTAACTTTCCATTGAATACCCTCAAAGTATAAATCCCTTAAATACTTCTCCATAATCGGGTATAATTGACTATTTCAACTTTTACTTAACTCACATCTATCAAACATACGTTTCATGAACTTCAAATGAATTCTATCTAAACATGTAGTGATAAGTAAATATCTTTCCTATAAAATCCATTGATTTAAACTTTCTGCACAATTGGAACTCATTTCCCCATATCAATTAACAACAAAAAAACATTAACAAACTTTTCAAAAGGCAACCCATGTAGGAAATTTTCTATTTCAACCCCACCAGCACTTTGAAACCCAGACAAAGCCTGATTGAATACATATATTATAGCAGCATTAGCAACTCGATAAAACAATGAAATAATCCATTTCTTTTTACCTTGGGAACACCTTTTGTAAAAAACTCTTCAAATTATTCATTAAATAGTAACAAGAACCATGAGAAAAATCTGGAAAACTTGAAGAATAGCAAGCAAAAGACAAGGATGCCATCAGATACAAAGGTGAAATCACGATCATCATCACATAATTCCTTAAGCTTTGTTAAAAACCAATACCAATTAGGATCATCCTCACCAGATACAATGTCCAAAGCCACTGGGAAAAAAACCTAAAGTAAAGAAAATACATTTGTCACATAATCAAAATAAAAATAAATGCACAAAATATACAAATTGCAACATCACAAGAATGTCAAATATTTGCCATAAGAATATTACAAAAAATTGACATTGAAATATATAACAAACTAAATAATCAAATATAACAAATAAATTAAAACATAACAAAAAAAGTATCCCAAGTAAATAAAATAACATTTATAATACTAATTTAAAATATAAAATAATAAAATGAACAAGCAACATGAATAAAATGCAACATCAAAGGTATGTCAAATATTTTCCATAAGAAGATGGCAAATATTTGACATTGAAATATTTAACAACCTAAATCATCCAATATAATGAAGAAATTAAAACATACAAAATAAGTTTTCTAGATAAATAAAATACCATTTATAATAATAATTTAACAAATAAAATAACAAAATAAACAAAAAAAGAATAAACAGAAATAACACAGGTATGTCAAATATTTGCCATGAAAATATGGCAAATATTTGACTTACAAATATTTGACTAAATGAAATACAATACAATTATATTATAATTTTTAGAATAAATCATACTTTGGTTACCATTCTCAACCATAGCAGACATAACGCAACTTTGTCCTCTACCTCTCATATAAGTCCCATAATGAAAATTCAAAAGACGACAATAATCAAATCCATATTTGCATGCTTCAAACCCAATGAAAACTCTATCAAATTCACGACTAATAGAATCACCTTATAGATCAACAGTACTACCAAGATAACAAAAAACCATGACTTCACAAAAAGATTTCGAATGATGATACGAAAGCAAATAATTACTATGGATTTCTTCCAAAGCCAATCTTTTTCCAATATAAGCAAAATAGTAATTTAACACTATACTGTACTCGGTCTAAAATAAATGAACAATATATTTCATTTTCATAAAAGGATTTGAATGAATAAAATCAACAACCGACTTCTTAACTAATCTGCTAGAAACAGGTGGATGGTTCACATCTACAATACCTGCTCCATGTGAATTATTAGATTGCATAGCTTTAATAACCAGGAAAACCCAGTAGGTTAAACTAATAAAAAGCTTGGATATGAAAAGTACAACCTACTTGTCAAAAAAAAGTTGTAATTCGCTCCCTACCATATTTAACAACATTAACTTTATATCCATTCTTAATCTAGTATAGCATAAGATACAATTAGAACTCCTCAACGCTATCAACAAATCTTTTACCAACACCAGTAAATACTGGACTGCTAAAATCATTTTTAACAACTGTTTCAAATTAGAAATAGAACAAACCAAAGAACAAACCATTGAAGAAGTAGACGAGTCACACTCATTAAAAGAACCAATAAATGAAAAACTATAAGAATGAACATCGGTCGAAATACTTTTACATTGCTTAGATATAACCAAATCCAGTAGAAAATCATCACGGCTATGAGCAACAAGCAACAATATACTATGCAACTCTTTTCTTGTCGTCTCTTTCATAAACTAATTCAATAGAACTAGGTGTTAATTCAGTCCAATGTTCACGGATACCATTTTCAATCTTAACACACAATCACTCAAACCAAGAGGCCTACTATAAGTATCATTACCCAATAGAAAACGACAAGAACATCTATAGGATCATGCCAGAATAAATGCATATAATATTAAAATAAAAGTACTACAACATAAAAAATAGAAAATACTAGCATAACAAATATTTTCCAAAAAAATATTGTTATGGCAAATATTTTCCAAGCAACTAGTTGCCATAACAATAATGGCCTGCATAACATTTCATTGACATATCTTATTAATTTCATGTCATTCAAAACCAACAACATACTATAACAATAACAATAACAATAACAATAACAATATAAGCATGATAACCAACTACAATGATAACAAAAAAAACACGGTAAATTCAACATAGGCAAATATATGCCATACAAATAATTGCCTTCATAAAAATTAAATGGTATAGCCTATGGTTTTCATATCATAAATACCAACAACAAACTTGAACTATAAAAATTACAAAATAATTAATAAAAAATTACAAATACGACAAAAAGAACAAAATTTAATTCAACATGATGTTATAACACAGATTAAACAAATAAAAATAACAACGACCAAAAAAGACTAACCTCGAACTCATATTATTAGCACAGAATAGAAGAAGAAGAAGATGTCCAAATCTAATGAAATTCAACAAAAATCTTTTCCAATTAGAAATTGATCGAGATGTAGAAGAATTAAAGATGCCAATATTAACTCAAGAATAGATATACAAATTGGAATGAAAATTGCAATAAGCGAAATAAAGGTGGGCAGTGGGGACATTAATGTTAGTAGAAGAGGGGCAAAAATGCTAAAGATTTGAAAAATAAAAAGAAACGTAAAACATAACATTAAATTGGTAGGGATATAATTTATAAAATAATAAAAAATAAGGATGTGTTACAAATTTCCACTTAAATATACCATATAATAAGAGTTATGAATAATATTTCTTCATTCCATATGATGGCATATGATGATACCTGTATCAAAATAGTTGCATTTTTGTTTTACAAATTTCATTTTGAATATCTCGTAAACATTTCGGCTTTTCTAGTATGTATTTTGGTTTAGAATTAATTATGTATATGGTTTTATCAATTTATAATTAAATTTATATAAAATGGTAATACTTTTACCTTTTTAATAAATAGGGATAATATTTATATAGGAAATGATAAAAGATAAAAATGATCGCCACTATCATTTGTATGGACTTATGATGATAAAAGATATAAATGATAAATACTATCATATAAAATGATTACTAAATTTATTAATCAACTATTATAAATAATTGAAATAAGTTAAAATATTTATAGTTGGTACATATTTCACACAGAACAACTCACTTTGAATTAATCCCAATCATAACTGTATGAAATGATAAATTCATTTATCATTTCTAATAAAAAGCTAAAGAGTATATATTATATACATAACTAAATAGGATCAAAAAATGTCACAGGACCCCAAATCAATCAAAAACAAAAAAAAAGTTTGAACACATGGGATTTTATAGTGGTCTACCTCCAAATCAATTGCCTACATCCACTTTAATCTTATTTTAGATGATTTTATACAAGCACAATACAATTACAACATTTCAGATCTAGAAATCAAGTGAAATTTGAGCTAGGCTGTACTTTTTGGTTACAACAAGATGAAATGTTCGAGATCAGAAAGTAAGATCAATTTTTCGATGCCAAACAATGGATATTTATAGGCGAATCCATCCTCCAAAGTCGTTAGCTTGCAAAAGGTCAGGCAAGAGATCAGACTTTCAGGCATGAAGAATGAGTAAAACTCGTAACTTAAATCGTGTCCGTACTGGCATGATTTTGCTAAAGTCTTTGCTAAAGTCTTAAAGTTTTCAAGCTTCGTTGTAAATATTGCTTTTACAAATCATGTCAGTACAAACATGGTTTTCTTATGCGAACCTTGTCATTTTCTACTAAGTACACTAAATCTCCACCTACTACTTAGAAGTGGACCCATATCAAATTTAACTCAGTACTGACATTATTGGTCATGTCATTACCAACATGATTTTTCATGTGCTAATTCTTGCAAAACTTCTTGTGTTTCTTCTTTTCATCATTCCTTTCATCTCTTGAGCTTCTCGAACCATTCCTTCATCATCTTAAAGCCCAAATTTGTCAAGAAGTCACTCGGTACAATTGATGGATAACACTTGTCCCCCCCAAAGTATGTTTTCATGAAAATAAAGCATGTTTTGGATCGAGACAAGAAATTAGGTTCTAACTGTAGAATGGTCATTAATCGACTAATAGTTAACTTAAAGCATCAAGTTTATTCCGAGTGAGTACTTTCATTGCTTTAAATAGTCACCAAATCATCTTTTTCCGTAGTAAGGTCGGGGCCTTTGATTCTCTAGAAGACACATCATATTTCAATCATGTGACTTTCTTTTCTTCTCTTTAATCTTTTTTTTCTTTTTTATATAAAATATGTCGTACTAAACATGTAATAATCCAGAATTTCACTACTTTGATTTACCAATACTTAATATTAATTAAATATATGTTTTATAACGAAAATAAAACTCTTTTGGATAATAATTAATGATGGTGAAATCATTTTCAAATTTTGTTTACAAAAATATTTTGTTCAAAGAAAAATTGAAAATGTGATCGGAATTTGTTTTCCAAATTTTCGACTTTTCGTCGAATAAAAGTTGTCGAAAAACATTGTGCACATTTGAGTTAAACATTCACTTTCATTTATAAATAATTTAGCATTAATACAAACATACATACATATATATATGTTTTTATATGAGATGACATTTTGTGAAAGGTTTAATTAAGTTTAAAAATAAAAATAAAAATAAATAGAAGTAAAGTTAAACATATACAAACATTTATTACAAGAAGTACTTAAGCATGTTGGAACATGATGTGAAGGGGGGAGACAAAGTGGTGGGCGAAATTTAAGGGTGGAGAAAGGACATGGTGAGGTGGAGCAAGGGGAGTAGAGGGAAAAGTACAAGGTTATTTTGGTAATTCAACTTGTTAACATTTTATAAAAGCCATTTTTCATAATTTTTATTTCATTTTCTCATTCTCATCTTATTTTTCAAAACTTCCTAAGACTTTGAAAAAATTTCATGGCTTCCTATTTTAAAATTATAAAATTTAAATTCAAAAATTTATTTTGTTTAAATGTTTCCAAACCTTGTTTTCAAATTCTTTCTATTCCATTTTTCCTCCCATTTCATTCGGCCATAACTTCCTCCCTACTAATCCAAATCAAGAATTTTTTTCAAATCATATAGAATTCTAGTGGCTACAACTTTTATTTACAACACTGTTTCAAATTTTGAATATTTTTGTGTCAAAATTGCATTTCTTTTTGACTCATTTTTGGATCTATATTATCAAGACCGAAAATACTGCTCCTTCTTTTGACCATATCTCCATGAAGACAAATAGAAATTAAGTGATTCTTTTTTTCAAATTGTAGAGAAAAGAATTTATTAAAACTTTCTTTTTATGATTTGTTCAAATTCCGAAAGTAAGATGGCAAAAAATCAAGGAGAAAATGACTCATTTTTGAGTGATTTTTGTGTGGTTTTCCAAGCTTTGCAAGTCTAAAGCATTTCAAGTTCTAAAAAGTTTCGGTGAGTAAACATTAGTTGAAAGTTTAAAGTTATTAGCTTTGAATATATGATGTATATTTGCTATATGATGTATGTTGGCTTATATTTTGTTGGTTATGTGTTGGATATTTTGATTATGGTTTATAGAGATGGTAAAAGTGGACTTGAATTGAAGTCCACGTTGTATGGTTCAAAGTTGTGAACTTGGATGTGATATATAATGTGAACATGAGATATGTTGTTTAAGTAGATTTGGTTATGATATTGGAAGGGTATTTGGATATGATGATTGGTGGCAAACTAGTTTTGCAAAGTTGTTAAGCAAGATTCAAGTCCCTTGGAAACTTTGTTTATTTGTTTAAATTTTTAAAAAGTTAAAGTTTATTTAATTTTTTTGGGTTTTTCAAATATTTTACTTTTGTTAAGTTTAAAAAAATAGTTAGTAAACTTTAAGGTAAAGTTTCAAAAGGAAAGATAAAAACAAGTTGAGATTACGGGTATCCATAGCGATAGTCGCTGTGGATGTAGTTTCGTTTAAAAATCTAATTTTTGCAAAATTTGGTTTTATTAACTTAAAGTATTTGAAATTGTTTTATAAACTTAGCAATGATATTTTATAAAGTTAATGATTAAATTTTTATTAATTTAGTTTAAATAATGAATAATTAATTAAGATTAAACTAGGTTTATTAATTATAATTAAGTAAAGATTAGTTATTAATTAATTATATTTTAAAGATAAGATTAATTATAATTAATTATTAATTAAGCTAGATTACTTTTTAATTAAATATAATTTAAGTATATGATTTATTTTTAATTAATTATTAATTAACTATAAGGTTAATTATCTAAATAAATCAATTGTTGATGTTTAATTAATAAAGGCTTTAATTTAAAATAAATTATTTATTTAAGGTTTAATTTATTAATTAAGTTTTAATTGAAGGTTATTTTTTTAATTAGATGAGATTAATTAATACTTAATTTTCAATGAAGGTTTAAATTATTATTTAATAACTAATAAAGGATTAATTAAGGGTTTAATTTATAAATAAATTATTTATGAAAGGTTCAATTAATTATTAATTTATAATTAAGTTCAAATTTAATAAAGATTAATTATGATTTAATAAGATTTTATCTTGTAATTAATCATTTTAAAGGGTGTTTGATTGTGTGGACATTTAATAGTAGAATAAATCCTCGTTCTGCTATAAATTGATTGTTTGATTGTATGGACATCTATTAGCAAAATAAATTCCCGTTCTACAATAATGTAATTGATTTTATTTTTGTGGACATATATTAGAATAATAAATTTCCATCCTGCTATAGATTGATTATTGATTGTGTGGACATATGTTAGTAGAATAAATTCTCATTATGCTATAAGTTAACTGTTTGATTGTTGGACATCCATTTAGCAGGACAAATCACCATCATGTTATTATATAATTTGGACATGTACATGCTCGTTGAGTTTTATTGACATGTTATTCCCTGATTTTGATAGAAGTGTATTTACATTTATGTTGACTTATGTAAATAAATTGTTGAATGACTTGAAACTGAAAGTGAAATTTAAACTAAATGGTGACTTAAATAAGTACTAATGGGATTGCCAAGCTTCCATTTGAAATTATAATGTATGATTTTAAATTAGCTCTGGTTCTCTAATCGATTTGGGGTTTTAAAGTTTATAAATGATTTTCAAGTTATATAATTATTTTATAAAAGTATTTATAAATAATAACTTGTTTATAAAAAGGGTTTCACTAAATAAAAAGGTTTTTTAAAGTGATTTAAAATGATATGTTGTAAATGATATTTTGTAATGTCAAAGATATTTTATAAAGGAAATTTTATAAAGAGTTTTATACATGGAAAGGAATTTTATAAATCAATTTAGAGATTTTAAAAAGAAGTTTAAATCTAGTTTAAAGACTTATAAGGAGGTTTGAAATATGAAGCAAACTTATTAATGAATTTTTATAAGGGATAAGTGAATGGGTTTTATAAAGTGAATGGTTTAATAGTAAGTGATGTTTTGAAAAGGGAATTTCTTGGCCATTTAATATGGAATTTGAAAAGAAGGAAACTTTTGAAAAATTTTGGTAAATATACTCATACCGCTTTGAAAAGTATAAATGTTTCCTAAGTATTTTGGAAATAGCGTTGTGTAAAGATCTTTTGAACAAATTTTATAAAGTGATTTTATTAATTGAAGATTAATTAATTAAGGCTTAGTAAATCCCATGTGGAATTAAATCAATGTTGAATAATTGTTTATTTGATAGTTAAATAACCAACTATCAAATCTGGACCAAAACGTAACTTTGGAAATATCTAGAAGAAACACGGAAATTATATGGTGCATTTACCGTCGGTGGTGCTATACTATAGGTGAAATTTGTTTCGTTCTTCTAGGATAACTGATAAGGAATCCATCCGCTAACGGTTAGGGGCGATCTCCATTCTTATCTGTCTTTTTATTTCCTAAAGAACTGGGTCGAGTTTACCAGAAATTTTTAAAAGTTGTTTCGAAGAGACTGGGATCGAATGTATTATTCGAAAACCACTTCGATCCAACTCAATCATTTTGAACTGAAGACATCTTGAAGAATATGGAATCGAAGACGAAGATTTGAAGTGCAAGGTGTAACGATTGAGATCTTTCGACACTCGAAAGTCGACATTAATATGTCCACTATATCAAATGTCGCGTAATCGAATGCCGGAAAACTGAATCATTAGGGTTAAAAAGAAGAGGTAGAAGAAGACAGAAGAAAAAGAAACAGAAACAAAACAATATCATAATCTCACATTCGCAGCGGAACAATATATAATAGATAATCACTAGTCTTTTAAACAAAGAACTATATCAGTTTATACAATATAACAATGAGAGTCAATATACAACTCAATACAACAATGGACAGTTATATAAACTTGTCCCCATACAGGATACACAGCGGAATAAATAAATAAGTACGAGTGTACGTCTCGCCATCCAGCTTGTCTCCAAAGCTCCAGAATATCCTTATAATATAACTCTAGGCTGCCCGTGTGGAAGATTTTGGGCACCCAGAGTTTAGAAAGGGAACAATAAACTCCGAGTCAGTCATGGTGACTGGTGTGAGATCGTAAAACAGTTATTTTCACAAAAAAAATAAAAGAAATTCGCAATGCTTTTGGAAAATGAAACAACCATAAGACCTCCCGCCACACACACAATGCAAACGCAGAATTGGAGGAGATTTCTCCTTATGATAGTCAAATATGCTTGATACACAAAATCTTTTCAATATTATCATTAGTGCCTGGTGTGAAAATCATTTCGAAAGTATAATATTAATCTTAGCCAGCATACAACCATTATTGTATGCCTACTATAGCTACTATGTTCAATAGCACGTTACCGCCACATTCCATAGCAGGTTATACAACTAAAACCGTACAAGGTTCGTATTGTTTCTTTGGATTTTCCAACAAATGGTCTGGTTAAGGAACTTCCTACTGCCACATGGGTACGCCCTTGGATGGACGTCCCGAGAACTAACTAGCTCTCTGCCAACACAAGGCCGGGTTAACCCTTACACTAGGTAACTACTACACGAATATGCCACCCCCCGGTCCTTTGGTACCTTTATCCGAGGCGCCTCGATCACACAACAACAATCACACAGTAAATGAGATTGGAGCAACCACACAGGTAAATATCTGGGCTCCATACCATAATATCACCTTTTTCCAGAAGGAAATGACATACCCTAAAGGGCACGACCCTCATAACCTTGCTGCATTTTTCCTGTTTCGACCATTTCCAGGGTATGAGGTCCGATGAGGTCTCGTCCACAAAGCTATGCTTTTTCACAAAGCCATGTTTTGATCACAAATGATCATCAACACACAGCAACACTCAGCATGCCACACTACCAAATTGGGAGTATATCACTGATAACCTTCAACTACATAACCTCTGAGCTCGTACGTCTCAAAGAAGGGTGTTAAGCTAAGAGAATAAATTCTCCGCCACCAAACAGAAATGTAAATGAAAGAAATCAGCTGTATATCTCAAAGTATAGTGTTAGACATACAAGTCTGCTCCGGGTACGAACAGAACCGAAGGCACTTCCAAAGAAGCCCTTGCAATCTGGGTATTCACAATCCCGATCGGACTTCCCACCACATAGGGAATCTCTATACTAGAGCAACTCAGTGCAGAGACAATCGATAGGTTGTCCTATCATTTTCGCAAACACCCGGTCTTCAACACCGGTCTTCGAAACCGGTCTTGAATTGCAATTCATAACATCGTATCATTATTCAGAATGGGTTATATGACACAAAATCCTCTCCCGGCTTAACCGAATAATGAGCGCTTATTTAAAAACAAATTCAAGTGCCATTTCTGTAACAACCCTAGATTTCTGCATATATTTAAATTTGACTTTATTTTATTTTAAGTAATTGTAAATTTTTTTCTCTCAAACATTTCATTTTTAAATATAAATGTTGATTATTATGTGAATTATAATTTCAAACTGGTCTAAATTGAATATTTTCCTGAATATTGATTTTTGGTCAATTTGGGTCAAACTTTGACTTTTAAATTTTAAATTTAAATATTTGAAATTTTGAATTATATCTTTTTTTATGAAAATAGATTAAATTTTTAGAATACTGCTTTTCGTTTTGTTGAAATCGGAGTTATATTGTGAAAGTTATGCTTTTTACAATATTGAGTGTAAACTGTTTTATTTAACAATATTATTTATTTTAATTTATATAAATGATATTTTTAGTTGATATATCTTATTCTAATTTGTATATTTATGCTATATTATATATATTTTGTCTTTTAAATATTTTTAAAGTGTTGATAGAATTTTTCTAATGTTTATTGAATTTATTTTCAATTTTAAAACCTAGTTCCCATTTTCTTTGCTATTTTCTTAATTTAATTATATATGATTTAAAATTTATTTATTTATTTTATGCATTCACTTGTATTTGCTGTGTTTCTACTTTATTTATATTCATTTTACATGTAGTTAAATTTAAATAAAATTTTTCCAAAGCTTATAGAATTTGTTTCCATTTTTTTAGCCTAGTTTACATTTTTAAGCTATTTTCCTTATTTAATTATATTTAATTAAAATTTATTTATTTATTTTATGAATTCAATTTTTTTTCTGAGTTTTATCTTTATTTATCAGCATTTTCATTTGTTTTAATATGCAAAAAGAAATTAGGGAAATTTGAAGAGTTTGAGTCCTTTTGTATACCTAGTCTCTTTGTATTCTTGCCTCTTCATTTCAACCAACACCACTTCAATTTTGGCCGTTCTTTTCTCATTCTTTCAGCTGACTATTCTCATATTTTTCACGTACAATCAAAAACTCCTCAACCACAAAAAAAATTCGGCCATCATCTCCTTGGAAAGCTTGGTAAACTTTTATTCTTTTTTTCCATTTTTTTTCTTGTTTTTCTTATGTAACTTGCACTTGCCTTCATCTATTTGCTCGGCCACTCCCTCCAACACCACCATGGCCACCTCCAACACCACCACATCAGGTTTCCACCACCTCCAGCCCTCTACCCAAGCCTATCCGTGCACCCTTGTGGATCAGATCCACCAAGAAATTGAGCAAAACCCACATATATGTACATAGCCTAGCTTCTTTGCCTTCATCACCTCAAACCACCACCTTGGCCGCCCCTTGCACCACCATCTCCAGCCCTTACCAGACCTGAAACCCTCTGCCACATCACTTCCAGTTCACTACAGACCTGGCCGTGCCATGCTTGCTTGTGGTCGTGACCTTTGTTGCTTTGGAAACCACTTTTGTTGCCTTGAAAACGTTGTTTTGTGCCTTATAGTTGTGCAGTTTCATGCATACAAACCTTTGCTTCATCAACAAACCATGTTAGGCCGACCATACCCAACCAAAACCTGATCCAAATCTTACCTTAGACCTGTAGTATACCTTATGGCTGAACCTAGAGTGTGTTGGAAGCAAGTGCAAAGCATTTCAGCTTTGATTTATGCAGTTATTTCTAGCCTAGTTTAGTAGTTTTGAATTAAAAACTTATGTATATTAGATTGTTTTCTGTGACTTGTATTCAAGGGAATTGATACTTTGGCTCTTCCACTCATCTCTGTGTCGTGTTATCGTGCTTGTGTGGATCTCATTTGTGTATTCGTCGTTGTATCTCCAGCTCAAACCAGTGAGTTATTCTCACCAGACAATATGTACATATATAACTAGTGAATTGACCCCTTTTGAATCTGTAAAATGCATTATCATGTTACACCTGCTATGTTATGATTTTATGATGTTCACCCATGCTTAAACACCTATTATATTATATGTTACTGTTATATTATGTTGTTCTATTATTTTTATCAGTTTATCACACTGCAAGTTCCCTTTAGATTAGAATCACTATGGGTTGAAATGATACATACCCGAACGGACTTTAGAATAGGAGAAAATCGTTATGGGCTGAAATGATAGGCCTGAATGATTTTCAATTATTTTCATTTACATGGGATTGCGGGTTTGAAATGATCAAACCCGGGTTTTCTTTGTAAATTACGGGTTGAAATGATATATTACCCGTATCACTTTACCTAGGCTAAAAATGAAATACAGACCTGTAGTTAAAATATGTTTTTCTAAAAATTTTAAAATATTTTAGAAATGTAAATGTTATAATATTTTGATTTAAATTTTATTTAAATGATTTTTGTAAAGCATTATTGATTTTTCTAAAAATTTATAAGTGAAATAAATTAATGGTAAAGTTAGAAAATCTGAAATGTAAGTTATTTTGGGAAATTTTAATTTGGTGATAATTGGAATTTAAATTAAATATGAAATATGATAAATTCATGATAATTTGGATTAAAATTAATTTAAATGATTTTATAATATATTAATGATTTTTGAATAAAGTAAAAATGTGAAATGAATGAATATTTAAGTTGAAACTTTGAAATATAACTAAAATTGGAAATTTGTGAATTTGGCTTAAAAGTGAAATTTAAGTTAAGTAAATAAAAATGGAATTAAGTTATATTTAAAAATTTAAACTTAAGTGTTAAGTTAATTTAATTTAACTTAAGTGTTAAGTCAAGTTCTAGTGGTCCAGTGGTAAAGACATAGTGGAGTTGCTACATTGTGTTGTAGTGGCACCGGTTCGATACCCAGCGGCCACAATAATGAGACATAGTGCACGGCCACTTATAAAACCGGCTTAACCAAAGGCGATGGAATACAAATGTATCCATGGCCCCAAAGTTTACCATTTTTCACTTCAACGTTCCTCTCATGTCTGCTGCTCCCGTACCACCCTCCCTTGTCTCCCCTGTCATCAAACCATCCCCTATCCTCTCATCATCGAGCCCAACAACCTGTCCTTTAGATGAATCTGTTCCTCCTCTGGTCCATCCACCTGCCCCCCCGGACCCTCCTCAGACTACACCTGTCAATCTGCCTGTCATCCATGACCCTCAACCCTCCGCTGTTGGTTGCCATCCTGCTGTTCCTTTGTCTCCCAGGGATGAACGTGTATGGACTTCTCTTTTTAAGCGTAAACCTAGGAACGCTGGGAAGTACGTCCCCGTTGATCTTGTTCCAGTTTATGATAATGGTGCCTTAGTTCCTTCCACTGATATTATTGAGGCTGGTGCCAAAATTTGGAATGATATGATTGTAGGCTTCTTCCTAGATCAACCATTATCTTATACTGCTGTTATTCAGAGACTCAAGAAGATTTGGAAGCTAAAAGGGTCTGTTTCGGTGAAATCTGATGGTACTATATTTTTATTCTCCTTCTCATGTGTGGAAGACAGAAATATAATCCTTCAGAGTGACCCAATTATCATGAATAATAAACTGTTTATAATTAAACCTTATGATGCTGCTATTAGTAATGTCAGTGGTGCTGTGACATCAGTCCCCGTTTGGGTGCATCTTTACAATCTTCCCATTTATGCTTGGTCACCGCTAGGAATTAATTGGGTGTGTTGTCACTTGGGAAAACTACTGTGTATGGATGAAATGACTGAGAGACAGGAAAGATTAAGTTATGCTAAATGTTTAATTGAGATTAAACCAGATAAGGAATTAGTGAATGAGTTTATGGTCAAGTTGGTAGAAGGTGGGTATCAAAAAATATATGTTCAATATCTGTGGAAGCCGGACATTTGTGTCACATGCAAAAAATTTGGCCATACCACGGAAAAATGTGACAAAATGGTTCCTGATGAAACGATAATTGATGATGTTAGAAAAGTGAAAACAACTCAGAGCAGAGACAAAGAAAAACACCAAGAGCATGTCCCCAAATTTCAAGGTAAAACTAGTAATTCATGGACGAAAGTTAGAAGATATAACAAGATTTATGCTATCAAGTCAAGGAAAACTCCAATAGGAAATAATCAGAATGAGAAGGATGAGTACATTACGCAAAAAGACAGTGTTGAGGAAGAGCAAAACTTAGGCGATAAAAACTATGACCAAAGCAATACCCAATTGGAAGAGGGTGAAATTGAAGAGTATGGAGATAGAGAACAAATAGTGGAAGAAAAGGGGACCATGGTTGATATAGCAACTGGTCTGAGTGTAATCAGTGAGTTAAATAAGAGTCGCAACTCAAGTCAAACTGTAGATACCCACCTAGATAATAAGAGTGCGTCTGAAAGGAATAAAGTGGTTGTGGACAATTTCAATTCAATTGTTAGCAACAGATATGATGCCCTTTTGATGGTCAATGAAAACAATGAAAGTTTAAGTGATAATGATGAGATGGGGTTATGTGGAAGAGCTGCTGGAGGCATTCCTGAAGATACTCTTTTATGTAGTAATAAGGAAAAATGCATGAATAGTTTGGAATTCAAGAATAATACTCCAAATGCTGTCCTTGGTGGCCAGCTAAAAGTAGATACAGCTGAATTGGAATTTAAAGTTGCTGATGCGACAATTGGCAACGTTAATGAAGATAAAAGTATGGTCAATGATAATAAATCCCCTGCTAATCAAAAAAAAAGAAAGGTAAAAATTGCAAGAAGGATATCTCATTAAATTCAAGTCAGGTTGTTGTGCAGTTAGCAGATTCCATGCATACACCCTAACTCTAAAATCATACCTCCCCTTAAACAAATATCTGAACCCATGCAATCTTATGCATGCATGCCCCATGCACACTCGATTCCCATACGTGAATCAGCCTCAGGAACTATCAACTCCACACAATTACACCCATACTCCAAAATCTCACCTCCCCTAGCTTACAAACCACCCCCTCCTGCTACAGCTTCGCCCTCTAAACCAATTACCCTACCCATTCTAGATGCAACCACCCCCAATGAAAATAACTCAACAAAAAATGCTGTCACTCCCCTATCTACATCGATTCCTAACTACTTGTCCTCCAAACAAGCAGTGACTAGGAAAATGAAATCTGAAATGCTCAACTCCCTTGAGTATCCACTATGATGTCAGCCATTGGTGCCTGGAACATTAGAGGAGGCCACCATGTTATTAAACTCGACCAATGTAAAAAACTTATCTCCACTCACAAACTGTGCATTCTTGCCATTCTTGAAACCAAACTGAATCTTGAGTTAACTAAAAATGCAGCTAACTATATCAACCCGGCTTGGAAGCTACTCCATAACCTCGACGAGGCTCCGTATGGTAGAATTATGATAATTTTTAACTCTGATCAAGTCCGTCTCAATCCCATCCTTTCCACTCCTCAGTTGATTCATTGTCATGCCCTCTCCCTTTATGATTATTCA
Organism: Allium fistulosum; assembly: GCA_030737815.1. Lineage (NCBI taxonomy): Eukaryota > Viridiplantae > Streptophyta > Magnoliopsida > Asparagales > Amaryllidaceae > Allium > Allium fistulosum. The sequence continues at coordinate 261,483,118 of CM060903.1, forward strand.
TCCTTTTACATATCGTTCGTTTATGGCCATAATTATGCTACCTCCAGACAGTCCCTTCTTAATGACATCCCCTTCCTTAGACAATCATCTCATCCGTGGATTATTCTTGGAGATTTTAACTGTTGTTTCTCCCTCTCTGACAGAATAGGTGGGAACCCCCTTTCTCTAAACGAAATAAGACCCCTTGCCACCACTCTAAGTAATGCAGATCTTATTCCTATCAAGGCGATGGGCATGCAGTTTTCCTGGAATAACAAAAGGAAAGAGGGTTGTAGAACCTTCTCTCGAATTAATCACGCTTTTTGTAACCTTGTCTCCTTCGACAAATGGCCCCTCCTTTATAATCTCCTTCCCCCTCCCCTCCTTTCCGATCATTCTCCTCAAATCATCCATTTCTGTGAAGCAGACACGAGAGGAAAAACAAGTTTTAAATTTTTTAATATATGGGTGCATGAACCCGATTTCTTAAATATTGCTATTGCTGCATGGAAGACGCCTAAGTATGGTAATCATATGGTTGTTTTGCAGGAAAAAATAAAGGAGATCAAGAGCGCTTTGAAAGAATGGTCAGTCAGAAAATTTGGTCAAGGAAGCAAACAAAGTTCTGAGATTAAAACCAAGCTTGAGGAAGTTCAAAGAGCTATGATACTTGATGTCAATAATGCTGCCCTCCCTCAACTAGAAAGTGATCTTTCACAGCAGTATTTCGACGCTCTTGTTAAAGAAAATGATATGATCAGGCAGAAGGCTAGAATTGAGTGGCGAGAAAAAGGAGATAAAAATAATGCATTCTTCCATGCTTCCTTGAGGAAAAAACACAATAATGATTCATTCGCGTCGATTGTCGATTCGAGTGGAAATGAGCACACTTCGCCTGATGGCATTCAAGGGGCATTTATTCATCACTTCTCCGGACTGTATGGCAACAAGGAAAATTTTCTTCCCTCCATTGATTCTATTCCTTCTGATATTCTTCCTAGAATTAGTGAATCTGATTACGCCTTACTGTGCGAAGAGGTAACCAATGATGAAATTCGACAAGCCATGTTTTCTCTGAATAGAAACTCTAGCGGTGGCCCTGATGGTTTGAATGCTTTCTTTTTTACTACTTGCTGGTCTTTTGTGTCTACTGACGTTTGCAATGCGATCAAGTTATTTTTTAAAAAGGCAAAAATCATCAAATCCTTTAATTATACGAATATTGCTCTCATCCCAAAGGTGTTAAATGCTAATGATGTTAATTCCTTTCGTCCTATATCATGCTGCAATTCAGTTTACAAATGCATCTCGAGGATTATAGCTGTTAGGCTGAAAAAAACACTCCCCTCTGTTATTTCCAGAAATCAGGCAGCCTTCTTGCCTGGGCGTAATATTCTTGATAATATCATGTTATCCCACGAATTGCTCAGTGGTTATATGCGTAAGAATTCTCCGCCGAAGGCTATGTTGAAGTTAGATATTATGAAAGCATTTGATATGCTTCAATGGGATAGTGTCGTTCGAATCTTGGGTTATATGAATTTCCCCCCTCATTTTATTGCTTGGATTTATGAGTGTATGTCAACCCCTAAATATTCTATAGTCATTAATGGGTCATGTGCCGGTTTTTTTAGTAGCAGGCAAGGGATTAGGCAAGGTGATCCTGTCTCCGGTTATATATTCATCACTGTATGGAGCTTCTTACTCAGCTGTTGATCAGACAGATAGGACAAGGCAGGTTTAAAGTTCATCACAAATGCAAAGATCCCCTGATCACATCGCTAATGTTTGCTGATGATTTGGTCATCTTTTGCAATCCTGATATGAATACTATAAGGTCAATATTCCAAACTCTTGAGCAATTCTACAACATGACAGGATTAAAAATTAACTTGTCAAAATCTGACATCAAATTGGCGGGTGTTGGTCCGGAAGCAATTTTGCAAATTGAAAGAATTTCTGGACTATCGAACAACAGGAGTACCATTTCTTATTTGGGCCTCCCTCTCACTACCTCGAAAATAACTATGAATCAATGCCTTACATTATACGACAGAATAATCTCTAAATTGGACTGTTGGTCTACAAGAAATCTCAGCCAAGCGGGTAGAGTGACTCTTATAAAGTCAGTCATCTGTGCTATGCAAGTGTATTGGGCGAGAATGTTTGTGATGCCGGCCAAGTTAATTAAGATGATACGTTCTACATTCATGAAATTTTTGTGGACTGGTTCGACGGTTGGAAGATATGTCGCTCCAATTCGATTTTCCAATACTGAACGAGCGATTAGAAAGGGAGGGCTCGGCATTCTTAATATGTCGATATGGAACAAAGCTGCCTTCGCTAAGCACGTGGACACGTTCTTTAATTCTCAAGTTAGCTTGTGGGCGGATTGGTCCAGAAAGCATGTCACTAAAGGAAAATGTATATGGTCATTGTACAGACCGCAAAAAATGAGCTGGACATGGCAATCTATTTACAAACTTACTGAATCATTCTTGCCTTTGATTCAGTTCAGCAGCTCTCCGCAATATAATACATCCTTCTGGGATGACCCATGGTTGGAAAGAGGATTTATTCTTCGCAGGCAGCTGTCGCATGCTGAGATCCTTCAATCTGGTATTCCATTACAAGCAAAAGTGAGAGATGTGACAAACTTGCCTAATTCTTCTAATCAGAGAATACATTGTCTTTGGAACAAAATTCGTCAGTACAAATATAACGTTCCTTCTGATGTAATGGTAACATGGAACCGTAACAAGAAGGGGTGCAAAATAGCTGATATTTATCAACATTTAACTCATACTGATGACATGCCCAACTGTATTTGGTATAGAAAGATTTGGCACAATGATAATAATGCAAGGCAAAACATGATGCTCTGGAAAGTGTTGAATCGCGGAATTCATACGCGTGTGAAACTGAATAGCATGGGTTTTGCGGTCCCTGTTCAGTGCCTGTTCTGTGATGACCTCCCCGAAACGGTGGAGCATTTATTTTTTGAATGTGATATGATAAAAGCTATTTGGATCATTGTCATGAACAGGATTGGGCGTACTGATGTGAGACAAGATAATCGAGATGAATGGAATGCTATATTTAATGCTACTGGTATCAAGAGCTCTAACAAGAGAGTGTTCACCTGCATTCTCAAATGTTTTATACATGCTGTGTGGACTGAGAGAAACGTGCGTGTATTCAAGTCTGATAAAGCCAGGAATGGTCTTTTGCTACATGCTTGGATTATGAATGTTATCCGTGATGGCATCAAGATGCTTCGTTTCACTTATGATCCTGGAATCTTGCTGTGACGCCCCACCTCTATACCCACGCTAACCAAGAACACTACGGTGTAGTGCTGTCAATTAGCACGGAGAATAAGGCTGTTGAGGAGCGACCATCCACGTAACTTCTTTGTGCGAGCACCGATATGTCAGATAGAATAGGATGCATATCTTTTAAGGAGGAAATCCGACATACCGATACAAACACAAAGCTATCACACGGTGGCTATATATAATCTTCGGAAACAAATATAGAAATAATCGTAACATAAATCAGTCACAGACAATTCATATCACAAAGGCGGAAATAGATATGAATATAACACATGAAAGTGTTCACCAGAGTAGTGGTCAAATAAGATCCACAATAACACGAATGAATAGATACAAGTGCAAGATAATGGAATATGTATACATCAAGGAGTCTAATCTCAAATGTATACAAACAAAAACTACTAAACTAGAGTAGTTAGCCAAAAGTCAGAGTAGCAAATCCTGGGAGGAAGTCAAGCAGAAGCACCTGTAACATCTCGGTCTGACCCGAGTATTATTTATAAGAAAATAATAAACGGATCAGTCTAACTATAAATATCAGATGATATGGTATACAGTAAAAGGCATGACATGAACATGTAATAACCATAGCGACATACTACTATAAGTACGTAAATGATAATCAACAAAAGATTTATCAATATCACAAGAATCTTCTCAAAGATAAAATAGGGTATCATACCCTAAACTTGTATTCATAACAAGTCAATAACACATGAATTCACCAATGCACAAAAACTGATATCATATCAATGAAAATCATGAAAATTGGTGAAGCACAAAATTCCAGAAATCATCATCAGAAATCCAGAAAACACATAAAGGGGGGAGGCCTAACACATGAATGGGAGCATTAAAACTCACCTACGCGTAAACACATGACGAGATGATATCTCATGGAAGCTATCCATTAAATTTTCACACATGAATGGCCCGAAGACCATAGGAAATGTGATGGCGAAACATCACATGATCGGGGTATAGTCTCCCACGTAGACAAAGAGACATCGCTCAATCGCTAGTCTAAATCACAAAAATGATCGTCAAGATCATAAGGAAGTGTCAATCACACCAAGCTAGTAAATATATGAGTTTAGCTTCATGTCCCATAACCACTTGCTTAACTTAAATATTTACGAACAAGCTATAAATCTTCACTAGGAAATTGTCACAAAAAGGGTTCAATCGAACAAGTCCAAGAGCTAACCGACGAAGTGAACGCAAGCGTTTCATACCACTCGTTTTACTAAGTCGTTTAAGTCGATTTCTCATTCGAGTGAAGTAAAGGCTTGTATATACTAGTAGATTGAAAATCGGTTTGAGAAAACGAACTTTTGATATTTAAAATAGTGTTGAAATCGCTTTGATGAAAGAGTTTTGATATTTACTATTAGTATTGAAACCTTCATATATCTTTAAAGTGACAGGTCATAAAACGATGGTAGAAACAAATCAATTCACGTTCGAAGACGTGAGTAAAGTCCAAAGAAGTCAATCCCAAAACCATCAAAGTAGAAATTCTGATAAACGTTTTTCAGAAGAGATTGCCTACGCAGAGTAATACGGGGTTCGACCTGCCCGGTCAGGTCGCGGGGGTCCAGGGGGCAGCGCCCACGGCGGGGTGCGGGGCAGCGCCCCGTCACGGTACGACCTAGTGAAGGCAAGCGGTCTCGAGAAGCCAAACCGGTCAAATGACCAAGTACTAACTCGCGAACGACCTAGGGGAAAAATAGGTCAAACGACCAAGTACTAACTCGCGAACGACTTACGACTTAAGGGATGCAAGCGACTTACGACTTAAGGGATAAGGTCATACGACCTAAGTGGAGAATGCCACGCGACTTAGCAGAAGAACAGGTCGAACGACCAAGTACTAACTCGCGAACGACTTACGACTCAAGCCTTGAACGACTTAGTGGAACGAACGACTTAACGACTTAAGCTTCAATTCGAGCTACGAGCTAAGGCTGGAACGACCTAGTGGAGTTAGGTCGGGGACGTCCTACGACTTAAGGTCATACGACTTAACAGTTGCGAGCTAGCGGAGTTGGCGAGGCCTAGCGACTTAGTAGAAGCAGCGACCTACGACTTAACGATTTAAAAGCCAACGACCTAGGACTTAAGAGCCATACGAGCTACGAGCTAAGGTCTATACGACCTAACGACTTATCCCAGTACGACCTAACTCTTAACTCGCGAACGACTTAGCACTTAACTCGCGAACGACCTAGCGAAGGCAGAACACCCAGAACGACTTAACACTTTAACTCGTGAACGACTCATCACTTTGACTCGTGAACGACTCATCACTTTGACTCGTGAACGACTCATCACTTTGACTCGTGAACGACTCATCACTTTGACTCGTGAACGACTCAAGCCAGGCGAACAGAAATGCACGCGCGCGACTTAAGCCCTTAACTCGTGAACGACTCACGACTTAGGCTTAACTCGTGGACGACTCAGCGAAGGCCAGAAACGACTTAAGGCCAGAAAAATCACCAAAACGCTGAAAATTGAAGTTTTTCGCCAATCCAATCCAAACCAAATGCAAATGTTGATGCAAATACAATAGGGGATCATTCCCAACAGTCCAAGATAGATATAGGCAAGATGTGAGATCAAAAATCTCACCTTTTCACGGAATTTGATGAAGATGAAGCTTGGGGCAAAGCAAAGATCAACCACAAGCTTGAATCAATGTCTTCACTTTGAATTTGGAGTTAGATGTTGAATTTGCTAAAGAATTTGAGCTTGGAATTTTAATTTCCTACCCCCTCCACCATTGTTGCTAAAGCTTCAAAGTTGATGAAGTGATGAAGAGAAGGAAGGGGTTGGGCTGAGGTAGAAGAGGTGCAGCCCAAACCAAAAGCTCAACACAAAAAAGTGATGAAAATTTCACTATCTCCAAACATATCGAAGTTTACACTCAAAAAGATCGCAAACGTCATTTTGAACTCAATGGGGGTGGTCTCGAGTCCTAATTTGACCGTATGCAAAAAGTAGCTTTTCGGTCTAACATCCGACTAACGATAAAATATTTAAATATAAAATCGATAGATATGCGGGTTGTTACACTTGCATGCCTTCTCGCGTTCTTCTTAGTTTTCGCATTTATTTTTTATTTTTTTTCTTTTCGTTTTTCCAGTGATTGTTGCACCATGTTCCCTCGTTGTTTTTCTTTAAGCGTTTGCTTATGTCTGTATTTGTCTCCCTAGTGCTTCAATAAAATGGTAGGGGACCATTCAACCCCGTCGGCCATGCCAAAAAAAAAATTTAATTTAATGAATTTATAATTTAATATTGGAATTTAATAAGTGAATTATTATTAAATTTTGATTTTTGAATGGAGGTTTAACTTTATAAAATCATGAATATAAGGGTATTTGAATGATTATTTTAAAAGTGAAATTATATGATTTTATAAGTTAAAAATGATTTATATAAAAATATAATTGTTTGTGAAATTATACTGAATATTTGAAGTTAATTAACTGCATTTCTGAAATGTTATTAATTCTAATGTAAATGATAATACAACATTTGTAAATGCTGTAGTTGATAATAATGAACCAAATGGCTAAATTTAATTAAAGGCTATTATAGCATTTTTGTAAATGTTATAATGGTTGAATTTAACTAAGTTTATTTGAAACTAATGTAACCCTATTACAGCATTTTAAATGCTGTCTTTTGTTAAATTGAAATGTTTTAAATGTGACTTTTCGTAGCATTTTCTAAATGCTGCGAAAGTTGAATTTTCATTGTTTTAATTAATTTAAGTGAACGAATGAACTTTGAAAAGTTAAATTTTTGGAAATTTAATAATTTAATTATTAAATATAATAACTTCATTTTATGATTTAAAATGAAGTAATTTGTTTTGAAATATAAACTATTTTGAAATATGATATTTTGATATTTTGAAATGGATTTTTGAATGATATTGAATTTTGAAATGATATTTTATTTTGAAGTATAAAATACCATTTTGAAATTTTAACCACGGGATGTATTTAATTTATAGTTTAACTGATCCTTAAAGGATGGGCGGTCCCAAGCATCCTTTGAGTTATTGTGCATTTCTACTACAGTTCACTTGAGTTGGTTTACATTATATAAGTATATATTGTCCTGACTCGAGTGTTTTGTGTTTTACTTTACGCTCGGGTCAGCCTGAGTATTTACAGCTTAGCTTTGGATTTTGTTCTGGAGCTAGGAATCGCTGGAGATTCTGCTTGTCTAGTTATCTATTTCCTTCCAGTTCAGTTGTTCTATTTCAGATCTGGTATTTATAAACTTCTATGTATTTGGGATTTCTATTGTATATGTTTTTAGAATGATATTATGTAATATGTTTTTGAGAGTTTGTATATAGTAGCTTCATGAACTACTATGGTATTTTATTTCCGCTGCGAGTTATTCTGATATGTTCTGTGTCTGTGATTCTGTGTATTTGATTTCATTTGCTCCAAATTTATTTACAATCTGTTATTTTGAATTATTCAAGTCAGACATGTGTGGATTATTGTCGATTTGAATGGTCTAAAATAGTGGGTCGTTACAGTTGGTATCAGAGCTTTGGTTTTAGGCAAACCTTAGCCTGCGGAGCAAAAACTCAATAGAGATAAGGTAGAAATACCCTAGAATGAGTGAAATCTATCTCAGAATCATTTCTTTGTAAGAGAACGTATTTTCGAAGTATAAAATGATTTTCAAATGATTTTTAAAGAATTTTCAAAGATTATTTTGATATAAATTTCCTTGCTTTGAAAGTAAAATATTTCTTAAACTTCATTCCTTTTGTATCCACCTTGTTAGTAATTTCTTTGATTAGGATCCTCTAAAATTTTGAACTTCTCTCTTGATTGATCTAGATCCATTGTTGATAGGAATCTATTTTGAGTATGGCAAAATCTGTAGTTTGTTAGGTTGTTTTGAGTAAACTCTGTTGTATCTTTTGCTTAGCTAAAGTTGTCCAACTAAAGATATTTATGCTTCTGTTTTCGTATGTTATGAATTCGAGTCATTCCAAATTTTGAATGGGAATTTTTCTGTATCGATATAGGTTATATATCTCTAATCTTCGTTTGGATTCTTATCGAATAGGATTCCTTTGAATTTTGGAACGCTCCCACTTGTTCTGAAATCCATTCCTGTCTCCCATAATTGTATTCTTTTGATTTTGGAGCATTGCATCACTCCACTTTGTATGACCTTTATAGGGTGGCGATTCCGCCAATCTTTGAATGATTATAATTGGCATTGATTCATCGGATATTTCTGTATTCTCGGTTTACGATGTTTTCTATCTTCTGCTATATTTAGATTCTATCTCTGGCAATCGAAGGTCGATTTGCCTTAGATTTTCACATCGATTATATTTCTGAAGTCACGGTTGACCGGTTAAGGTCGCCCGCGATTCATATAGGCTTATCCATCTTCTATTTGGTAATTTAATTATCTTATCTTCGTTTGAGCCTATCTTTGAATTAGAATTCTATTTGATTAGAGTCCTTCTAAATTTGAATCTCTATTTTGCTTTTAAATCCATCCTTGAATCGTCCCTTGGAAAGTTTGTGGTTGATTGTCTTTTGAAAATTGTGTATTCATCGTAGTTTTTATTTTGATAAGGATGACCATATTTTTATATAAAGATGAAATGTTTTTGATAAGGATTATATACCTTTTAAAAAAATGAGAATTTGAAGTTTTGAAAGGATTTGAAATTGTGAAAATTTTATAAGAAATGGTTTCATATAAAATGATTTATAACTGAAGGTTTTGAATCTGAATTTAAGTGATTGAACTCCGGCATTTTGGAACTGGTTTTAGGATTTTGAAATAATAAATAATATGATTTGAAATTATTTTTCCGAATAAGTAATGTTTCAATGATTTTAATGGGTTTTAATGATTTCGAAGGAATTTCAAAGAAGTTTTCAAAGTAAATGGAAGTCCAGAACTCACTTGTGTCGCTGGAAAATAATTTCGGTGATGAGTGCACGCATCATCGACATTGATTTTCGAGTTTCTGAGTGAGGGAGAGGCCACTTTAATAGCTTTGCTATGCGAGTGATTTTGTGAAACCATTTTTGATTTCAAATTCCGAAGTATGATTTGATATTCGAAAGATATATGTAAATATATTTGAAACGATTTGAAATGAACCAGTGTTCAGTCCTCGAGTTTTGGATTTGATATAACCCTATCTATTAAAATTGATTTACTGATTTGTTGCTAATTTCCAACTCTTGAATTTGAAAATGATTTCTTCAACTATTTCGAAGTTCGAGTACTTCCAAATCAAGGTTAACTTTTCAAAGCTAAGAAATTTGAATAGTATTTTGATAAAGTATATAAGTTTGTTTTGAATGTTTAAGTATGAAGTAATCTGATTTAAATAAGTTGAAACTGTTTTGTTAAGTAAATGAATAAGGCAATTTAAATTTTTTTCTAATATGAAATTTAGATTTGAAATGTTTTGAAAAGAAATTGTTCTTCAAAATATTTTGAATAAATTTTAAGTGTTTTAACTTAGTAACATCTTTATGAAACTATATAGGTAACAAGTTGGAATAAATATATAAGTTGTACGTATGCTGTTTTATTCGCATAATTAATTTGATCCAAGTTTGAGTACACAAGTTCGAAGTGAATTACACCATTTCGTGTTAGGATTTTTCATTCGATTCTTAATGACGAATATTTGATATGGATTTTGGGCTCGATTCTAGAATTCTCTATCATAGTATATGGCTATGCAAGGAGACTGATGGCTTCTAGTCGAGAAACCATATCGAAATCCGCATTAGGGAAGTGAATGGACAATACTAGTTCGAAAGCGAACTTGTGTGATCGAGCGAGCGATTGAATGTGACTTTGCGAAATGATGACATATGTACATCTTATATTCTAATATCTTTGATATATTTTGACGCTGAAATTGAAAGCCGTCGAGTTAGAATATCTTTTCTTACTAAAAGAAAATTTCCAATTTAAATTACAAAGAGATATAACCCATAAAAGCAAAGATATTCAATCCCATATGGCTCTTCATACAGCGAAATTATTTTGAAAATTTGATCCTTATGTAAGATAGACCTTACGTAAGTATAAGATGATTTTGAAAACATTTGATTTTGGAAATGAATTGGTTGACTTAAATTATATTGATTTGGAAATTTGGATTTATTTTCTAAATCTATTATTTTGGAAACTTTGAAACTAAAGATAATTAATTTGAGAAGAAATAATTTGGTGAAATTGTATATGATTTTGAAATTGAACTGATATTGAAACAAATTGAAATTTGAGAACCTTATGTTACTAAACACTTGATTTGGGAGTTGTCGAACTTATATAAAACTGATTTGTATGAGTATGAAATTGATTCGAAAACTATAGATTTAAAAAGGTACTCAATTTGAAAGTGAAATCTTATATAATTGAAGTCTATATAAGTATGATTTGATATACTATTGATTTTGGAAAGTATTCGATTTGAAAATTAAATCTTATATATAATGGATTTTATATAAGTACGATATTTGAAAGTGATTTGAAAAGGTACTATATGATACATATTTTCGAAGTAAAGATATGGAAAGTGCCTTCTGCTTGATATCCGATTTGTGGCCACATCTTGGATTCATTCTATCGATATTATTCTCTCTGATTTTTGGTTTTTCGGATATGATACTCGAGTGTCCTTCGAATTCCATGGCGTTACCCATGGTCTTATTGTTCTCTCGTGACTGCATAGCGCAACTGCCTGGCTGAGTCTTGCCTAGGGGTACGGATTGTTTCCTGGGGGATCCAGGCGTAATCATTGTGTATCCTGCAATCTGTGTAGGTCGCGAATAGTAGCGCAAATGCTTGGCTGAGACTTGCCTGGGGGTACGGATTGTTTCCTGGGGATCCAGGCGTAACCATTGTGTATCCTGCATTCTACTAGTCATCATGGCGTAACTCGCAGGGCTGAGAAAGCTTACGGATATGGATTGTTTTCTGGGGGATCCAGGCGTAACCATTGTGTATCTGCGAACCATGGTTAGACAAAGATTTTGTTTGTTTTTGTTTGGATTGTACTTTCCATATCTGTTTTAAAGGTTTTTCAAGTATTTTCACTGGGTGTTGAAACAAGTCTACTAAGTACCTGGAGAATTCTAGCTTTGCGCCTGATCAACGCACTGCCAGAGTCTGCAGGAACGAGGATAAACTTGTTAAGACATCGAGTTATAAAAGTATTTTGATAAAATATTATATAAATGATACTTTGATCAGTTATTCCTTTTTTAAAGGATTTTAAAGTGTTTTAAATATTTTACCTCTTTAACCAACAATTTTAAATAATGGTTCATTCTTGTCTTTCAACTTGTTTTCCCTCCTAGCTATTTTTCCCCTACCTTCTTTCGGGATGTCTTCCAACTTATTATTCTTTCTAGTTGTTGCTCCACTTCCTTCCTTTTCGAGGACGAAAAGATTTGAGTAGGGGAGAGTGTAACAACCCTAGATTTCTGCATATATTTAAATTTGACTTTATTTTATTTTAAGTAATTGTAAATTTTTTTCTCTCAAACATTTCATTTTTAAATATAAATGTTGATTATTATGTGAATTATAATTTCAAACTGGTATAAATTGAATATTTTCCTGAATATTGATTTTTGGTCAATTTGGGTCAAACTTTGACTTTTAAATTTTAAATTTAAATATTTGAAATTTTGAATTATATCTTTTTTATGAAAATAGATTAAATTTTTAGAATACTGCTTTTCGTTTCGTTGAAATCGGAGTTATATTGTGAAAGTTATGCTTTTTACAATATTGAGTGTAAACTGTTTTATTTAACAATATTATTTATTTTAATTTATATAAATGATATTTTTAGTTGATATATCTTATTCTAATTTGTATATTTATGCTATATTATATATATTTTGTCTTTTAAATATTTTTAAAGTGTTGATAGAATTTTTCTAAAGTTTATTGAATTTATTTTCAATTTTAAAACCTAGTTCCCATTTTCTTTGCTATTTTCTTAATTTAATTATATATGATTTAAAATTTATTTATTTATTTTATGCATTCACTTGTATTTGCTGTGTTTCTACTTTATTTATATTCATTTTACATGTAGTTAAATTTAAATAAAATTTTTCCAAAGCTTATAGAATTTGTTTCCATTTTTTTAGCCTAGTTTACATTTTTAAGCTATTTTCCTTACTTAATTATATTTAATTAAAATTTATTTATTTATTTTATGAATTCAATTTTTTTCTGAGTTTTATCTTTATTTATCAGCATTTTCATTTGTTTTAATATGCAAAAAGAAATTAGGGAAATTTGAAGAGTTTGAGTCCTTTTGTATACCTAGTCTCTTTGTATTCTTGCCTCTTCATTTCAACCAACACCACTTCAATTTTGGCCGTTCTTTTCTCATTCTTTCAGCTGACTATTCTCATATTTTTCACATACAATCAAAAAATCCTCAACCACAAAAAAATTTCGGCCATCATCTCCTTGGAAAGCTTGGTAAACTTTTATTCTTTTTTTCCATTTTTTTTCTTGTTTTTCTTATGTAACTTGCACTTGCCTTCATCTATTTGCTCGGCCACTCCCTCCTCCACCACCATGGCCACCTCCAACACCACCATAGCAGGTTTCCACCACCTCCAGCCCTCTACCCAAGCCTATCCGTGCACCCTTGTGGATCAGGTCCACCAAGAAATTGAGCAAAACCCACATATATGTACATAGCCTAGCTTCTTTGCCTTCATCACCTCAAACCACCACCTTGGCCGCCCCTTGCACCACCATCTCCAGCCCTTACCAGACCTGAAACCCTCTGCCACATCACTTCCAGTCCACTACAGACCTGGCCGTGCCATGCTTGCTTGTGGTCGTGACCTTTGTTGCTTTGGAAACCACTTTTGTTGCCTTGAAAACGTTGTTTTGTGCCTTATAGTTGTGCAGTTTCATGCATACAAACCTTTGCTTCATCAACAAACCATGTTAGGCCGACCATACCCAACTAAAACCTGATCCAAATCTTACCTTAGACCTGTAGTATACCTTATGGCTGAACCTAGAGTGTGTTGGAAGCAAGTGCAAAGCATTTCAGCTTTGATTTATGCAGTTATTTCTAGCCTAGTTTAGTAGTTTTGAATTAAAAACTTATGTATATTAGATTGTTTTCTGTGACTTGTATTCAAGGGAATTGATACTTTGGCTCTTCCACTCATCTCTGTGTCGTGTTATCGTGCTTGTGTGGATCTCATTTGTGTATTCATCGTTGTATCTCCAGCTCAAACCAGTGAGTTATTCTCACCAGACAATATGTACATATATAACTAGTGAATTGACCCCTTTTGAATCTGTAAAATGCATTATCATGTTACACCTGCTATGTTATGATTTTATGATGTTCACCCATGCTTAAACACCTATTATATTATATGTTACTGTTATATTATGTTGTTCTATTATTTTTATCAGTTTATCACACTGCAAGTTCCCTTTAGATTAGAATCACTATGGGTTGAAATGATACATACCCGAACGGACTTTAGAATAGGAGAAAATCATTATGGGCTGAAATGATAGGCCTGAATGATTTTCAATTATTTTCATTTACATGGGATTGCGGGTTTGAAATGATCAAACCCGGGTTTTCTTTGTAAATTACGGGTTGAAATGATATATTACCCGTATCACTTTACCTAGGCTAAAAATGCAGACCTTTAGTTAAAATATGTTTTTCTAAAAATTTTAAAATATTTTAGAAATGTAAATGTTATAATATTTTGATTTAAATTTTATTTAAATGATTTTTGTAAAGCATTATTGATTTTTTTGAAAATTTATAAGTGAAATAAATTAATGGTAAAGTTAGAAAATCTGAAATGTAAGTTATTTTGGGAAATTTTAATTTGGTGATAATTGGAATTTAAATTAAATATGAAATATGATAAATTCATGATAATTTGGATTAAAATTAATTTAAATGATTTTATAATATATTAATGATTTTTGAATAAAGTAAAAATGTGAAATGAATGAATATTTAAGTTGAAATTTTGAAATATAACTAAAATTGGAAATTTGTGAATTTGGCTTAAAAGTGAAATTTAAGTTAAGTAAATAAAAATGGAATTAAGTTATATTTAAAAATTTAAACTTAAGTGTTAAGTTAATTTAATTTAATGAATTTATAATTTAATATTGGAATTTAATAAGTGAATTATTATTAAATTTTGATTTTTGAATGGAGGTTTAACTTTATAAAATCATGAATATAAGGGTATTTGAATGATTGTTTTAAAAGTGAAATTATATGATTTTATAAGTTAAAAATGATTTATATAAAAATATAATTGTTTGTGAAATTATACTGAATATTTGAAGTTAATTAACTGCATTTCTGAAATGTTATTAATTCTAATGTAAATGATAATACAACATTTGTAAATGCTGTAGTTGATAATAATGAACCAAATGGCTAAATTTAATTAAAGGCTATTATAGCATTTTTGTAAATGTTATAATGGTTGAATTTAACTAAGTTTATTTGAAACTAATGTAACCCTATTACAGCATTTTAAATGCTGTCTTTTGTTAAATTGAAATGTTTTAAATGTGACTTTTCGTAGCATTTTCTAAATGCTGCGAAAGTTGAATTTTCATTGTTTTAATTAATTTAAGTGAACGAATGAACTTTGAAAAGTTAAATTTTTGGAAATTTAATAATTTAATTATTAAATATAATAACTTCATTTTATGATTTAAAATGAAGTAATTTGTTTTGAAATATAAACTATTTTGAAATATGATATTTTGATATTTTGAAATGGATTTTTGAATGATATTGAATTTTGAAATGATATTTTATTTCGAAGTATAAAATACCATTTTGAAATTTTAACCACGGGATGTATTTAATTTATAGTTTAACTGATCCTTAAAGGATGGGCGGTCCCAAGCATCCTGTGATATCCCGGGATTTCGAGGAATTTAAAATGTGATAATCTCTAAATTTAAATTATTTAAATTGATAATATTAATATAAATAACCAAATAATATAATAATAAGATGTTTTAATTATGGTATAGATTGATTTGTAATAAGAATAATTGTTTAAATTATGTTATTTTATAAATTTGATTTTTAATAGATTTATCATTTCTAAAATTAATAAGTATTGTTTAAATATATATATATTGTCTTGAGTTGTTTTTAAATGAAATAATTAAGTTCAAACTTAATAATGTGTTTATATAAAAATATAAATGTTAAGTTGATTTTAAATTGGATTTTTAAAGGTAAAATTTGAATTTGAATCTTTAAAAGATAATTATTTTAATATATTTGGGTATAAGAATATACGAACAAGACTTTTATTTAAAATAAGGCTTTTGTTTTATTTTTGTCTTCCTTAAAGAGATTTTGTATATAAATTTAGAAAGTATTTATTTAATAGTAAATAAATACAAAAGATATTTTTACACTTAAAAATGAATGAAATACATTGTATATGATTTTTAGAATATAAATGGGTTTTTATTTTATTTTTCTTTCAAAGGTTTCATTTATGTATAATATAGAAAAGCATTTATAATTAAGAAATGTATTTATTAAGTAAGAAATTAATATAAAAGCTTTTAAAATCTTTTTAAAAATAATATGAAATTATATAATGACAAGTGTTAATAAATTAAGTCATGTTAGTAATATGTGTAAGGTAATTAAGAATGGATGAAGACAAGTGTCATTTTCTTTTCATTTTTCTTTAATTTTTAATAAACCATAAATTTAAGTTATAAAAGCCTACCTTTCCATTTCTCTTTTCTTTTCTAATCTCAATTTCTTCAAAGACAAAACTAAAACCAGAAAACATTTCAAACCGAAATCTCCTCCAAACAAAATCTGAAGAACTTCTCAAACCAGAATCAAATCTCATCTAACAATTCAAATCTGCAATGTTTTTAAGACCTTTAACCCTTTTTTCTTGCAAACCTGTTGGCATTGATCTGATCAAAAATCATTTCCAGTTCAACAACCCTGTAATCTGAAATCTTCTCTAAACCAAAGATCTGTAACCATTGTTCTTTCAAGCCTGTAAACTAAAACCTGAAATCAAATTGTCCTCAAACCCAAAATCAATTCTCAAGTTCAAAAGCCTGTTAACATTTGTTCTTTCAAGACAAATCTGAATCATTCCAAGGATGCATGCAAATAAATCAAGCAAGTTTCAGTTTCAAAAGCAAGTGTTTCAGTTTTCAAAACAAGCAGATGAATTCAAAGCAAATTCAAGTTCAGTTTCAAGTTTTCAAAGCAAATTCAGTTTTTCAAAGCTTACAGTCTATCACTTCTCTGTTCAACATTAAATTGGTGAGTAAACATTCTTTTTCAACAGCTGAAATGGATTTAAATTTGTTTCCATCTGTTTTCTGAATGAATCATTCTTGCATGTTTATGGATTGTACACTGTTTGTATATATTGAATTGTGAATGATGTTATGCCTCTGTTATCCAGAAATTTGTAATAACCAATATACAAAATTCCATTTCTTTTTATTTATTCACTGTTAGGATTTCAATTAAAGACAAAATAGTTTAGTTATAGTATAATCTAGGTAATACAAATATAAACAGGTATGTATGTTTTAAAATATGCTTGCATGTGAGAAATATCAATAGAAATCTTTTAAAACATGTAAAACCAAATATCGAATTTTATTAATTTAAATGTGTGTCTTGAATCATCTTTGGAAAACAAGATTTTTAAGACAAAAATTACAATTTATAGAATTGTATTTCGGGGGCAGTTCTCAGTTGATCAGAGTTGAGAGTTTGGGGATTTTCTGGTGACTGAAACGTTTCTGGTAATCGAATTTGTTGCTGGAGTTAGGTGATTGATCAGGGTTGTGGGCAAAAATAGTAGGAGCGGTGGTAGTTCACCGTGGCGACAGCGGTAGGTCGAACTAGAATTTTGACCTAGTTTTGATTGAGGGTGGAAATCGTTATCGATGCTTCGTCTCTGATGGATCGAGTGGCTCGAGGTTGTGAAGTTTGGTGGCGTAGGTGATCGGCAAGGCGTAGACGAAGTGGTTCAACCTCCGGTGGTCAGAATTTATGGATTCGAGACAATGTCTGGCAGTGGTTTTGGGTTCCAGTTCAACTTGATGGCTCGATTTTGAATCGTGGCTTCTGGAAGTGTTTGGGTGATTGCGATGGGATGCTGGAGCGATCGTGGATGTGTGGGAGGTGTCGGCGGTGGTCGATGTCGTCGCGATCAACTGTGCACGTGCACGATCGACTTGGAGTGTCAGTAATTTAGAGTGGGGAAGAAGAAGCTACTCGAGCGTACTCGGGGAGGATCTCGCGTAGATGTAGTTTTTGCTCGAAGTCGTTTTAAGGTTGTACGTGAGTTTCGAGTGAAACTGTTAAAGCTTTAACAGTTTTAGGAATTTAAAGCGAACAGTTTTTAAATTTCTCAGGGGAGGTCTCGTGTAGATTAGGCTCTGGCTCGGGTTTGCCTTCGGGATGTTTGTGAGCTGAGTGAAAATAGTTAGCAGTTTAAATTTTCTTTAAATTCAAAATAGTTTAAAATCTAAAATTAAATCTCTGTTTTAATAAAGATGCAGATGTATTGGCTTAGATTTAAATACATATGGGTTAAACCCAAAGTTAATGTTAAACTAGTTTTTAAATTTAAGTAAAGGTAAGTTGTAAATTTAAATAATTAAGTTAAATCAATTCTCTTGAAATTTATTACTTTGTAATAAATAGTTAAATAAATTAAGTTGTATGATTTATTTAACTTAGATATATTAAGTAAAATCTTAAGTTATTTTCAAACTTAAAATAAAGATTTATTAATAAGGATATGTTTTTATCTTAAAAACTTAATTAAAATTTGATAGTTTATGAGATAAATAAAGAATGATTTATTAAATTAAATTAGTTATTAATTAAGGATTTATTAATTAACAGTTAAGGATTTCAAGTGTTTTATTAACTTCTAAATTAAGAATTGTTAATTAATAATTATAGATAAGTAATTAATGATTATTTTAAAACTTAATTAATAACTTAATTTAGTAAGTTAATTTCTAAGATCAAATGTTTTTAATGATAATGTTTTTATCTTAAGATTAATTAAGATTTTTAAAGAGTTGAAATTAATAAAGTTAATTAAGAAATTTAAGTTTAATTAATTTATTTAATTAATTTTAATAAGGATTAATTAAATGATTAAGAGTAAATTAAAATGGTAATTAAGAAGTACTTAATAAAGTTTTATTAAATAATAATTAAGTTTTTCTTAATTAATAATTAAGAGATTATTTATCTCTGATTAAAGTTAATTAAGGATTAATTAACTATTGTTAAGGGTTAATTAATTGTCATTAAAGATTAATTAATAAATAATTATGGATTAATTAAATTGGTAATTAAGGTTGTTAATTAATAATTAATTTTTATTAATTAATAATTTAGAAGTAATTAATTAGTTAATTAAGTTTAATTAATTAATTATAAAAGTAATTAAGGATTGATTACTTTGTATTAAAGGATATTGATTAATAATTAAGGTTTATTAATTAATAGTTAAAGAATAATTAATCAAGGATTAATTAATTTGTTTAAAGGGTAATTAAGGATGAGTTACTCAGTTATGATTTAAGAAATGAATGTGATTTATTTAAGTTAATTAATTTGTTAATTAATTAAGGATAGTCACTTAATAATTGATTAAGTATGGTTACTTAATAAGATTGATTAAGTATAGTTACTTAGTGTAAGTAATTAATAAATAAATTACTGTATGTAATTGGAGTAATTATTTAAGGTTGATAAATGAAAGTAATTAATTAATGCATAATTAATTAATGTAATTAATTAAAGAATAATGTAATTAATTATAGTTAATTAATTAATGGAAGTAATTAATTAAGGATCATTAGTTATTATAATTAAGGAGAGTAATTAAAGGTTAATTACTATAAATGATTAAGGATAATTAATTTGTGAAATTAATTAAGGATAATTACTTTATGTAATTAATAATTAATCAAGAGTGATTAATATTTAATGATTAATTAATTAAATGGATTGTAATTAATTAATGGTTGATTAAGCAAAGATAGGAATTAATTCTTAAGTAATTAATTTAATTTAAATTGATTAAATTGATTATAATAGAGATTAATAAATGGTTGCTTATGAATGATGGTTGAGTAGAATGTCTGATTTGGTTGATATCTATTGGATGATATACTACGATATATTTGTGATAAATGTGTGATATTTATCTATGTTAATGCTATGTGAATTCAAGTATTAAATTGAAGTGAATTGTTTAAACCTTTAAACAACTTGGCCTTAAAAGATACGTTTTGGATTTCGATGAAACCGGGATCGGGTTTCCGTATACCGGATTTCCAGGTCTGGAGACCCGAATACCACATCGATCCAAATTAACGATAGGTCGTGAATCTCAAGTGAAGATGAAGATTCAGAGTGCAAGGGTTATTGTCGTTAACTCTGAGGGTGATTCCAAAACGAGTGTAACGAGATAATGCCTTCGGTTTCGTTCGAACCCGGAACGAACTTGTATGGATTGAATGCTTTCAAAACATCGTCAGGTGGACGATGAGCATTCTAAGTGAAGTGTTCTGATTAAAGGTAATCGTGACCTCAAGCCTCATCAACCGGGAATGGCTAAAACAGGGGAGGTGCAGCAAGGCTTCGTGGGTAGCGCCCACTGAGAGTAAGGTCATCCCTGTCTAGATGTCCCTTTCTATTTCGACTTAGTGGTACGGTTGCAGTACACAACCGTGGGGTGATTTTATTCGGAATTATCCAGTAAGGGATGGTTCCGGCTTTGTGTTGCAGGGGAGCGGGCGTACTCCTCGGTACGGTGATCTAGGCCACGTACTGTGACGGGCGGTACCCCAGTAGCCCTGCCCAAGGTTTTAAATCTCCCCGAGATCAGCCGAGATGAAAATCCGAGATATTAGCCAAAATCCGAGATTTGGCAGCTTGGTTAGTTATAAGTCTTTTAAATATCGCCCGAGATAGCCGAGATATTTGCCCGAGATATTGGCCAAAATCCGAGATTTGAAACCTTGGCCCTGCCATTGTATGGAAATCCAACTTCCAATAAGTGATAACGGACTTGATTGTATAACCCACTTTGTTGGCTAGTATGCTGGAATTTAATAATGTAACAATTTCAGCTATTTCATATTTATTTGAAAACCCTAGACCTATTATAATATAACCAGATTTCATATCAAATGTTTTGGTTAGCATAAGGTAAAAACTTTTCCATGTTTATGTGTGGGAAGTCTTACGTGATACCTTTGTTTTCAAAAGGTTTTGAAGTTAAGTAAGTTAACCCGTTTACTCACACCAGACCCATGTTTGACCCAAGTGTTTATTTCTGTTTTATATAAACTCTTGGGTACTCAAATTTTTACGAGTAGCCAAGAGAGTCAGGTTTGCTTTGACGAATATTCTGGAGGAGCAATGGAGCAGGAGGCTTCGGCGTTCGTAGATATAGTATTCCGCTGTGTTGATCTCTGAGTCATTATTATCTGTGTTGTATCTTGTATTGTAAAAACTAGACAAATGTTTATAACTGTCTAGTATGTGTTGTATATATTGTGTAACTCTGATAGTTGTTGTATATGAAACTATGTAATAGTTTATGTTATTAATATAATTTATTCATTCCGCTGTTTAGATTCTGATGTTGTTCCTTTCTTTCTTCTCTTCTTTTCTCTTTCTATCCCTTTCTTTCTTATTAGCGATACGACTTTCTGGTCAATGAAAGTCGGGTCGTGACATTTGGTATCAGAGCAGTAGGTTGAGTGAATACCTAGGCTCTGGAGTGGTGTCTATCTTGAGAGAGCGTATTTGTAATTTTTACTATATATATATATATATATCTATTCTACCTATTTGTTGGATTATCTGTTCGGGTTTTCCAAATAAGTTATAAAGGTAGATAGGGTGGTGGTGTGTGAAACACGACTACCAATGGTTGAAATTTGAATATTTGAGGTTGGAAGTATTTGTCGAGACTATAGACCTAATACCATCTCGAGTGAACTTTGATTTGGTGTTCATTAATCTCTGAAGGAAACCTGTTAAGGTTCGGAGTCCATCATTGAAGTATAAGTTTGATCGCGCTCGTGTGAGTGGATTTTTGAGAGTTTGGATCTGTTGGTTGAGCAGAAGCAAGTGATGGTATCTTGATACCTCAGGAAATTGTAGCTGTGTGATGAAACGCAGTGACTATGGATGTTTCTGAAGATGTTTTCTTTGGAACAAGTTTAAGGAGTGTGTCTGCTTCGGTGTTGTGGCTGAGTTCAACCAGGTGTTTGTGTTTGGTAGGTGTTTGTGTTTGGTCTGAGGATCGAGTTTCTCGAAAAGCTTTGGTTAGGAGTCTTTGGCATATGTGGCAGTAGTGCAGCTAGAGTGTTTTGTGTTCCTGCTGGAAGATCTTTTGGCTTAGCAGTTTTTCTTAGAAGTGGAGTTCAGAAACTGCAGAGTAGATTCATTTTTCAAATGGATTGGTCAAGCAATATGACTGTTCTGATGAGTTAAGAAAGAACAGTAATCTTTGGATATTGGACTGGATAGAATCGCAAAAGTGACTTGCGATAGTTTGAGTATTCACTTGGGAAATCTTTTGCTTGAGTTTGAGGCATCTCTAGAAGATGTAGGAGTTATAGAGTTGTCAGAGATTTTATGGGAAGTGTTGATCTAGTTTGTGTTCGAGTTCATAGACGACATCTAGATCAGAGTTGAGCAGCGAAAGCTTGGTAGTAGTTGTTCTAGAGTAGAAGCAACCGGAAGTTGCAGTGTTTGGATTAAAGGGTTCCTACAGGAAGCTTTTCAAGATTTGAAGGTCAGATTGGTGAGAGCATTTGTTTTGTCTTTTCTGGATAGGAGAAGTATTTGGAATCTACCGATGATTGTGGAGTAGAGTTTGAGTTCTGGATTTCTGTAAATCTTGAGAGGATCTGTTATTGGATTGTTTTTGGTCCTGTTTATTTCGAGAAGCATCAGCAATGGTTGAGCTGATCAGGAAGGATGAAGGCAGCCCAGAATCGTCAGAAGAGTTCTGTGGATTAGAGATGGAGAATTTGGAATTCGAAGTTGGAGACTTCGTTGTTATTTCTCCAGTAAAAGGGAGCAAGTAAGATTAGGTAAGATTAGAAAGATAGCTCCGAGTATATTGGATCTTTCTGAATTTTTGTGAGGATAAGTGTTTTGGCTTCGGTATTGAATTACCAGTTTGGATTTAGTAGAGCGAGTAACCCAGTATCTGTATCGGGGAAACTCGGGATAATTTTAGGTAGTTTATCCGGATCTATGTTCGGATAACTAGAATTGTTGTTTGTATGAATTGTTGCTTGGATGAAATTGTTTGTTTGGATGAATGGTTGTTTGTTTGATAGTGTATGGCTGATAAGTATGCTTGAATTGTTTTAAAATGGATTGAAATAAAATAAAAATTTGGATTATCTTTTGTTTTAAATTTCGAGGACGAAATTCTTTTAAGGGGGAAGGAATGTGATATCCCGGGATTTCGAGGAATTTAAAACTCTGAGGGTGATTCCAAAACGATTGTAACGAGATAATGCCTTCGGTTTCGTTCGAACCCGGAACGAACTTGTATGGATTGAATGCTTTCAAAACATCGTCAGGTGGACGATGAGCATTCTAAGTGAAGTGTTCTGATTAAAGGTAATCGTGACCTCAAGCCTCATCAACCGGGAATGGCTAAAACAGGGGAGGTGCAGCAAGGCTTCGTGGGTAGCGCCCACTGAGAGTAAGGTCATCCCTGTCTAGATGTCCCTTTCTATTTCGACTTAGTGGTACGGTTGCAGTACACAACCGTGGGGTGATTTTATTCGGAATTATCCAGTAAGGGATGGTTCCGGCTTTGTGTTGCAGGGGAGCGGGCGTACTCCTCGGTACGGTGATCTAGGCCACGTACTGTGACGGGCGGTACCCCAGTAGCCCTGCCATTGTATGGAAATCCAACTTCCAATAAGTGATAACGGACTTGATTGTATAACCCACTTTGTTGGCTAGTATGCTGGAATTTAATAATGTAACAATTTCAGCTATTTCATATTTATTTGAAAACCCTAGACCTATTATAATATAACCAGATTTCCTATCAAATGTTTTGGTTAGCGTAAGGTAAAAACTTTTCCATGTTTATGTGTGGGAAGCCTTACGTGATACCTTTGTTTTCAAAAGGTTTTGAAGTTAAGTAAGTTAACCCGTTTACTCACACCAGACCCATGTCTGACCCAAGTGTTTATTTCTGTTTTATATAAACTCTTGGGTACTCAAATTTTTACGAGTAGCCAAGAGAGTCAGGTTTGCTTTGACGAATATTCTGGAGGAGCAATGGAGCAGGAGGCTTCGGCGTTCGTAGATATAGTATTCCGCTGTGTTGATCTCTGAGTCATTATTATCTGTGTTGTATCTTGTATTGTAAAAACTAGACAAATGTTTATAACTGTCTAGTATGTGTTGTATATATTGTGTAACTCTGATAGTTGTTGTATATGAAACTATGTAATAGTTTATGTTATTAATATAATTTATTCATTCCGCTGTTTAGATTCTGATGTTGTTCCTTTCTTTCTTCTCTTCTTTTCTCTTTCTATCCCTTTCTTTCTTATTAGCGATACGACTTTCTGGTCAATGAAAGTCGGGTCGTGACATTTGGTATCAGAGCAGTAGGTTGAGTGAATACCTAGGCTCTGGAGTGGTGTCTATCTTGAGAGAGCGTATTTGTAATTTTTACTATATATATATATATATATATATATATCTATTCTACCTATTTGTTGGATTATCTGTTCGGGTTTTCCAAATAAGTTATAAAGGTAGATAGGGTGGTGGTGTGTGAAACACGACTACCAATGGTTGGAATTTGAATATTTGAGGTTGGAAGTATTTGTCGAGACTGTAGACCTAATACCATCTCGAGTGAACTTTGATTTGGTGTTCATTAATCTCTGAAGGAAACCTGTTAAGGTTCGGAGTCCATCATTGAAGTATAAGTTTGATCGCGCTCGTGTGAGTGGATTTTTGAGAGTTTGGATCTGTTGGTTGAGCAGAAGCAAGTGATGGTATCTTGATACCTCAGGAAATTGTAGCTGTGTGATGAAACGCAGTGACTATGGATGTTTCTGAAGATGTTTTCTTTGGAACAAGTTTAAGGAGTGTGTCTGCTTCGGTGTTGTGGCTGAGTTCAACCAGGTGTTTGTGTTTGGTAGGTGTTTGTGTTTGGTCTGAGGATCGAGTTTCTCGAAAAGCTTTGGTTAGGAGTCTTTGGCATATGTGGCAGTAGTGCAGCTAGAGTGTTTTGTGTTCCTGCTGGAAGATCTTTTGGCTTAGCAGTTTTTCTTAGAAGTGGAGTTCAGAAACTGCAGAGTAGATTCATTTTTCAAATGGATTGGTCAAGCAATATGACTGTTCTGATGAGTTAAGAAAGAACAGTAATCTTTGGATATTGGACTGGATAGAATCGCAAAAGTGACTTGCGATAGTTTGAGTATTCACTTGGGAAATCTTTTGCTTGAGTTTGAGGCATCTCTAGAAGATGTAGGAGTTATAGAGTTGTCAGAGATTTTATGGGAAGTGTTGATCTAGTTTGTGTTCGAGTTCATAGACGACATCTAGATCAGAGTTGAGCAGCGAAAGCTTGGTAGTAGTTGTTCTAGAGTAGAAGCAACCGGAAGTTGCAGTGTTTGGATTAAAGGGTTCCTACAGGAAGCTTTTCAAGATTTGAAGGTCAGATTGGTGAGAGCATTTGTTTTGTCTTTTCTGGATAGGAGAAGTATTTGGAATCTACCGATGATTGTGGAGTAGAGTTTGAGTTCTGGATTTCTGTAAATCTTGAGAGGATCTGTTATTGGATTGTTTTTGGTCCTGTTTATTTCGAGAAGCATCAGCGATGGTTGAGCTGATCAGGAAGGATGAAGGCAGCCCAGAATCGACAGAAGAGTTCTGTGGATTAGAGATGGAGAATTTGGAATTCGAAGTTGGAGACTTCGTTGTTATTTCTCCAGTAAAAGGGAGCAAGTAAGATTGGGTAAGATTAGAAAGATAGCTCCGAGTATATTGGATCTTTCTGAATTTTTGTGAGGATAAGTGTTTTGGCTTCGGTATTGAATTACCAGTTTGGATTTAGTAGAGCGAGTAACCCAGTATCTGTATCGGGGAAACTCGGGATAATTTTAGGTAGTTTATCCGGATCTATGTTCGGATAACTAGAATTGTTGTTTGTATGAATTGTTGCTTGGATGAAATTGTTTGTTTGGATGAATGGTTGTTTGTTTGATAGTGTATGGCTGATAAGTATGCTTGAATTGTTTTAAAATGGATTGAAATAAAATAAAAATTTGGATTATCTTTTGTTTTAAATTTCGAGGACGAAATTCTTTTAAGGGGGAAGGAATGTGATATCCCGGGATTTCGAGGAATTTAAAATGTGATAATCTCTAAATTTAAATTATTTAAATTGATAATATTAATATAAATAACCAAATAATATAATAATAAGATGTTTTAATTATGGTATAGATTGATTTGTAATAAGAATAATTGTTTAAATTATGTTATTTTATAAATTTGATTTTTAATAGATTTATCATTTCTAAAATTAATAAGTATTGTTTAAATATATATATATATATATATATATTGTCTTGAGTTGTTTTTAAATGAAATAATTAAGTTCAAACGTAATAATGTGTTTATATAAAAATATAAATGTTAAGTTGATTTTAAATTGGATTTTTAAAGGTAAAATTTGAATTTGAATCTTTAAAAGATAATTATTTTAATATATTTGGGTATAAGAATATACGAACAAGACTTTTATTTAAAATAAGGCTTTTGTTTTATTTTTGTCTTCCTTAAAGAGATTTTGTATATAAATTTAGAAAGTATTTATTTAATAGTAAATAAATACAAAAGATATTTTTACACTTAAAAATGAATGAAATACATTGTATATGATTTTTAGAATATAAATGGGTTTTTATTTTATTTTTCTTTCAAAGGTTTCATTTATGTATAATATAGAAAAGCATTTATAATTAAGAAATGTATTTATTAAGTAAGAAATTAATATAAAAGCTTTTAAAATCTTTTTAAAAATAATATGAAATTATATAATGACAAGTGTTAATAAATTAAGTCATGTTAGTAATATGTGTAAGGTAATTAAGAATGGATGAAGACAAGTGTCATTTTCTTTTCATTTTTCTTTAATTTTTAATAAACCATAAATTTAAGTTATAAAAGCCTACCTTTCCATTTCTCTTTTCTTTTCTAATCTCAATTTCTTCAAAGACAAAACTAAAACCAGAAAACATTTCAAACCGAAATCTCCTCCAAACAAAATCTGAAGATCTTCTCAAACCAGAATCAAATCTCATCTAACAATTCAAATCTGCAATGTTTTTAAGAGCTTTAACCCTTTGTTCTTGCAAACCTGTTGGCATTGATCTGATCAAAAATCATTTCCAGTTCAACAACCCTGTAATCTGAAATCTTCTCTAAACCAAAGATCTGTAACCATTGTTCTTTCAAGCCTGTAAACTAAAACCTGAAATCAAATTGTCCTCAAACCCAAAATCAATTCTCAAGTTCACAAGCCTGTTAACATTTGTTCTTTCAAGACAAATCTGAATCATTCCAAGGATGCATGCAAATAAATCAAGCAAGTTTCAGTTTCAAAAGCAAGTGTTTCAGTTTTCAAAACAAGCAGATGAATTCAAAGCAAATTCAAGTTCAGTTTCAAGTTTTCAAAGCAAATTCAGTTTTTCAAAGCTTACAGTCTATCACTTCTCTGTTCAACATTAAATTGGTGAGTAAACATTCTTTTTCAACAGCTGAAATGGATTTAAATTTGTTTCCATCTGTTTTCTGAATGAATCATTCTTGCATGTTTATGGATTGTACACTGTTTGTATATATTGAATTGTGAATGATGTTATGCCTCTGTTATCCAGAAATTTGTGATAACCAATATACAAAATTTCATATCTTTTTATTTATTCACTGTTAGGATTTCAATTAAAGACAAAATAGTTTAGTTATAGTATAATCTAGGTAATACAAATATAAACAGGTATGTATGTTTTAAAATATGCTTGCATGTGAGAAATATCAGTAGAAATCTTTTAAAACATGTAAAACCAAATATCGAATTTTATTAATTTAAATGTGTGTCTTGAATCATCTTTGGAAAACAAGATTTTTAAGACAAAAATTACAATTTATAGAATTGTATTTCGGGGGCAGTTCTCAGTTGATCAGAGTTGAGAGTTTGGGGATTTTCTGGTGACTGAAACGTTTCTGGTAATCGAATTTGTTGCTGGAGTTAGGTGATTGATCAGGGTTGTGGGCAAAAATAGTAGGAGCGATGGTAGTTCACCGTGGCGACAGCGGTAGGTCGAACTAGAATTTTGACCTAGTTTTGATTGAGGGTGGAAATCGTTATCGATGCTTCGTCTCTGATGGATCGAGTGGCTCGAGGTTGTGAAGTTTGGTGGCGTAGGTGATCGGCAAGGCGTAGACGAAGTGGTTCAACCTCCGGTGGTCAGAATTTATGGATTCGAGACAATGTCTGGCAGTGGTTTTGGGTTCCAGTTCAACTTGATGGCTCGATTTTGAATCGTGGCTTCTGGAAGTGTTTGGGTGATTGCGATGGGATGCTGGAGCGATCGTGGATGTGTGGGAGGTGTCGGCGGTGGTCGATGTCGTCGCGATCAACTGTGCACGTGCACGATCGACTTGGAGTGTCAGTAATTTAGAGTGGGGAAGAAGAAGCTACTCGAGCGTACTCGGGGAGGATCTCGCGTAGATGTAGTTTTTGCTCGAAGTCGTTTTAAGGTTGTACGTGAGTTTCGAGTGAAACTGTTAAAGCTTTAACAGTTTTAGGAATTTAAAGCGAACAGTTTTTAAATTTCTCAGGGGAGGTCTCGTGTAGATTAGGCTCTGGCTCGGGTTTGCCTTCGGGATGTTTGTGAGCTGAGTGAAAATAGTTAGCAGTTTAAATTTTCTTTAAATTCAAAACAGTTTAAAATCTAAAATTAAATCTCTGTTTTAATAAAGATGCAGATGTATTGGCTTAGATTTAAATACATATGGGTTAAACCCAAAGTAAATGTTAAACTAGTTTTTAAATTTAAGTAAAGGTAAGTTGTAAATTTAAATAATTAAGTTAAATCAATTCTCTTGAAATTTATTACTTTGTAATAAATAGTTAAATAAATTAAGTTGTATGATTTATTTAACTTAGATATATTAAGTAAAATCTTAAGTTATTTTCAAACTTAAAATAAAGATTTATTAATAAGGATATGTTTTTATCTTAAAAACTTAATTAAAATTTGATAGTTTATGAGATAAATAAAGAATGATTTATTAAATTAAATTAGTTATTAATTAAGGATTTATTAATTAACAGTTAAGGATTTCAAGTGTTTTATTAACTTCTAAATTAAGAATTGTTAATTAATAATTATAGATAAGTAATTAATGATTATTTTGAAACTTAATTAATAACTTAATTTAGTAAGTTAATTTCTAAGATCAAATGTTTTTAATGATAATGTTTTTATCTTAAGATTAATTAAGATTTTTAAAGAGTTGAAATTAATAAAGTTAATTAAGAAATTTAAGTTTAATTAATTTATTTAATTAATTTTGATAAGGATTAATTAAATGATTAAGAGTAAATTAAAATGGTAATTAAGAAGTACTTAATAAAGTTTTATTAAATAATAATTAAGTTTTTCTTAATTAATAATTAAGAGATTATTTATCTCTGATTAAAGTTAATTAAGGATTAATTAACTATTGTTAAGGGTTAATTAATTGTCATTAAAGATTAATTAATAAATAATTATGGATTAATTAAATTGGTAATTAAGGTTGTTAATTAATAATTAATTTTTATTAATTAATAATTTAGAAGTAATTAATTAGTTAATTAAGTTTAATTAATTAATTATAAAAGTAATTAAGGATTGATTACTTTGTATTAAAGGATATTGATTAATAATTAAGGTTTATTAATTAATAGTTAAAGAATAATTAATCAAGGATTAATTAATTTGTTTAAAGGGTAATTAAGGATGAGTTACTCAGTTATGATTTAAGAAATGAATGTGATTTATTTAAGTTAATTAATTTGTTAATTAATTAAGGATAGTCACTTAATAATTGATTAAGTATGGTTACTTAATAAGATTGATTAAGTATAGTTACTTAGTGTAAGTAATTAATAAATAAATTACTGTATGTAATTGGAGTAATTATTTAAGGTTGATAAATGAAAGTAATTAATTAATGCATAATTAATTAATGTAATTAATTAAAGAATAATGTAATTAATTATAGTTAATTAATTAATGGAAGTAATTAATTAAGGATCATTAGTTATTATAATTAAGGAGAGTAATTAAAGGTTAATTACTATAAATGATTAAGGATAATTAATTTGTGAAATTAATTAAGGATAATTACTTTATGTAATTAATAATTAATCAAGAGTGATTAATATTTAATGATTAATTAATTAAATGGATTGTAATTAATTAATGGTTGATTAAGCAAAGATAGGAATTAATTCTTAAGTAATTAATTTAATTTAAATTGATTAAATTGATTATAATAGAGATTAATAAATGGTTGCTTATGAATGATGGTTGAGTAGAATGTCTGATTTGGTTGATATCTATTGGATGATATACTACGATATATTTGTGATAAATGTGTGATATTTATCTATGTTAATGCTATGTGAATTCAAGTATTAAATTGAAGTGAATTGTTTAAACCTTTAAACAACTTGGCCTTAAAAGATACGTTTTGGATTTCGATGAGACCAGGATCGGGTTTCCGTATACCGGATTTCCAGGTCTGGAGACCCGAATACCACATCGATCCAAATTAACGATAGGTCGTGAATCTCAAGTGAAGATGAAGATTCAGAGTGCAAGGGTTATTGTCGTTAACTCTGAGGGTGATTCCAAAACGAGTGTAACGAGATAATGCCTTCGGTTTCGTTCGAACCCGGAACGAACTTGTATGGATTGAATGCTTTCAAAACATCGTCAGGTGGACGATGAGCATTCTAAGTGAAGTGTTCTGATTAAAGGTAATCGTGACCTCAAGCCTCATCAACCGGGAATGGCTAAAACAGGGGAGGTGCAGCAAGGCTTCGTGGGTAGCGCCCACTGAGAGTAAGGTCATCCCTGTCTAGATGTCCCTTTCTATTTCGACTTAGTGGTACGGTTGCAGTACACAACCGTGGGGTGATTTTATTCGGAATTATCCAGTAAGGGATGGTTCCGGCTTTGTGTTGCAGGGGAGCGGGCGTACTCCTCGGTACGGTGATCTAGGCCACGTACTGTGACGGGCGGTACCCCAGTAGCCCTGCCATTGTATGGAAATCCAACTTCCAATAAGTGATAACGGACTTGATTGTATAACCCACTTTGTTGGCTAGTATGCTGGAATTTAATAATGTAACAATTTCAGCTATTTCATATTTATTTGAAAACCCTAGACCTATTATAATATAACCAGATTTCCTATCAAATGTTTTGGTTAGCGTAAGGTAAAAACTTTTCCATGTTTATGTGTGGGAAGTCTTACGTGATACCTTTGTTTTCAAAAGGTTTTGAAGTTAAGTAAGTTAACCCGTTTACTCACACCAGACCCATGTCTGACCCAAGTGTTTATTTCTGTTTTATATAAACTCTTGGGTACTCAAATTTTTACGAGTAGCCAAGAGAGTCAGGTTTGCTTTGACGAATATTCTGGAGGAGCAATGGAGCAGGAGGCTTCGGCGTTCGTAGATATAGTATTCCGCTGTGTTGATCTCTGAGTCATTATTATCTGTGTTGTATCTTGTATTGTAAAAACTAGACAAATGTTTATAACTGTCTAGTATGTGTTGTATATATTGTGTAACTCTGATAGTTGTTGTATATGAAACTATGTAATAGTTTATGTTATTAATATAATTTATTCATTCCGCTGTTTAGATTCTAATGTTGTTTCTTTCTTTCTTCTCTTCTTTTCTCTTTCTATCCCTTTCTTTCTTATTAGCGATACGACTTTCTGGTCAATGAAAGTCGGGTCGTGACACATCCTTTGAGTTATTGTGCATTTCTACTACAGTTCACTTGAGTTGGTTTACATTATATAAGTATATATTGTCCTGACTCGAGTGTTTTGTGTTTTACTTTACGCTCGGGTCAGCCTGAGTATTTACAGCTTAGCTTTGGATTTTGTTCTGGAGCTAGGAATCGCTGGAGATTCTGCTTGTCTAGTTATCTATTTCCTTCCAGTTCAGTTGTTCTATTTCAGATCTGGTATTTATAAACTTCTATGTATTTGGGATTTCTATTGTATATGTTTTTAGAATGATATTATGTAATATGTTTTTGAGAGTTTGTATATAGTAGCTTCATGAACTACTATGGTATTTTATTTCCGCTGCGAGTTATTCTGATATGTTCTGTGTCTGTGATTCTGTATATTTGATTTCATTTGCTCCAAATTTATTTACAATCTGTTATTTTGAATTATTCAAGTCAGACATGTGTGGATTATTGTCGATTTGAATGGTCTAAAATAGTGGGTCGTTACAATTTCAAAGGCAAACATTGATAGTCGGTGATTTAACTATCAAACAACATTCATAACAATCAACCAATTTAAATAATTTTCCCAAATTATTTAATTTCAAAATATCTTCGCAAGATATATATTTTTCCACACTTCAACATTTTGAAAACAAATTTCAAATCATATTTCACCTTTCAAACCTTTGAAAACAAATTTCAAATCAATTTTCCTACACGGGATATATTTCCAAATATTTATTCATTTCCACTGGAAATCTGCCGAGTTCAATTACTTTATCTCCAAAATATTCCTTAAAATTCAATTTCAGAGTTTCTTCATTTATAATTTAAAACTACTTTGGAAATATACTCGACTTTTCAAGGAAAATACACTTCCATTTCAAAATGGTCCATTTAAACCAATTAAATAAATCCTTATCGATTTATTTCAAATTTACATCCCAAATCTGTAAATTTATTCCCACACTTTAAAAATAAATCAGTGTTTATTTTTAAAACAAATTTCCCTTTCCTTTATAAATTCCATTTTGAATTTACATTTCCAAATATTCACTTTCAAACACAAAATCAATTTCAAATTGATTCTACCATTTATTTCAAATACCAAATCATTTTACAATCGATTTCCAAATTTCTTTCAGCACAAAATCCATTTTCATTCAACATCAAATAAATTTTAATATTGATTTCCCAAAGATTAATTTTCAAACACCAAATCAATTATCAAATTGATTTCTAGAAATTCATTTCCTTTTTAGAATAAATCCTTTTATTCTGTCCAAATTATTTAAAACTCCATTTTCAATAAATTCTTCAACTTTTTAAACAATATTATTCAAAGCTCATTAATTAATATCCTTTCCCATACTTTTGGAAATAATTCGATAAGATTTCAAAAATCAATTTTATTCCTTCAAATTCCTTCTTATAAAATTCACCCAATTCTTTCAAAAGAAATTTATTTAAAATTTCCAACTTTAATTTCAAAAATCCAATTTATTTATTTCTGGTATCCAACGATACCAAAAATACATTCGGCTAAATTTTAGCCTTCAATAATTTCAATCATCAATATAATCATACACAGATTATCAATAAATCATCACACAGCATATGAAACAAATTCATACCATATATGAAACAAATTCATACAATTTGAGGAATCCAGTTGGATCCCTCCAACCTGTTTCCCTGCATCCACAGATGTTAGCACAACAATTAAATACCCATTCCACTTCGAGGTGGAATATCGCGGTATATGGGATTTATAAAATATCATCCGCTATTATGCGGCGCATAGGGTCTCATCCGCTATATAATGCGGGAAATCAACAACTCCAATATATATATATTCCAATATATATATATATTACTATATACTACTATATATACTATCACAATCAGGCAATCAATCAATAACTGCAATTCA
Source organism: Allium fistulosum (assembly GCA_030737815.1). Classification (NCBI taxonomy): domain Eukaryota; kingdom Viridiplantae; phylum Streptophyta; class Magnoliopsida; order Asparagales; family Amaryllidaceae; genus Allium; species Allium fistulosum. The sequence goes on from CM060903.1 coordinate 261,516,583, forward strand.
AATTTTTATTTGAGTGAGAAGATCTCACCTTTATTTTATTAGCATCCATTTCCAAATCCAGCTTGATTTCTTCCCGATTTAAGACCTTGGATAAACATTGGATTCATTTTGTTAATATTCGAATAAATCGAACAATTAATTTCTCATCTTAATTTAATTAACTAATTATTTAAATTTTAATCCCATAAATATTTACTGTTCAAACTATGTATAATTATTACCATTTAGTTAACTAGCAATTTATTTAACAAATAATCATCTTGATAACTAATTTCAAATAAACAAGTAAATGGTATTATTATGTATCCTTTCTGTTTACATATAAAAAATTTCCAGTAAAGAAGAAAAATAAAAATATTTACTTTAATGTTCTTTCTCTTCTTTTTTTACTTGAATCAAAGCATTTCAAAACTTCTGTGAATAATGATTTTCTGTATATATTTTACTGTATTTAACACCTTCATTTATTAAATTAAATAAAAAAAATGATACCTCTCTGCAAATCTGAGAACCCCGGCCAACATCCACGATGCTCCTCACCTCAGCCTCACGCGTGCTCGAGAGCTACGACCCAACTTCGTTCGAAGCCCTAGCTTCGCTGTTCGAACCAGAGTGCTCGACTTCGCCTCATTCCAGAAATCTCGATATACCCCATCGCTCGAGCTCGCGACCACATTCGTCTGCCTCGCGATCCACAATCAACGCCACGGCCTAGACTATCAACACGAATATCTACGCCATCGCGACCCTGCGTGAGCGCACGCGCGCCTCCATCTTTTGATGTCGCTCACCATCGCGAGGTCCCCCTTAGTCGTCGCCTCCTCTTGCTCGTGCTCGAGTTCACGACTTCGTTTCATCAATTAATTTGAATGAAACAAGCACTAATTGACTTTTATTTCGAACGACAGGGCTGCACGTTTGCAAATGAATTTGATTTGATTTTTCTTTCTTTTGTTTCGGCCATAGATTTTGGGTTTATTTCGAGGAGAGGGGAAAAACTTGATGTTAGAATTTGAAGAAAGCGGCCATTATTTTCTTTTGAAGCTTCTGTGCCTTTTGATTTTGAATGAAAATGAACTCATTTGTTTTGAACGAAGAGGCTAGGTCGGCTATATAAAGAAAAATTCGCGTGTAGACAAAAGCTGCTGAGGAGAAAAGGTACGACGGAGAAAGGAAGCAGGCTGATGGAAGAGAATCTCACCTAGGTTGACTGAGTATATAAATATATTATTTAATTTAAATTTTTAAATCCAAATTGTCTCGAAAATGCAACTCAAAATTTTGATATCCTATCGAGGCGTGCCGCTAGGCGTTTATAATGTTATACACCTATTCCGAATGCAATGGAAAAGGTTTCGAGTCCAAATTCGATCGTATGGAGAAGATAGCTTTTTGAACCAGTCATTAAATTAATTTTCGATATAATTTTCAGCGCGTTTGCTTATCATATGCTCACACAACAATTCCAAATACTACGAAAATTGAAATCCGATAATAATTCACTATTACGGATCCAATGGAACTGGTTTCGTCGAATTCCGAGACTATGCCTCGGAAAGCTATTTTTTTAATTATCGATTTAAACAATAAAATTCAAAACTGAACAAAACAGTTTCAAATTCAATTCTGAAGGTTTTATTATCTTCAGTATTATAAATATAAATTTTCTAAGCCTCGAAAATATTTTTAACAGGCTTAAAACTGGAGATTCAAATTTTTACCCAATTTTAATATATTAAATTCAATAATTTTTTTAATTGCCAAATTCATTCTGATATTTAAATTTCAAATTAAACTAACTTCTAGATATTTAAAATCAATTAAATATCCTGATTTCCAATATCAAAAATTCAAGGTTGTTACATTCTTCCCCCCTTAAAAGAATTTCGTCCCGAAATTACAAGTTAAGAAGAATTCTCCAATACCCGTTAACTATTTTCTCAAATCCAAATAGTTTTATCAAATTCTCAAACCAATCTTATTAAAGATCCTATCATTTCTCTTATTAACTTTCCAAACATTTCATAGTGCAAGCAATTTCATTTTTTTTTACTTCACAATTCAAATTTAAATTTAAATTCAAATTTTAAATTATCCAAAATTTCTCAAAAATTTTCTAACTCTCTAAATTTCCGAAAAATTTCGCCAGCGTCTCCTTTGCGCGGTTGTAACGGTACGACTACAAAATGTCCCTACGGACTCCCAAATTCCAAAAGAAAACAAAATGCCAAGTGGCAAAATCAGAATCCCATCAAATTTCATACTGAAATTTTAAATACATACCTTATTGTCGAACAAATTCAAATTTACCTTTGAAATCAAAATCCAATTCCATTTTCCTATAGCCTTTATAATCCCTGTATACTTTACTTAACAACAATGTCCAAATTCACTTATTGGATTCCCAATATCCATTTACTTAAGAATTTTCTCCATTCATTTCTTAAGTTCAATATAAGTATTTACATACTTATTTTTACTACTTCACTAACAAAGTTATATATTCATTTCCATTCAACTTTGCATTTCAATTCCATTTGAATTCAATTTACAATTTCCATTCTATTTGAATTCATTTTATCTTCAAAAACTAAAATTTCACTTAGTGAAACTCGATATTCACTTTTTTCAAAGCTTTCACTTCGACCAAAACAATGGTTTTCATTTTCTAGTTCAATTCTTACGTTTCCATTATAAATTTGAAAATCAATTTTCCCGTTAATAAAAATTTTCCAAATTTTTTCAAAAAAATTTTCTAACTCCCAAAATTTTCAGAAAATTTTGGCAGAGTCTCTCTTGTACGGAGGAGCTTTTGCAATTTGAGAAGGGATATAAATAAATACATCGACCCACTCGGTCGGAAAAACAAAAATAGTTCATATTTCCTATTTTGTATTGCGTAGGCGTACCTTTATTTAGCATTTTAAGCAAAGCGGTTATTTATTAGCATTTGCGCGACCAAAATGCAGCCAAACGGCTTCCAAAACCTGTACTTACTCAATTCAAATATGTAAGTGACATATGTAGGAAATTCATTTAACATTTCACTTATTTTCAATAGTAAACAAATAGTTTTCATAAGCAATACATCCAAAATTCTTTCCATAAGCAATTTATATAGTTTCAATATAATTTAGTTGCTTACAACTAAATCACACATCATTTCCATTCAATTTCAATGGTTTACATCACACTTTCTTTCATTCAATTCATTTTTAAGCGAAACGAATTTATATCCATTTCAATTGATTCAAAAATCAATTTTATTTGCTTTTAATAACTCATAGATTTTTATACAATCTCGTTTGCGTCAAACGACAATCGTTTCTATGCAAATTTCGATGATATTCACTTAATAGAATATCCATTCTAGTTTATAACTAATTTAAATTGATACCAATTCAATTTATTTTAATTCCACTTCAATTCAATTTGCATTTCATATTTACATTCGGTTTATTTTCCTTAACCAAACAAATTTCATTCAAAACCATTTCAGAAAACTCGACAAGAACCATTTTTATTCAACTCACAATTCAATTTTAATTTAACTAATTCAACTTCCAATTCATTATTTCATGAATTAATAATTTATCAAGTTTGTTTACTTGAATTCAATCCATTTTATTTTATTTTTTCCAAGTTTGGATTTTTATTCAACTTGATTCAAATCAAATCTCATTTCATTTTTCAATTCCAATTCACTTATTTACAAATGTAACCTCATTTGTTCATTCACAATTTGATTCATTTTCAATTTGAATCTCATTCCAATCAAATTTCAAATATTTTATAAGTTATCAACTTATTTACATTCCATTAATGAATTTTTATTTCAAATATCTTTCTGGAATTCTATTTCCAATTATAAATCACATTTACAATTTACATTTAAAATCCCATTCGTATATGAACTTTATTTCCTTATATTTTCAATTCATATTTATAAATTTCATTTGTTAAATAAATTTATCTCCAAATCTTTGGTTATACCATTATTTCTTATTCCATTTCCATATAACAATGATAATAATTCGATATTATCACTTCCTAACAACCAAGCATCCATATACTATAATAATTCATAGAAAATCATTTCCTTTCTATACAAAAATAGTTTTGGGTAAAATTATTTCGTTTACCCTATTTAAAACAATACTGTGTCAATTTATCTTGTTTAAGAGTTTAGAAACCCCTATCGATTACAGTTGGCTAGACTGCACCGACCAGAATCTATAAACAATCAACCGATAAGTCAACACAATACAAAACAAAATTTTGTATTCACTAAAAAATACGCGCTCATATCTATTATTACACTCACACTCATTCTAGAGTACTACTGACTATATCTCTAATGAGTAACACCCAACAGAGCCAGGGTTATCACTTAACCAATTGCTCTAATACCACATGTAACGATTAAGATCTTTCAAAGCTCGAAAGTCGACATTAATATGTCCGCTGTATCAAATGTCGCGCAATCGAATGCCGAAAAACCGAATCATTAGGGTTAAAAAGAAGAGGTAGAAGAAGACAGAAGAAAAAGAAACAGAAACAAAACAATATCATAATCTCACATTCGCAGCGGAACAATATATAATAGATAATCACTAGTCTTTTAAACAAAGAACTATATCAGTTTATACAATACAACAATGAGAGTCAATATACAACTCAATACAACAATGGACAGTTATATAAACATGTCCCCATACAGGATACACAGCGGAATAAATAAATAAGTACGAGTGTACGTCTCGCCATCCAGCTCATCTCCAAAGCTCCAGAATATCCAGAATATCCTGATAATATAACTCTAGGCTGCCCGTGTGGAAAATTTTGGGCACCCAGAGTTTAGAAAGGGAACAATAAACTCCGAGTCAGTCATGGTGACTGGTGTAAGATCGTAAAACAGTTATTTTCACAAAGAAAATAAAAGAAATTCGCACTGATTTTGGAAAATGAAACTACCATAAGGCCTCCCGCCACACACACAATGCAAACGCAGAATTGGAGGAGATTTCTCCTTATGATAGTCAAATATGCTTGATACGCAAAATCTTTTCAATATTATCATTAGTGCCTAGTGTGAAAAACATTTTGAAAGTATAATATTAATCTTAGCCAGCATACAACCATTATTGTATGCCTACTATAGCTACTATGTTCAATAGCAGGTTACCGCCACATTCCATAGTAGGTTATACAACTAAAACCATACAAGGTTCGTATTGATTCTTTGGATTTTCCAACAAATGGTCAGGCTAAGGAACTTCCTACTGCCACATGGGTACGCCTCTAGATGGACGTCCCGAGAACTAACTAGCTCTCTTCCAACACAAGGCCGGGTTACCCCTTACACTAGGTAACTACTACACGAATATGCCACCCCCCGCTCCTTTGGGACCTTTATCTGAGGCTCCTCGATCACACAACAACAATCACACAGTAAATGAGATTGAAGCAACCATACAGGTAAATATCTGGGCTCCATACCATAATATCACCTTTTTCCAGAAGGAAATGACATACCCTAAAGGGTGCGACCCTCATAACCTTGCCGCATTTTTCCTGTTTCGACCATTTCCGGGGTGTGAGGTCCGATGAGGTCTCGTCCAAAAAGCTACACTTTTTCACAAAGCCATGCTTTGATCACAAATAATCATCAACACACAGCAACACTCAGCATGCCACACTACCAAATTGGGAGTATATCACTGATAACCTTCAACTACAGAACCTCTGAGATGGTACGTATCAGAGAAGGGTGTTAAGCTAAGAGAATAAATCCTCCGCCACCAAACAAAAATGTATTTGAAAGAAATCAGCTTTATATCTCAAAGTACAGTGTCAGACATACAACCATACAAGTCTGTTCCGGGTACGAACAGAACCGAAGGCACTTCCAAAGAAGCCCTTGCAATCCGGGTATTCACAATCCCGATCGGACTTCCCACCACATAGGGAATCTCTATACTAGAGCAACTCAGTGTAGAGACAATCGATAGGTTGTCCTATCGTTTTCGCAAACACCCGGTCTTCAACACCGGTCTTCAATTGCAATTCATAACGCCGTATCATTATTCAGAATGGGTTATATGACACAAAGTCCTCTCCCGGCTTAACCGAATAATGAGCGCTTATTTTAAAACAAATTCAAGTGCCATTTCAAAGGCAAACATTGATAGTCGGTGATTTAACTATCAAACAACATTCATAACAATCAACCAATTTAAATAATTTTCCCAAATTATTTAATTTCAAAATATCTTCGCAAGATATATATTTTTCCACACTTCAACATTTTGAAAACAAATTTCAAATCATATTTCACCTTTCAAACCTTTGAAAACAAATTTCAAATCAATTTTCCTACACGGGATATATTTCTAAATATTTATTCATTTCCACTGGAAATCTGCCGAGTTCAAATACTTTATCTCCAAAATATTCCTTAAAATTCAATTTCAGAGTTTCTTCATTTATAATTTAAAACTACTTTGGAAATATACTCGACTTTTCAAGGAAAATACACTTCCATTTCAAAATGGTCCATTTAAACCAATTAAATAAATCCTTATCGATTTATTTCAAATTTACATCCCAAATCTGTAAATTTATTCCCACACTTTAAAAATAAATCAGTGTTTATTTTTAAAACAAATTTCCCTTTCCTTTATAAATTCCATTTTGAATTTACATTTCCAACTATTCACTTTCAAACACCAAATCAATTTCAAATTGATTCTACCATTTATTTCAAATACCAAATCATTTTACAATCGATTTCCAAATTTCTTTCAGCACAAAATCCATTTTCATTCAACATCAAATAAAATTTAATATCAATTTCCCAAAGATTAATTTTCAAACACCAAATCAATTATCAAATTGATTTCTAGAAATTCATTTCCTTTTTAGAATAAATCCTTTTATTCTTTCCAAATTATTTAAAACTCCATTTTCAATAAATTCTTCAACTTTTTAAACAATATTATTCAAAGCTCATTTATTAATATCCTTTCCCATACTTTTGGAAATAATTCGATAAGATTTCAAAAATCAATTTTATGCCTTCAAATTCCTTCTTTTAAAATTCATACAATTCTTTCAAAAGAAATTTATTTAAAATTTCCAACTTTAATTTCAAAAATCCAATTTATTTATAGCTGGTATCCAACGATACCAAAAATACATTCGGCTAAATTTTAGCCTTCAACAATTTCAATCATCAATATAATCATACACGGATTATCAATAAATCATCACACAACATATGAAACAAATTCATTCCATATATGAAACAAATTCATATAATTTAAGGAATCCAGTTGGATACCTCCAACCTGTTTCCCTACATCCACAGATGTTAGCACAACAATTAAATACCCATTCCACTTCGAGGTGGAATATCGCGGTATATGGGATTTATAAAATATCATCCGCTATTATGCGGCGCATAGGGTCTCATCCGTTATATAATGCGGGAAATCAACAACTCCAATATATATATATATATATATTCCAATATATATATATATTACTATATATACTATCACAATCAGGCAATCAATCAATAACTGCAATTCAAATTTTTATTTGAGTGAGAAGATCTCACCTTTATTTTATTAGCATCCATTTCCAAATCCAGCTGATTTCTTCCTGATTTAAGACCTTGGATAAACATTGGATTCATTTTGTTAATATTCGAATAAATCGAACAATTAATTTCTCATCTTAATTTAATTAACTAATTATTTAAATTTTAATCCCATAAATATTTACTGTTCAAACTATGTATAATTATTACCATTTAGTTAACTAGCAATTTAATTTAACAAATAATCATCTTGATAATTAATTTCAAATAAACAAGTAAATGGTATTATTATGTATCCTTTCTGTTTACATATAAAATTTTTCCAGTAAAGAAGAAAAATAAAATATTTACTTTAATGTTCTTTCTCTTCTTTTTTTACTTGAATCAAAGCATTTCAAAACTTCTGTGAATAATGATTTTCTGTATATATTTTACTGTATTTAACACCTTCATTTATTAAATTAAATAAAAAAAATGATACCTCTCTGCAAATCTGAGAACCCCGGCCAACATCCACGCTGCTCCTCACCCCAGCCTCGCGCGTGCTTGAGAGCTACGACCCAACTTCGTTCGAAGCCCTAGCTTCGCTGTTCGAACCAGAGCGCTCGACTTCGCCTCATTCCAGAAATCTCGATATACCCCATCGCTTGAGCTCGCGACCACATTCGTCTGCCTCGCGATCCACAATCAACGCCGCGGCCTAGACTATCACCACGAATTTCTACGCCATCGCGACCCTGCGTGAGCGCACGCGCGCCTCCATCTCGTGATGCCGCTCACCATCGCGAGGTCCCCCTTAGTCATCGCCTCCTCTTGCTCGTGCTCGAGTTCATGACTTTGTTTCATCAATTAATTTGAATGAAACAAGCACCAATTGACTTTTATTTCGAACGACAGGGCTGCGCGTTTGCAAATGAATTTGATTTGATTTTTCTTTCTTTTGTTTCAGCCATAGATTTTGGGTTTATTTCGAGGAGAGGGGAAAAACTTGATGTTAGAATTTGAAGACAGCGTCCATTATTTTTTTTTGAAGCTTCTGTGCCTTTCGATTTTGAATGAAAATGAACTCATTTGTTTTGAATGAAGAGGGTAGGTCAGCTATACAAAGAAAAATTCGCGTGTAGACAAAAGCTGCTGAGGAGAAAAGGTTACGATGGAGAAAGGAAGCAGGTTGATGGAAGATAATCTCAGCTAGGTTGACTAAGTATATAAATATATTATTTAATTTAAATTTTTAAATCCAAATTGTCTCGAAAATGCAACTCAAAATTTTGATATCCTATCGAGGCGTGCCGCTAGGCGTTTATAATGTTATACACCTATTCCGAACGCAATGGAAAAGGTTCGAGTCCAAATTCGATCGTATGGAGAAGATAGCTTTTTGAACCAGTCATTAAATTAATTTTCAATATAATTTTCAATGCGTTTGCTTATCGTATGCTCACACAACAATTCCAAATACTACGAAAATTGAAATCCGATAATAATACACTATTACAGATCCAATGGAACTGGTTTCGTCGAATTCCGAAACTATGCCTCGGAAAGCTTTTTTTTAATTATCGATTTAAACAATAAAATTCAAAACTGAACAAAACAGTTTCAAATTCAATTCTGAAGGTTTTATTATCTTTAGTATTATAAATATAAATTTTCTAAGCCTCAAAAATATTTTTAACAGGCTTAAAACTGGAGATTCAAATTTTTACCCAATTTTAATATATTAAATTCAATAATTTTTTTAATTGCTAAATTCATTCTGATATTTGAATTTCAAATTAAACTAACTTCTAGATATTTAAAATCAATTAAATATCCTGATTTCCAATATCAAAAATTCAGGGTTGTTACACAAGGGCTATTTGCTACTAACTCTGAGGGTGATTCCAAAATGGATGTAGTTGAGGTAGTGCCTTCGGTTTTGTTAAGACCCAAAACGAACTTGTATAGATGAATGTTGGCACTGCATTGCTTCTTAGAGAGTAGTATTAGCATTCCAAGATGGTTGCTATATAAAAAGGTAATCGTAGCCTTAGGCCTCACCAACCGGGAATGACTAAAACATGGGAGATGTAGTAGGGCCTTGTGGGTCGCACCCATTAGGGTATGTCATCAACCAAATCTAGAATCGATATTTGACCCATTTTTGTATGTTTCAGTACGGTTGTTGATCCCAACCGTGGTGGTGATGTATTCAGTACTATCCAGCAAGGGGTAGGCCAGTCCTACGTTGGCAGGGAATCTAGGCGAGGTTCTCGGTGTGTTTATCTAGAGATGCACGGTGGCGGGAATTATCCCAGTAGCCCAGTCATTGTATGGAATCCATTATCCAATAAGTGTCGAACGTTTTTAGTTGCACCCAAATACGTTGGAATGTGAGATGCAAGCATTTCAGCTATGTTCTATATTTACTTTAAAACCCTAGGCATTATCATAATATCACTGGATTTTCAATAAAAAGTGTTTTGGTTATCGTAAGGTAAAAACCCGACTGTTTTTATGTGCGGCGTGTTCTTATGAGATACCTTTGATTTTAGAAGGGTTTTAAACATAATAATTCAGTTGCTTGAGTTTACTCACACCAAACCCATGTCTGACCCGGAGTTTTATTTTCTATTCCCAAAACTCTTTGGTGCTCAAATTTTTGGTGGGGTAACTCATTAAGAGATAAGGTAATGGAATGCCTTATTATGAGTTTAAGTGCGTGCGTGTGTGTATAAGAGCGCGTATTTGTTAGTGATATAAAAATATTTTATATTGTGTTGATTGATCTTTTGAGTTGCTTATGGATTTTGGTCAATACGAGTAGTTAACGTTATTGATAAGGATCTCTAAATACTTGATCAAGGCAATCCGTCACATTATTTTTTTGAAATTGGATAAATGAGATAAATTTACCTAGAAATATATTTTGTATATAAAGAATGATTTCAGAAATGGTATAGTATTTTGAGGTATTGTTGTTTAGGAGATAATAATATTCTATTATTATCATTTAGGATTTGTTTAGTCATGCTCGTCCAGTTTGAACATTGACTATTGTTAGTGTGTGTATGTAGCTTTCCTTTTTAAGATTTGGGTTGGGTAAGTAGAAATAAGGATAACATTGAATTGAACACCTTGTGAACTAAGTTTCACAATTTGACTATAAGGCGTTTGATTGATAATGTGGGGTTAAATTTGATTTAATAAAAGATGTTTATTAAAATCTAGAATATTTGAAATAAATATTTGGAAAATGTTTTATAAAAGTCGATTTGTAAAATGGATTTATAGGAATGTGTCTTGGATTAAAAAAATTTAAGTTGAAAACTTGAAAAACTTGAATCCCGGGGCTTTTGGAAAATGGTTTTCAAGGTATTGAAAGGTAATATAGTATTATTTCAAAGCTATTTTGGTTAAAGGATAAATTTTAGGGATGAAAATGTTAAGTAAGAAGTGTTTTCTTTGGATTAGTTTGGAAAAATGAGTCTTGATTGTTTTGTGATTATCTGGATGATCTTCTAAGTGATGATTGGATGTTTGCCTAAGCGAACGTTGTGGGGTACTTAGTAAATTATTCTCTTTATCATTATACAATCGAAACAAGTTCAAACCCAAATGGTCCTTAAGAAAGTTGGTAATAAATGTTTGTTCGAAAAATGAAATGTATTGTTTCAAAAATGGGATTTTGAAATAGAAGTAATTTTTTTAAGTTGACTAGTTCGATGGCTCGAAAATAACTTAAAATTGTTGAAGAGATGTGTTTGGAAGGTAAACACTTCTCTTGAGTATTATCCTTCTTAGTAACGGAGTGTATGATACTGTTTGGTAGTACCCAGTTTCTTAGTATCATTTTGGAGTTACTCGGGCTATATATATATAAATATTCTATGATTAAAATATATAAAAGTTTCAATTCATAAAGTTTTTAAATAAGACCGGGTATTTGGATCTTGAATTTTCTTAAGGAAATAAATGCAAAATAGAATAGTTGTATCAAATATTGGTATATACTCTTAGGATGTGGTGGAGTAGTATCCAAGTTGAACCTACGTTAAGTTTTATGAAATGTTTTCATAAATAATTTAATAGAAATAGAATTGGTATTAGGGTGAACCAATTAAAGAAGTGCATAGGTTGGATGTAGATCATCTCTCGTTTCCATATAGTTTAATCTAAGATTTGAGTACATGGGTTTGAGGTGTTTCACGCCATTCCGGATAAGGATCTATTACTCGATTTTTGACGGTGAGCAATCGATGAGGATTTTTTGGTATGGGATCAGTGTTTTCTATTATAGTTACAACTATGTAAGGAGACTGGCAGTTCCTAATCAGGGAGCCTGATCGGGGTCCGCACTTGGAAATCTAGTGAGAGATACTAGTTTGGAAGTGAAGTTATGTATTCGAGAAGTGATCAAATCATATTTTTGTATCGGAATGATCTATGCACATCATACAAATTGATTTATAGGGCTAAGTGTTTTCTGGGTTAGGTTGAGGTGTAATTTCGGGGACGAAATTCTTTTAGGGGGGAGAGTGTAATGACCTGGAATATCACTCCTTTGATTTACAAATATTTATATAGTTTTAAATATAGGTTTTATAATGAAAATAAAACACTTTTGGATAATATTTAATGATGGTGAAATCATCTTCAAATTTTGTTTACAGAAATATTTAATTCGAAGAAAAATCGAAAATGAGACAGGAATTTGCTTTCTGAATTTTCGACTTTTCGCCAAATAAAAGTTGTCGAAAAACATTATGCACATTTGAGTTAAATATTCACTTTCATTTATAAATAAATTAGCATTATAAAAAACATACATACATACATATATATGTTTATATATGATATGACATTTTATGAAAGGTTTAATTAAGTTTAAAAATAAAAATAAATAAAAGTAAAGTGAAACATATGCAAACATTTAGTATAAGAAGTACTTACACATGTTCGAACATGATGTGAAGGGGGGGGGTAAAAAGTGGTGGGCGAAATTTAAGGGTGGAGGAAGGACATGGTGAGGTGGAGCAAGGGGAGTGGAGGGTAAAGTATAAGATCATTTTGGTAATTCACCTTGTTAACATTTTATAAAAACCATTTTTAATAATTTTTATTTCCTTTTCTCGTTCTCATCTTCACTTTTCAAAACTACTTGAGACTTTGAACATACTCTCATGACTTCCTAGTTTAAAATTATAAAATTTAAATTCAAAAATTTATTTTGTTTTAAATGTTTTCAAACCTTGTTTTAAAACTCTTTCTTTTCCATTTTTCCTCCCATTTCATTCGGCCATAGCTTTCTCCCAACTACTCCAAATCAAGATTTTATTTTTTCAAACCATATAGAATTACCGTGGCTACAAATTTAAATCACACCACATTTTCAAATTTTTAATATTTTTTATGTCAAAATTGGATTTCCTTCTGACTTATTTTTGGACCATATTATCAAGGGCGAAAATACTACTCTTTCTTTTGACCATAACTCCCTCAAAACAAATAGAAATTATGTGATTCTTTTTTTCAAATTGTAGAGAAAATAATTTTATAGAAATTTTCTATTTATGACTTGTAAAATTTTTGAAAGTAAGATGGCCAAAAAACGAGGAGAAAATGGCTCATTTTCGAGTGGTTTTCGAAGCTTTGCAAGTCTAAAGCATTTCAAGTTCTAAAAAGTTTTAGTGAGTAAACATTAGTTTAAAGTTATTAGCTTGAAATATATGATGTATATTTGCTATATGATGTATGTTGGCTTATGTTTGGTATGTGTTGGATTTTTTAATTATGGTTTATAGAGATGGTAAAAGTAGACTCGAATTGAAGTCCACTTTGTTTGGTTTGAAGTTGTGAACTTGGATGTGATATAGTATGTGAACATGAGATATGTTGTTTAAGTGGATTTGGTTATGATATTGTAAGTGTATTTGGATATGATGATTGGTGGCAAACTAGTTTTGCAAAGTTGTTAAGCAAGATTCAAGTCCCTTAGAAACTTTGTTTATTTGTTTAAATTTTTAAAAAGTTAAAGTTTTTTTAATTTGTTTTGGTTTTTCAAATCTTTTACTTTAGTTAAGTTTTAAAAAAATAGTTAGAAAAATTTAAGGTAAAATTTTAAAAGGAAAGATAAAAACAAGTTTAGATTACGGGTATCAATAGCGATGGTCGCTATGGATGAAGTTTCATTTAAAAATCCGATTTTTGCAAAATTTGGTTTTATTAACTTAAAGTATTTGAATTTTTTTTATAAACTTAATAATGATATTTTATAAAGTTAATGATTAATTTTTTAATAATTAAGTTTAAATAATTGATAATTGATTAAGATTAAACGGGGTTTATTAATTATAATTAAGTAAAGATTAGTTTTTATTATCTTTTAAAGATAAGATTAATTTTTAATTAAATATAATTTATGTGTATGATTTTTTTATTTAATTATTAATTAACTATAAGGTAAATTATCCAAATAAATCAATTGTTAATGTTTAATTAAACAAGGCTTTAATTTAAAATAAATTATTTATTTAAGGTTTAATTTATTAATTAGGTTTTAATTGAAGGTTATTTTATTAATTAAATGAGATTAATTAATATTTAATTTTTAATGACGCCTTAATTTATTATTTAATAACCAAAAAAGGATTAATTAAGGGTTTAATTTATAGATAAATTATTTATGAAAGGTTCAATTAATTATTAATTCATAATTAAATTAAGTTCAAATTTAATAAAGATTAATTATGATTTAATAAGAGTTTATCTAGTAATTAATCATTTTAAAGGGTGTTTTAAGTTTTAAATCATTTGTCTCCAAGAATTAAATTGTTTTAAAGGTACTTCTTTCTCAGAGATGGTTTTGAACTCAAGGAATTCAAATGTGGGTATTATTAAGTAGACAAATGCCTATGAATGAGTTATAAACTGATTGTTTGATTGTGTGGACATTTGGTAGCAGAATAAATTCCCGTTCTGCTATAAATTGATTGTTTGATTGTATGGACATCTATTAGCAGAATAAATTCCAGCTCTGCTATAATGTAGTTGATTTGATTGTTGTGGACATATATTAGCATAATAAATTCTCGTTTTACTATAGGTTGATTGTTGATTGTGTGGACATATGTTAGCAAAATATATCCCCATTCTGATATAAATTAATTGTTTAATTGTTGGACATCTATTCAGCAGGACAAATCACCTTCCTACAATTATATTATTTTTACATGTATATGCTAGTTGAGTTGTATTGACATGTTATTCCTTGATTTGGATATGAAGTGTATTTACATATATGATGACTTATGTAAATAAATTATTGAATGACTTGAAAGTGAAATAGAAACTAAATTGTAACTACATATATGATGATTTATAAATGATTTTCAAGATATATAATTATTTCATAAATGTATTTATAAATAATAACTTGTTTATAAAAAGGGTTTTACTAAATAAAAAGGTTTTTTTAATGTGATTTAAAATGATATTTTGTAATGTCAAAGATATTTTATAAAGGAAATTTTATAAAGAGTTTTATACATGGAAAGGGATTTTATAAATCAATTTAGAGATTTTAAAAAGAAGTTTAAATCTAGTTTGAAGACTTATAAGAAGGTTTGAAATATGAAGCGAACTTATAAAAATAATTTTTATAAGGGATAAGTGAATGAGTTTTATAAAGTGAATGGTTTAATAGTAAGTGATGTTTTGAAAAGGGAATTTCTTGGCCATATAATATAGAATTTGAAAAGAAGGAAACTTTTGTAAAAGTTTGGTAAATATACTCATACCAGTAAGATAAGTATAAATGTTTTTTAAGTATTTTGGAAACAGCATTGTGTAAAGATCTTTTGAACAAATTTTATAAAGTGATTTTATTAATTGAAGATTAATTAAAAAAGGCTTAGTAGATCCCATGTGGAATTAAATCAATGTTGAATAATTGTTTATTCGATAGTTAAATAACCGACAATCAAATCTGGACCAAAACGTAACTTTGAAAATATCTAAGAGAAACATGATGTGCTAGTAAATGTGCATATTTTTACCACCATATTTAATCTATTTAAATTAAATAAATGATCATATCGGGTATTTTAACTTGTTTAAACCAAAATTCATATTATTTTCAAATCGTCACATATTCATCTTCATCCAAGGGCAAAATGGTCATTTTTGTGCATATATTAATTTAAGAAAATTTAATTAGAAATTTCTATATTATTTTATAGGAATTTGGCTTCATATACAAGTGATTTCATGAAGATATATGCATGCACAAAGAAGATACAAAGGAATGGAGATGGAAATATTCAAAGGCATGATAATGGAGGACCCTACTTACCCACCTACCTTAATGTACACTTAGGAGCTAATGCACATGCTAAAATGCCATCAAATCTTCATGCACACTTAATGGATGATTAGGGGATGCTAATGATTACTTGTCTCCACAATTTCTCAAGAGAAATTTGGGCATTGCCCAAAAATATGAATTAGGGTTTAACACTTGTATAAATACCTCATATCTTCATGTAACTTGCTCTTCTCCCTTAGTCTCTCTAAGTTTAGTTTAGGCTCACAAATAAACAAGCTCTTCTCTTTCTCTTTTCATGGCTACTTAGCCATTTTTATCTTCATGTAATTTTTCCTTTTTATGCAATTTAATACATGATCTTCTCCTTTTCTTGTTTATTTCCTTTCATGTTGTAGTGTAGATCTCTTTTATTTTATCCAATTAGAATAGTTTTCTTTCATTTTGCTTTCTTTTTACTTTCATGTTGCAAGCTACATTTGTTAATCAAATGACAAATATGAGAGGCTAAACCCCTTCAATTTAGGGGTAATGAAGCTCTCTAATTATGTAGCTTCAACTATTTGTTAATTCATGCTCTCTTTTTGTGCTTAATGATGATCAATGAAGTGTTTTATTTGTTGTTCTTGCTTTGAATTTGATAGCCTTTATTGTTGACACCAAATAGGCTATGCTTAAACAATCACTAACACAAATGCCTCTTCATCAAAATATGATTATGGCATAAAAAAGTGTATTGAAATTAAAATTGATGGTCTATATTTCTAATCAATAGTTAATAGGCCATACTTAAAATAGATTTCATTTTCATTGTCAGGTTTCATTAAAGTTAGTAAGTGGTTTATGGGGGTGTGTTATAGTTTGATGGCTTATGTTGGCTAATCAATAGCACAAATATGCCATACTTATGATAAGCACATCAATAAAAGACCTAATGGCCATAAAAGAGAGATTATGATTTCATATATGTTGAACTACATGATCTAGAGAGTGGATTTATTCTCTAAATTATCACTTAACTCTTATATTTGCTTCTCTTTTCTTTTAGTTAGTTAGTTAATTCTCTAATTCTCTAGCTTAACTTTCACTCGACTTTGGTTTAATTTGATTGAATAGATTTTTAAAATCATCAATTCCCTGCGGATCGACCTGTATTCACCACGTACTATAAGTGTACGCCGTGCGCTTGCGGTAAATTTTAATTTGAAATTTTTTGGCAAATTTCTAATCCTATAGAAATTTTGTCGACTAACAAGTTTTTGGCGCCGTTGCCGGGGAATTTGATTTGATTTTGATTTTCTATTCTTCGAATTATTAGTTTGTTTGATTTTTGTGTGTGTTTGCATTTAAAAAAAAGAAAAAAAATTGTTGTGTGTATGTTTGTTGTGTGATTTTATTTGTGTGCTTGTTTCTTGCTTTTCTTTCCATTTGCATTGCATTTCTATTTTTAAAAACAAAAAAAAAAGAAAACAAAGACTGAGTATTACAGATTTCTAGGTTAGGACATTCTGGAGTTCAGGAGACAAGTTGGATGGCAGAGACGTATGGAGTATAATCTGCTGTGTATTTTAGATTGTATTGATAGTAGTCAGGGACAAGTTGTTATAACTGTCCAGTTTATTTGTGAATGGTTGTACTTTGATATATTGTCTGTAAATAGGCAGTTACAGCTTTTCTTATGTAAATGTTGTTATTTGATATTATATTTTGATCCACTGCGAATGTGAGATTCTGTGTTTTGTTTTTCTGTTTCTTCTTCTACCTCCATTTCTTCTTTACCCTAACAATCTGGAATTTTCGGTGTTCGATTGCTCGGCATTTCTACAGTGAACGTATTAATGTCGAAATTTCGGGGTCGAAAATTTCGGGTCGTTACATTTGAAAAAATTTCTTTTAAAAAAAGAACATTCACTATCATCCTCCTCTAATAACAAAAACATCACAGTTTATCACTTCAATCCACCACACTCTCTTCAAACTTGCCATCTACATCAACAATTCGAAAAAACTACATCTCTGCCACAATTGCACCTATCCCTCTGCCAAAACTGTGCAACATCATAATGCACAAGACCACAACACCATACTTGCTTGAACTACTCCTCACTTTGCATACAACCACCTCACCACATTCAACTGTCCCCTACCAACATTTCACATCCCTTCAAAACACTTTGCAACAGCCATAATCCCCATACAAACCAAAAACCCACTATACTATACTGTGCGCACCTACCTGATTAATACGATCACTTCAGCATCAACTTCTGGCTTCAGTTTCTACACAAAAACATCCCATATCGCTTCAGCCTGAGAACAAACTGTCAAAAGCTACCACCCTCTGCCTATCCCAATCCCTGATCATCCACGGTTGCCAACATACCATCTAACTTCAGATCACCCCAAACATCCACTGTCAACCCACATTCATACTGTCTGGTCAACAAACTGCCTCAAAATTGCCACTTCCAGAAATAACATCCTTCACCACACAATCAACAACAATGAATTACTCCAAACAACCAGAAAAAAATACTTACTGCGACGATTCCTCAGCCAGTAACCAACATCCAAATCACGACCTTCACAGAATTAGCACCACGAATTCCACACTCCTCCAAACCATAAACTTGCCCTCATTGACTGCTCTGTTACAGCCAACCAAACACCTCATCGAACAAGTTGTTTCCCTGCCATTACAGCCTTTTTCCACACTGCAAACATTGGAAGCACCCTACAACGCCTGAATCCAACATGACCACTGATTTTGAAAACTCCAAATCGCAGCCAAAATCACCTAATCACCACCTACAATCGATCACAATCACCCCCAAAACAAATTGCTAAAATCCTAACTCCGCCATCAGTCACGACCACCTACCGAGCCTCACTCCTTCCATCAATAATCGTGAACCTAAGAAAACGATGCGACCCAAATCACTACAAGCCACCCACCGAGTATCTCTGCTCGAACCCAGAATCGCGACAAATTCATCAATTTTGGTTGTGGTATTTTAAAATTGTGAATTGAATTGAATTGAGGTCTCGTTCATTTTGAAAGAGAAGTATTGAAGTTTATGGACAGTTGTGATTTTCGTTCATTTTAAAAAATTAATTATTTTGGGCCGGGCTTGTTTATAGGCTGAGTCCATTTTTCTTATTATTTTTTTATATTGTTTTAGGTGGTTTTGTTTTAATTTTTTTTTTAAAAAAAGTCCAGCCTTTAAAAAAAAGAGAGAGTTTTCTAAATTTGTTTTGTTTAGTCTATTTTTAGTTTAGTTTTATCTTTAAAAAAAGAAGTTTTAGTTGTTTTGTTTTTAATTGTTTGTGGTGTTTTCATTTATTTTGTTTTGTTTTGTTCTCCTTTTCATCTAAAAAAACATAAAAAAACTTGCACATATCTTGTTTTTATTTTCAGGTTGCTAAAGCAGATTGGAGGAGTTGCTTGCTGTGCTTAGCTTGCCAAAAATAATAATTGCTTGCTTGCTTATAATTTTTTTATTTGCATTGTATATATCTCTTGTTTTTATTTTAGTTGCATTGTTGATTGCTTGCATTTGCATTTATATAAAAAAATCAAAATTTCAAAAACAAAACAAAAATAAAATCCATTCTAGTTGCATTGTTAATACACGTTTAATTTCTAATTTGCATTTCATTTTAGAATTTTGATTAATAATAATGATAGCTCTTAATTGTATATTGACAATTTGTCTTCTTGAACAATTTAATTTCTTGGTGTCTAGGCTACGATAGAGTAATAACCATTTATAAATATTACGGTGATTCGTAAATATTACAGTGGTTGTTCCTCTGAAGGTACTTAAACCTTCGGTTGCATTGCTACGGTGATTCGCGGTGCACTTATAAATCTTGTCCGTTACATGGCTGATAATTATCTTGTTTATCTAAGACAATTTGTGATTATACAATTTTGGGTTAACTTAGGATAAATCATTTGTAATTAACCAATGCATTCATTAGTTGCATTAGTTCATGCATATTTTAAAAAAAACTAAAAAAAAAGTTCAAAATTCAAAACTAAAAAAAAACTGTAAATATTCCTTTTCTTTTTCTTTGAAATTTCAAAAATCAAAAAAAAAATTTAGAAAAACCAAAATCCAAAAAAAAATTAATTATAAAACCTTTTTAAAAAAACAAAGAAAAAATTTGAGAAACCAAAAAACAAAAAAAAATCAATTTCCCTTTTGAAAAATAAATTTGTAAATATTTTTCCTTTATAAAAAAAACCAAAAAAAAATTCTTGAAAATGTCTGAGTTTCCTTTTCCTTACTCACTTGAATATAGTTGTGAAAATCAATATAATCCATATAACTTCACTCCAAATTCGTATTTATATTTTAACAACAACTATTGTTCAAATGATTCGGATTTTGCACCACAAAGTTTTCAAAATGATGACCAACCCTCAAATCTTGAAAAGAGCATTTCGTCTTTACTTGAAATCTCTATACAACATAATCAAATGATAAATGATTTGTGTAATTCATATTTGGGGCAATGATTCAAATCAAAGTTTTCAAAATAATCAAAATTTGAATTCACTTCAAAATTCAAACGATTTCGAGTATAATCAATGCCAATTCAATTTCTAACTCCAAAATGAATTTCAAAATCAAAATGAAAATGTGATCCACTTTTCAAATAATTTTTGCAATGGGAATAATCTCGACTATGATGCAAGTGAAAATTTTTGTTCTCAATGAATCCAAATCGAAAATCCTCAAGATAATGATTATAAATTGGATTTTGTTGAACAAACGAACGAAATTTACGAGGATCACACGGATTCGTTGTTTGAAACTTATATGAAACAACATGAACAACAAAACCAAATCCAAATGTGTGACGAGTTAAGTAATAATCCATCTTTTACCCAAATCGACGATTTTCAAATAACAACTTTTGAAATTGATACCGAAAATCTTAACGAAGTTGTTGAAAATTTGGTGATTGACTTGGATTTAAATTCTTTTGAAGGTGAGAAACGTGATTTAAAATTTGATCTTCCTTTTTATGATTTCAAAAATTTGAATACAACAACCTTCGATTTTGAACTTGACATATGTAATGAAGTTGTTGATTATCCAACAAAGGAAGACGAATTTATTGAACACAATTTTTTTGGATATTTCGAGGATGAGTTGTTAAATTCCGATGGGGAAGGTTTAAATCATCACTTTGATTTTGAAATCAATAATTCTGAAGAATTTTTCAATGAAGAGCTTGAATTTCAATTTGGTGAAAATAAACTTGAACTTCAACCAATTGTTTTACTGACCCCAAAAATCATCGAAAATAAAACAACTCATACGATTTTTAATAAAACGACATTCGTTTTTCCAAATCAACGTTCAACTTCGAAATCTTTTACGATTTGGTTTTCCGAGCTTAAGCTGTGTCTCGCATATTTGACGAGAAAAATGAATCGGTTATTGGAAGACCGTTTCATTTACTTTTTGACGATATACTTTCTGATCTCGTGTAAATACCGTTAATTTTCATTTAAATCAAGGTCATGTTTTTATTTTTATTTTTTTTCCTTCCATTTGGGTGGACTATGAGGACACAGTCAAAATCAAGTGTAGGGGGGAGACTCATCTTCATTTTTAACTTTTCATGGTTTATTTTTGCATTTTTCTTTTAAAAACTCAAAAAAAAATCCCAAAAACAATTTTTCTTTTGATTTATTTTTAAAGAAACATTATAGGATAAATATATGGTTATGGTTTATTAAATTGAAATTTTTGAAAATTTATTTGTCTCAACAAAAATAAGAATGAAGTTTGATTACAAAACGATGGTTTAACTAGTATATAGGAAGGTTCATACGTGTTAATTATGAAATATTCTAATTGAAAATCTTTGTTTTAAAAAGTGGTGAATTTAAAGTAAAGGATATAACATGTTTTTTGTCTTATAAGTTAAAGGGTGCTAAGATGATTTTGCGAAACTCTCTCTCTAAAAACATAAAAACAAAACACAAAAAAAATTCTTGTATATATGTACAATTTTTAATAAACACCTAGAGTCATGTGTTCACACTTGTGTGTTCACTCGCCATGCTCTGTACCCTTCTCACGTAAGCCCGAAAGGCAGTGCACGATCGGTATATCTGGCCTCAGTTTATCTGAGTTAGGTGTGTGTATGTAAAAAAATTCTTTTATTAATAACGCCTATAGTGGATAAATGTTCACACTTGTGTGTTCACTCGCCACGCTCTGTATTCCCCTCACATAAGTCCGCAAGGCAGTGCACGGGTAATATATCTGGCCTCAGTTTACTTGAGTTTGGCATATGTAAATATTGTTAATATCAATAAAATTTTCAAACAAGAGAGAGTAAGCAAATGAAATCCAAGCACTGTTTAAACTTATTTGATTTGTTATTGAAAAGAAATGAAAATACCACTTTGAAAAACTTTGATAATCAACTAAGGGTCCATTTCAAATTACACTTTGTTATCAACCAAAACAACGACTTAAACTATTGTCTATTTGTTATGATAACTTGCTTTTTGTTAGAAATTTTGACGAGTAAATGACTTAAAATTTAAAGATAATAACCAAAACCTATATTTAACTTATGTGTGTTAATTTAAAAATAAATTCTTCATTTGTAAATATTTTCGAAAACTCGCATTCATTTCTTAATAAATAAATCTTGCATTTTGTAAATATTTTCATCCTGCGTTTGGATTTTGTGGGTAGTACCGCTGAAAACCCTCACGAGACAACACTCATTCTACTAGGGACACCCAGAGGTTTAACGGCTTGTTACATACGCTCAATGCAATCGTGCTCCCTATGAAAACGGATTTATCTTAGTTTTCCTTTATTCGAGGACGAATAAAATGATAAGTGTGGGGGTATTTGATGTGCACGTAAATGCGCATATTTTTTACCACCATATTTAATCTATTTAAATTAAATAAATGATTATATCGGGTATTTTAACTTGTTTAAACCAAAATTCATATTATTTTCAAAATCGTCACATATCCATCTTCATCCAAGGGCAAAATGGTCATTTTTGTGCATATATTAATTTAAGAAAATTTAATTAGAAATTTCTATATTATTTTATAGGAATTTGGATTCATATACAAGTGGTTTCATGAAGATACATGCATGCACAAAGACGATACAAAGGAATGGAGATGGAAATATTCAAAGGCATGATAATGGAGGACCCCACTTACCCACCTACCTTAATGTACACTTAGGAGCAAATGCACATGCTAAAAAGCCATCAAATGTTCATGCACACTTAATGGATGATTAGGGGATGCTAATGAATACTTAGCCTCCACACTTTCTCAAGGGCAATTTGGGCATTCCCCAAAAATATGAATTATGGTTTAACACTTGTGTAAATACCCCATATCTTCATGTAACTTGCTCTTCTCCCTTAATCTCTCTTAGTTTATTTAGTTCAGGCTCACAAATAAACAAGCTCTTCTCTTTCTCTTTTCATGGCTACTTAGCCATTTTTGTCTTCATGTAATTTTTCTTTTTTATGCAATTTAATACATGATCTTCTCCTTTTCTTATTTATTTCCTTTCATGTTGTAGTGTAGATCTCTTTTATTTTATGCAATTAGAATAGTTTTCTTTCATTTAGCTTTCATTATACTTTCATGTTGCAAGCTACATTTGTTAATCAAATGACAAATATGAGAGGCTAAACCCCTTCAATTTTGGGGTAATGAAGCTCTCTAATTATGTAGCTTCAACTATTTGTTAATTCATGCTCTCGTTTTGTGCTTAATGATGATAAATGAAGTGTTTTATTTGTTGTTCTTGCTTTGAATTTGATAGCCTTTATTGTTGACACCAAATAGGCTATGCTTAAACAATCACTAACACAAATGCCTCTTCATTAAAATATGATTATGGCATAAGAAAGTGATTTGAAATTAAAATTTGATGGTCTATATTTTTAATCAATAGTTAATAGGCCATACTTAAAATAGATTTCATTTTCATTGTCAAGTTTCATTAAAGTTAGTAAGTGGTTTAAGGAGTGTGTTATAGTTTGATGGCTTATGTTGGCTAATCAATAGCACAAATATGCCATACTTATGATAAGCACATCAATTAAAGCACTAATGACCATAAAAGAGAGATTATGATTTCATATGTGTTGAACTACATGATCCAGAGAGTGGATTTATTCTCTAAATTGTCACTTAACTCTTATATTTGCTTCTCTTTTCTTTTAGTTAGTTAATTCTCTAATTCTCTAGCTTAACTTTCACTCGACTTTGGTTTAATTTGATTGAATAGATTTTTTAAATCATCAATTCCCTGCAGATCGACCTGTATTCGCCACGTACTACAAGTGTACGCCGTGCGCTTGCGGTAAATTTTAATTTGAAAATTTTTGGCAAATTTCTAATCCGATAGAAATTTTGTCGACTAACAAGTTTTTGGCGCCGTTGCCGGGGAATTTGATTTGATTTTGATTTTCTATTCTTCGAATTATTAGTTTGTTTGATTTTTGTGTGTGTTTGCATTTAAAAAAAAGAAAAAAAATTGTTGTGTGTATGTTTGTTGTGTGATTTTATTTGTGTGCTTGTTTCTTGCTTTTATTTCCATTTGCATTGCATTTCTATTTTTAAAAACAAAAAAAAAGAAAACAAAGACCGAGTAGTACAGATTTCTAGGTTAGGACATTCTGGAGTTCAGGAGACAAGTTGGATGGCAGAGACGTATGGAGTATAATCCACTGTGTATTTTAGATTATATTGATAGTAGTCAGGGACAAGTTGTTATAACTGTCCAGTTTATTTGTTAATGGTTGTACTTTGATATATTGTCTGTAAATAGGCAGTTACAGCTTTTCTTATGTAAATGTTGTTATTTGATATTATATTTTGATCCACTGCGAATGTGAGATTCTGTGTTTTGTTTTTCTGTTTCTTCATCTACCTCCTTTTCTTCTTTACCCTAACAATCTGGAATTTTCGGCGTTCGATTGCTCGGCATTTCTACAGTGAACGTATTAATGTCGAAATTTCGGGGTCGAAAATTTCGGGTCGTTACATTTGAAAAAATTTCTTTTAAAAAAAGAACATTCACTATCATCCTCCTCTAATAACAAAAACATCACAGTGTATCACTTCAATCCACCACACTCTCTTCAAACTTGCCATCTACATCAACAATTCGAAAAAACTACATCTCTGCCACAATTGCACCTATCCCTCTGCCAAAACTGTGCAACATCATAATGCACAAGACCACAACACCATACTTGCTTGAACTACTCCTCACTTTGCATACAACCACCTCACCACATTCAACTGTCCCCTACCAACATTTCACATCCCTTCAAAACACTTTGCAACAGCCATAATCCCCATACAAACCAAAAACCCACTATACTATACTGTGCGCACCTACCTGATTAATACGATCACTTCAGCATCAACTTCTGGCTTCAGTTTCTACACAAAAACATCCCATATCGCTTCAGCCTGAGAACAAACTGTCAAAAGCTACCACCCTCTGCCTATCCCAATCCCTGATCATCCACGGTTGCCAACATACCATCTAACTTCAGATCACCCCAAACATCCACTGTCAACCCACATTCATACTGTCTGGTCAACAAACTGCCTCAAAATTGCCACTTCCAAAAATAACATCCTTCACCACACAATCAACAACAATGAATTACTCCAAACAACCAGAAAAAACTACTTACTGCGACGATTCCTCAGCCAGTAACCAACATCCAAATCATGACCTTCACAGAATTAGCACCACGAATTCCACACTCCTCCAAACCATAAACTTGCCCTCATTGACTTCTCTGTTACAGCCAACCAAACACCTCATCGAACAAGTTGTTTCCCTGCCATTACAGCCTTTTTCCACATTGCAAACATTGGAAGCACCCTACAACGCTTGAATCCAACATGACCACTGATTTTGAAAACTCCAAATCGCAGCCAAAATCGCCTAATCACCACCTACAATCGATCACAATCACCCCCAAAACAAATTGCTAAAATCCTAACTCCGCCATCAGTCACGACCACCTACCGAGCCTCACTCCTTCCATCAATAATCGTGAACCTAAGAAAACGATGCGACCCAAATCACTACAAGCCACCCACCGAGTATCTCTGCTCGAACCCAGAATCGCGACAAATTCATCAATTTTGGTTGTGGTATTTTAAAATTGTGAATTGAATTGAATTGAGGTCTCGTTCATTTTGAAAGAGAAGTATTGAAGTTTATGGACAGCTGTGATTTTCGTTCATTTTAAAAAATTAATTATTTTGGGCCGGGCTTGTTTATAGGCTGAGTCCATTTTTCTTATTATTTTTTTATATTGTTTTAGGTGGTTTTGTTTTAATTTTTTTTAAAAAAAAAGTCCAGCCTTTAAAAAAAAGAGAGAGTTTTCTAAATTTGTTTTGTTTAGTCTATTTTTAGTTTAGTTTTATCTTTAAAAAAAGAAGTTTTAGTTGTTTTGTTTTTAATTGTTTGTGGTGTTTTCATTTATTTTGTTTTGTTTTGTTCTCCTTTTCATCTAAAAAAACATAAAAAAACTTGTACATATCTTGTTTTTATTTTCAGGTTGCCAAAGCAGATTGGAGGAGTTGCTTGCTGTGCTTAGCTTGCCAAAAATAATAATTGCTTGCTTGCTTATAATTTTTTTATTTGCATTGTATATATCTCTTGTTTTTATTTTAGTTGCATTGTTGATTGCTTGCATTTGCATTTATATAAAAAAATCAAAATTTCAAAAACAAAACAAAAATAAAATCCATTCTAGTTGCATTGTTAATACACGTTTAATTTCTGATTTGCATTTCATTTTAGAATTTTGATTAATAATAATGATAGCTCTTAATTGTATATTGACAATTTGTCTTCTTGAACAATTTAATTTCTTGGTGTCTAGGCTACGATAGAGTAATAACCATTTATAAATATTACGGTGATTCGTAAATATTACAGTGGTTGTTCCTCTGAAGGTACTTAAACCTTCGGTTGCATTGCTACGGTGATTCGCGGTGCACTGATAAATCTTGTCCGTTACATGGCTGATAATTATCTTGTTTATCTAAGACAATTTGTGATTATACAATTTTGGGTTAACTTAGGATAAATCATTTGTAATTAACCAATGCATTCATTTAGTTGCATTAGTTCATGCATATTTTAAAAAAAACTAAAAAAAAAGTTCAAAATTCAAAACTAAAAAAAAACTGTAAATATTCCTTTTCTTTTTCTTTGAAATTTCAAAAATAAAAAAAAATTTAGAAAATCCAAAAAAAAAATTAATTATAAAACCTTTTTAAAAAAACAAAGAAAAAATTTGAAAAACCAAAAAACAAAAAAAAAATCAATTTCCCTTTTGAAAAATAAATTTGTAAATATTTTTCCTTTATAAAAAAAACCAAAAAAAAAATTCTTGAAAATGTCTGAGTTTCCTTTTCCTTACTCACTTGAATATAGTTGTGAAAATCAATATAATCCATATAACTTCACTCCAAATTCGTATTTATATTTTAGCAACAACTATTGTTCAAATGATTCGGATTTTGCACCACAAAGTTTTCAAAATGATGACCAACCCTCAAATCTTGAAAAGAGCATTTCGTCTTTACTTGAAATCTCTACACAACATAATCAAATGATAAATGATTTGTGTAATTCATATTTGGGGCAATGATTCAAATCAAAGTTTTCAAAATAATCAAAATTTGAATTCACTTCAAAATTCAAACGATTTCGAGTATAACCAATGCCAATTCAATTTCTAACTCCAAAATGAATTTCAAAATCAAAATGAAAATGTGATCCACTTTTCAAATAATTTTTGCAATGGGAATAATCTCGACTATGATGCAAGTGAAAATTTTTGTTCTCAATGAATCCAAATCGAAAATCCTCAAGATAATGATTATAAATTGGATTTTGTTGAACAAACGAACGAAATTTACGAGGATCACACGGATTCGTTGTTTGAAACTTATATGAAACAACATGAACAACAAAACCAAATCCCAATGTGTGACGAGTTAAGTAATAATCCATCTTTTACCCAAATCGACGATTTTCAAATAACAACTTTTGAAATTGATACCGAAAATCTTAACGAAGTTGTTGAAAATTTGGTGATTGACTTGGATTTAAATTCTTTTGAGGGTGAGAAACGTGATTTAAAATTTGATCTTCCTTTTTATGATTTCAAAAATTTGAATACAACAACCTTCGATTTTGAACTTGACATATGTAATGAAGTTGTTGATTATCCAACAAAGGAAGACGAATTTATTGAACACAATTTTTTTGGATATTTCGAGGATGAGTTGTTAAATTCCGATGGGGAAGGTTTAAATCATCACTTTGATTTTGAAATCAATAATTCTGAAGAATTTTTCAATGAAGAGCTTGAATTTCAATTTGGTGAAAATAAACTTGAACTTCAACCAATTGTTTTACTGACCCCAAAAATCATCGAAAATAAAACAACTCATACGATTTTTAATAAAACGACATTCGTTTTTCCAAATCAACGTTCAACTTCGAAATCTTTTACGATTTGGTTTTCCGAGCTTAAGCTATGTCTCGCATATTTGACGAGAAAAATGAATCGGTTATTGGAAGACCATTTCATTTACTTTTTGACGATATACTTTCTGATCTCGTGTAAATACCGTTAATTTTCATTTAAATCAAGGTCATGTTTTTATTTTTATTTTTTTCCCTTCCATTTGGGTGGACTATGAGGACACAGTCAAAATCAAGTGTAGGGGGGAGACTCATCTTCATTTTTAACTTTTCATGGTTTATTTTTGCGTTTTTCTTTTAAAAACTCAAAAACAAATCCCAAAAACAAATTTTCTTTTGATTTATTTTTAAAGAAACATTATAGGATAAATATATGGTTATGGTTTATTAAATTGAAATTTTTGAAAATTTATTTGTCTCAACAAAAATAAGAATGAAGTTTGATTACAAAACGATGGTTTAACTAGTATATAGGAAGGTTCATACGTGTTAATTATGAAATATTCTAATTGAAAATCTTTGTTTTAAAAAGTGGTGAATTTAAAGTAAAGGATATAACATGTTTTTTGTCATATAAGTTAAAGGGTGCTAAGATGATTTTGCGAAACTCTCTCTCTAAAAAAATAAAAAAAAAAACACAAAAAAATTCTTGTATATATGTACAATTTTTAATAAACACCTAGAGTCATGTGTTCACACTTGTGTGTTCACTCGCCATGCTCTGTACCCTTCTCACGTAAGCCCGAAAGGCAGTGCACGATCGGTATATCTAGCCTCAGTTTATCTGAGTTAGGTGTGTGTATGTAAAAAAATTCTTTTATTAATAACGCCTATAGTCGATAAGTGTTCACACTTGTGTGTTCACTCGCCACGCTCTGTATTCCCCTCACATAAGTCCGCAAGGCAGTGCACGGGTAATATATCTGGCCTCAGTTTACTTGAGTTTGGCATATGTAAATATTGTTAATATCAATAAAATTTTCAAACAAGAGAGAGTAAGCAAATGAAATCCAAGCACTGTTTAAACTTATTTGATTTGATTTGTTATTGAAAAGAAATGAAAATACCACTTTGAAAAACTTTGATAATCAACTAAGGGTCCATTTCAAATTACACTTTGTTATCAACCAAAACAACGACTTAAACTATTGTCTATTTGTTATGATAACTTGCTTTTTGTTAGAAATTTTGACGAGTAAATGACTTAAAATTTAAAGATAATAACCAAAACCTATATTTAACTTATGTGTGTTAATTTAAAAATAAATTCTTCATTTGTAAATATTTTCGAAAACTCGCATTCATTTCTTAATAAATAAATCTTGCATTTTGTAAATATTTTCATCCTGCGTTTGGATTTTGTGGGTAGTACCGCTGAAAACCCTCACGAGACAACACTCATTCTACTAGGGACACCCAGAGGTTTAACGGCTTGTTACATACGCTCAATGCAATCGTGCTCCCTATGAAAACGGATTTATCTTAGTTTTCCTTTATTCGAGGACGAATAAAATGATAAGTGTGGGGGTATTTGATGTGCACGTAAATGCACATATTTTTTACCACCATATTTAATCTATTTAAATTAAATAAATGATTATATCGGGTATTTTAACTTGTTTAAACCAAAATTCATATTAGTTTCAAAATCGTCACATATCCATCTTCATCCAAGGGCAAAATGGTCATTTTTGTGCATATATTAATTTAAGAAAATTTAATTAGAAATTTCTATATTATTTTATAGGAATTTGGATTCATATACAAGTGGTTTCATGAAGATACATGCATGCACAAAGACGATACAAAGGAATGGAGATGGAAATATTCAAAGGCATGATAATGGAGGACCCCACTTACCCACCTACCTTAATGTACACTTAGGAGCAAATGCACATGCTAAAAAGCCATCAAATGTTCATGCACACTTAATGGATGATTAGGGGATGCTAATGAATACTTAGCCTCCACACTTTCTCAAGGGCAATTTGGGCATTCTCCAAAAATATGAATTATGGTTTAACACTTGTATAAATACCCCATATCTTCATGTAACTTGCTCTTCTCCCTTAATCTCTCTTAGTTTAGTTCAGGCTCACAAATAAACAAGCTCTTCTCTTTCTCTTTTCATGGCTACTTAGCCATTTTTGTCTTCATGTAATTTTTCTTTTTTATGCAATTTAATACATGATCTTCTCCTTTTCTTGTTTATTTCCTTTCATGTTGTAGTGTAGATCTCTTTTATTTTATGCAATTAGAATAGTTTTCTTTCATTTAGCTTTCATTATACTTTCATGTTGCAAGCTACATTCGTTAATCAAATGACAAATATGAGAGGCTAAACCCCTTCAATTTTGGGGTAATGAAGCTCTCTAATTATGTAGCTTCAACTATTTGTTAATTCATGCTCTCGTTTTGTGCTTAATGATGATCAATGAAGTGTTTTATTTGTTGTTCTTGCTTTGAATTTGATAGCCTTTATTGTTGACACCAAATAGGCTATGCTTAAACAATCACTAACGCAAATGCCTCTTCATTAAAATATGATTATGGCATAAGAAAGTGATTTGAAATTAAAATTTGATGGTCTATATTTTTAATCAATAGTTAATAGGCCATACTTAAAATAGATTTCATTTTCATTGTCAAGTTTCATTAAAGTTAGTAAGTGGTTTAAGGAGTGTGTTATAGTTTGATGGCTTATGTTGGCTAATCAATAGCACAAATATGCCATACTTATGATAAGCACATCAATTAAAGCACTAATGACCATAAAAGAGAGATTATGATTTCATATGTGTTGAACTACATGATCCAGAGAGTGGATTTATTCTCTAAATTGTCACTTAACTCTTATATTTGCTTCTCTTTTCTTTTAGTTAGTTAGTTAATTCTCTAATTCTCTAGCTTAACTTTCACTCGACTTTGGTTTAATTTGATTGAATAGATTTTTTAAATCATCAATTCCCTGCGGATCGACCTGTATTCGCCACGTACTACAAGTGTACGCCGTGCGCTTGCGGTAAATTTTAATTTGAAATTTTTTGGCAAATTTCTAATCCGATAGAAATTTTGTCGACTAACAAGTTTTTGGCGCCGTTGCCGGGGAATTTGATTTGATTTTGATTTTCTATTCTTCGAATTATTAGTTTGTTTGATTTTTGTGTGTGTTTGCATTTAAAAAAAAGAAAAAAAATTGTTGTGTGTATGTTTGTTGTGTGATTTTATTTGTGTGCTTGTTTCTTGCTTTTATTTCCATTTGCATTGCATTTCTATTTTTAAAAACAAAAAAAAAGAAAACAAAGACCGAGTATTACAGATTTCTAGGTTAGGACATTCTGGAGTTCAGGAGACAAGTTGGATGGCAGAGACGTATGGAGTATAATCCGCTGTGTATTTTAGATTGTATTGATAGTAGTCAGGGACAAGTTGTTATAACTGTCCAGTTTATTTGTTAATGGTTGTACTTTGATATATTGTCTGTAAATAGGCAGTTACAGCTTTTCTTATGTAAATGTTGTTATTTGATATTATATTTTGATCCACTGCGAATGTGAGATTCTGTGTTATGTTTTTCTGTTTCTTCATCTACCTCCTTTTCTTCTTTACCCTAACAATCTGGAATTTTCGGCGTTCGATTGCTCGGCATTTCTACAGTGAACGTATTAATGTCGAAATTTCGGGGTCGAAAATTTCGGGTCGTTACATTTGAAAAATTTTCTTTTAAAAAAAGAACATTCACTATCATCCTCCTCTAATAACAAAAACATCACAGTGTATCACTTCAATCCACCACACTCTCTTCAAACTTGCCATCTACATCAACAATTCGAAAAAACTACATCTCTGCCACAATTGCACCTATCCCTCTGCCAAAACTGTGCAACATCATAATGCACAAGACCACAACACCATACTTGCTTGAACTACTCCTCACTTTGCATACAACCACCTCACCACATTCAACTGTCCCCTACCAACATTTCACATCCCTTCAAAACACTTTGCAACAGCCATAATCCCCATACAAACCAAAAACCCACTATACTATACTGTGCGCACCTACCTGATTAATACGATCACTTCAGCATCAACTTCTGGCTTCAGTTTCTACACAAAAACATCCCATATCGCTTCAGCCTGAGAACAAACTGTCAAAAGCTACCACCCTCTGCCTATCCCAATCCCTGATCATCCACGGTTGCCAACATACCATCTAACTTCAGATCACCCCAAACATCCACTGTCAACCCACATTCATACTGTCTGGTCAACAAACTGCCTCAAAATTGCCACTTCCAGAAATAACATCCTTCACCACACAATCAACAACAATGAATTACTCCAAACAACCAGAAAAAAATACTTACTGCGACGATTCCTCAGCCAGTAACCAACATCCAAATCACGACCTTCACAGAATTAGCACCACGAATTCCACACTCCTCCAAACCATAAACTTGCCCTCATTGACTGCTCTGTTACAGCCAACCAAACACCTCATCGAACAAGTTGTTTCCCTGCCATTACAGCCTTTTTCCACACTGCAAACATTGGAAGCACCCTACAACGCCTGAATCCAACATGACCACTGATTTTGAAAACTCCAAATCGCAGCCAAAATCACCTAATCACCACCTACAATCGATCACAATCACCCCCAAAACAAATTGCTAAAATCCTAACTCCGCCATCAGTCACGACCACCTACCGAGCCTCACTCCTTCCATCAATAATCGTGAACCTAAGAAAACGATGCGACCCAAATCACTACAAGCCACCCACCGAGTATCTCTGCTCGAACCCAGAATCGCGACAAATTCATCAATTTTGGTTGTGGTATTTTAAAATTGTGAATTGAATTGAATTGAGGTCTCGTTCATTTTTAAAGAGAAGTATTGAAGTTTATGGACAGCTGTGATTTTCGTTCATTTTAAAAAATTAATTATTTTGGGCCGGGCTTGTTTATAGGCTGAGTCCATTTTTCTTATTATTTTTTTATATTGTTTTAGGTGGTTTTGTTTTAATTTTTTTTATAAAAAAAGTCCAGCCTTTAAAAAAAAAGAGAGTTTTCTAAATTTGTTTTGTTTAGTCTATTTTTAGTTTAGTTTTATCTTTAAAAAAAGAAGTTTTAGTTGTTTTGTTTTTAATTGTTTGTGGTGTTTTCATTTATTTTGTTTTGTTTTGTTCTCCTTTTCATCTAAAAAAACATAAAAAAAACTTGTACATATCTTGTTTTTATTTTCAGGTTGCCAAAGCAGATTGGAGGAGTTGCTTGCTGTGCTTAGCTTGCCAAAAATAATAATTGCTTGCTTGCTTATAATTTTTTTATTTGCATTGTATATATCTCTTGTTTTTATTTTAGTTGCATTGTTGATTGCTTGCATTTGCATTTATATAAAAAAATCAAAATTTCAAAAACAAAACAAAAATAAAATCCATTCTAGTTGCATTGTTAATACACGTTTAATTTCTGATTTGCATTTCATTTTAGAATTTTGATTAATAATAATGATAGCTCTTAATTGTATATTGACAATTTGTCTTCTTGAACAATTTAATTTCTTGGTGTCTAGGCTACGATAGAGTAATAACCATTTATAAATATTACGGTGATTCGTAAATATTACAGTGGTTGTTCCTCTGAAGGTACTTAAACCTTCGGTTGCATTGCTACGGTGATTCGCGGTGCACTGATAAATCTTGTCCGTTACATGGCTGATAATTATCTTGTTTATCTAAGACAATTTGTGATTATACAATTTTGGGTTAACTTAGGATAAATCATTTGTAATTAACCAATGCATTCATTTAGTTGCATTAGTTCATGCATATTTTAAAAAAACTAAAAAAAAAGTTCAAAATTCAAAACTAAAAAAAAACTGTAAATATTCCTTTTCTTTTTCTTTGAAATTTCAAAAAAAAAAAAATTTTAGAAAATCCAAAAAAAAATTAATTATAAAACCTTTTTAAAAAAACAAAGAAAAAATTTGAAAAACCAAAAAACAAAAAAAATCAATTTCCCTTTTGAAAAATAAATTTGTAAATATTTTTCCTTTATAAAAAAAACCAAAAAAAAAATTCTTGAAAATGTCTGAGTTTCCTTTTCCTTACTCACTTGAATATAGTTGTGAAAATCAATATAATCCATATAACTTCACTCCAAATTCGTATTTATATTTTAGCAACAACTATTGTTCAAATGATTCGGATTTTGCACCACAAAGTTTTCAAAATGATGACCAACCCTCAAATCTTGAAAAGAGCATTTCGTCTTTACTTGAAATCTCTACACAACATAATCAAATGATAAATGATTTGTGTAATTCATATTTGGGGCAATGATTCAAATCAAAGTTTTCAAAATAATCAAAATTTGAATTCACTTCAAAATTCAAACGATTTCGAGTATAACCAATGCCAATTCAATTTCTAACTCCAAAATGAATTTCAAAATCAAAATGAAAATGTGATCCACTTTTCAAATAATTTTTGCAATGGGAATAATCTCGACTATGATGCAAGTGAAATTTTTTGTTCTCAATGAATCCAAATCGAAAATCCTCAAGATAATGATTATAAATTGGATTTTGTTGAACAAACGAACGAAATTTACGAGGATCACGCGGATTCGTTGTTTGAAACTTATATGAAACAACATGAACAACAAAACCAAATCCCAATGTGTGACGAGTTAAGTAATAATCCATCTTTTACCCAAATCGACGATTTTCAAATAACAACTTTTGAAATTGATACCGAAAATCTTAACGAAGTTGTTGAAAATTTGGTGATTGACTTGGATTTAAATTCTTTTGAGGGTGAGAAACGTGATTTAAAATTTGATCTTCCTTTTTATGATTTCAAAAATTTGAATACAACAACCTTCGATTTTGAACTTGACATATGTAATGAAGTTGTTGATTATCCAACAAAGGAAGACGAATTTATTGAACACAATTTTTTTGGATATTTCGAGGATGAGTTGTTAAATTCCGATGGGGAAGGTTTAAATCATCACTTTGATTTTGAAATCAATAATTCTGAAGAATTTTTCAATGAAGAGCTTGAATTTCAATTTGGTGAAAATAAACTTGAACTTCAACCAATTGTTTTACTGACCCCAAAAATCATCGAAAATAAAACAACTCATACGATTTTTAATAAAACGACATTCGTTTTTCCAAATCAACGTTCAACTTCGAAATCTTTTACGATTTGGTTTTCCGAGCTTAAGCTATGTCTCGCATATTTGACGAGAAAAATGAATCGGTTATTGGAAGACCATTTCATTTACTTTTTGACGATATACTTTCTGATCTCGTGTAAATACCGTTAATTTTCATTTAAATCAAGGTCATGTTTTTATTTTTATTTTTTTCCCTTCCATTTGGGTGGACTATGAGGACACAGTCAAAATCAAGTGTAGGGGGGAGACTCATCTTCATTTTTAACTTTTCATGGTTTATTTTTGCGTTTTTCTTTTAAAAACTCAAAAAAAAATCCCAAAAACAAATTTTCTTTTGATTTATTTTTAAAGAAACATTATAGGATAAATATATGGTTATGGTTTATTAAATTGAAATTTTTGAAAATTTATTTGTCTCAACAAAAATAAGAATGAAGTTTGATTACAAAACGATGGTTTAACTAGTATATAGGAAGGTTCATACGTGTTAATTATGAAATATTCTAATTGAAAATCTTTGTTTTAAAAAGTGGTGAATTTAAAGTAAAGGATATAACATGTTTTTTGTCTTATAAGTTAAAGGGTGCTAAGATGATTTTGCGAAACTCTCTCTCTAAAAAAATAAAAACAAAACAC
This sequence comes from Allium fistulosum, assembly GCA_030737815.1. NCBI lineage: Eukaryota > Viridiplantae > Streptophyta > Magnoliopsida > Asparagales > Amaryllidaceae > Allium > Allium fistulosum. The sequence goes on from CM060903.1 coordinate 261,552,870, forward strand.
AAAAAAAATTCTTGTATATATGTACAATTTTTAATAAACACCTAGAGTCATGTGTTCACACTTGTGTGTTCACTCGCCATGCTCTGTACCCTTCTCACGTAAGCCCGAAAGGCAATGCACGATCGGTATATCTAGCCTCAGTTTATCTGAGTTAGGTGTGTGTATGTAAAAAAATTCTTTTATTAATAACGCCTATAGTCGATAAGTGTTCACACTTGTGTGTTCACTCGCCACGCTCTGTATTCCCCTCACATAAGTCCGCAAGGCAGTGCACGGGTAATATATCTGGCCTCAGTTTACTTGAGTTTGGCATATGTAAATATTGTTAATATCAATAAAATTTTCAAACAAGAGAGAGTAAGCAAATGAAATCCAAGCACTGTTTAAACTTATTTGATTTGATTTGTTATTGAAAAGAAATGAAAATACCACTTTGAAAAACTTTGATAATCAACTAAGGGTCCATTTCAAATTACACTTTGTTATCAACCAAAACAACGACTTAAACTATTGTCTATTTGTTATGATAACTTGCTTTTTGTTAGAAATTTTGACGAGTAAATGACTTAAAATTTAAAGATAATAACCAAAACCTATATTTAACTTATGTGTGTTAATTTAAAAATAAATTCTTCATTTGTAAATATTTTCGAAAACTCGCATTCATTTCTTAATAAATAAATCTTGCATTTTGTAAATATTTTCATCCTGCGTTTGGATTTTGTGGGTAGTACCGCTGAAAACCCTCACGAGACAACACTCATTCTACTGGGGACACCCAGAGGTTTAACGGCTTGTTACATATGCTCAATGCAATCGTGCTCCCTATGAAAACGGATTTATCTTAGTTTTCCTTTATTCGAGGACGAATAAAATGATAAGTGTGGGGGTATTTGATGTGCACGTAAATGCGCATATTTTTTACCACCATATTTAATCTATTTAAATTAAATAAATGATTATATCGGGTATTTTAACTTGTTTAAACCAAAATTCATATTATTTTCAAAATCGTCACATATCCATCTTCATCCAAGGGCAAAATGGTCATTTTTGTGCATATATTAATTTAAGAAAATTTAATTAGAAATTTCTATATTATTTTATAGGAATTTGGATTCATATACAAGTGGTTTCATGAAGATACATGCATGCACAAAGACGATACAAAGGAATGGAGATGGAAATATTCAAAGGCATGATAATGGAGGACCCCACTTACCCACCTACCTTAATGTACACTTAGGAGCAAATGCACATGCTAAAAAGCCATCAAATGTTCATGCACACTTAATGGATGATTAGGGGATGCTAATGAATACTTAGCCTCCACACTTTCTCAAGGGCAATTTGGGCATTCCCCAAAAATATGAATTATGGTTTAACACTTGTATAAATACCCCATATCTTCATGTAACTTGCTCTTCTCCCTTAATCTCTCTTAGTTTAGTTCAGGCTCACAAATAAACAAGCTCTTCTCTTTCTCTTTTCATGGCTACTTAGCCATTTTTGTCTTCATGTAATTTTTCTTTTTTATGCAATTTAATACATGATCTTCTCCTTTTCTTGTGTATTTCCTTTCATGTTGTAGTGTAGATCTCTTTTATTTTATGCAATTAGAATAGTTTTCTTTCATTTAGCTTTCATTATACTTTCATGTTGCAAGCTACATTCGTTAATCAAATGACAAATATGAGAGGCTAAACCCCTTCAATTTTGGGGTAATGAAGCTCTCTAATTATGTAGCTTCAACTATTTGTTAATTCATGCTCTCGTTTTGTGCTTAATGATGATCAATGAAGTGTTTTATTTGTTGTTCTTGCTTTGAATTTGATAGCCTTTATTGTTGACACCAAATAGGCTATGCTTAAACAATCACTAACGCAAATGCCTCTTCATTAAAATATGATTATGGCATAAGAAAGTGATTTGAAATTAAAATTTGATGGTCTATATTTTTAATCAATAGTTAATAGGCCATACTTAAAATAGATTTCATTTTCATTGTCAAGTTTCATTAAAGTTAGTAAGTGGTTTAAGGAGTGTGTTATAGTTTGATGGCTTATGTTGGCTAATCAATAGCACAAATATGCCATACTTATGATAAGCACATCAATTAAAGCACTAATGACCATAAAAGAGAGATTATGATTTCATATGTGTTGAACTACATGATCCAGAGAGTGGATTTATTCTCTAAATTGTCACTTAACTCTTATATTTGCTTCTCTTTTCTTTTAGTTAGTTAGTTAATTCTCTAATTCTCTAGCTTAACTTTCACTCGACTTTGGTTTAATTTGATTGAATAGATTTTTTAAATCATCAATTCCCTGCGGATCGACCTGTATTCGCCACGTACTACAAGTGTACGCCGTGCGCTTGCGGTAAATTTTAATTTGAAATTTTTTGGTAAATTTCTAATCCGATAGAAATTTTGTCGATTAACAAAACACGAAAATTATATGGTGCAGTTACCGTCGAGGGTGCTATACTGCATGTGAATTTTGTTTCGTTCTTTTAGGATAACCGATAAGGAATCTGTCCACTAACGGTTAGGAGGCGATCTATGTTCTTATCTGTCTGTTTATTTCTTAAAGACCGGGGTCGAGTTTATCGAAAATTTCTAAAAGTTGTTTCGAAGAGACTGGGATTTAATATATTATCCAAAAACCACTTCGATCCAACTCAAGCATTTCGAACTGAAGACATCTTGAAGAATATGGAATCGAAGATGGGGATTTGAAGTGCAAGGGCTATTTGCTACTAACTCTGAAGGTGATTCCAAAATGGTTGCAGTGGAGGTAGTGCCTTCGGTTTCGCTCAAACCCATAACAAACTTGTATGGATGAATGTTGGAACTGCATTGCTGCTTGGAGGGCAGTGTTAGCATTCTGAATTTGTTGCTATATAAAAAGGTAATCGTAGCCTCAGGCCTCACCAATCGGGAATGACTAAAACATGGGAGATGTAGTAGGGCATGTGGGTTGCACTTATTAGGGTATGTCATCACCAAATCTAGAATCGATATTTAACTCGTTTTTGTATGTTTCAGTACGGTTGTTGATCCCAACCGTGGTGGTGATGTATTCAGTACTATCCAGCAAAGGGTAGGCCAGTCCTGCGTTGGCAGGGAATCCCGGTGAGGTTCTCGGTGTGTTTATCTAGAGATGCACTATAGCGGGCGTTATCTCAGTGGCCCAGTCATTGTATGGAATCCATTATCCAATAAGTGTCGAACGTTTTTAGTTGCACCCAAATATGTTGGAATGTGAGATGCAAGCATTTCAGCTATGTTCTATATTTACATTCAAAACCCTAGGCATTATCATAATATCACTAGATTTTCAATAAAAAGTGTTTTGGTTATCGTAAGATAAAAACCCGTCTGTTTTTATGTGCGGCGTGTTCTTACGAGAAATCTCTGATTTAGAAGGGTTTTAAGAATAATAATTAAGTTGTTTGAGTTTACTCACACCAAACCCATGTCTGACCCGGAGTTTTATTTTCTTTTCCCAAAACTCTTTGGTGCTCAAATTTTTATGGGCAGCCAAGTAGTTCAGGTTTTCCCACGGATGCATTTTGGTGGATCTTGGAGCATGAGGCTTCATCGATAGCTAGTTATTATCTTGTTCCGCTGTATTCTATGTATCTTCTATCGGTTAGGTAGGGACAGGCTGCTATAACTATTCAAGGGTAGAATTTCATTAGTATGACTCTGATGTATTATTTTTAAAATGACTTTGTAAAGTATTATGTTGATTAATATATATTATTCTGTTGCGTTGTGAGATTCTGGGATTGTTTAGTTTCTTCTTATCTTCTATCTCCTTTCTTTCCCATAACAATCTGCCTTTCCGACACTTAGTTGTTCGGCACATCAATACTGTGGATGTATTAGTGTCGACTTTTGGGGTTCGAAAAGGCGGGTCATTACAGCGTGGTATTAGAGTGCAAGGTTAAGCGAGAACCTTGGTTTTGGTGGGGCAACACATTAAGAGATAAGGTAATGGAATGCCTTATTATGAGTTTAAGTGTGTGTGCGTGTGTGTATAAGAGCGCGTATTTGTTAGTGATATAAAAATGTTTTATATTGTGTTGATTGATCTGTTGAGTTGCTTATGGATTCTGGTAAATACGAGTAGTTAACGTTATTGATAGGGATCTCTAAACACTTGAATAAGGCCATCCGTCATATTATTTTTTTGAAATTAGATAAATGAAATAATTTTACGTAGAAATATATTTTGTATATAAAGAATGATTTCAGAAATGGTATAGTATTTTGAGGTATTGTTGTTTAGGAGACAATAATATTCTATTATTAGCATTTAGGATTTGTTTAGTCATGCTCGTCCGGTTTGGGCATTGACTATTGTTAGTGTGTGTATCTAGCTTTACTTTTTAAGATTTGGGTTGGGTAAGTAGAAATAGGGATAACATTGAACCGAACACCTTATGAACTAAGTTTCACAATTTGACTATAATGCGTTTGATTGATAATGTGGGGTTAAATTTGATTTAATAAAAGATGTTTATTAAAAGCTATAATATTTAAAATAAATATTTGGAAAATGTTTTACAAAAGTTGATTTATAAAATGGATTTATAGGAATGTGTCTTGGATTAAAAAGAATTTAAGTTGAAAACTTGAAAAACATGAATCCCGAGGCTTTTGGAAAATGGATTTCAAGGTTTTGAAAGGTAATATAGTATTATTTCAAAGCTATTTTGGTTAAAGAATAAATTTTGGGGATGAGAATGTTAAGTAAGAAGTGTTTTCTTTGGATTAGTTTGGAAAAATGAGTCTTGATTGTTTTGTGATGATCTAGATAATCTTCTAAGTGATGATTGGATGTTTGCCTAAGTGAACGTTGTGGGGTACTTAGTAAATTATTCTCTTTATCATTGTATAATCGAAACAAGTTCAAACCCAAATGAGCCTTAAGCAAGTTGGTAATAAAATGTTTGTTCAAAAAATGAAATGTATTGTTTCAAAAATGGGATTTTGAAATAGAAGTAATATTTTTAAGTTAACAAGTTCGAGTGGCTCGAAAATTACTTAAAATTGTAGAAGAGATGTGTTTGGAAGGTAAACACTTCTCTTGAGTATTACCCTTCTTAGTAAGGGAGTGTATGATACTGTTTGGTAGTACCCAGTTTCTTAGTATCATTTTGGAGTTACTCGGGCTATATATTTATATATATATATTCTATGATTAAAATATGTAAAAGCTTCAATTCATAAAGTTTTTAAATAAGACCGGATATTTGGATCTTGAGTTTTCTTAGGGAAATAAATGCAAAATGGAATAGTTGGATCAAATATTGGTATATACTCTTAGGATGTGGTGGAGTAGTATCCAAGTTGAACCTAAGTTAAGTTTTATGAAATGTTTTCATAAATAATTTAGTGGAAATAGAATCGGTATTAGGGAGAACCAATTAAAGAAGTGCGTAGGTTGGACGTAAATCATCTCTCATTTCCATATAGTTTGATCTAAGATTTGAGTACATGGCTATGAGGTATTTCACGCGATTACGGATAAGGATCTATTACTCGATTTTTGACGGTGAGCAATTAATGTGGATTCATGGTATGGGACCAGTGTTTTCTATCATAGTTACAATTATGTAAGGAGAACGGAGGTTCCTAATCAGCGAGCCTGATCGGGGTCCGCACTAGGAAATCGAGTGAGCGATACTAGTTTGGAAGTGAAGTAATGTACTCGAGTAGTGATCAAATCATATTTTTGTATAGGAATGATCTATGCACATCATACGAACTGATTTATAGTGCTAAGTGTTTTCTGGGTTAGGTTGAGGTGTAATTTCGGGGACGAAATTCTTTTAGGGGAGAGAGTGCAACGACCCGGAATTTCACTTCTTTGATTTACGAATATTTAAATAGTTTCAAATATCGGTTTTATAATGAAAATAAAACTCTTTTGGATAATATTTAATGATGGTGAAATCATCCTCAAATTTTATTTACATAAATATTTAGTTTGAAGAAAAATCGAAAATGGGATAGGAATTTGTTTTTCGAATTTTCGACTTTTCATCGAATAAAAGATGTCGAAAAACATTGTGCACATTTGAGTTAAATATTTACTTTCATTTATAAATAAAGCAGCATTAATACATACATACATACATACATACATACGTACGTACGTACCTATATACGTATATATGTTTATATATGAGATGACATTTTACGAAAGGTTTAATTATGATTAAAAATAAAAATAAATAAATGTAAAGTGAAACATATAAAAACATTTAGTATAAGAAGTACTTACGCATGTTGGAACATGATGTGAAGGGGGGAGGGATACAAAGTGGTGGGAAAAATTTAAGGGTGGAGGAAGGACATAGTGAGGTGGAGCAAGGGGAGTGGAGGGCAAAGTATAAGATCATTTTGGTAATTCACCTTATTAACATTTTATAAAAACCATTTTTCATAATTTTTATTTCATTTTCTCGTTCTGATCTTCACTTTTCAAAACTTCCTGAGACTTTGAACAAACTTTCATGACTTCCTATTTTAAAATTATAAAATTTAAATACAAAAAATTATTTTGTTTTAAATGCTTTCAAACCTTGTTTTGAAACTCTTTCTTTTCCATTTTTCCTCCCATTTCATTCAGCCATAACTTCCTCCCAACTACTCCAAATCAAGATTTTATTTTTTTCAAACCATATAGAATTTCAGTGGCTACAACTTTAAATCACACACATTTTCAAATTTCGAATATTTTTTATGTCAAAATTGCATTTTTTTCTGATTCATTTTTGGATTTATATTATCAAGGCCGAAAATACTACTGCTTTTGATCATATCTCCCTCAAAACAAATAGAAATTAAGTGATTCTTTTTTTCAAATTGTAGAGAAAAGAATTTTATAGAAATTTTCTATTTATGACTTGTAGAATTTTTGAAAGTGGATGGCCAAAAAACGAGGAGAAAATGACTCAATTTCGAGTGGTTTTCCAAGCTTCGTAAGTCTAAAGCATTTCAAGTTCTAAAAAGTTTTGGTGAGTAAACATTAGTTTAAAGTTAAAAATTATTAGCTTGAAATAAATGATGTATATTTGCTATATGATGTATGTTGGCTTATGTTCGGTATGTTGGATATTTTGATTATGGTTTATAGAGATGGTAAAAGTGGACTCGAATTGAAGTCCACTTTGTTTGGTTTGAAGTTGTGAACTTGGATGTGATATAGTATGTGAACATGAGATCTGTTGTTTAAGTGGATTTGGTTATGATATTGTAAGTGTATTTGGTATGATGATTGGTGACAAACTAGTTTTGCAAAGTTGTTAAGCAAGATTCATGTCCCTTGGAACTTTGTTTATTTGTTTAAATTTTTAAAAAGTTAAAGTTTTTTAATTTGTTATGGTTTTTCAAATCTTTTACTTTAGTTAAGTTTAAAAAAAATAGTTAGTAAACTTTAAGGTAAAGTTTCAAAAGGAAAGATATAAGCAAGTTGAGATTACGAGTATCCGTAGCGATAGTTGCTATGGATGAAGTTTCGTTTAAAAATCCGATTTTTGCTAAATTTGGTTTTATTAACTTAAAGTATTTGAAATTTTTTTGTAAACTTAGTAATGATATTTTATAAAGTTAATGATTAAATTTTTATTAATTAAGTTTAAATAATTGATATTTAATTAAGATTAAAAGGGTTTATTAATTATAATTAAGTAAAGATTAGTTTTTATTATCTTTTAAAGATAAGGTTAATTATAATTAATTATTAATTAAGCAAGATTAATTTTTAATTAAATATAATTTATGTATATGATTTATTTTTAATTAATTATTAATTAACTATAAGGTTAATTATCTAAATAAATCAACTGTTAATGTTTAATTAATCAAGGTTTTAATTTAAAATAAATTATTTATTTAAAGTTTAATTTATTAATTTAATTTTAATTGAAGGTTATTTTATTAATTAAACGAGATTAATTAATATTTAATTTTTAATGAAGGTTTAAATTATTATTTAATAACTAATAAAGGATTAATTAAGGGTTTAATTTATAGATAAATTATTTATGAAAGGTTCAATTAATTATTAATTTATAATTAAATTAAGTTCAAATTTAATAAAGATTAATTATGATTTCATAAGAGTTTATCTTGTAATTAATCATTTTAAAGGATATTTTTAGTTTTAAATCCTTTGTCTCCAAGAATCAAATTGTTTTTTCAAATGTGGGTATTATTAAGTAGACAAATGCCTATGAATAAGTTATAAACTGATTGTTTGATTGTGTGGACATTTGATAGCAGAATAAATCCCCGTTCTACTATAAATTGATTGTTTGATTGTATGAATATCTATTAGCAGAATAAATTCCCGCTCTACTATAATGTAGTTGATTTGATTGTTATGGACATATATTAGCACAATAAATTCTCGTTTTGCTGTAGGTTGATTGTTGATTGTGTGGACATATGTTAGCAAAATATATCCCCATTCTGATATAAGTTAATTGTTTAAATGTTGGACATCTATTCAGCAGGATGAATCACCATCCTGCTATTATATTATTTTTACATGTATATGCTAGTTGAGTTGTATTGACATGTTATTCCCTGATTTGGATATGAAGTGTATTTACATATTTGATGACTTATGTAAATAAATTGTTGAATGACATGAAAGTGAAATTGAAACGAAATGGTAACTTAAATAAGTACCACTGGGATTGCTAAGCTTCTTTTTGAAATCATAAAGTATGGCTTTAAATTAGCTCTAATTCTTTAATCGGTTTCGGGTTTTAAAGTTTATAAATGATTTTCAAGTTATATAATTGTTTTATAAAAGTATTTATAAATAATAACTTGTTTATAAAAAGGATTTTACTAAATAAAAAGGTTTTTTAAAGTGATTTAAAATGATTTTTTGTAAATGATATTTTGTAATGTCAAAGATATTTTATAAAGGAAATTTTATAAATTGTTTTATACATGGAAAGGGATTTTATAAATAAATTTAGAGATTTTAAAAAGAAGTTTAAATGTAGTTTGAAGACTTATAAGGAGGTTTGAAATTTGAAGTGAACTTACAAAAAGAATTTTTATAAGGGATAAGTGAATGAGTTTTATAAAGTGAATGGTTTAATAGTAAGTGATGTTTTGAAAAGGGAATTTCTTGGCCATTTAATATGGAATTTGAAAAGAAGGAAACTTTTGTAAAAGTTTGGTAGATATACTTGTACCGCTAAGATAAGTATAATTGTTTCCCAATTATAAAGAGAAAGCAAGAGTTTTGGAAATAGTGTTATGTAAAGATCTTTTGAACAAATTTTATAAAGTGATTTTTATTAATTAAAGATTAATTAATCAAGCTTAATGGATCCCATGTGGAATTAAATCAATGTTGAATAATTGTTTATTTGATAGTTAAATAACTAACTATCAAACGTAACTTTAGAATTATCTAGGAGAAACATGGAAATTATATGGTACAGTTACGTTTCGGTGGTTCTACACTGTACATGTAAATTCATTTCGTTCTTCTAGGATAAACAATGAGGAAATCTGTCCACTAACGGTTAGGAGGTGATCTCCATTCTTATCTTTGTCTGTTTATTTCCTAAAGAACTGGGGTTGAGTTTAACGGAAATTATCAAAAGTTATTTCAAAGAGACCGAGATCAGATATGTTATCCGAAAACCACTTCGATCCAACTCAAGTGTTTCGAACTGAAGACATCTTAAAGTGTATGGAAGCAAAGACAGAGATTTGAAGTGCAAGGGCTATTTACCACTAACCTTGAGGGTGATTCCAAAATGGGTGTAGTGGAGGTAGTGCCTTCGGTTTTGTTCAGACTAAGAACGAACTTGTATGGATGAATGTTGGCACTGCATTACTGCTTGGAGGGCAGTGTTAGCATTCCAAAATGGTTGCTATATAAAAAGGTAATGGTAGCCTCAGGCCTTATCAACTGGGAATGACTAAAATAGAGAGATGTAGTAGGGCCATGTGGGTCGCACCTATTAGGGTATGTCATTACCAAATCTAGAATCGATATTTGACCCATTTTTGTATGCTTCGGTACGGTCGTTGATCCCAACTGTGGCGGTGATGTATTTGGTACTATCCAGCAAGTGGTGGGCCAGTCCTGCATTAGCAGGGAATCCAGGCGAAGTTCTCGGTGTGTTTATCTGGAGATGCACTGTGGCGAGCGGTACCCTAGTAGTTCAGTCATTGTATGGAATCCATTCTCTAATAAGTGCCTTACGTTTTTAGTTACCCAAATATGTTGAAATGTAAGATGCAAGCATTTTAGCTCTGTTCTATATTTACTTTCAAAACCCTAGACAATATCATAACATCACTGGATTTTCTATAAAAAGTGTTTTGGTTATCGTTAGGTAAAAACCATCCGTGTTTATGTGCGGTGTGGTCTTACGAGATACCTTTGATTTTAGAAGGGTTTTAAACATAAAAATTCAGTTGTTTGAGTTTACTCACACCAGACCCATGTCTGACCAGAAGTTTTATTTTCTTTCCCTAAAACTCTTGGGTGCTCAAATTTTTATGGGCAGCTAAGTAGTTTAGGTTTTCCCATGGGTGCATTTTGGAGGAGCTTGGAGCAGGAGGCTCATTGATAGCTAGTTATTATCTTGTTTCCGTTGTATTATATGTGTCTTATATCGGTTAGGTAGGGACAGGCTGTTATAACTGTCCAAGGGTAGAATTGTATTAGTAACTCTGATGTATTATTTTTTAAATGACTTTGTATAGTATTATGTTGATTAATATATATTATTCCGTTGCATTCTGAGATTCTGTGATTGTTTAGTTTCTTCTTATCTTGTATCTCGTTTCTTTTCCCTAACAATCTATCTTTCCAGCACTTAGTTGTTCGGCACCTGAATACTGTGCATGTATTAGTGTCGACTTCTGGGGTTTTAAAAGGTGGGTCGTTACAAAACATGTCGGTGTCGACATGATTTATGAGTTGAATATAAATTTCGTACTTAGAATATTTCTAAGCCTACGCCTTCATTACAAATATTTCATATTTATTGCCTATTTCAATATAATCCTCTAGCCACCATCAATCATAACCACCTCGATGCTGCCATCAATCACTCCAACGCCACCGTGATCTTACTGCCACCCTCATCCGGTTCATTGAAATTAAGTCAACATCGACTTTTCATTACATCCCCCCCAAGATCGTGGCATTGAATCTAGGTAAGCTTCAACGCCGTCCTAGGCATTGCCATCGCTATTATCTCATTGTCGTTATCATTGCCGACATTGAGTTATGGTGTTGATTCGCATTCAATTCAAATTCATCTTCCTATTTTTCCATGGCCGACTTGAAATGACGACACCAAAATTCACTCAAAGTTGACTCTAAGTTTTTACGGGCCTGACTCTGAGTTTTCTCTTGTTGATTGCTTGGTGTCCACTTCAGCTACTTAAGGCCTTAGCTTAGAGTTTATCCAAGGCGAAACATTCTGGTTTGTTTTTTAACAAATCTTAAATAAGTGAAAAGGTGGGTGATCCAGTTTCGTCGAAATTCCATTGAGTACGGATATGCAACTTAGTTTCAATGGGACAGTTTCAAAAAATAGTCACAACAAACAGACATTGGCGTCTCACACAATCATTAGCCAACATTTCGAGTCATAAATCACATTTCTTCAGTCCTGCAAAGAAACTCTATGTCACTCTAGACAATGACCCCATTATTATATATTCTATGATAACACGTAAAATCTGATACATGATACCGTAGCTTGATGGAGCTCGTTAATCAGCACGAATGGGCTATGTAGATAGTGTTTTCGCATACACTTTTTCATGGTCACATGACAAACACTACATAGATTAACACTTCGTTCTGCCCTGGTTAATGTGTAGAATCTGATTAGTCAACACACATCGACATAAGTAGGACTCTATACATCGTCTGTGCGGGTTTTAATCAAAATAAAACATACCCGACCACGTTCATCATCAAGTTTTTTAGTTTAAAATGGTTGATCCCAGATGATCTTCACATATCCGGACCATGCTAGCCTTTCCACACATTCAGAGGCAGGCTCATATACTGCCCAAGCATCTACGTCTACTCCATCAGAAGCAAGACGTTCGATTACACAAGAGCTTCAACTTGAATCTATTCCAATAGCTCAGCCTCATGGCCCTGCCCCTCGAAGGGAGGACCTGCCTGTTCTCATGGTCTTGGATAACCCTCCAAATTAAACACCTCCTAAACTATCTGCCAAGGAACTCATGGTTACCTACATCAAGCATGAGATCCTCGAAGATGAGGTTTTTTTCCTGAACTACACCGAAGGACTCATCTTCCGCTAGTAGGCTACACTAAATGCAATAAATATATGTGGCTCTCATGGGCTATACCCCATTTAATGAATTTCAAAATTTCTTCCTGCAAGAGCTCGAGCTAACTACAACCCAGCTGCACCTAAATGGCTATGCCCTATTGAGTTCTCTTTATATTATACTCACGATGCACCTAGATCTCTTCCTTTCCTTTGAAGAGCACACTTATCTACTTAGCTTCAAAAAGAGAAGACGTACCCCCTTCATTACTAGTAGTTGAAGGTGTCAATTGCTGCAAGATTGTTCAAGGGGTCCATAACACGCAAAGCAATTTCAAAGGTGAATATTTCTTTTCAATGCTCTATAGCTTCAACCATCTCTGGCTGTCCAGCCGTAAGTTTCTTCCTTCGATGCCTTCCTTACACTTAGACTTTCTTCACCCAAGCGTCTAACATTCTTTCCATATCTCTATAGAATTTCTTGGAATGAGTCCCAACTATAGATCTGGTGGATATGTTTACATTCCTAAAGAGGATCTATCTGTATTTGAGAAAAACTTCTTACCTCCTCACAAATACTTTGACTGTGACAGTTTCAACTACTCTACAATAGAAGGAACATCATTGCCAATCCAGTTCCTACCAAAGTGACTTGAGCAGTTATTAGTCCTTCTACTCCGTCCAAGATTCCGATGATGATGAAGAAAGGAGTGAAGAAGGCCTGGAGTTTAGGAAAATAATAGAGAAGAAGATGACAAAGGAGTAGAAAACTTAAGCGAGGAAGCGATATGAAGAGGAGATAATGTAGAAGAAGGCATGGATGAAGTAATAGATGAAGGAGAGTAAGAAGGAAAGGATAAGGAAGATAAAGACGAGGTTTACGATGTTGATGGAGATAGGTCATTCGAGAGACATCTCCAGATGGCACCACGATCAATTCGCCTCCTAGGCCAAAATGATTGGTGATCAAACCATTCCAGGTTGTACTCAAACCATTCCATAGTCCCATCAAAGAGTCGACTCCTCTAGTGGGTACATATGAAAACATCTTTGATTCTCTAAGTGATCTTGGGTACCTCTCCGACTCCTCTTTCGTTGGGCTAAATTTCAAAAAAAACTTAAATACCAGCCCCCATGAAATCAGCTTCCCTTATAATGATATTCTCCAAACCGTTGAGGTGACATGACTACATCTCTATGACACCTTAAACATGGTTCGCAAGGTACCTATGGTGTGCCAATACTTCATGCCCTCCTAGGATTACAGGAACTAACACTCCGCACATGTTCTTAATCCATCAATTCAATTTTGATACAATCTATTTTCCTTTAAGGTACAATATGAAGACACAGCCGTATCGAAAGGTTTAAAGAACGCACTGTCCAACACTGAACCCAGACTCCGGGACCCTTCTACTATGAATCAAGAAGGAAAGGCTAAGGCATAGTGATCAAGAATGGTGCAATACCAAGGAAAGATGACACTATCATGATGAAAAAAGAGAATCATATGACTACTACAGGTGCAACTTCGACTCCCATCATCAACAACACTCATATTCCCAGTCTTTCGAGCATCGACCATCCTCCCACAAGGAACTTCCTTTATCTTCTTGACCTTTTAATACTGCTTATTTAACTCCCTAACAATCCAAAATAATTAGCCCTTCTCAATCTCAGCAATCCCATAGGGCTGGCAAAGAAATAAGCACAGGCCATGTTATTCCTCCTCTACCCCCTAGAAAGATAATCTACACATGTAGCTACTAAGATGCAAGCGGCCCATCCTAAATTCTATCTTGAGTGGGTCAGATTTGATTGTGATGTAAGGGACTTCCCATGCAGCTATGCCAATGAAGACATCGCTCGACATTAGGAGGTCGCGGATTAGCTATATTAATGGATGAAACTAGCTAAAGGCCACTCTGATGTAAATTGTGCTAACCAATGGATTATTCGAGCTTTCTACATGTAGAGAGCTATTACAGATGCTGCAGTCATCCATAGTATTAACTTCTGGTTAAAAAATACGGCAATCTTAATGGTATCCATAATATTAAAATCATATGGATATGAAAGAAAATCACAGATTTCAAAAATTACATTTCTGATTACATTGCAAAACAATATTTCATACTCAATTACATAATCCCAAAGCGATTCCTAGGTTTTGATAAAATATAATTATTAAAAATTACGCCAAGAGCGACATATGAAGATGCCCCCTTGGATGATTAGAGTACTAGATAGACATATTAGTCATACTTACATCACAGTTGAAATATTACTAAATAGCTCCTACATATCTAACTTTGCCTCCTGCGCGTCTTTGGAAGCTTATTTGTCCAACCTACTAAACCTGAAAAGTTCCTAACTCTCGATCTACTCAAATTAAATTTTGAGCACCCGAGAGTTTAAGGGGAAAACATAAGCTTTGAGTTAGACATAAAGCCTGGTGTGAATAATTCTATTACATCTCAGTTTACTGATATTAAGTGAGACCGCGCCACTTAGCGGAACGGGTTTCCCCTCACTAATATCCCTTTTAAAAGCATATTTTTTGCAAATCCAATGCTCAATCAAACTGGTTATAACAATAATAGCAAATACATATATGCATAAAAATTAGGAAATCAATGGACCATCTGTCCACATTATAGTTTCATCTGCCTAACAATTAACCATTGGCTGACTCGGGCATGCCAGACATAAACAATATTCAAACTTCTGTTAGACACACTACTGGGCTATCTGCCCTTAACTATCTTCTCCTTGGGTTAATTGATCCTAATGGTTTTGAGGACTCACCAATAAACTGTCTTCACTCTGTATATTCTCTTTTGTGTGTAACATTATTTTCATCCCATCTGCGACAAAGCCCTACACACTAGAATTTTGGACTTGTATTAGCTAGGGGCTATTAGCTAAAGTATAGGGCGTGACCCTACACTAGTCACATCTGGTCTTCTAATATCTGAGTCATAAACTTAGGGTTAACTGCCCTATTCATATTTCCTGTCATATACTTAGGGTTAACTACCCAATTAAAATTTCATTTCCTTGTAAATAATCTTACAAATGATTTACTCCTGAAATCATAACTTTATAAAACAAGGGAATCATATACTTTGCTTTACTCAAAACACTTATTCCATGATATATACTTTACACAAAACAATAGTAATGAAATCTAATCATTGGGATTAACTACAACTTCAAAGTAAGTTAAAACCTTTTTTTAACTTAAAAGACCTTAGGACATGAAGCCAAGGTCTTCGAAACCTTTGTTTAAAAACCTTAAATAATGCCTTTGAAATCGTTGAAAACAACCATTTCGAAAGCTTTACTAAGACCTTGGACATCCTCTATCAAAACCATTTAAACTTGTCTTTCGAAGGCATTGGAAACCCTCCATTCAAACACTTAAAATAAACCTTTCAAAAACATTGGAGATCTCCTCTTCGAAACATATATTATATACCTTTCGAAAGCATTGGGTTAAAGTAAAGGATCGTGCAAACATTGCTTTGAAACCTTTAATAATTATTCCTTTTAAAACCGTTGGGTTTAACTTTTAATATAACTAAGGGTCGTAAAGAACTAGGGTGAAAGCATTATTTCGAAAGCATTAATCCCAAGTAAAAGAAAGAGAATAGTTCCAAAACCAACCCTTTCGAAAGCATTGCCTCCAAAACAATTTGAAGCAGCTAAACTACCCTTTCGAAAGCATTAAGAAGGCGGCCATAAAAGAACAGAGGTGGAAACACCCTTTCGAATGCATTGATTCGAAAGGTTTGAATACGACAGCATTGGTTTTGAGTAAGTTCAAAGTGGTTATCCTTTCGAAAGCTTCTTTTAAAACTAAAAGGTGGCAACTCATTCAAAAGCTCTTTTCCAAAGCAAAGGCAAGTTGATTGGTTCGAAAGCTAATAGATTTGGCTTCAACCCCTTTGAAAGCATCTTTTATAAACAGAAGTAAGTAGCGGAGTTGAAAGCTTTGAAAAATGACTACTACCCCTTTGAAAGAAAGGTTTCAATACTGTACCTTCCGCCTTTCTCCAATGCACTACGTATCAATTGCTTACTACCATGTGCATTGGTTTCGAATGGGTTCTTTGGTGGAGGCATGGTGTCGAAAGCCAACACATGGAAGTGGCGAAATAGTAAATCCAAGAAAAACTGTTTTTTAGCCTTTAAAAGAAAATTCTTTTCACCTAACTTGCCTTATTTGTCAAAATGTAATTGATTGCCATTTCTTTATCAAAATCCTTTTCTAAAAGTGCTGCTGAATTCAGAAATTTTCAATTAAAACGTTTTAACAAACAAGCCCTTCTCCTTGAATAAACATATAAATCATTTAAGCCCCTTAACTCAAATAATTTTATAACTATAATATAATACTTAGGAAAGTTCCCCAAAAATCATCATTGTTCACTTTCAATGTATTTTCTAGCATATATATAAATTTCTGACCCAAAATCGTTACATAATTGATTTTAATAATTTAAACCCAGTATTATATATTTTCTTTCCTAGAAGATTTATAGTAAATCCACAACAACTTAGAAAATTATGAAACTTGAAACCCACTTCTAAAATGATGTTTTTGACCATATCTCAAAAACGCAAGTCATTTGGATGTCATTTAGTTAATTTTCCAATCTAAACTTATCATAGAATCTATATGAAACAATATAAATCATCAACAAGAATATATATCTATTTAAACAAATATAACATGGCATATTATTTTCAAAATAATTCAGCCATAATCATAAAACAAAAATCATAGTCAAAATGGGATGTAAATTTATTATCACCTTGGCTTGGTGTTAAGAAGGTTGAGATTTGCTCTTTGATTAACTCTACAAGCTTCCTACTTGATTCCTAGCTTATATTCATTTGATTCTTCTTAATGGTGGCCGGTTGAGCTTGTAGGGTTTTAGTTTTTTTTTGTAATGTTAAAATGAATAAGAGATGTAAGTTAGAAGGGTTTAGGGTATAGAAACAAAGGTTATTCCTATTTTGCCCTTACCATATTCCTCCTACTTATTTCTTTTTAATTCTCTTTTGCTTAAATATTCCTTAAGGCACGACCCCTTTATTAATTTACAAATCTCAATCCCTTAACCATATACATTATTTCGTTTAATTTATCAAATAAAATATCCTAAATAATGTTGGTAAAAATTATGGTCATTACCGACTCCCCTCCTTAAAGGATTTCGTCCTTGAAATTACGATGAGGTACTCATAACAATCAAACATAAAGGTAAAACATAGCATCAAACAAGTCAGGATAAGTATCGTGAATCCTGCTCTCGGTTTCCCAAGTACAGTCTCTATTGTCATTACTCCACTGGACTTTGACTAATCAGACTTTCTTGTTCCTTAGTCTCTTCTCATCTCCCGCGACTATACGAACTAATTTTCTAACTATAGTCATATCCGGTTCCACTACTAGATCATCTAACATAGTCGGTGTAATAGTAGTTTCTAGATCTTGAACACAATTCCTTAGATGAGAAATATAAAAAATATTATGGACTCTTGCCAAACTATTCGGTAACTCTACTTTATACGCAAGTTTCTCGATTCTTCTTATAATAGGAAATGGTCCAACAAATCTCGGTGCCAATTTTCCTGATTTTCAAATCGGATTACACCTTTCATCGATGATGTCTTGACGAAAACATGATCTTCGACTGAGAACTCTAAGTATTTCCGTCTTTTATTAGCATAACTTTTTTTCCTAGATTGAGCTTCCATCATCCTAACTCGATTCAAGTCAATTTTCTCTGTAGCTTCTCTAACGAAATTTGGACCAAGAACTAACCTATCCCTGGTCTTTAACCAACAAACGGGAGATTTGCATGGCCTTACATGCAAAGCTTCAAACGGTGCCATCCCTATACTAGTCTGATAACTATTGTTATATGAAAACTCTACTAAATGTAGGTGGTATTCCCATGATCCTCCAAAATTTAACACGCAAGCTCTTAACAAATCCTCTAGGACTTTGTTAACTCGTTCTGCTTGCCCATCCGTCTATGAATGGTAAGCGGTACTCATCTTGAGGTTGGTACCTAAAGTCTCCTGTAGACTCTTCCAGAACTCGCTAGTGAATAAGGAATCTCTGTCGCTTACTATACTACTAGGAATTCCATGTAATCTAACTAAATTCTTCATGAATAACTTAGCTAAAACAGGTGTCGTCCTAGTTGACTTAATTGGAATAAAATGGGCGCTCTTGGTCAATCTATCCACTATGCCCCCATATACTTTCATTTCCTCGATTCGACCTTCGCAAGCCATCTATAAAATCCATTGAGGTAGAATCCCATTTCCAAACTGGAACATCTAAAGGCTGAAGTAACCTACTCGATTTCTGGTGTTCAGCTTTTACCTGTTGACAGTTCAAACACTGCCTCAACCATAAGCCTACATCTCTCTTCATACCTTCCCAAAAGAAACTCCTTTTCATATCCTGATACATCTTAGTTCCTCCTTGATGAATAGTGAACTTTGAACGATGGTATTCTCCATGAACTTTCTTCCTAATGTTTCCCACATCGGAACACATAGTCGTCCTTTCTTCCCCAACCACCCATTCTTGTGAAGACTGTAATCTTTCAAGTCATCGCTCTCCATTCCATTCCTTAAGTTTCTGATCCGTTCAGCTAATAATGGATTCTCCCCTTGCTTAAAAGCAATCTTTTCGATCATCACCATTCAAACTTCTAAACATAACAACATAGTAGTTTCTTTACTAGAACTAGCTTCAAATCTCCATTGTATTCTGATGTAGTCAATGCTTCTAAATCTTTCCATTCAGCTATCATTGCCAATACTGCATTTTGACATTTTTTGCTAAGTGCATCTACAACCTTATTCCCTTTTCCCGGTGTGTACTCAATACCAAAGTCATAAGCGGCTAAAAACTCTAACCACCTCTGTCGTCTCATATTCAACTCCTTCTGAGAGAATAAATATTTCGGTGACTTATGATCCATATATAACTTGAATATTTCTCCCAAAAGGTAATGTCTCCATACCTTCAGTGCGAAAATTACTGCACCTAATTCCAAATCATGAGTTGGATATCTAACTTCATGCGGTTTGAGCTGTCGATAGCTATAGGCAATCACTTTGCCTCTTTGCATTAACACAGCTCCTAACCTCGTTCCACATGCATCCGTGTATACCACTAAGTCCTAATTCCCTTCTGGAACAACTAACACTAGTGCATTCATCACTAATTACTTCAGTTTCTGGAATTCTTCCTCACACTTATCAGTCCAGACAAACTTCACATCCTTTTGAGTTGGCTTAGTCATCGGTGCTGCTATCAGCGAAAAATCTTTAATGAATCTCCGATAGTAACCATCTAATCCAAAAAAACTCTTTATCTCAGTCACTGTCTCGGGTCTCTTCCAACTATTTACCACTTTGATCTTAGCCAGATCTACTGACAACCCTTTTCCTAAGACTACATGACCAAGAAACTTCACTTCCTTCTTCCAGAAATGACACTTCGAAAATTTCACCTTTAACTGATGTTGCCTCAACATCTTGAGCACTACTCTAAGATGAACTTCATGCTCTCTTTCAATTTTAGAGCATACCAAAATGTCATCTATGAATACTAACACAAATCTATCCAAATGCTCTCGGAAGATTATGTTCATCAAGTCCACGAAAAATACTGGCACATTAGTTAGTCTGAATGGCATCACTAACCATTCGTACGATCCGTATCTTGTCCTAAATGCTGTCAAAGGAATACTATCCTCTACTATAAGCTGATGGAACCTTGTTGCCAAATCCAACTGGGAAAATACTTTTGCTCCACTCAACCGGTCGAACAAATGGTCAAATCTAAGTAATGGATATCGATTCTTTATCGTCTTCTCGTTCAACTTACGATAATCGATACACAAGCTTAACGATCCGTTTAGTTTCCTTGCAAACACTGGCTACTACCCAAGGCAAACTACTTGGTCTGATAAAGTTCCTACCTTCTAAATCCACCAACTGCACCTTTAACTCCTTCATCTAGATAGGTGTCATTCTATTGGCGGTCTACTCACTGGTTCTGCTCCTGGTACTAAATCTATCTGAAACTCAGTGGCTCGTTTCGAGGGTAGTCCTACTACGGGCTCAAAGACATCGGTGAATTCTCTAACAATGAAGACTCATTTCAACTTGTCTTCTTCCTCTATAACACCCAATAAAGCATTTACCTCAAAACTAGGATTTTCAATAGAGTATATAATCCGATCACTACAACTAGGGTGTCTAAGTGATATTTTCCTATCATGGCAAAATATCCTAGCATCGTATTTACTTAACCAATCCATGCCTAAAATAATTCTGAACTCTACAAAATCAAATACATGCAAACTGCAAGCAAATACATGACCTAATAATTCAAACTCTAGGTGGTCACATCTCATCCCAAGAGTTGCATACCCTCCTATCGGATTCGCAACCCTTAAGGAAGTCACTAGGCATGAGGGTTCTAGGTTAAGCTTATTTATCAAACAATGAGATATAAAAGAATGCAATGCACCAGTATCAAATAGAACTCTAACTGATACACCATGAATCAGAAGCATATGCCCTAACACACCTTTTCCTCTTTCCTCGGCTGTTGGTCTTGAGGTAGCTGGTTCCAATGCAAACCTCTTGCCTCTTCCATTCTTGGTTGGTTCCTTGCACTGGTTCTTATAATGTCCAATTTGATCGCAGTTGAAGCATCTCACTTGCTTCTTGTTAGCAGCCTTCTTCCCTTTGCCTGTCTAACACTCGTGAGCATAGTGTCCCTTCTTATCGCACTTATAACAAACTACATCGACCTTCCCTTTCTTGGCAGCTCCACTCTTCTGAGCACCCTTCTTGTGGAAAAGCATTCTCTTCTGGTTCCTCCCACCTTGAGCTTCCCCTATTTTGTTACCATCAAGAAAACCAAGCATCTCTTCCTGCCTCAAAGCCATCTCAACAACTACATCACACGGATCCCTAATATGTGGTAATGTTGATTTAGCAAGCTCAGGTTTCAATCCATGGATGAACTTCTCATTCCTTTTGATTGACGTACCAACCGTAGCATATCCATATCTCAGTAGCTCCACAAATCTGGCTGCTTACTTAAGCACGGTCATATCTCCCTGCTCCAACTCCATAAACATCTCGAGCAAAGTTGACTTAGCAATCTCTAACACGAATCTCTCCTCAAACCTCATGGTCTCTTCATTTACTCCCACGGTAACACTGTTCCACTAGTACAGTGCTGCTCCCTGCAACTGTCTAGAAACAAGTCTCCTCTTTTGCTCATCATTAAGCCCTAAATCAGCAAAAATTCTTTCGTAATGATGCAACCAATTCACCACTTCAATCGCGTCCTCGGTCTCAATAAACGGTTTTCTTCCAAGCCTGGCATAATCTCTGCTTAGTGGTGCATAGTTATTGACCACCAGAGCTCCCTGAATTCCTCATTCAACATTTCCTCCAACTAAACCTGCAGTAACTACAACCTGCATCATGTTAACGAAGAATAGATACATAGCTCCTATATAAGCTTGTGGTGCTCCAGCTCCCACATTACCAGCTTGTGCCCAACCTGGATTTCTTCTAGTGTTTGGTCTGGCATTTCCATTGGTTGTGGTGCTTCCTCCACCAATGTTAACTCTTCCACTCCTAGCATCCATATCTTATGTCCTTAAAATTTTCATTCAAGTCTTTGTAAGATACAAAAGAATAGTCTAAAAGAGATGGGAGAATAGAAGCGTATACTTATATATATATCAAATACAAGTACGTTACTTTAGCGTTATCTCATACCCCAGTCTTTTTTCTAACTCCTTAGGATTATGTTTTCAAAATCATTTTAAGTTTGAAATTTCTTTTAAGTTTTCATAAACCTATGCTCCGATACCAAGTTGTAACATCCTCTATCTTGAGGCCTGAAGCTAAGCGCTACAGATACTGCAGTCATCCATAGTATTAACTTCCGATGACAAACTACGGTGATGTTAATGGTATCCATAATATTAGAAGCACATGAATATGGAATAAAATTACAGATTTCAAAAACAACATTTCTGGTTACATTGCAAACAATATTTCATATTCAATTACATAATATAAAAACGATTCCTAGGTTTTGATCAAAATAATTATTACAAATTACACCAAGAGTGACATATTAAGATGCCCCTTGGATGATCAGAGTACTAGGTAGACATATTAGTCATAATTACATCACAACGGAAATAAAAATAAATAGCTCCTACATAGCTAACTTTGCCTCCTACACATCTTCGGAAGCTTATTCGTCCAACCTACTAAACTTGAAAAGTCCCTAACTCTCCATCTACTTAATTAAATTTTGAGCACCCGAGAGTTTAAGGGGAAAATAAAAACATCGAGTCAGACATAAAGCTTGGTGTGAATAATTCTAATATATCTCGGTTTATTGATATTAAGTGAGACCACGCCGCTTAGGGGAACGGGTTTCCCCTCACTAATATCCCTTTTAGAAGCATATCTTTTGAAAATCAAATTCTACAATCAAACTAATTATAATAATAAAAGAAATACATATATGCATAAAAATTAGGAAATCAATGGACGATCTGTCCACACTACAGTTTCATATGGCTAACTATTAACCATTGGCTGACTCTAGCCTGCAAGACATAATCAATATTCTAACTTCTGTTAGACACACTACTGGGCTATCTGCCCTAAGCTATCCTCTCCTAGGGTAAATTGATCCTAATGCTTTTGCAGGCTTACCAATAACCCGTCTTCACTCTGTATATTCTCTTCTGTGTGTAACATTATTTTGGTCTCATCTGTGACAAAGCCCTACACGTTGGAATTTTGGACTTATATAAGCTAGGAACTATTACCTAAAGTATAGGGCACGACCCTACACCAGTCTCGTTTGGCCTTCTAATATTTGAGTCATAAACTTAGGGTTAACTGCCCTATTCTGAAATGACCCTCCTATTTCTACCCTAATTTCATAAGGATTTTTTTTTCTTCTTCAAAGGGAATTTAAATCAAATAGAGATCCAAAGGCCATACAAGCTATTGACATAGCCACTTATTTCTTTTCTAAATAGGCAAATTAGGCAAAATCAGCAGTTCAGACATCTAAATTCTTATGACAGGCGTCTAAACTTAATCACAGACGTCTAACTAATTTTGACAGACGGCTCAGAGATCTTAAATTGAAACAGAGAGAAAAAGACATTTTGAACTAAATTCATACATCTAATTTTTTTGTGACAGACGTCTACATTTAACCTCAGACGTCTAAATTATTTTGACTGACGTCTAAGTTCGATCTCAGACGTCTAAATTATTTAGACTGACGTCTAAATTCGATCCCTATGTACATGCATATGCACATTCAATTTATATGTGTCTGGATGTCCACCTACATTCATTTACACTTTTAAGTTTGATTTAAACTTCCTTTGAACTATCAGAGATGATATATAGATTGATCATTCATTACAAATATATATTTTCCAGGGCCATTTTCTTTTTCCAATAAACAAAATACATCCAGGATCAAAATAATTGACCAATATAAATATATCAGTACTTTCACAAAGATAAGCACATACATGTGAGGATGTATATGCCTCTCTTGTTTGAATCAGAGTTCTAGAAAACAAGAGGATATTGGATTGATTGAATTTAATCAATCCACACATAGTTCAGTGTTATAATAAAAATTCCATTCATGCATGAATACCTATATGTATATATATTTTTAACTCCTAAGACCTTGCAGTCATATAAAAACATTCAATCCTATGCCTATTATCTTTTGTATACTTATGCCATGTAGAAAGATAAAACCATTTAATTTTTCTGAGAATCAACTATCCAGATTTCCCAAAACTTAAATCCTTTCTAAAGACTCAAAATTGACTAATACATTTATAAAATGTAATCATTCAGTTTTCAACATGGTGTTCTTACTAAATTCACTTACAACATTTTGATTAAGTTCTTTAGTATCAGATATTAACTAGATTTATAAATTCCAGATACAAGTCAATCCCTTAATAAAATACTTAACAAAATATCCATCCCATGTTCAACACTTGATACAAGTAACAGTTTAAATCATTAATACATGCAGATTTCATCATTTAGGCTCTTATCTAACTAAGTTTAGCATGCTATAATCTTCTTCTCAAAGCCTTGCTCCTACTCCTACTTAGTTGCTGCAATCCCTGAAAAAGCATTTGAAACTGCCTCATTTTAAATGAGACACCCCAGATGCCATTAGCACACTAGGGTCAGACACATGTCTGGTATGAGAAAATTCACAAAAGCAATTAGTTAATTAGGTTAAAATCAAATTAAATACATATACATAAAGTTCTGCCCTTTGGAATCAGATCATACTTGTGTGCATGCTCTGTGTCATTGTGCATGTGCACACTTTAGTTTTTCTTTCCAGAGACTACATATATAAATATGGCACATACATTCAAGCATACAATTCAGTCATAATCAAACAATCATTCATACCAAACAGGAAAATAACCAATACGAGTTAAATCATTTATTCAATTCTCATATTTCAATTCTGGGAAAAACTCTAGTTTTCTCATCATCTCAAATATTATTCCCTTGGTATATTTATCTATCCTGGTCTCATCTGCAATATTTATGAATCAATGGACACACTGTAATGAACTAATTCACTCCATTACACAAAGATCTCAGGACTT
This sequence comes from Allium fistulosum, assembly GCA_030737815.1. Taxonomy (NCBI): domain Eukaryota; kingdom Viridiplantae; phylum Streptophyta; class Magnoliopsida; order Asparagales; family Amaryllidaceae; genus Allium; species Allium fistulosum. The sequence goes on from CM060903.1 coordinate 261,577,958, forward strand.
AAACAAGCCATGTGTCAACTTGTGCTACTCAAGAACACAAGTCATTCCTGCAGTGTTCTTGACCCCAATTTCCTAATCAGGTTTAAGTTAATAATAACTCCTTTGATTTTTCATGACTAAACCATTCAGTGATCCATTTCACTAACTAAAACATCCATATCATGGCATCTCATATTATTCATAACCATACAGAGACAAGCAAGAAAGCAACCATTGGTGACTAAATAAATAAGGTTCTGTATGTATATATATACATTCTGGTATTTTTAAAAGGGTATAGGCAACCAACATTGGCTTATGGCTTTTGAGAGAGTTTTTCCTTTTGCAAAACATTTGTGCTTGAGTTAAACTCAGAATGACCTGGTTTCACTGAATCACAAAATTTTGTTTGCTATGCATATGAACATATATATATTTTTTCATTGAATCAGGAGCATCAGCACATAGGCAACCCTATTGCACCCCTAATTCCTTTTTGTCTCAAGCCTCAGCACTTATACATGAGTATATTGCAGCTCAACATTATTTACATCTTTCTGGGTTGAGCCAAAACCAATACTACTTGCCTATTTTCAACATTTTATTTTCTGGGTATTTGTTTATGTTCCTAAACATTAACATATCAGAGATCTGGATTTATAAAACATATATGTATACTAACAACACATAAAGCTTTCTTATAATAAAACAAGTGATCAACCAAAGAGAATCAAAACCTTTTCAGTTTTAAAATCACAGATAAATATTCTCATATGAAAATACATTTTTAAGAAAATTACTTATAACTGGCTGCCTACATTAGGACTTATTGCCTTAGATTTTGAGTGAGTTTTCTCACCTAGCTCTCTTCTTTGCTCCCTTAATTAATTGATGAACTTCTGCCTTTAGCCTCAAGCTCTCTTCCTTCCCTTGTCTTATGATTTCTATGGTGTTGTTTCCCTTTTTTCTTTCAAAGTTCTTTTCTGAGAAGGAGAGGAGGCTGCTGCATATACATGTATATATACAGGGTCTTCCTTAGGGTTTTGGGTATTGGCTAAAGCCATTTTCGCCCACCAGAAAAATCATGTTATCTGTATTTTACTTGAACCCAAAATTCTACCCTTCCCGGCTTAATTTAGGTGAAGAGAAAAGTGGTTACATTTTTTTTCAGAAATTTGCTTTTCAGAAAATACTTTTTCCTTTGTCTACAATCATGCCAAAAATGTGACTTGATTTTATTATTTATCAAATACTCTTCCTAATTCTGCCTATAGCAAACATTTCCCTGTTTTGTCTTATTTTTCCTATTTTTAGCTTTCATGTAAATGGTATGTACCTTCTTTATTTATTTACAAGAGAACTACTCCTTTTTATATCTTCAGTTTTTCTTTCTTTCTTCCTATATACTAAAATATGTCTGTATATTTTATCTTACTAATTTGAACTCTAGTATTTTATTAACACATATATATATATATATTTATATAAGTCTTACTGAAATAATTAGTACACCTATATATATATTCATACATCATTCTGTATTGACACACACATGCACATGTATACTCAAAAATATTCAGTAGCATCCACATATTTTTATTTACTTATGCATTCAGCTTTTAAGGATTTAATCTATATATATATATATATATTCCCATACATATCAATATGTATTTATTCTTAAAGTTCAGAGATTTTTAGCTTTAGTTCATGTGCATTTCCTGTGCACACATGTACACACATACTGATACACTATCAAGCTATATCAATCCCCTTTCAAAATTTATTCAAAAATTATTTTGAATTCATTTATATTTGTCAGAATAAATTCCTAAAATCTTGGGTCATTACATACACCCCTCCTTTTAGAAATTTTGTCCCACAATTTACCTAAGCTTAAAATAAATTTTAAACTTAATTCAGAGAACAAGTACATTCTCAACCAAATAGATTTTTAGTTCTATAATAACTAAAAACATATGCATCTAAAAAGAAAACAATCAAAGATCAGAATTACCTTTAATCTGAAAATAGCTTAGGATAATTCATCCTAACTTTGTCCTCTAATTCCCATGTGCAATCACTAGGATCAAGACTCCACTGTACCTTCACAAGTTTCAGAGATTTATTTCTCAATTTCTTCACATCTTTTGCCAAAATCCCCACTGGATCCTTTTCATAAATCAAATTAGAATTTATCTGCACTTGGGTTGGGGTCTCAAGAATTTCTGCCTTGTCATGGACCCACCTTCTCAATTGTGATACATGAAAAACATCATGTATACCTTGCATGTTTTCTGGTAATTCCAACTTATATGCCAAGGGACCAATTCTTTCCAGAATTTTGTATGGTCCAATATATCTCGGGGTTAACTTGCCTTGTTTTCCAAACCTCAGCACATTTTTCATAGGTGAGATTTTGATGAAAACAAAATTTCCCACTTCATATTCTACCTGCCTCCTTCTCATGTCTGCAAATTTCTTTTGCCTATCTTGAGCTGCTGCCATTCTTCTTCTTATCAACTCAATTTTTTCCTTAGTTTCTTGTATGTACTCAGGTCCTAAAATAGACCTTTCTCCTGCTTCTACCCAACAAACAGGTGACAAACAGGGTTTACCATATAAGGCTTCAAATGGAGCCATTCCTATGGTGCTTTGGTAGCTGTTGTTGTATGTAAATTCAACTAGATGAAGATAATCTTCCCAGTTGCCCCCAAAATCCAGTATACATGCCCTCAACATGTCCTCCAAAACTTTGTTTACTACCTCAGTCTGCCCATCTGATTGAGGATGGTAGGCAGTACTTAAACATAGTTCACTTCCCATTGCTTCTTGAAAGCTTCTCCAGAATTTTGAAGTGAAGATGGTATCCCTATCACTCACAATGGTTTTGGGAATGCCATGTAACTTTACCACTTCCTTTATAAAAATTTGAGCTAATTTTGGTGCTGTTCTTTCTGACTTGACTGGGATGAAGTGTGCTACCTTGGTTAGCCTATCAACTATCACCCATATACTTGTATTACCTCTCTTAGATCTAGGCAGTCCATCTATGAAGTCCATAGATATGTCTTCCCACTTCCACTGTGGTACACTAAGAGACTGCATCAACCCTGACGGTCTTTGGGTTCCAGCCTTGACTTGTTGGCAAGTCATACATTTGGCAATGTATTTAGCTACATCAGATTTCATCCCCTTCCACCAGAAGTCTCTTTTCAAATTTTGGTACATTTTTGTGTTGCCTGGGTGTATGGAGTATTTACTTCTGTGATATTCATTCAATATCTCTTTCTTTAATTCTGTGTCCTCTGGTACACACATCCTATTCTGGTATCTCATATAACCATTTTTATCAATATGGTGATTCATCACTTCCTCCCCTCTTGAGAGGAGCATTTTCTTCTCTAATAAGTTGGCATCCTGTTCTTGCATTTTTCCTACCTTCAGAATTAAATCTGGTTGAAGTGTCATTAAGCTTAACTTCCCTTTATCTTCTTGTGCACCATGCATCTGCTCATCCATGTGCACACAACCATTCTCCCCAATTTCTAACTCAGTCAGCAAAGACAAGTCTTTAAATTCTTCTATCATCATAGCCAATTTAGCATGCTGTCTACTTAGAGCATCTGCAACTTTGTTTGCTTTGCCTGGTGTATAGAGTATGTCAAAGTCATAGGCAGCTAAGAACTCCACCCATCTATGTTGCCTCATGTTCAAATCTTTTTGTGAAAATAAATATTTCAGAGACTTGTGGTCAGTGTAAAGTTCAAACTTTGTGCCTAACAAATAATGTCTCCAAAGTTTTAAAGCATAGATCACAGCTGCTAATTCGAGATCATGTGTGGCATACCTTACTTCATGGGGTTTAAGTTGTCTGGATGCATATGCAATGACTTGACCTTGTTGCATCAACACTGCACCCAAGCCAAATCCACTAGCATCAGTGTATACAACTAATTCTTCATTTCCATGAGGTACCTTTAAAATTGGAGCATTTACCAATGCCTCCTTCAACTGTTCAAAAGACTTCTCACATTTTTCTGACCAAACAAAAGCTTGGTTCTTCCTGGTTAGGTTAGTGAGTGGTGTAGAAATTTTTGAAAAATCTTTTATAAACCTCCTATAATACCCTGCCATCCCCATAAATGACCTCACTTCACTCACAGTGCTTGGCCTCTTCCATGCTTGAATAGCCACTACTTTATTGGGGTTCACTGAAGTTCCTTGAGCAGATATAACATGGCCAAGGAAATGTACTTCCTCTTTCCAAAATACACATTTTGAAAATTTTGCTTTTAAATCTTTTTCCCTTAACCTAGACAAAACCAGGTGCAAATGATGCTTATGTTCTTCCATTGTTTTGGAATAAATCAAAATGTCATCTATAAAAATAAGCACAAACTTGTCTAAACAATCTCTAAAGGTTCTGTTCATTAAATCTACAAAGTATGATGGTGCATTGGTCAAGCCAAATGGCATAACCAAAAATTCATACAACCCATACCTAGTGTTAAAGGCAGTGTACTTGATGCTTGATTCTTCCACCTTCATTTGATGAAAACCAGATGCTAAGTCTAGTCTAGAAAATACTTTTGCCCCTGCTAATTGATCAAAAAGATCATCTATTCTTGGCAATGGGTATTTATTTTTAATAGTTACCTTGTTTAATTCTCTATAATCTATACAGAGTCTTAAGGAGCCATCTTGCTTCTTAACAAATACCACTGGTGCTCCCCAACAAGAATTACTTGGTCTTATAAAACCCTTTCCTTCCAGTTCTTCTAACTGTTTCTTTAATTCCTTTAGTTCATTTGGCCCCATTCTAGTTGGCTTTTTAATCACTGGGCTTGCTCCTGGAACTAGATTGATCTGGAACTCTACTGGTCTATGGTGTGGAACACCCTTGACCTCACCAAATACATCCAAATATTCATTGACTATGGGAATTTCTTCAATGGTTAGTTCACTGAAATCTTTTTCTGAGTCAACTAAATGATATAGTTTTCCTTCCTTAGCTACTTCACACAAAACTGTGATTCTTTGACCTCTAGAATTTTGCAATGATATGGTGGATGAGTCTAAATTAATTATGGCTTTAAATTGCCTTAACCAGTCTACCCCCAATATAATACCTATATTTGGGTAATTCAAAACATATAAATTGGAAATAAAAATATTTCCTCCTATGTTTAATTCCACATCCACACAAATCATATTTAAAACACTAGAACTCCCCAGTGGACTTTGTATATGCAATGGGGTTTCAACCAATATGCAATTCAGTTTTAGCATTTTAACTAGTTCATAAGAAATTAAAGAATGAGTTGCCCCAGTATCATATACTACTGCTATGGGTATGGTACAAATAAGTAATGTACCTTCCACTTGGCTATGGTTTTCAGTGTTAATCTCCACTGTGGCTTTGCCTTTTCCTTCCAAATTTGCCAATTTTCCTTGCTGTTTGTACTCAGGACAATTCCTCTTCATATGCCCCTCTTTCCCACATAGATAGCACTTAAAAGCTCCTCCTTTCAATTCTGGACACCTAGGCTTGATATGTCCTTCTTTTCCACACTGATGGCACACAATTTTCTTCTTGGTTTCCTTAGCTTTGACATCTCCAGTGCCTTTGTTATTGGCCTCTTCCTTCTTCTTATCATAAGGGTGATACCTCCCCTTACCCTTCTTGGTATTATTGTTCTTAAAATTTCTGAACTTCTCCCTTTCCTTGTCATGCTGTTCCAACCTCAAAGCTAAGTCTATTACATGGTCAAAAGACCTGTCTGCATAGGGTAACATGGCTCTGCTGAGTCCTGGGTTCAACCCTTTTATGTACCTATCATTTTTGGATGCCTCATCTGCCACAAGCATTGCTCCATATGTGGAAAGCCCCTCAAACTTTTGAGTGTATTCTGTGACAGTCATGGTTCCTTGTCTAAGTCTAATAAATTCTTCTAGCAAGGTAGTCTTTGCTGATGCTGGTACAAACCTTGCTTCCAACATCTCTTTGAATTGATTCCAAGTGATTTCATTCTCATTCCTTCCTGCAATGATTACTTCCCACCAGCCTAAAGCTACTCCTTTTAGCTGTCTTGAAGCCACTTGCCTCTTTCTTTGATCATCAAGTTGCATGTCATTGAAAATTCTTTCCAATGTTCTCAACCATGTTTGAATTTCCATGATACTTTCTGTCCCTTCAAAGCTTTTTCCTCCTAAATGAGTATATGTCTTAAGTAATTTTGAGAGTTCTTCATAGGGATTTTCTTGCCTTTGTCCTGCCCCATCCCTAAATGCTCTCACTAAGTCTTGCATATTGACCATTGGTGGTGCATGGGAAGATCCTGCTCCCTGATTTGGTGGTCTCCCTACCATAGTTTGCTAATAATAATTTACATAGCTGGTTAGTTTTATTGGTAATTTTATTATTTCAGTGGTTTTTTTTTCACACTGAAAACATTGATATATATATTTAGTTCCTTTAAATTTTATTTCTATCTAAGAACTTGATCTTTACTTCTACTATGTTGAATAACATAGCTCTGATACCAACTGAAATGACCCTCCTATTTCTACCCTAATTTCATAAGGATTTTTTTTTCTTCTTCAAAGGGAATTTAAATCAAATAGAGATCCAAAGGCCATACAAGCTATTGACATAGCCACTTATTTCTTTTCTAAATAGGCAAATTAGGCAAAATCAGCAGTTCAGACGTCTAAATTCTTATGACAGGCGTCTAAACTTAATCACAGACGTCTAACTAATTTTGACAGACGGCTCAGAGATCTTAAATTGAAACAGAGAGAAAAAGACATTTTGAACTAAATTCAGACATCTAATTTTTTTGTGACACACGTCTACATTTAACCTCAGACGTCTAAATTATTTTGACTGACGTCTAAGTTCGATCTCAGACGTCAAAATTATTTAGACTGACGTCTAAATTCGATCCCTATGTACATGCATATGCACATTCAATTTATATGTGTCTGGATGTCCACCTACATTCATTTACACTTTTAAGTTTGATTTAAACTTCCTTTGAACTATCAGAGATGATATATAGATTGATCATTCATTACAAATATATATTTTCCAGGGCCATTTTCTTTTTCCAATAAACAAAATACATCCAGGATCAAAATAATTGACCAATATAAATATATCAGTACTTTCACAAAGATAAGCACATACATGTGAGGATGTATATGCCTCTCTTGTTTGAATCAGAGTTCTGGAAAACAAGAGGATATTGGATTGATTGAATTTAATCAATCCACACATAGTTCAGTGTTATAATAAAAATTCCATTCATGCATGAATACCTATATGTATATATATTTTTAACTCCTGAGACCTTGCAGTCATATAAAAACATTCAATCCTATTCCTATTATCTTTTGTATACTTATGCCATGTAGAAAGATAAAACCATTTAATTTTTCTGAGAATCAACTATCCAGATTTCCCAAAACTTAAATCTTTTCTAAAGACTCAAAATTGACTAATACATTTATAAAATGTAATCATTCAGTTTTCAACATGGTGTTCTTACTAAATTCACTTACAACATTTTGATTAAGTTCTTTAGTATCAGATATTAACTAGATTTATAAATTCCAGATACAAGTCAATCCCTTAATAAAATACTTAACAAAATATTCATTCCATGTTCAACACTTGATACAAGTAACAGTTTAAATCATTAATACATGCAGATTTCATCATTTAGGCTCTTATCTAACTAAGTTTAGCATGCTATAATCTTCTTCTCAAAGCCTTGCTCCTACTCCTACTTAGTTGCTGCAATCCCTGAAAAAGCATTTGAAACTGCCTCATTTTAAATGAGACACCCCAGATGCCATTAGCACACTAGGGTCAGACACATGTCTGGTATGAGAAAATTCACAAAAGCAATTAGTTAATTAGGTTAAAATCAAATTAAATACATATACATAAAGTTCTGCCCTTTGGAATCAGATCATACTTGTGTGCATGCTCTGTGTCATTGTGCATGTGCACACTTTAGTTTTTCTTTCCAGAGATTACATATATAAATATGACACATACATTCAAGCATACAATTCAGTCATAATCAAACAATCATTCATACCAAACAGGAAAATAACCAATATGAGTTAAATCATTTATTCAATTCTCATATTTCAATTCTGGGAAAAACTCTAGTTTTCTCATCATCTCAAATATTATTCCCTTGGTATATCTATCTATCCTGGTCTCACCTGCAATATTTATGAATCAATGGACACACTGTAATGAACTAGTTCACTCCATTACACAAAGATCTCAGGACTTAAACAAGCCATGTGTCAACTTGTGCTACTCAAGAACACAAGTCATTCCTGCAGTGTTCTTGACCCCAATTTCCTAATCAGGTTTAAGTTAATAATAACTCCTTTGATTTTTCATGACTAAACCATTCAGTGATCCATTTCACTAACTAAAACATCCATATCATGGCATCTCATATTATTCATAACCATACAGAGACAAGCAAGCAAACAACCATTGGTGACTAAATAAATAAGGATCTGTATGTATATATATACATTCTGGTATTTTTAAAAGGGTATAGGCAACCAACATTGGCTTATGGCTTTTGAGAGAGTTTTTCCTTTTGCAAAACATTTGTGCTTGAGTTAAACTCAGAATGACCTGGTTTCACTGAATCACAAAATTTTGTTTGCTATGCATATGAACATATATATATATTTTCATTGAATCAGGAGCATCAGCACATAGGCAACCCTATTGCACCCCTAATTCCTTTTTGTCTCAAGCCTCAGCACTTATACATGAGTATATTGCAGCTCAACATTATTTACATCTTTCTGGGTTGAGCCAAAACCAATACTACTTGCCTATTTTCAACATTTTATTTTCTGGGTATTTGTTTATGTTCCTAAACATTAACATATCAGAGATCTGGATTTATAAAACATATATGTATACTAACAACACATAAAGCTTTCTTATAATAAAACAAGTGATCAACCAAAGAGAATCAAAACCTTTTCAGTTTTAAAATCACAGATAAATATTCTCATATGAAAATACATTTTTAAGAAAATTACTTATAACTGGCTGCCTACATTAGGACTTATTGCCTTAGATTTTGAGTGAGTTTTCTCACCTAGCTCTCTTCTTTGCTCCCTTAATTAATTGATGAACTTCTGCCTTTAGCCTCAAGCTCTCTTCCTTCCCTTGTCTTATGATTTCTATGGTGTTGTTTCCCTTTTTTCTTTCAAAGTTCTTTTCTGAGAAGGAGAGGAGGCTGCTGCATATACATGTATATATACAGGGTCTTCCTTAGGGTTTTGGGTATTGGCTAAAGCCATTTTTGCCCACCAGAAAAATCATGTTATCTGTATTTTACTTGAACCCAAAATTCTACCCTTCCCGGCTTAATTTAGGTGAAGAGAAAAGTGGTTACATTTTTTTTTCAGAAATTTGCTTTTCAGAAAATACTTTTTCCTTTGTCTACAATCATGCCAAAAATGTGACTTGATTTTATTATTTATCAAATACTCTTCCTAATTCTACCTATAGCAAACATTTCCCTGTTTTGTCTTATTTTTCCTATTTTTAGCTTTCATGTAAATGGTATGTACCTTCTTTATTTATTTACAAGAGAACTACTCCTTTTTATATCTTCAGTTTTTCTTTCTTTCTTCCTATATACTAAAATATGTCTGTATATTTTATCTTACTAATTTGAACTCTAGTATTTTATTAACACATATATATATTTATATAAGTCTTACTGAAATAATTAGTACACCTATATATATATATATATATATTCATACATCATTCTGTATTGACACACACATGCACATGTATACTCAAAAATATTCAGTAGCATCCATATATTTTTATTTACTTATGCATTCAGCTTTTAAGGATTTAATCTATATATATATATATATTCCCATACATATCAATATGTATTTATTCTTAAAGTTCAGAGATTTTTAGCTTTAGTTCATGTGCATTTCCTGTGCACACATGTGCACACATACTCATACACTATCAAGCTATATCAATCCCCTTTCAAAATTTATTCAAAAATTATTTTGAATTCATTTATATTTGTCAGAATAAATTCCTAAAATCTTGGGTCATTACATATTCATATTTCATGTCATATACTTAGGGTTATCTACCCTATTAAAATTTCATTTCCTTGTAAATAATCTTACAAATAATTTACCCTAGAACTCATACCTTTATAAAAAAGGAAATCATATACTTTGCTTTACTCAAAACACTTATGCCATGATATATACTTTACATAAAACAATGTTAATGAAATCTAATCATTGGGATTATCTACACCTTCAAAGTAAGTTAAAACCTTTTTTTAACTTAAAAGACTTTAGGACATGAAGCCAAGGTAAAACCTTCGAAAGCTTTGTTTAAAAACCTCAAACAATACCTTTTGAAATCATTGAAAACAACTCTTTCAAAAGCTTTACTAAGACTATAGAAATTCTCTATCAAAACCATTTAAACTTGTCTTTCGTAGGCATTGGAAATCCTTCATTCGACACTCAAAATAAACCTTTTGAAAACATTGGAGATCTCCCCTTCGAAACACGTATTATATACCTTTCGAAAGCAATGGGCTCAAGTAAAGGACCGTGGAAACATTGCTTCGAAACCTTTACTAATTATTCCTTTTGAAACCATTGGGTATAATTATTAATATAACTAAGGGTTATAAAGAACTAGGGCGAAAGCATTACTTACGAAAGCATTAATCCCAAGTAAAAGAAAGAGGATGGTTTCGAAACCAACACTTTCGAAAGCATTGCCTCCAAAACCATTTGAAAGCAGTTAAACTACCCTTTTGAAAGCATTAAGAAGGCAGCTATAAAAGAACAGAGGTGGAAGCGCCCTTTCGAATGCATTGATTCAAAAGGTTTGAATGCGGCAGCATGGGTTTTGAGTAAGTTCAAAGCGGCTATCTTTTCAAAAGACAAAAAGGTGGCAACTCATTAGAAAGCTCTTTTCCAAAGAAAAGGCAAGTTGATTGGTTCGAAAGCTAATAGAATTGGCTTCAACCCCTTCAAAAGCATCTTTTATAAATAGAAGTGAACAGTGGAGTTGGAAGCTTTGAAAAATGACTTCTACCCCCTTCGAAAGCAAGGGTTTGGCACTATACCTTCCGCCTTTATCCAATGCACTATGTATCAATTACTTGCTACCATGTGCATTAGTTTCGAATGGTTTCTTTAGTGGAGGCATGGTGTCGAAAGCAAACACATGGAAGTGGCGAAGTAGTAAATCCAAGCAAAACTGATTTTTAGTGTTTAAAAGAAAATTCCTTTCACCTAACTTACCTTATTTGTCAAAAAGTAATTGGTTGCCATTTCTTATCAAAATCCTTTACTAAAAGTGCTGTCGAATTTAGAAATTTTTAATTAAAACGTTTTAAAAAATAAGCCCTTTTCCTTGAATAAACATATAAAACATTTAAGCCCCTAAACTCAAATAATTTTATAACTATAATATAATACATAGGAAAATTCCTCAAAAATCATCATAATTCACTTTCAATGTGTTTTCTAACATATATACATTTCTGACCCAAAATCATTACATAATTATTAATAATTAAACACAATATTAGATATATTTTTTATAGAAGATTCATACTAAATCCACAAGAACTTAGAAAATTATGAAACTTGAAACCCACTTTTAAGATGTTTTTGACCATATCTCAAAAACGCAAGTCATTTTGATGTCTTTTAATTGGTTTTCCAATCTAAACTTATCGTAAAATCTTTATGAAATAATATAAATCATCAACAAGCATATATATCTATTTAAACAAATATAACATGGCGTATTATTTGTAAAATAATTCAGCCATAATCATAAAACTGAAATCATGGTCAAAATGAGATGTAAATCTATTATTCACCTTGGCTTGGTGTTAAGAAGGTAGAGATTTGCTTTTTGATTAACTTCTTCAAGCTTCCTACTTAATTCCTAGCTTATCTTCTTTTGATTCTTCTTAATGGTGGTCGCCCGAGCTTGTATGGTTTTAGCGTTTTTTTTGGAACATTAAAATGAATAAGAGATGAAAGTTAGAAGGCTATTCCTATTTTTCCTTTACCATATTCCTCCTACTTATTTCTTTCTAATTCTCTTTTGCTTAAATATTCATTAAGGCACGACCCCCTTATTAATTTACAAATATCAATCCTTTAACCATCTACATTATTTCATTTAATTTGTCTAATTAAATGTCCTAAATAATGTTGGTCAAAATTAGGGTCATTACATACATAAAGCATAAGTATTTTTAAAGTTAAATGGAATGAATAGAATATGTAAAAGGATAATTGGATATAACATAAGTATTTTTTTAAAGAGAACTACCATGAATAGAATATGCGAAATGATAGTTGTGGATAGCATATGTATTTCTTAGTTAAGATTTTAATCACAAAGTCCACTACCATGTTTTATGATATGCAAAATGATAGTCTAATGTAGCATTTTAGTTGTGAAGTCCACTATCATGTTTAAATTATGCAAAGTGATAATATAATGCAGCATTTTAGTTATGAAGTTCACTATCGTGATTACAATATGCAAAATGATAATTTAATGTAGCATTTTAATTACAAAGTCCACTGGCATATTTAGGATATGCAAAATATAGTTTAATATAATATTTAAGTTGTGAAGTCCACTACGATGTCAATAATATGCAAAATGATATTTTAATATAGCATTTCGATTACAAAGTCCATAAGCATGTTATAAATATTAAAATGATAATTTAATGTAGTATTTTACTTTTGAAGCTCACATCATGTTTAAAATAAGCAAAATGATATTTTAATGTATCGTTTTAATTACAAAGTCCAATTGCATGTTTATAATATGCAAAATTACAGTTAATGTAGCATTTTAATTATGAAATCCACCACCATGTTTATCATATGCAAAATAATAGTTTAATGTAGTATTTTAGTTATGAAGTCCACTGGCATATTTAGGATATGCAAAATGATAGTTTAAGGTAGCATTTTAGTTATGAAGTCCACTATAATAATTACCATATGCGAAATGATATTTTTACAGTAGCATTTTATTACAAAGTCAACTAGCATTTAAGATGTACAAAATGATAGTTTAACATAGCATTTTAGTTAGGAAGTTCTCTATCATGACCACAATATGCAAAATTATATTTTACAATAGCATTTTTAATTACAAAGTGCACTAGCATGTTTAGGATATACAAAATGATAGTTTATTGTAGCATTTTAGTTATGAAGTCCATTATCATGATTACAATATGCAAAATGACATTTTAATATAGCATTTTAATTACAAAGTCCACTAGCATGTTTAGAATATGCAAAATGATAATTTAATATGCATTTTAGTTATGAAGTCCTCTATCATGATCATAGTGTTCCAAATGATATTTTTTTGTAGGATTTTAATTACAAAGTCCTGTAACGACCCGGATTTTTCGACGTTTGATTTGGGATATTTTGATGGTTTTAAATATTGGATTTGGGATTATAATTTAGTATATAAGATTTTAAAACTGAAAATTTCAAGCGATTTCGTTAATTTTGGAAATCGTCGATTTAATCGGTGAGTTAAAATGGCGATCCGGGACACAGTCTCAGAATTCGACGAAACTAGTTCCATTGGGTCCATAATAGTTTATTATTATCGAATTTCAAATTTTGTAGTGTTTGGAGTTATCGTCTGATCGTACAGAATATAAACGCCTGGAAATAATTAATTGAATTTAATTTAAATAGTCAGTTTAAAAAGCTATCTTTTCCATACGATCGAATTGGGACACGAAACTTGTGCCATTGCATTCAGAATAGGGGTATAACATTATAAACGCCTAGTGGTACATCTCGATAGGGTATCGAAATTTTAAGTTACAACAAAATGAGATATTTATAGTTAAATAATATTATAACCTGTCAAAATCATGGCCTTGCCTTCTAAAACACGCCACCATCACGTATGAAGGAACCCCTATCACGTTAAATTCACGTCCCCTCCTTTCTATCAGTTCGAAATCAAATCCTCCCTCATTCTCCTTCGTTCAAAATTTGAAAATTAAAAAAGATATATATACACACAATCGCGAGTCCTTTTCCTATTCCTCTTCTATTCGGTTCATGAAGAAAAAAATGGCGACATCGAGAGCTCGGCCGATAGAGGGGAAATCAACCAATGAATCGATGCTCGAGGTGGTGGATCATGAGCAGATCACATTCACGTGTGGGAGACGCACGTGTATGCGCGTGATGTTATCGCAGGCCGTAGGCGTTTCGATGAGGGAGGTCGACTTTGGCTCTAGGTGGTGGCATGACTATCGCGCTCGTTGGTGTGGGGTTTGTTCACGGCGGCAGGCGAAGTTAGGGCTTTTGCTTGTTTAGCGAGATGGCGTACGAGGCTGAGGGGGTTGCGCGAGGTGGTGGAGTGATTACGGGCTTAGGGGACAGCGGCGGCAATGGATTTGAGGTCATGATTCAGAGGAAAAAAAGGGGAAAGTAATATCGTGATATCCTGTAGCTAGCCTGGAAGTGTTCACGATGGAGAAGAAGTCGTGCTGCCCAGATTCAATTAAACGTGGGATTAGGGTTAAGGTTAAGGTAATTTCTTAAGTTAATTACGGTAATTAAATTTTGTTAACTTAGTTTTTAAAATACGATAGCTTTTTATTACGAGGTCCAAAAATCATTTAAACAGGTCAAGTTGGTTCATATCTGGAAAAATCTGTGCAATAGAACAGGTTTGGAATTTTTTAGAGGCAGTTGAAATTTAAGATCTGGGTGTTTGGCAATTTAAAAATCAAGGTGAGAAAAATCTCACTCATTTGGATTGCTTGTTATTATTTAAAAATGCTGAATTTAAATTATTGGTCGGTTAGATGAATTTAAATAATATTATCAGTTTGGATGATATATAATATATATAGCAGTATATATATTAGTAGCTGGATATTTTCCCGCCTATTGGAGCGAATGAGACCCTATATGCCCCGCATAATAGCGGATGACCCTATATACCGCGATATCCCCCTCGAAGTGGGATTGGTATTTTTATGTTGCACTAACATCTGTAAATGCAGGGAAACAGGTTGGGGGGATCCAACTGGATTCCTCAAATTTATATTGATTATTTTTCATATATAAGAATATATGATGTGTTAGAATAATCTGTTATAGATTATTGTTGTGATGTGAATTTTTGGATGATATAGTAGCACTGGCCTGAATTTTTGGTATTTTAAATACCATAAATATTATTTTTGAATTCTAAGGAATATAAAGGAGGTTTTGAATATAAAAATATTTTAATTGAAATTTAGATTATTTTAAGGAAATTTGTACTTAACTATTCGTAAGAAAAGAAAACGAAAAAAATATATTTTTATGTAGAGATTTTAAAATAGATTATATAAGGGATTTTTATTGTAGAATCTTAAATATATTTCTGGATTATGGAGAAGAAGTTGAAATCGATATTAAAGATAGATTTGATAATAAATGGATTATTTTTCAGAAATAGATTTATAAAATGAGACTTTATAAATGAGATTTAATTTTATATACAAGTGAGACTCGAAGAAGTTTATAAATTTATAACGATGTTTATAAAAAGAAAAAATGGTTATCAGTGAATAAATTGAAAATATAAATTTACAGAGTAGATTTATATCGAGTTATGGAAATTGTTTGGTCAAAAATAGTGGAACCTATTTTGAATGAGAGAAGGGTTATGAATGATATGAACCGAGAGGGATTTATAAATTTAAATCGGAATATTTGATTGAAAATATTAATTAATTATTGTTGAGAATTTAAAATTTGCTTTTAAATGAATTCCTATTTAATAAACTATATAGTTAAAGCTTTTTAGTATTGAAATGTTTCAAAAAAATAAATTATTAAAATATTTAATATTTATTGAAATAAATTTCCATTTTTTTAAATAAGCTTCGAAAATCGATTGGTTTTATTTAAAAAGGAATTGAAAGGAGTTATTGATGTTCATTTAAGATGTGTGATATTTAAATAATTTTCTTAAACAGGTCTTAAAAATAAATTTTTATTATTTAATAACACTTATTATATATATACAGAGTTTTGAAATGATTTTAAAATTACTTATAAATTCCCTCATGATGGTAAACTGAGTTGTTGAACGGAGATGATTCCTATAAGGGAATCTTATAGTCGAATTCGGGAACTTAAAAGATTTTCAAGAGTATTTAAATATGGAAACTTCGGAAATGAATTAAAGTTCATAAGAAGTAAGTTAGAATGAGTAGTTGAGATTTTAGAAGAGTATAAATCGATATTAGGAAATTTTAAAAGAAATGGATTAGGGAATTCCGGAAATTTGAAGAATCCGTTATAAATGAATTAAGGGGTTTTCAAGTCAATTGTAAATAATTTGGAGAGAAAGGAAACTAATAGGATTATTTTCCAAAGTATTGGGAATAGAGTGGTTTTAGAGGAAAAATAAAATTTTGCAATGTTTTTCCCAAGTAATGAAGTAGAAAATTTTGGAAATATTTTAACAACGAGATGAGTTTTATAGGAATACTTTCCTAAGTAATGAAATTTTAAAGGGAACTTGGAAACATTTCTAAGTGTTGGATGATTTGAAAATATCCTATTATGGATAAGTATTGAGTTATTTCCGAATATTTAAATATTGGAAGAAATTGGGACATATATCTTTGTAAAGATATTTTGAAATTAATTTTTTGAGAAGATTAACTAAATAAGGCCCAGTGACTGCTTATGGATGTTATTTTATAGTTACATAATCGACTATCAAATATTGGCCAATTTCGTTAATCGTTTCGAAGAGAATGAGATCAGATTTAATTATCCGAAAACCACTTCTATCTGATTTGAGCATTACGAGTGGATATCATGAAGATAGTGAAGACGGTGATTCGGTTTGTCCAGACCCAGGACAACTTGTATAGATGAATGTTATCAGAACATTGTCATTGGAGGATGATGAGCATTCTAAGTGGAATTGTTCAAGAAAGGTAAACGTTAGCCTCAAGCCTCATCAACCAGAATGACTAAAAATCAGGGGATATGCAGCAAGGCTAAGTGGGTCGCACCCAATTAGGGTATGTTATCACCTTTCTAGATACCCTTGGATATATTATAAATTATGGATACGGTGAAGCATGCAAAAGAGCTCTCAATAAGGGTGGGAATATCCGGGGTGATAACATATTCGGTTCTATCCAAGTTAGAGATAGTGTCGGTCTTGTGTTGTAGAGGATCTCGGCGAGGTCCTCGGTACATTTTTCTAGATGTGTACCATGATAGGTGGTACCCCAGTGCCAAGTCATTATATGGAATCCATTCTCCAATAAGCGCCGTACGGTTTTGATTGTGCCCAACTATGTTGAAACGTGAGATACAAGCATTTCAGCTATTTTCTATTTACTTTCTATAGACACTATTATAATATCAGATCATTTTGATGAAAATTGTTTTAGTTATCGTATGGTAAAAACCCGTCGTGTTTATGTGTGACGTGGTCTTACGAGATACCTTTATTTTCAAAGGATATTGATAAAAGTTAATAATTCAATTTGAGTGTGTTTTCTCACGCTGGTTTTCCAGACTCACTCGGGTGTTATTGTATTGTAATGCTCGGGTCAGACCAAGTATTACAGATTCAGGATAGGATGCTCTGGAGCTCAAGAGACGAGCTGGATGACAGAGACGTATTTCCGTAGTTGATTTGTATTTCTGCTATTTCAGGACAAGTCATTATAAGTGTCCATATTGATGTATTGAATGGTTGTACTCTGATGATTGTATGTATATTAACAGATATATAAAAATATGTTATTACATATTATAATTTGTTCCTCTACGATTGTGAGATTTTGTGTATTGGTGTTCTTATTTCTTTTACCTTTTCTGCTTCACCCCTAGAGATTCATACTCCCATTCAATTTGAGTTGAACTGATGTGAATTATGGTCGACTCAAAGTGTGCGGAGATACGGGCCTTTACATGTCCATTAGCATGTTTAGGATATGCAAAATGATAGTTAAAGATAGCATTGTATTTTCAAAATAGACTAGCACGTATAACATATGCTAAATGATAGTAAAATTAGTATTGTACTTTTAAAGTGAACTAGCACATATAGAATATGCTAAATGATATTTAATGGTGGCATTGTATTTTTAAAGTGAACTTGCATGTATAGAATATGATAAATGATAGTTGAATATAGCATTGTATTTTAAAAGTATTCTAGTTTAAATTGAATATACAAAATGATAGTTAAATATAATATTTGTATTTTAAAAGTGCACTAGCATGTGTTGAATAGAAATAATGATAGTTAAACATAGCATTTATTTAATTTATATAACAATACATAATTCTCACTCTCTTATTTGTACAGAATTAAAAAAAAGAAAACATAAAAATAATTTGAAAATTAAAGAGAATTAATAAAACATAGAGATGATGTGATGAAAATTTGAAAACTGGCATGAATGTCATGAAAATGTAGAGAAATTGAAAAAGGAGAAGACAAAACAAAAGAAGGACAAAGAGAAGAAGAATAAATTCTAGCTCCTTCTTTTGATTAGTGTATCAGTCAACAATTCACAGTGGTAGGAGAAAACAAAGGAGAAGAAAAGCTAGAGGAAAATATCAAAACACGGATAAAAAGAAGAAGGATTCGAAAGCAGACACCAAGCTCAATGGTATACAGGTTGAGAACAAGAAAAAGAAAGACAAAAACCGATCCACATAACCAATATGAAATTGTATATCTTAAATCAGACCATAATTTTGAAGAGGAAAAGAATGATAACACTAAAAAGGAGAGTGAAAGGAAGATAGAAAAGGATATTGATAATGACGCGAAAAATGAAGAAGAACTTAAGAAACGAAGTACTAAAAATGAAGAAGAAAATGAGGAAATTAAAAGTGTAGAAACTTGGATTTGGCGAACCAACAAGTTGTATAGTGTTACTTGAAGGTTTGACAAGGCAACTAAGCACTCGACACTTGCATATCGATCGGCATGGAAATTCGGTCGGTATTGTACATGGATCGGCGTTCCAGAGTGGTCGGCATACATAAAGCGTTCGGCATTCCACACTGCTCGGCATCCACACATCGTTCGGCATGGCAGGAGCATTCGGCGTACTTGGATCATTCGGCATGGCAGAACATTCGACATACGGAGTTGATCGGCGTCTAGAGATGTTTGACATCAGTCTGTTCGGCATCGATGGTTCGGGATCAATCTAATCGGCATCGATGGTTCGACATCAGTCTGGTCGGTATCAATGGTTCAGCATCATTCTGTTCGGCATCAATGATTCGACATCAGTCCATTCAGCACATCAGACTGTTCGGCATCATTCTGTTCGGCATCGGTCTGTTCGGCATCAGTCCATTCAGCACATCAGTCTGTTTGGCATCATTCTGTTCGGCATCAGTCTGATCGGCATCAGTCTGTTCGGCATCAGTCCATTCAGCACATCAGTCTGTTCGGCATCATTCTGTTCGGCATCAGTTTGATCGGCATTAGTCTGTTCGGCATCAGTCCACTCAGATCATTAGTCTGTTTGGCATCAGTCTGTTCGGCATCAGTCTGATCGCATCAGTCTGTTCGGCACACAGAACTCACTCTTTCTGGGCCGAGGTATTCAGCTACCAGGCCCACCAGGGAAGTCCAACCCAACTTTGTCTATAAATAGAGAGGCAGGGGCACAGTGAAAAAGACCTTTTTTTCAAGAACACTAGGGAGACTCTGCCGCTTTCAAGACTCGCTCTTTTTACTTAGCAATTGTATTCGAATAGTTCATGAACAGATTGTATCTGTAATCAGTTGTTAAGTAAAGCAATAAAATATTAACCTCAAAGTGGACGTAGGCCATTACGCCGAACCACTATAAATCTGGTGTTCTCGTCTTTGCATTCAATTTAGCATATTGCTCTTTGTTAAAATTTACTTTCATCATTTATCTCTCTACACAATCTTTCTCAACGAGGTTAGTGACCAATTTTGGTGCTAACACTTTGGTGCTTTCACTGAGAATCGAATTCTCAGACCTCAAGGACCTGCTTTGAAGCTACTGGATTGAATAAATCCCCCAAAGAAGATCCGATTCATTCGTAGGACGTCCGTTGATTCTACTCAGAGTCCATATCAATAACTCTACAATGGCAAGACCACGTACCAGATCAGCCTCTCATAATGCGGATGCCCACGAGACTGCTAGCGTACAATAAGCAGGGCCTTGCAATCAGCAAGCAAATCTAGGTGCATGGACTACCGCCCAGGACCAGATCCCAGTTGTCACCAGAATAGAGTTCAACGACTTGATGAGAGAACTCAAGGAAAGCAGGAGACAACTCGGAGAGCAGATGCAAGCTAACGCCAACCTCATGGCACAACTCACTCAACAACAGCATCAGAATGCTGGGGGCAATCCAGCTCCTTATTCTTCAACCGACAGCTCGACTTCGTCCGATGAACCTCCCAGGCGTAGACGCCGCAAGACTGAAACTACGCAGGCAGGTGCTGCTGTCCGAACAGCCGGGGACCATTTACATCTCGGAGACCGTGACCAAGCCGGAACTGGAAACTTAGGAGCTGGAGTGCAGGTGGAGGCTGGACGCCCGGCTCACCAAGATGCTAATGATATCGAACCTCAAGATGCACGTTTGGCAGATCGCCAGCAGAGGAGGCATCAGCCTGATCAATCCCATCAGACAGACTCCAACCTTCCACCTTCCATACAAACCCCAGACCTGACAGCTATGATTAGACAGTTGATGAGGGAGAATCAAGGCTTATCAAATGACGATTGGGGAGTGTCCAGAAGTCATAATCCATTCACAGACGTTTTTCTACAGGCGGAGTATCCCAGGAAGTTCAGCATGCCAACTATCCCGGCTTATGAAGGAAAGTCTGATCCAAGGCAGCATGTGATGAGGTACGAATGGATGATGGATTCAGCTAGAGCGAATGATGTAACCAAGTGCAGGTGCTTTCCAATAACTCTATCTAGGATCGCCACCATGTGGTTCACCCGACTTCCTCCGCGGTCCGTATCCAGTTTCGAGGAGTTGGCGAAGAAATTTATAGAACAATTCAGGATACATACTACTCGTCCAAAGGACGTGATGTCTCTATCAAGCGTAATCCAAGCTCCTGAGGAGTCGTTGAAGGAGTATTTACAGAGATTCCATGTTGCGGCTACTGAAGTTAGTAATCCCAATGATCATGCAATTCTTATGGCTGTGATGCAAGGTGTGGATCCGGATTCAGAGTTTGGAGATTGGTTGGCAGGAAAACCTCTGGCTATGCTAGAACGTTTTTACTCAAAGGCACATCATATCATAAGAAGAGAGGAAGCCAGGTGGATAAGGCGAGATAAGGCACCGGGGCCTATTCAGGAGTCTGTAAAAAGCAACATTGCTGTGAAGCAGTCTGGAGACAACTCGGGGAAAGTTCAAGGCAATGTCCAGAACAAGCCCGGGCAATCTAAGGAATCCGGAGGAAGAAATCAAGGGAAGAAGAGAGAAGCGGGGAAGTGGAAGCCAAGAATTCCAACCTACAACGAGTACACCCCGCAGAATGCGTCTCTTGAGAACATTTACCTATCAACCTGCAATACCTTTCAGTACAGAAAGCCACATCCAAAGGAGTCAACCGAAGAACAAAAGCGGACTGGGAAATACTGCCGCTTCCATGAGACTTATGGGCACAATACTGAAGAGTGTAGACACCGACACAACGCTATAGAGAAGTTGATTAGGCAGAAAAAGTTACAGGAGTTTGTAAAGAATCCGCAGGAAGGAGGACAGGGAACATCCAATCCAGGTCGTGCACCAGCTTCGCGTCTTCTCGAGGAGCCTGCCCGGACCGTGGGCAGACTAGTCATAAACACGATCATCGGTAGGCCTCACCCTGCGGATAAGAACTGGCAAGAGATGGAGCGGTATGCTAGTTCCCTGAAGCACGCAGACTTCGAGTGTTGTTCCAACGTAGAGGATGGGACCCCTGCTAAACAGCTGCGCGTGATGACAGACGATATAGTATTCGGGAGCAGAGATGCTGACCAAGTAGAGGCTCCTACCATCGACTCGATGGTCATATCTACGACAATCGGGCCGGCTTATGTGAAGAGAATTTTGATTGATTGTGGAAGTTTAGTCAATATCATCTTCAAGAAGGCTTATGACCAGTTGAAGATGGAGACAAAGGATTTGAAACCGTCTAAAGCTCGCATACATAGCTTTAATGGCGCAGCGACCGATGCAGTGGGGTATGTTGAGTTACCAGTTGAACTGGGACAAGGTGAGCGTGGAGGGTGCGAATCCTACCTTTCGTAGTTTTGGATGTGGATTCTCCGTACAATGTGTTTTTGGGTCGACCGACCCTGGCTGATTTCAGGGCAACATTAGCCCCGTGGTGCTTGACTTTAAAGTTTCCGACTGATAAAGGAGTAGGTGTTGTTCATGGCGACCAGGCGACTGGTCGTGCATGTTATGTGGCTGAGCTCCGAGAGGCCCATCGGAGGGAGAAAGGAAAGGTTGCGGACAATCCCGTCCGCATCCATAATACCGACAATTGACAAATAATGCCCGAGCCCTGGCTTGGGCATAATCCTCGGATCTACAGAGACATAGATCCGAGAGACGACGATGATGAACCCAGGGAAGAAAAGGCAGCGCCGGCTGAATTGACAATTGACATTTCAGTCAGTCGAGACGATCCATCGCGAGTACTGAAGATCGGATCACAACTCAGCCCCACAATGACTGAAGACCTTAGTGATTTCCTCCGAGCGAATCTTGATGTTTTATCTTGGACACATTCTGACATGTGTGGGATTTCTCCCGCTATTACGAGTCATATGTTGAACATAGACCCGAAGTATGTCCTGGTTAAACAAAAGAGGAGAGGGATGGACCCGGAGAGGTCCGCAGCTCTCAGAGAGGAAGTGGACAAACTCAAAGCCAATGGGTTCGTCCGCGACGCCCTCTACCCTGAATGGGTATCAAACCCCGTGCTGGTGAAAAAGGCGAACGGGAAATGGAGAACTTGCGTAGATTATTCCGATTTGAACAAAGCATGCCCCAAGGACAGTTTCCCATTGCCTAGGATTGATCAGTCTGTCGACTCCACTGCAGGACACGAGTTGTTATCATTCATGGATGCATACTCGGGATACAATCAGATCCCGATGCATATTCTGGACCAAGAACACACCAGTTTCATCACAGACATTGGGCTATATTGCTATGTAGTAATGCTTTTCGGATTGAAAAACGCGGGAGCGACCTATCAGCGTTTGGTGAATCGAATGTTCAAAGACCAGCTTGGTAGAACGATGGAAGTCTATGTGGATGACATGCTCGTGAAGTCACGATAGTCAAACGACCACATTCGAGACTTAGCAGAGATGTTCGATATACTCAGATATTATGGGATGAAGATCAACCCTCTGAAGTGTTCCTTCGGCGTTGCGTCGGGGAATTTTTTGGGATTCATTGTTAATGCTAGGGGAATTGAAGCTAACCCGGAAAAGATTCAAGCTATTCGAGATGTGCAAGTGCCCAGAACTATAAAACAGGTGCAAAGCTTGAATGGAAAGGTGGCTGCGCTAAGTTGATTCATATCCAGAGCCACGGACAAGTGCGTTCCCTTCTTCGATATAATAAAGAAAGGGAAGAGGAATTTCGAATGGACATCCAACTGTGAGGAAGCGTTCCGAGATCTGGTGAGGCATTTGGAGAGTCCTCCAGTGCTGTCGAAACCAGTAGACCACGAGATGCTGTACGTATACTTGGCTGTATCCCCGCATGCTGTAAGTGCGGCTTTGGTCCGCGAGGAGGACCGAGTCCAATAGCCGGTGTATTACGTTAGTAAACGTTTAACGGGGGCAGAAAGAAATTACCCTAAAATTGAGAAATTGGCCTATTGCTTGGTGATTGCATCACGTAAGCTGCGTCCATACTTTCAAGCACACTCGGTCAGTGTCTATACTGATCAGACCTTACGGCAGGTACTCCAACGACCAGAAACTTCTAGAAGGATGTTAAAATGGAATATCGAGTTGAGTCAGTTCGATATTACCTACCTGCCACGAAGAGCCATACAAGGGCAAGCATTAGCAAATTTCATCACTGAGTTTACTGTATCTGACGAACCAGATAGTCACAGTGTCATTCCCCCCATTCGATGGAAATTGTACACCGATGGGGCATCAAACGACCGTTGCTCCGGAGCTGGTGTAGTTCTCGTAACTCCAGAAAATCGATCGATTTGTTACGCTTTGAAGCTCAATTTCCCGGCTATGAATAACGAAGCAGAATATGAAGCACTGATCATTGGCTTAAAGCTCGTTGAAGAACTCGGGGTTAAATCAGTTGAAATCTTTTGTGACTCGCAGCTGGTGGTGTACCAAGTGCGAGGAGACTACCAAGCAAGGGGACAAAAGCTTGCTCCATACCTTGCTCTGGTCCAGGAACTATTGGCGAACTTCGAACATTATGACATTTCGCATGTCCCGTGTGAACAGAACAAGGAAGCCGACTTGTTGGCCAAATTCGCACGCACCGGCGATGCGCAGTAAATGGGATAGGTTCCCATCGAAACCTTACACACTCCAAGCATAGACGTGATGGAAGTCAATTTTGCGTTGGAAACGGAAATCGAGGAGGAGTCGTGGATGACCCCATTCAAACAATACCTGCTAAACGGGACTTTGACCGAAAGAAGAAGCGAAAGACGGCAGGTCATTCACAAAGCCGCGCGATATGTGATGCAAGGAGGAGTAATGTATCGGAGAGGGTTCTTGGTCCCCTTACTACGGTGCATTGCCTGTGATGAGGCAAAGCGGGTCTTGGAGGAGGTTCACGAAGGAGAATGTGGTGACCATACTGGGGGGCAGACACTAGCAAAAAAGATCCTCCGCTACCGATACTATTGGCCAACTGTGAATCGGGATGCTGTAGATTACACAAGAAAATGTGACAAGTGTCAAAGATATGCGAAAATCCCAAGAGCTCCACCGACAGAACTCACACAAATGGTTAGTCCCTGGCTGTTTGCAATCTGGGAAATCGACATAATCGGTTCTTTGCCTATATCCAAAGGTGGTGCAAAATACGCGATAGTTGCAATCGACTACTTCACAAAATGGGCCGAGGCAGAGCCTTTAGCCACAATCACCTCCAAGAAGGTCGTTAATTTCGTTGTACGAAATATTATATGCCGTTTTGGCCTCCCGTGAACCATCATTACGGACAACGGAACTCAATTTGAAAGTAAAGAATTCAAAGATTTCTGTTCAAAATACGGCATTGAGAAAAAGTTCGCCGTCGTTGCTCATCCGAAAGCTAACGGACAGGTCGAGGCCATGAACAAAATAATCAAGTCCATATTGAAGAAGCGTTTGGAAAAAGCTGGAGGCAAGTGGGTAGATGAACTCCCAAAAGCATTATGGGTTTATAGAACTACCCATAAGTCTACGACTGGCCACACTCCATTCGCATTGGCATACGGCTCGGAAGCTGTTATACCCGTGGAGCTTGAAGTTCCATCGCATCGAGTGACATATTATGATCCTAGGACGAATCAAGATCTCTTGTTGGAATCACTGAACTGCATCGATGAAAAACGTGAAGAGGTTGAATTAAGGGCGGCAGCATATATGCACCGAGTCAAGCGATATTACGACGACAAAGTCCGCCCAAGGATCTTTAATGTGGGTGATCTCATTTTGAAACGAGTTTTCCCGGTACCATCACGTATGAATCCCAACTGGGAAGGTCCATATGTCATTGAACGGAAGCTTGGAGAGGGAACTTTCAAGCTAGCGACCGTTGATGGCATGAAACTCCCCCGAGCGTGGAATAGTGAACATTTGCGACGTTATTACATTTAGCCTATTTCTTTCCTGTTTTAGGTACAATTGTTTGCTGTATGTTTTTATTCCATTGATTCTTATTTTTCCTTTTTAGCATGTAATCGGACAATTTAGTTTGTTTCATTAATAAAGGTTTGATGTCGTCTTTTCCATGTATGATTGATGTTTCTGTACCTTATAATCTGGTGATGAACTACTGGAGTTACATCATTCCATATGATGTACGAACTCGCATAAACGACTCGAATCTCCGAGTCCCCTGAGTGCGGACCGGAGTACTCTAAGTCCCCGGAGCGCGGACTAGAGTATAAACGACTTCAACCTCCGAGTCCCCTGAGTGCGGACCGCAATACTCTAAGTCCCCAGAGCGCGGACTAGAGTATAAACGACTTCAACCTCCGAGTCCCCTGAGTGCGGACCGGAGTACTCTAAGTCCCCGGAGCGCGGACTAGAGTATAAACGACTTCAACCTCCGAGTCCCCTGAGTGCGGACCGGAGTACTCTAAGTCCCCGGAGCGCGGACTAGAGTATAAACGACTTCAACCTCCAAGTCACCTGAGTGCGGACCGGAGTACTCTAAGTCCCCGGAGCACGGACTAGAGTATAAGCAACTTCAACCTCCGATTCCCCTGAGTACGGACCGTAGTAATCTAATGTGAGAAATGCAGATTAAGGATCTTAAGGCTAGAATTAACACTAGAGGGGGTTGAATAGTGTTTTAAGAAATCTGTTAATCTTTTTGAGTTTATCTTAATTTGTTAACAATGTATGCACTAATCAGACACAGATATGAACATAGAATCAAACACAGATGCAAATATAAAGTAAAAGCAGTAAAGGAAAGAACACACCGGATTTTATATTGGTTCGGAGTTACCCTACATCTAGTCCCGCACAACTAAGTACGGATTTTCTTTCAAACTTTAATTCAACAATTACAACCCTCGGTTTCAAGGCTACGAAGTACACCCTCCAGAATAACAATCCTCTGGGTAGAGATACTTGATTTCCGGGGCAACAAGTTCACCCAATTGATTTCCATGGCTACAATCACACCTTCTCTCGCTCAATTGATTTCCAAGGCTACAATCACACCTTTTCTCGCTCGATTGATTACATAAAGTATATAACTCAGATTAGCACTTGGATCTTGTAGAGAAAGTGATGGAGAATCACACTAGAAGTAATCGAGTATGATTCGATGTTGATTTCAACAGAGTAATGGTATGATTTTGTATTAAGAAATGTGGAAGAAGAAGAAGAGGAGTGAAAACCAAGAAAAAGTGATTAAAAATTCGTTGAAACTGACCCCTATTTATAGAAGAGCAACAGTCATGGCCATTCATGAAGAGTTATGGCGAATAGACACTTCTTTTGAAATTTGAATTTTGAACTCAACTGTCTCCATGTCGACATGGTCACCATAGGCATGTCGACATCCCAAAGCAATTTTTGATGTTTTGATTTTCTTTGAAAATAACCTTTATCTTATATTAAAACTATTTTAAACTTTATAAATATACTTGATTATAGATGAAATTCATAAGTAAATATAAAGAACAATATATACATAATTTAACTATAATTTTATATTTAAATCAAAGTATAAATATTTAAAAGTTAAATATATTATTTGAAGATAGTTTAAAATCAGGAGTAATTTGACTCTGAAAATAAAGATGTTTTTAGGCTAAAATTATTTAAAATCAGGATAGAGAGTTTTGAATCTTTTAAAAGGAAAGTTTTGAAATTATTTTGAAAACAAGATAATTTTGTAAAATCATTCGAATTAAAATTAGTGGATACAAAACAATGTCCCACTAGATTTTCGTAGGTTCCATCCTACTTAGGGTTCCATCCCTTTAACGGGCTCGAAGTGGATTCCATTCCACGAATAAATTGGATATTAAGATGTCAGTGCCTTTCTATGAGTTTTAACAATATTCCTAACTATATAACTTATCTTGGAAACTTGAACTCTTGATATTCTTGATAGTCATGAGTCTTCTATCTCTATATCTTGAATCTCTATACTGTACAGTCTTCATTCTTGATACCTGCATGGTTAGATCCTGCATATACATATATATCTAAACTTGTAATGTTAGTATTTATATTTTATAATCTATTCTAAGGTTGTTGTCATCAAAACCAACTCCTCTCCCTCACGTTTCCTCTTGGACTTCTTGCCCGCCAAGGAAGCGGAGTCAGGAGTGGGGGGAGGAACATCTAGTGGTTTGGATTTGCTGGGAAGAATGACTTTCAGAGGCCTATTCAGCGGGTCGGTAAGTTCTAGTATTTGAGGCTCGACCTTGATCTCGACCTTCTTATTCTTCTCTTCCGCGAGTCGCTCCTTTATACTCACCTTCGAAGTGTGTTATGAGGTGCCCGTGATTTCGACTTCATAACTCCCTTCAACGGGAGATGAAGTGTCAGACTTATCATCATCTAGCGCCCCAATCACTTGAGCGTCAGGACCGGGAGTTACTCCCGCGTGAGCAGCATCGCTTGTTTTGCCCACCTCCTCCTTGGCGTCATCGCTCCTCGGAGTCAGTTCAGGATCAGAGCGGCCTGCATAAAAACATAAAGAACGAACATTAGGACCAATAACCGCTCATAGAAAGCGACAGATCTTTGAACTTCTAGAAGAAGAGTTTTATACCAGTTTCTTGCTGGCTTTTAGCTATACGCGGAGTTTCACCCTCTAGAATGGGGGATAGCACATGAATGCCGAGACCGGGATCTTTCGGATCATAGCCGGCATGCTGCTCGAATGGATCAAGTGCTGGCCGACCGGCCGATTGAGTAGAAGGAGGAGCTGCAGCCTCAGCTCCAGATGGACCAGCTTTGTCGTCTTTCTCTTTTGATAGGGGAGAGCCTTTACCAAAGAGAGCCATAGCTGCAGACAAGTCCGATGGCTCGTTCCCCTGAGAAACTCTTTCACTAAAGCCTCCTCATCGACCTCCTCATTGCCCGACTCAACCTTCCTGATCTTTATTAAAGTCTCCCAGTCCTCAGCTAGAGATTCAAGATAGCCCTCGTCTAAGAAAGTCAAGTCCCGGTGCATGAGGATGCGGGCGCTGTATTCGGCAATCAGCGGGTCAAACATACACTTGACCTCTTCTCTGCCGGCCTCTGCAGCTACTTCAAGATAGGAGTCGATCTCCTCGAAAGCTAGTCTCTTTCCCTCCTCACGGGCTTCGTCCTTCATCGTCTCTACCTTAGAAAGCTCATCATCGAGCTTTGCTTTTAAGAGATGTGTATCGACAATCTCGTTACAGTACCGTTGAGACTCTTCTTGAGCCGCTATCTTCTCTTCCCTCTCCTTAGAGAGTAGCTCCTTCAACTCTTTGACCTGCAGGGCGAGTGTATCCCTTTCTTTCTAAATAGAATCTTTTTCTAGAGCTAGGGCCCCACTGCGTTGGACTGCGACGTCAAGTTCTTTCTTATGGGTCGTCTCTAGACGAGCGACGGCCTCCGCAGTCTCTTTAGCACTCTGTTCTGCGGCTTCAAGTTTGGACTTGTACGAAGCGAGCTCTTCGTCCTGGTTCTTGATGATGTCTTTATCAAAGATAGCTTCGAGCTTCAAGCGGTCGATTTCTTTTTGACGCTCAACGGATACTTCCGAGACTTTTTCGACCAACTGAACAAACGCGTCATGTTGAACATAGACATCGTTGTTGCAAGCGATGGCACTCTGCTTGAAATGCCCTAGAATGTGATGAATAGCTGGGAGGAACTTCAGACCGTCAAAGCAGATTTTGGGAAATTTAGCTTTAAGATCGACCATCTTCTCTGCTATCGTTGGGTCAGCTGCAGGAACAGGGGGAGGAGGCTTTGAAAGTTCTGTTCTCTTCCGATGTTCCAGAAATTGTTGTGTGCTTGATGAACCAGAATGTTGATCTCGGGAAACATCGAGTTGAGACCCCTTCTGTGAAAGTTTTTCTCTGTCTGGCTCAATTTGAGGAGGGAGATCGTGAGAGTATGAAGATTGGGAATATGATTTCTTTCGATAAGACGACTCACGGGGACGGTTGTCTCGATCTCTATAATCGTCCCTGTCCCTGCGTCTACCAGAGCCTGAATCTCGGTCGGAATGTTGAAAGATGGAAGAGCCATGGAGACGATCAATTCCATGGGAGCATCCCATATCACCTGCATAGAATGAGAATAAGGATAAGATCAGGGTGACAGTTAAGATTGAAGTGCGAAGTGAAGTGCGCGTGTCCGTGTGTGTCCTAGTGTTTCCCCCCGACGGACCAGTTTCTTTACTAATTGGAGTTTTATCTCCCTGGACGTGGGCTTGAACTCCCGTACTGCCTCTAGCGGGCGAATGAAGCTTAAGAGCCTCTGGATCGTCGAAACCGTAGTTAAGTAAGTCGTCGGGAATGGTAAGGTTCGACAGGCCCTTCAGAGAACTTTCTAAATGCTCCGAGGAAGTTTCTTTTTCCGTTGGCATATGGGAAACTTTCGAAGTTCCGCCTACAGTTTTCTTCCTCAGCTTGAGCGTTAGTTTCTTCTCCCCCTTCGAAGGGGAAGACGATGTTTCTATGTCATAAACTTCAACCACCGGTCCCCGAGACGGACTGATGTTCTCGCCCTGTACTTCGGGCGTTTCAGTCTCCTTAGTTTCCCCCTCTTCTAATGCATCAGGAGCGCTGCGTGCTGAAGACTCACCTTGTTTTTTCCCTTTACCAGAGCCAGGCCTGGGAATAGTGATGCCCTGAGGAAGGCTTATCCGACAGCCTTCTGCCAATAGTCCGAGCCTTGTAAGTGACCCATTCGAAATGAGATTTCTAATGTCCCGTTCTTCGGCGGGGAGGGCTTAAATGGCTTCGACGGCATCAGAATATCCACGGCCGTCACGACGTGGGCTAATACCTGAAAAGATGGATAAAGTTTAGAAAAAATACGGCTTCGACTAAACATGAGTAACTGACCAAGAAAAAGGCTTACTTCCTTCAACCCATCTACTAGCAAAGCCGGGAGGACAACGCACATAAAACCATTCTTGTTTATACAAGGCGAACTTGGTCCACGCCCCGGTTAAGAGTTGACATTTATTGTGCGGCTCGAGAAACATGAATGATGGGCTATCCTTCAGCTTCTTGATGCAATATATGTATCGGATATCGCCCGGACTAGGGAGCCTAGAGAAGACATTCATGAAGAGGATGCAGGTACCGTAAAGGAATGCATGGCCGTTCGGGTGCAGTTGCGATGGGGCAATGTCAATATATTGCAGTACTTCCCGAAGAAACAAGTTGAACGGTGGCACACTGCCAACCCAGCACATCAATTTATTACAAGCTGCGTATTCGGCTGGGGGCAAGTGTGGACGATCATGCCCCGTTGGAACGAGTACGTCATCAAAAGGGATTCCGTGGACAGAGCATATCCAACGGGGTGTACTTTCAGTGATCTTTGAAGCTTGCGAATCGACAGGGTTGTCCAAGAGAATTGCTGCCTCAAGAGCATCGGGAGCTAAGTCATGTGCAGGAGAAGTTGATTGGTTTGAAGTATCTGTGACTTCTCGTCGGGAGGACGGACCAAGCCTATCCGAAATCGTGGCGGAGCTAGATTTTCGAGACATCGCTGATAAAGATTGAATCTAGCGAAGTACCTGTTCAAAATATACTTAAAAAATAATCGATGTTAGACTTAACAATACGAATATTCCCCCCGTGCAGTGTGTGAACTAGTGCGATCATTCAGGTGTAAACATTGAGAAATTATAAGTCACATAATCGATGGTATGAAGTTGAGCTTTGAACTATCGTCTTCGAAGACCGTCATCGCTGACCGTCTTCGAAAGCCAGCATTGCAATATTTTCAATCTTGAACTCGGACATTGACGCTGCGTATTAAAAGCTTTAGTCTGTTTTTATTGATTTAGGTTCAGGCTTATGATTATTGAAACTAGGAAGTCATCAGTCCGGATTAGTTCGATATGCTAGCATGCTTAGGTCCTTATCCTTGTGTTGGTTATATGATTAGCCAATGTGGTTGGGAGTTCGGCCAAAATCCTGTTCAGCTTAAGTTTTGTTCGTCCAAAATTCTGTTCGGCTTAAGTTTTGTTCATCTTAAATTTTTTTCAGCTTAAGTTATGTTCGGCTTAAGTTCTGTTCGGCCTAAGTTCTGATTGGCTGAAATTCTGTTCGGCTTAAGTTTTGTTCGTCCAAAATTCTGTTCGGTTTAAGTTTTGTTCTTCTTAAATTCTGTTCGGCTTAATTTCTATTCGGCCTATGTTCTGATCAGCTGAAATTTTGTAAGGCTTAAGTTTTGTTCGTCCAAAATTCTGTTCGGCTTAAGTTTTGTTCGTCTTAAGTTCTGTTCGGCTTAAGTTCTGTTCGGCTTAGATTCTGTTCGGCCTGAAAACAAGTACACGCAGCAGGCCACGCCGATCTGATTCACTCGGCCTTCTACCCTTAACATTATTTCTCTTCTTTTCCTCCATCTCTCCTAGCCAACGTACCCGAGTCGTTTGGCAAGCCGTGTCAAACCACGGTCAAGCCGATCCACTTCACTAAACCTTAACTCCAATTTCACTACCATACTTCCCTTCCATCGCTCGGCATAAGGAAGTCATGCTGAGCCACATCAATACGTCTTCCACCAACTCCCTCCTTCAAACACCTCTGCCATCCTCTTCTCTTCTACCGTTCGTCTAGCGTTAAACTCCTTTAAAACACCCACTCTTCGCCCTTAACTCCTCCTGCTCCACGCAATTACTTCTGACTTTGGTTTTGCAGAGATTCGCGAGTTCGAATCTCATGTTAGGTTTCCTAATCGAAGTGAAGTATTTAAGGAAAATTTTTTTACCTAAGAAATGAGTCGAAGCTCGGGAGATTCTGGAGTAGGGAGTGTGGTTCTATTTGGATTCAGTTGGTTGGGGAAGGAAGTGAGGCAACAAATGATGTTTAAGAAGGGAAGGGAAAATTAGATAATTCTCTAAAGTCTTTTGAGCGGCAAAGTTCATAAATACTGAAAGGCGGAGGTAGAAGTAAAGGGGAGAAGAAGAAGGAGCATCGGCTTATATAGAGAGAAGGGAAGTCGAAGGGACTATAACCGGCAGAACCGGTCAAATCGACATTGTTCGGCATCCAGGGTGCTCGGCATCGGCTAGGTCGTTCGGCATCCAGGGTGCTCGGCTTCGGCTGTGTCGTTCGGTATAGGCATATCGTTCGGCATCCAGGATGATTCAAAGCACACCATGTTTAACCACATGATGTACTTTGGGGGGCAAGTGTTACCTGAAGTTTTGACCAGGCAACTAAGCACTCGGCACTTGCATATCGATCGGCATGGAAAGTCGGTCAGTATTGTTCATGGATCGGCATTCCAGAGTGGTCGGCATACATGAAGCGTTCGGCATTCCACACTGCTCGGCATCCACACATCGTTCGGCATGGCAGGAGTGTTCGGCGTACTTGGATCGTTCGGCATGGCAGAACATTCGAAATACGGAGTTGATCGGCGTCTAGAGATGTTTGACATCAGTCTGTTCGGCATCGATGGTTCGGGATCAATCTGATCGGCATCGATGGTTCGGCATCAGTCTGGTCGGCATCAATGGTTCAGCATCATTCTGTTCGGCATCAATGATTCGACATCAGTCCATTCAACACATCAGTCTATTCGGCATCATTCTGTTCGGCATCAGTCTGATCGGCATCGGTCTGTTCGGCATCAGTCTATTCAGCACATCAGTCTGTTCGGCATCATTCTGTTCGGCATCAGTCTGATCGGCATCGGTCTGTTTGGCATCAGTCCATTCAGCACATCAGTCTGTTCGGCATCATTCTGTTCGGCATCAGTCTGATCGGCATCATTCTGTTCGGCATCAGTCCACTCAGCTCATCAGTCTATTCGGCATCAGTCTGTTCGGCATCAGTCTGTTCGGTATCAGTCTAATCGGCATTAGTCTGTTCGGCATTAGTCTGTTCGGCATCAGTCTGTTCGGCACACAGAACTCACTCTTTCTGGGCCGAGGTATTCAGCTACCAGGCCCACCAGGGAAGTCCAACCAAACTTTGTCTATAAATAGAGAGGCAGAGGCACAGTGAAAAAGACATTTTTTCGAGAACACTAGGGAGACTCTGCCGCTTTCAAGACTCGCTCTTTTTACTTAGCAATTATATTCGAATAGTTGGTGAACGGATTGTATCTGTAATCAGTTGTTAAGTAAAGCAATAAAAGATTAACCTCAAAGTGGACGTAGGCCATTACGCCGAACCACTATAAATCTGTTGTTCTCGTCTTTGCATTCAATTTAGCATATTGCTCTTTGTTTAAATTTACTTTCATCATTTATCTCTCTACACAATCTTTCTCAACGAGGTTAGTGACCAATTTTGGTGCTAACATATAGTGTACCTGAATATGATAAGATAATCCAACATTCCATTACCTTAATGCTCCACTTGGTCACAAGCTCACACTACTGAGCTCAGTTTCAGAAAATTAAGGAGACTGAAACTGACATCAGCATTAAGAAACACATCTCAAAAATTGAAAAGCAAACTAAAAACGACGAAAAAGAAGGTGAAGTAGAAAATAAAAAAACTGAAGAAGTAGACCAAGATAAAGGCAGTAGATCTAGATAGATATTCATCAACATGGAAGGAATATGCACAAAAAGACATCACAAAAACTAGAATTATACATCTACTTGAAAAACGAGAAAAAGAACATACTTCGTACTTTTCTCAAATAGAATGAAAATAACAAGTATGATATCATTTATTCTATAATTAGATTATAAATTATATAAATTTGAGTATATTAACTTGCTAATTATAAACTTGTAAAAACAACACAATAGCTTGGATGAAAGATGATGGAAAAGAGAGAGGAATTACAATAGTTAAATCAATATTAGAAGTTGTTCTTTTTGAATAATTCATCGTCAGGTATGTAACTAATTTAAATGAAAAGCATGCATAAATTTTTTGTTGTTGCATTAAAATCATGTAGTTTTTTCTCCCTCGGATTATATGCTGGTTTGTTGAGAAAAAGATATTTATGAGCATAACTATGCATTCGGTACAATGATGATAGTAACACTAAGCTTTTCAATAAAAATATTGAGTATTAATACAATATATTCTAACAGTTATTCATATATAGAATGTTATAGTGAATGATTTGGAAAATGTGATGGTACACATTGTTTAGTCAGCTATACAAAACATTGTAACAAATGAGTTAACAAAGACGATCTTCTTTCCATTGCATCGTATAAATCACCGGTCTTTAATAACATTAGACTATGCCCAGTGGGGTCATATCGACTCACTGCGACCACAAACTAGATCAAAAACAAGGTCGAATCCAAGCTACAAAAAAGCTCAAGAAGTGGTAAGAAAAAATTATATAAAAAAATCATTTAATATTAAATAAAAAACTAGAACCCATTTTTTTTCAAAGAAACAGAATTGAAAATCTTTTTAAAAAGAAATGGGCAGAAAACAACATCATGAACAATGAATTCGGAAAAAGATAACGAACCAACGAAATAACCACAGCAAGAACCAAATTCATAAGTAACTTTTCATTTTCTTTATACATAGAATGCACAAGTAAACTTAAATTTAAAAATATAAATGCAATGTATGTTATGCTTAAAATGCTAGTAGAATATATCATTACAAATATACACAATGCTAGTCAATTCCATAATTGCAAACATATAAAATACTAATAAAAAATATCTTTACAAATATATAACATCATAAGTCTTACTATATAAACAATAATAGCCTAAATAAAATGCTATATTATTTTGGCATTACCGTGTAATGTTCTACTAATATTCTCAAAAAGCATGGAAAGTTAAAAATTTATAGGTGTAACGACCCAGGGTTTTTGTCATTTGAATTTGAAATATTTAATTATTTTCAAATATTGAAAGTTAATCTTATGAGTCAAACAGCTTAAATTTCAAATAAAGGGACTTAATGTGAATAAAAAATGATTTCGAAAGCTGATTTAAATTCTGTTTAAATAAGAATTAAGGTAGCAAACTTTTAAATTTGAATTACAAGTGACTAGATTGTTTTAAAAATAATTCGTTTTAATTAACGTGTGAAAATAGCCTTCCGGGACACTGTCTCGGATTTTGATAAAACTAGTGCCATTGGATCCGTAATAGTGAATTATTATATGTTAACGAGTTTCGTGAAGATCAGATGTATTGTGTGGTCGTACAGGCTCGAAACGCATAGAAATTAATTATAGGAATTTAATATAATATAATTTGGTTTTGAAACCTAACTTCTGTATATGATGGAATTAGACCGTAATACTAGTTCCATTGTGTTCATAATGGGGGTATTTAATATAAAACTCCAGGTGGCAAGTCTCGTTTGGAGTTTGAATTTTTTTAGAGATGAGTAGTGTTTTTGAAAAATTTCTATATAAAGGACTCAAGCCCTCACTTATTTTGCAAAACCCTAATCCTAAACACAACCGCCATTTCCATTGGTAATGTCCAATAGCCATCACAGGTCGGGACCACCACAGGCCGATCTAGGCCTCAACCTCAACTTGAAAAACGTCGGTGTCGATGAGCTGATGAAGTTGAACGGTGGAGATGGACTTTAGCGAAGCATGGCAGCGGCGAAGCTCAGTTGAACAGTGTGACTTCTCTTGCCATTTTCAGGCGAACGGCGGCATTAAAAGGGACGATTCAGGTGGCGTTGGCAAGATCGTGGATGGGGCGACTCACGGTGGTGGAGCGGTGGCAAGCGGTGCCACGTGGCAGTATTGGCAATCAAAACAAGGTCGCGATATGGGTTTCGGTGATTAGCGCCCGGGTTTGACTCATGAACGAACAATTAGCCTTAGTTAGATGATTAAAGGCTTAATGATGTAATTAATTAAAATAATTGTAGTTATTTAAATTTATGAATCTTATAATTTGTATAACTCTTTCATACAAGGTCCAAATCGAATGCGGTCAGTTGCGTTAGGTTCGTATCGACGAATATTATGTTATGGAGAACCAAAACGCTTCAGTGATAACTGGAATTTCGGTGAGTTAACTCACCTCTCTGGATCCATTTATATTTTATATAAGTGCGGATATTTTTATTAATCTCTGTTTGTTGCTTGTTTGAATGATTTACTACTTTATCAGTTGGTTTGGATTTATTTCCGCCCTAGGAGCGGATAACCTTTCGTATATACCCGCATAGTTGTAGATGACCCATATTTTTTATTATATACTGTATGTGATACAAGGGGACGGGTTGGAGGGATCTAACAAGATTCCTCACATTGTTGATTTTACTTTCCATATATTATGATGTATGATGTGTTGGATACCATATTTGATGGCATAGATGTGATTTCACTTATTTAGTCTATGGTAGCATTGGGCCTTATTTTTAGTATTTTGAAATATTATAAAGTGAAGATTTTGATTTAAAAGGATTTTAAAGTGATTTTGAAATAACATATGTTTTTGATAATTATTTATAAATTATTGAAAGGAGTTTATTTAAATAAAATAAAAATATGATTTTTGGTATTATAAACTGATAATTTGTGAAATATGTTAAATAGTGATTTTTGAATTGTACTATAAAGGTTTTAAAAACTTAATAAATAAGTCGATCTTTTATTATAAAGGAAATACAGTTTTAAAGAAGATAGAAATAGTTTGAAACAAATATTTTTGAAATGGTTTATAAAAGATTTATAAACAATGTTTCATAAATATTAAAAATGGATTTGTAATTGATATTTGGTAAATAGATTTATAAGTGAGATTTTATAAATAAATGAGATTTATAAAGGAATGGATTTATCAATAGAATTTTATAAATAAAGAGATTTTATAAAATCAAGTTTTATAAAATAGAATGGAGATTTATAAACATAGTTTTACAAATATGGAAGTGATTTATGTTGAGATTTGGATATGGGCTTTTATAGAGAAAATACATTCACGTTTTAAAAGTAAAAATAATCTTTTAAAGGAATGTTTTGAAAGTTATATTTTTCGATGGAGTTAAATGGTTTTAAAAAGTGATTTAAAATGTACTAAGGGATGAAGACATTGATTTCAACATTTATTGTTGATAGATGTTTCAAGAAAGCAAGGAATGCATAGACTATAACACTGTTGTTATAGTAAGTGATTTTTGATAGGAAGTGTTTTATATAGTGTATGGGATTTATATAAATATAAATAGTCGAATCGCTATACCATTGCTTTGGGTTGTCGTAATGATGTTTTACACAACATTCGCTTTGACCAATTAAAGAGTGTTTTTGAAAATATGAAGCTTTCCTCAAAGATTAGTAAATATATTTATTATAGAATTAAGTATATAGAGATATTTTCTAAGTGTTGAAAGGGAAATAGTTTGTGAATATAGTTATAACATTGAGATAAGTTGTTTTCCAAATAGAAAAGGTTAAATGGTTTTGAGAATATATCTTCATAAATATATTTTGAGATAAATATTTGAAAAGTGATTTAATTAATAAAAGATTAAATAAACAGGACTAGCGATTGCTTGTGTGCTAGATTATATTTTTGGCCATTTTTGGTTCCTTGACTTGATGTGGAGACTGATTAGTCGTGCACTTCGTACGAAGCTAATTGAGTAGGCTTGATTATTATTTGGTGTTAAAAATGATGATTCGAGAAGGGCGGAGTGACTATGGTACTCTAATATACTGATCTTCCTCCTTGGTCGAAGGATAGGAAGTTGAGAGTTGTAAACGTGACAAGTCTACCGGACTTGGTTTCCATATAAGGTTGAGGGCCTCTTATCGATTGTTGGTCCGAAGAGACTGGGATCAGATTTATTCGAAAACCATTACGGACCAACGTAAGCGTTCGAAAGGGTAGATTTATTGAAGATGATGATATTTGAAGATGGAGATCTTCATGATTAGGGCTGCTTGCCTCTAGACCCGTGATTCCATATTATATATATATATATATATGGTGGCAGTAGTGCTTCATTCTGAAAATCTTCGATGCAAGGACTAATCGCTACTAATCCTAGGGTTGATTTCCAATAGAATGTGGTAGGAGAGTGCCTTCGGTTTTTCCAGTTCCTGGACAACTTGTATGGATGAATGTCTGACGTTGCATTTCTAAAAACCACGTTTATTGGTTTTTACAAACGTACATCTGTTTGGTGGTATAGGAGGTAACCCTCTTGCACTTAGCACCCTTCTCCAAGGCATATGAACTCGGGGTTATACTTTTATGGAAATCAGTTAGTGTGTTATTGGAAACGAAATGTGGCATTCAAAGTAATATTTTATCTGTAAAAGGTAAAGCGTTACCTTAAGCCTCGCACATCGAGAATGACAAAAACGGAGTTGATGCGGCAGGGCTAAATGGGTCGCTCCTATTGGTATATGTTCATTACCTTCTATATTTTAGGTTGTTGTGTATGCTGTAGCCACGAATAGGTCAGGAACGACCGGAGTGATGGGATATTCAGTATTTTCTATGGTAAAGGTAGGCCAGTCTTGTGTCAGTAGAGGACCATCTTGTAACGACCCGGAATTGTGGTCGTTTGGTTTTGAACATTTAATTTATTTTCAAATGTTTAATTTGAAATGTTAATTTATTTTTAATATGGAGATATTGGTTGAATTGGTGAATTTGATTTAAATTTCAAATATAGCGATTTATCGTAAAACTGAAATAAGCGAATTTAATATTTGAAATAGTGTAAATAATTGAATTTTTGATTTAAATTGAATCGAGATGGTTTTTAAAGTGAATATAAATTCTATTTGAATTAGAATTGAGTTAGTAAGGTTTTAAAATTTGAAATTTCGAGTGATTTCGTCGATTTTGGAAATCGCTCAATTTAATCGACGCGTTAAAATAGCAATCCGGGGCACAGTCTCGGAATTCGACGAAACCTGTTCCATTGGATTCGTAATAGTGTATTATTATTGGATTTCCAATTTTGTAGCGTTTAGAGTTACCGTTTGGTCGTGCGAAGCTGAAATGCATAGAAAATTATTTAAGTAAATTTAATTAAAATAATTCGATTCGAAAACCTATCATAACGAATCTTTATGCATTTCAGTAAATTTATTTCTTGATCACCTGTGAATGTGGTGGATCGGCTCCTCGATTTTCCCAATGGAACAGGTGATGGTGGTGATTGGCTCCTCGAATCTGGGCTGTTGATCAGGTGATGGTTGTGGATCGACTCCTCGATCGACGTGGTGATCGCGGTTAATTTATGAATGAAGCGGTTATGTGGGTTTTCAAACGGGGGAGAAAAACATGATCAGGAAGAAAGAAAGGGTGGCCAGATTTTCCCAATTCTAGATCAACGACCCAGATTCGTTAAGGGTAAAATAAAACAAATTGTAAATTATATCGTTTAAATTCGTGAAATCTTATAAAATGAAATATTTAATTAATACAAGGTTCGATTGAGACGAAACAAGCGGCGATGGAATCGTGGAGACGAGCACTACATAATGGAATTGATTTGGTGTTGATTGGAGCTAGCTAAAATTTTAGGTTAAATCGAACGTCGTTCAATTTAATTTAAAATTGGAATGTTTGACAATTTGAAAAGTCAAGGTGATTTAAACTCACTCATTTGGTTAATCAGTAATGTTTTATAGCAAATAAAATTTATTTATTCTATTTGGATTGTTGAAATTGGTGGTTGTTGAAATTGATTAGGATGACGATATAACGTCTTAAAATGCTATTAGATTGGTTGAACCGGATCTAGGGTCACAATATAGCATCTCGAATTGCTATTGTAATGTAAATGATTCCTATTGTAATGTTAGTTATTTCGCTTAAATGTTTTTTTTCAAAAATTATTTCGAGATTTGAAAGTCGAATTATTTATTTATGGTAATATAATTATTTAATAAATGATTATTTAAATATCAATTACTTTATTTGAAATATATTGTTTAAAATTAATTACTTAAGGGTATGTGAAATGTTGTTTTTGGAAGTTACTATAATATATTATTAAATAATTCTGTAAAAGGTTCCAAATAATTCCTACTTAACACCGAAGGGTTTTAACTCTGGAAATATCTAGGGGAAACACAAGAATTATATGGTACAGTTACCATCGGTGGTGCTATACTGTACGTACAAACTCGTTGTTCTTCTAGGATAAATGATAAGGAGATCCGACCACTTAACGGTTAGGGGGTGATCCCCGCGTTTATGTATTTTTTGATTATTTCCTAAAGAACCGGTATTGAGCATTCCAGAAAATCAATGATCGGTTTATGGAGCGCCCGGGAAGCAAAAGAGTGTACTCGTAAGAGATGACTTGAAACTGCAACCACTCCAAAACCATATACGTTTCTATGGAGGAGATTCGTGTTATATTGAGATGTTGAAATCCATGTGTGGTTCCGAGACCGTTAGGTATGGGAATCTGTGTGTGATTCCAAGATCTATTTGAGATGTGGGAATCTGTATACGATTCCAAAGCCATTGTGGTGTAGGGATCCATATGGATTCCGTGATCTATTTTTGGAATGGTGCGTAAGCTGGAACGCACGTAGCCTCATCAGCGGAAATGACTAAAACCAGAGATCGGAGGCATGGCCAGTAGTGTTGGCAAATCCATAGGGTGTAATCAACTCCTTTTTCTAGCATTACCAATACCTTCAGTTGTTTTTGGCATGCTGGAGCAATGCACTCGGTCTTAGCAAGACCATTTATGTTTTTCCTATAATACCCCGGCTAGACGGGTATGATGCTTTGGAAGGATAACTCTGATCCTTGTGTAGGAGGACCGTTCTCGAATACTAAGTGCACCTCCATGGAATCCAACACAATTAGTGAACGAGCCTTATCGAGTTTTGATTTCATACTAATATTGTTGTGGTGTACATAGCACAAGCATCACAGCTACTTGATTATTATTATTTTGACCCTTGGACATTATTGTAATATAACTTGGTTTTCTATAGAAATGGTTTAGTGATCGTAAGGTAAAAACCCGTCCGTATTTATGTGCGGCATGGTCTTACGATACCTTTATTTTCGAAAGGTTTTATAACTTAATAAATCAAATTGAGTGTGTTTTCTCACGCTGGTTTACCAGACCGATCCGTGTGTTATTATTTTATAATAATGCTCGAGTCAGACCGAGCATATTACAGATATAGATTTGGATTGCTTTGGAGCTCAGAAGACGAGTTGGAGACTGAGACGTATTCTCGTACTTGTTTATTCCGCGGCAATGTTGTTTGATATTATCAGCAATTGTGAGGACATGCTATTATAACTGTCGAGGCTGATAATTATTGATTTATATACTCTGATTTGAGGTATGTGTATTACAGTTTCATTTGTGTGAGCTATTGATATTATTTATTATTCAGTCCACTATGAGATTATGTATTTTTTAGTTTCTTCTATTTTCTACCTTCTTTATTTTCCCATAACTATCTGTCTTTCCGGCACTCGATTGTTCGACATGTTATATACATATTGATGTCGATTTTCGAGGGTCGAAAAGTTGGACCGTTACACGTGGTATTAGAGCTTAGGTCGGTGATATCCTAGGCTTTGGCGGGGATTACTCATTAGAGATAGAGTCAGTATTGCTCTAGAATGAGTCTGAGTGTATTAATAGATATGAGCGCATATTTGTTAGTGAATATAAAATGTTTTATATTGTGTTGATTTATCGGTTGACTGTTTATGAATTCTGGTCGGTACGGGAAGTACAACCGTATCGATAGGGGTTTCTAAACTCTTAAACAAGGTAAACTGACTCAGTATTATTTTGAAGAGGGTAAATGAAATAATTTTACCCAAACTATATTTTGATATAAAAGACATAATTTCATGAAATTATTATAGTACTAGTGTGAACCCGTGCTACGCACATGGAGTTCATATAAAATGTTACTGTAATTCTTGTTTTCTCCAATAATATTTTTCATTTTCTTTTTGTGAATGAGTTTTTTCCTTATCGAACAATGTGCGGTGTTGTGAGGTAGCCACCGTTTATCGTAAGCCTATTAGGAGCAATCCATATATTCATGACGAAATGATCATAAATGTGTGTATGACTAAAAATTCAAATATAATTAGATAATTATATCATTTAATTAAGATTGTTGACCTATTGTAAAAAAACATTAGAAAGGATATATAATACATTTGGTATCTACATATCCTTATTTTTGTTTATGTATTCGCAGCCATACTACACATTTCATTGCTCTCTACACATGTTACTCCTTTTATGTATACACACTATTTTTTTTCATTATCCATATCAACCAAGTCCAGGAATAGGAATTTCCTTCTTAACGTGTACTAATTACATCTACCAATTGGTAGGTTTTTCAATCTTTCTAATAATGTCTATAACAATGATGGAGAAATAGGATCAAACTACACAATTTGTGGTGACCTGACGATGAAAACTACACACTTAAGCGCATGTTACCCAGTGATATAACCTATGTTCTAATGCAAGAGGGTGACCACAACAGCAAACATCAATATATCAAAGATCAAGTTTATGAATCATCTTAAGCCCTTCAATTGAAAAATACAATTATGACCATATATTTTTTTGAAAACAAAATTATGACTATATATATGT
Source organism: Allium fistulosum (assembly GCA_030737815.1). Classification (NCBI taxonomy): domain Eukaryota; kingdom Viridiplantae; phylum Streptophyta; class Magnoliopsida; order Asparagales; family Amaryllidaceae; genus Allium; species Allium fistulosum. The sequence continues at coordinate 261,621,519 of CM060903.1, forward strand.
ATGTATGTATTCCATACAATTATAAATAACAAAGAACTATATCCAAATCAGGAACTGTTCATAGTTTACGGGTTTTCCTAAAATTCAAGGCATATAAATATTTATTTTAGAATATAATACAAAGATATTTAGTTGCTTAAACCATAGCCCCCTTCCATGTAACCAGCCATTATAGTTGCAGTAATTTTCCAACCCCCCAAGTCAAAGAAAGTAAAACAAACCAACCATTCAGCGACAATAGTACTAATTATCATTCCAGCTATTAATCCAAGAAAAATACATCATCAAAAATTATACATAAACTAATCAAAACATCAACATAGAGTGCATGAGGAAAGAGACTACACATTCAAGAACCATGAAAGAGTACAAAATGAAGGTGATCATTGGATTTAAACATTTGCTTCATTTCAGTGCTAAATAGAAATATAAAAAATTTGTTAAAAGCGGTAAGCATTCCATTGCAGTTTGGTAAACATGCAGAAAGAAAGTTACGACATCGACATTGCTTAATGCAAGCCTCAAAAGGGGGATAACTAATACACCATTGACTATGCTCCTATTTCCTGTATTTTCTGACCAAATTAAATGTAAATCAAGTTACAATTGATGGCACAAATTATTTCACGGATCTGAAATGTTTGAGGTAGTCAAAATAAAAGGTAGCAAAGAGGTATAAAATGAAGTAGGAACATATTATCACTATTACTATATAAATGCTTCAGCTTCTTAGTTTTGCGTGGCAACATCGAACATGCCAAATGGGACAATACATCATGGAAATCAGGCATATATTTATCATACAGGTTGCCATCAAACTCGAATATATCGTCACACCCACACTTTTATGTGTAATGCATTGTTACACATTAATGTTGATAATGATTCATATGTGTACTGAAGCTAGCCGATTCTAAATGGGATCCACAAAGCTAAAATTTTAGTACAAAACAAATCCCATATTTGTTTCACTTTTGCTATTTCTTAAAACCTTAAATTGTCTTGTAAATATGGCCTTCTCAATTTCCCATATAATAAGAAAACTGAGAGACAACATCCACAGAGAAACACTTGTTTTGCCATAAATACATGCCCATGTATGTTTAAGAACCTGTTGAGTTTTTAAAAATTAGTTTTTGTTCATCTTTGATTTTTTTTGCAGCTTCGTAATGTTGACGTATAATATTCATTACATAATCCATTATTCAAAAAAATAGTAAATTGTTATGATTAAGAAAAGGACAAAGTAATGAATACATAGGCTACTTAATTTACCTTGATGATGAAGCAAAAGAAAGTGCATACATGCATATAATTGAGTTCCTGAGCTAAAAAATTAGTTGTATTGAGAAAGAAATGTAAATATATTAAATTGGTAATGCCACATGGATGAGTTATTAGATTTTGAACAAAAAATTAAGTCACCCTCATGTGGAGGCAAAAATTGACATTATTACTTATTACTGAGTATATAGAGGCATTTTTAACACCATTCCCTCCAATCAAGTTTACAACATTCCATATCTATTTTCTCAATTAAAGTCAATAGATTATTAAAAACACCATTTCATGCACCGTCATAAAAACAGGTATTTTAATATAAAAATATAGTTAAGACTGACGGGGAAATGGTTATCACGTTTTATTAAGCTTAATCTTACTAAAGATAATATTGCACTTATTTGAACAATAAATATGTTATCAATTCATTTGTCAAAGTATATAAATTATTCCTTAGTTAAGCTGCAATTAAATTTGCCCCTTAGTTATTAAGTTATTTTCATTCATGATTGAATATATATTTAATGTTCCTACATTCTTATGTCACATGTAGAATCGTGGATGAAATGAATGGTGAAGCCAAGAATTTGGATAAGCTAATGAATTTTAGATGCCCTCCAAGAGTGTAACGACCCATAAAAGTTTAGCAATTTTTAATTGGTTTATAACGTATTGAATTGGATTTTTGAGAAATTATTAATAATAAAATTTTGAAAAAAAATTTATTTGGATTACATATAATTAAATATAGCAAATGGTAAATTTTCAATTAATTATATGAAAGTTTATTTATTATGTAATTCTATTAAATTCAAATCAGTTAAGAATTGTTGAAAATAAATTTGCATGAAATCAAGGGAATCGACTGTTACCATAAATTTTATTTCTTCCCTGTCCATTCAAGTTTTACATCAGTTACAATCCAATCAATACCATACCTTTATTACTCCCCGTATTCATGCTGTAGCTCTTTAATTTTCTATCCGTTGCTATTTCATTTCGGGTTTGTTCCTTCCCTATTTATTCCATTTCAAACATTTTCTCTTCTCTCTGGTAGAAACATAATATTTTACATCATTTATATATATATATATATATATCTGTAGCTTGCATTCATTCGTTTGTTCACTTTTACGTTTCTCATACTTTCTACTTTATTGTCCTTAATTCCCGTGCTTGACGTTATCATTTCAGTTTCTTTCCATTGAATGTGGCACGTTTCATTGTTAACGTTTTATTCCATTTATATGTGTGGCTTTCCTTTTGCAACCTGTTCCATTTCTATTTTCTTCGTTTTCAAAATTTGAAACGTACAGGCTGAACCACAGTATTAATTGCTTTCCAATTCACGTTCAAACGTTGCTATTCCTAGCTACTAATAAATTTAGAAATCAGTGTCTGTTACTTAATTTATGGCATACGTTCAAAGCATTGGCTTTTATTATTCAGCTCAATTAAGGGTGACCGTTGCCATCACATAACCGATAAAAGATTTGTATACGTTTTATTTGTTTATGTGGCAACGATTCACATTTACACTATTATTGCCTTTTTAACTTCACTGGTAATCATTTATTTGTGTACGTTTTCATTTCAATTATTGTACACATCATGGTTCTTTTTATAAATTCATCGCCCATAAATAGTTTATTTCTTTTCCCCTTCATCTTCATTTGTACCATATTCATTTATTTGTGTATATTTTCATTTCAATTATTGTACACATCATGGTTCCTTTTATAAATTCATCGCCCATAAATAGTTTATTTCTTCCCCTCTTCATTTTCATTTATTCTATATTTATTGCCAACGTTATAAATTTGAAAGATCACTTGCTTCCCTTGTCTCCCTGATTTCACATCTCTGTGCCTATCCTTTTGAGTTTCTTACTTTTATATTCTATTATTAGCCTAAATGTGCATTTTGACTGTTGCCATCCCCGTATTTATTTCTTTCCTTTTTGAAATTAAAACGTATACGTTTTACATTTTATTTATTTCTAAACCATTCATTGTCTTTCCTTTAAATCAATCCATTCTCTTCTTATTTGCTTTAACTTCTCTGCTGAATCAACGCATGAACGTTGATTTTCATTTATTATTACCTTTTATATTATATTTTTCTCTGTAGCTTTCCACTACCTCTCTCTTCATATATTTCATTGTTGCCTGCTCCTTCTTCATTTTCGAGATCCACTCCCCACCATTGCTTACTTTTCCTCCTCCCAAATTTTTCCATGGCCTACGCCAGATAAAAAAAAAGGAAAAAAAAGAAAAAAAAATTGCGCGACGTATATACCCATCGCCTGAAGCTATCTCCGCCCCTCTTCCCTTTCCACCGCCTACAACCCTCAACCTCCACTCACGTTTCTCCTACAAGTGCATGCTTACTTCCTTTCCTAAATAAGAAGGTATATTTATTGTTTAAAATTTTTCTTATAAACGTTCAAAAGGATTTGAGAAAAATTTGCATTCTTTTGTACAGATCTTGTTATATGTGAAAGTAAATAAGTTATGAAGCTATAAAGGTTTACTTATACAAGATTTATATATATATATATATATAAGAGTGTTATATAAATGAATTTTATACTATGCGTTAACTAAATACATTGTTATTTATATGATCCAGTTTTTGAATATATGTTTGAAATGTTTTGATTTTTATATATACAAATATTTTCTTTTATACATATATTTTGTTATATATAAAGGTTTAATAAAAAAAAAGAGAAAAAAAAAGGAGTAAGTTAACAATGTATTATAAAGAATATTGTTTATCTCCACATATATGTGCATAAGTTGTTTGATTTCCTGCTAGATATTTTGAAAAGGAAAGTAATAAACTATAATAATTATATATATACATAAGTATTCATTTCAAAAGATATTATATATATGTGTGTTGATCTTTAATATATGTGTTTTATGTTAGAACATTGATTTTTTTAACTATACATATATATTATTTTAATATTGGTTTAAAATGAATATTTATTACATGGAAACGACAACCATAAAATGAATATACTATATATGTGACATTTTGAATAATTATATATTTGTTATTTAACATTAATATGAAATGGAAGTGTTTTAAAGTTATATGGTTTTCATGGGTGTGCATATATATATATATATTTCATTTTTTTAAAATACGTGTTTTGATTTAACGTTCATTTTGAAAGAAAGTAATAAATTAATCATATAATCTTCGTTTCAATTTTATCAAGCTAATTTGATCCGTTCTCATCAATTTCTATCTATCAGCTTTTCCGTCGAAATTGTACCATCTAACTTTGCTTTGGAAGTCGTGCTTGCATTTCATAACTCAACTTCATTGTCTATCTCTCTAACCTCGAAAGGTGAGCAATCACTCACGATTAACGTTCTTGTATTTATTAAATTTGATTTCAATTGAAACGACAATTGAAATATGATGCTGTAGTTATTTAAATTGTTATATATGCTATTATCTGTATATGTCCACCTATGACATCTGACACCAGTATCTAGTATTTATATGCCTATTATTACCATTATCTGTATATGTTCACCTATGACATCTAACACCAATATCTGTTATTTATATTGATGATATATGCCTGTTGTTATATTTTTTATTATCTGTTATCACTCTGCAAGTTCCCTGTTAGTATAGAATTCACTATGGGTTGAAATGATACATACCCGAACGGACTTTAGAATAGGAGAATTTCGTTATGGGTTGAAATGATAAACCCAAGCGATTTTCATTTGAATTGAAATTGGGATTACGGGCCGAAATGATATCTACCCGTATATATTTAAATTTCGGATTGAAATGATAAATATCTGTATCACTTAACCATATGATAAATATATATACAGACACCGTTGGTCCATATATATAAATATTTTAAAAATGAATTCTATGGTTTTGGAAAGAAATATATGGTTTTAATAAATGTTGAGCCTTAAATTATTATATATAAATGGGAATGATTGATTTAAATACATATAATATGTTGAGTGTTTAAAATATGTTTCAAAATAGATTTTGGTAATAATTTGAATAAGTTAAGGTTAGAAAGATAATTTGAATTTAGTTGAAATTGTATTCAATAAAGAATTTTATTTAATTAAACCGATTTGAAACTTATTGAAACTGAGATGTAAGATATGATTTATAACTTGAGTTTGATTTATAAGTAATCTAATGAATATTTTTTTTTGTTTAACTAAAGTTTAAGGAAATATTTAGTAAAAATGTAATTTAAGGCTAGTTAAATGATATTGAATTTATTAAGTGAATATTCCCTGATTAAATAATAATGAAGTTAAATCAAGAGCTATATGAAACTGTTAAATTTAACTTTGAAAATGTTGAATATTAAAGCTTTGAAATATATTGAAAATTTAAATGATCTGTTTAGAAATGAATTAAATTGATGAATTGAGCTTTGAATAAATTTGAATTTGGAATTTGAAGTTGATTTGAATCGATTTGCTAGACTTGAGGAAATTAAATACTTTACTTTTTAAATCATTTAATATATATATATACTATTTTGGAAAATGGATATATTTGAAATGAAATGATATTTGAGTTTTGAAGTATAAATTTAATTGAAATGACCACGGTGTTAAAATGTATATTTCCACCTTGTAGATAGTTCTGAAGATCCTTAGAGGATGGTTATCCCAACATCCTTTAAGTTACTCGTATTTCAATTGATATTTCACTTGAGTTGGATTTATTTATATAAGAATGTTAATCCTGACTCGAGTGTTTTGTGTTTTGCTTTACGCTCGGGTCAGACCAAGTGATACAGCATTTGAGATTCACCCTTGGAGTTTGGAGCTTCCTTTGGAGATCCAACTATCGCCTCAGCTTTCAGCTCTTCTAGTTGATTTGTTCAGAGAAGTCCTCTGTTGTACTGGAGACTTCACTGCATTTGAGATATTCTGTTGTATTTTATTTCTAACTCTAATGTTTATATAGTAGCTTCATGAACTACTATTTTATCTATTCCGCTGCGTATTATTGTATTACTCTGTGTCTGTGATTATGTGATTGATTTATTTACTGCATATGCTGAGTTTTGCCAAATTTTTATTTCAATCTGTTATTTTGAATTATTCAAGTCAGACATGTGTGGATTTATTGTCGATTTGAATGGTCCAAAATACTGGGTCGTTACAGTTGGTATCAGAGCTTTGGCTCTAGGCGAAACTTAGCATATATTGTAAATTTATTTATAGAATCACTTTCGTTTGAGTTTAATCTCTTCCTTTTGACTCGATTTCCTTTGAACTTTGGAACGTTCCCTACGGTTCCAAAATTCATTCTTGTCTCTCTCTATTAGTATTCTTTTGATTCTGGAGTATCCCATAACTCCACTTCGAATGATCTCTATAAGAATAGGCGATCCCGCCAATCTTTGAAGGAATTGTGAAGGGGTGAAACTTCTTTACAATTAGCATTGATTCACCGGAGATTTATTTATCCCTCGGTTTAGATGCCGCTATCTCTTGCGATCGAATGTTGATTTTTCTTGGAATTCCGCATCGATCATATTCTTGAAGTCATGGTTGACCCGGTTAAGGTCGCCCGCGACTTGTATAAGTATATCCATCTTCTATTTTGTAAGTTAATTATCTCATCTTCGTTCAAGCCTATCTTCGAATCAGAATTTTAATTGATTAGAGTTCTTTTAAATTGAATCTCTATCTTTGTTTTGAAATCCGTCCGTGAATCGTCCTTTGAAAATCGGGTTTGTTTATATTTTAGAAATTGTTTTCTAAACCGAAATTATTATTTGATAAGTATGATTATATTCTATATATAAAATTGAAATGTTTTCGATAAGGATTATATACCCTTTTAAAATAAGAAATTTGAGGTTTTCGAAAGGATTTTTGAAAAAAAAAACCCATATAAGAAATTGATTTATAACTGAAGGATTTTAAGTTTGAAATTCGAGAATTGAACTCTGGTATTTTGGAATTGGTTTAAGATTTTGAAATATATAATAATAATATGATTTAAAATTATTTTCTGAATAAGAAATATTTCAAATGATTTTTAAGAGTTTCGAAGAAATTTCAAAAGAAGTTTGAGAAAATAGAAGTCCAGAACTCACTTATGTCGCTGGAAAATAATTTCGGTGATGAGTGCACGCATCATCGACATTGATTTTCGAGTTTCATAGTGGGGGAGAGGCCACTTTAGTAGCATTGCTACGCGAGTGATTTTGCGAAACCAATTTTGATTTCAAAAATTTTGAAGTATGATTTGATATTCGAAAGATATATGTAAATGTATTTGAAACGATTTGAAATGAGCCGGTGTTCAGTCCTTGAGTTTCGAATTAGAAACCTATCTTTTGAAATTGATTTACTGATTTGTTGCTGATTTCCAACTCTTGAATTTGAAAACGATTTCTTCAACTATTTTGAAGGTTCGAGCACTTCCAAATCAAGGTTAACTTTTCAAAGCTAAGAAATTTTGAAAAGTATGAATTATTTGATAAAGTATATAAATTTGTTTGAATGTTTAAGTATGAAGTAATATGATTTAAATAAGTTGAAACTGTTTGGAAGTAAATGAATAAGGAAATTTTAGATTTTCTAATATGAAATTTAGATTTGAAATGTCTTGAGAAGAATTTGGTCTTTAAAATATTTTGAATAAAATTTAGTTTAAATGTTTTAACTTAGTAACATCTTTATGAAACTATATATTTAACAAGTTGGAATAAATATATAAGTTGTACGTATGTTGTTTTATTCGCATAATTAATTTGATCCAAGTTTGAGTACACAAGTTCGAGGTGGATTACACCATTTCGTGTTAGGATTTTTCATTCGATTCTTGATGGCGAATATTTGATATGGATTTTGGGCTTGATTCTTGAATTCTCTATCGTAGTATATGGCTATGCAAGGAGACCGATGGCTTCTAGTCGAGAAACCATATCGAAATCCGCATTAGGGAAGTCGAATGGACAATACTAGTTCGAAAGCAAACTTGTGTGATCGAGCGAGCGATCAAATGTGATTTTGCGAAATGATGACGTATGTACATCTTATATCCTAATATCATTGATATATTTTGACGCTGAAATTGAAAGCTGTCGAGTTAGAATATCTTTGCTTACTAAAAGTAAATTTCCAACTTAAATTACAAAGATATATAACCCATAAAAGCAAAGATATTCAATCTCATATGGCTCTTGATACAGCGAAACTTATTTTTGAAAAATTTGATCCTTATATAAGATGGACCTTAGGTAAATATAAGATGATTTTGAAAACCATTTGATTTTGGAAATGAATTGGTTGACTTAAATTATTGATTTGGAAATTTGGATTTATTTTCAAAATCTATTATTTTGGAAACTTTGAAGCTAAAGATAATTAATTTGTGAAGAAATAATTTGGTGAAATTTTATATGATTTTGAAATTGAACTGATATTGAAACAAATTGAAATTTGAGAACCTTATGTTACTAAAAACTTGATTTGGGAGTTGTCGAACTCATATAAAATTGATTTGTATGAGTATGAAATTGATTCGAAAACTATAGATTTGAAAAGGTACTCAATTTGAAAGTTAAATCTTATATAATTGAAGTCTATATAAGTATGATTTGATATACTATTGATTTTGGAAAGTATTTGATTTGAAAATTAAATCTTATATATAATGGATTTTATATAAGTACGATATTTGAAAGTGATTTGAAAAGGTACTATATGATACATATTTTCGAAGTAAAGATATGGAAAGTGCCTTCTGCTTGATATCCGATTTGTGGCCACATCTTGGATTCATTCTATCGATATTATTCTCTCTGATTTTTGGTTTTCCGGATATGATACTCGAGTGTCCTTTGAATTCCATGGCGTTACCCATGGTCTTATCATTCTCTCGTGACTGCATAGCGCAACTGCCTGGCTGAGTCTTGCCTAGGGGTACGGATTGTTTCATGGAGGATCCAGGCGTAACCATTGTGTATCCTGCAATCTGTGTAGGTCGCGAATAGTAGCGCAAATGCTTGGCTGAGTCTTGCCTGGGGGTACGGATTGTTTCCTGGGGGATCCAGGCATAACCATTGTGTATCCTGCATTCTACTAGTCATCATGGCGTAACTCGCAGGGCTGAGAAAGCTTACGGATATGGATTGTTTCCTGGGGGAACCAGGCGTAACCATTGTGTATCTGCGAACCATGGTTAGACAAAGGTTTTGTTTGTTTTTGTTTGGATTGTACTTTCCATATCTGTTTTTAAAAAAAGTTTTTCCAGTATTTTCACTAGGTGTTAAAACAAGTCTACTAAGTACCTGGAGAATTCTAGTTTGCGCCTGATCAACGCACTACCAGAGTCTACAGGAACAAGGATAAACTTGTTGAAACATCGAGTTATAAAAGTATTTATTTATAAAAGTATTTTCAACAAAGGAATTCTGTATTAATATTTGAAATTGAAATTCTTATGGTTCTAAATTAATTATTCGTGCCAGATACATTTCTCTTGAATCTACCTTATCTGCCCTGCTTTATTTATTCACCTATATTCACTTTTCCGAATCTATCTTCTTTCCTTCTTTTGAATATATCCTTTAAAATATTGTTTATTTATATACTACATGGTATAATAGAAAATTTTTAGTGTTTCAGAAGTTATTAATTAATTATAACATATTTAAAGTGAATGATTATTAATTTATTATAATGCTGGAAGTATCTTGAGATAAATAAAAAAGTTTTTTTTTTTATAAATTTTGGGTTTAAAATTTTCAATAGCTTCTTTGTAAATATAAGTAATAATGTAAATAATCGTTTTCAAAGGAGTTTTGAAAAGTATTAAAGTATTAAAGAAAATTAAATTTCAAATGATGTTTTTAAATGAATATTTCAAGTAAAATTTGTATAGTTTTAAATTTATTGTTTATCTTGTCTTTCAATCTATTTTCTTTCTGGTTGCTTTAATTCTCCTACTTTGTTCCTTTTCGAGGACGAAAAGTTTTGAGTGGGGGAGAGTGTAACGACCCATAAAAGTTTAGCAATTTTTAATTGGTTTATAACGTATTGAATTGGATTTTTGAGAAATTATTAATAATAAAATTTTGAAAAAAAATTTATTTGGATTACATATAATTAAATATAGCAAATGGTAAATTTTCAATTAATTATATGAAAGTTTATTTATTATGTAATTCTATTAAATTCAAATCAGTTAAGAATTGTTGAAAATAAATTTGCATGAAATCAAGGGAATCGACTGTTACCATAAATTTTATTTCTTCCCTGTCCATTCAAGTTTTACATCAGTTACAATCCAATCAATACCATACCTTTATTACTCCCCGTATTCATGCTATAGCTCTTTAATTTTCTATCCGTTGCTATTTCATTTCGGGTTTGTTCCTTCCCTATTTATTCCATTTCAAACATTTTCTCTTCTCTCTGGTAGAAACATAATATTTTACATCATTTATATATATATATATATCTGTAGCTTGCATTCATTCGTTTGTTCACTTTTACGTTTCTCATACTTTCTACTTTATTGTCCTTAATTCCCGTGCTTGACGTTATCATTTCAGTTTCTTTCCATTGAATGTGGCACGTTTCATTGTTAACGTTTTATTCCATTTATATGTGTGGCTTTCCTTTTGCAACCTGTTCCATTTCTATTTTCTTCGTTTTCAAAATTTGAAACGTACAGGCTGGACCACAGTATTAATTGCTTTCCAATTCACGTTCAAACGTTGCTATTCCTAGCTACTAATAAATTTAGAAATCAGTGTCTGTTACTTAATTTATGGCATACGTTCAAAGCATTGGCTTTTATTATTCAGCTCAATTAAGGGTGACCGTTGCCATCACATAACCGGTAAAAGATTTGTATACGTTTTATTTGTTTATGTGGCAACGATTCACATTTACACTATTATTGCCTTTTTAACTTCACTGGTAATCATTTATTTGTGTACGTTTTCATTTCAATTATTGTACACATCATGGTTCCTTTTATAAATTCATCGCCCATAAATATTTTATTTCTTTTCCCCTTCATCTTCATTTGTACCATATTCATTTATTTGTGTATATTTTCATTTCAATTATTGTACACATCATGGTTCCTTTTATAAATTCATCGCCCATAAATAGTTTATTTCTTCCCCTCTTTATTTTCATTTATTCTATATTTATTGCCAACGTTATAAATTTGAAAGATCACTTGCTTCCCTTGTCTCCCTGATTTCACATCTCTATGCCTATCCTTTTGAGTTTCTTACTTTTATATTCTATTATATATTAGCCTAAATGTGCATTTTGACTGTTGCCATCCCCGTATTTATTTCTTTCCTTTTTGAAATTAAAACGTATACGTTTTACATTTTATTTATTTCTAAACCATTCATTGCCTTTCCTTTAAATCAATCCATTCTCTTCTTATTTGCTTTAACTTCTCTGCTGAATCAACGCATGAACGTTGATTTTCATTTATTATTACCTTTTATATTATATTTTTCTCTGTAGCTTTCCACTACCTCTCTCTTCATATATTTCATTGTTGCCTGCTCCTTCTTCATTTTCGAGATCCACTCCCCACCATTGCTTACTTTTCCTCCTCCCAAATTTTTCCATGGCCTACGCCAGATAAAAAAAAAGAAAAAAGAAAAAGAAAAAAAAATTGCGCGACGTATATACCCATCACCTGAAGCTATCTCCGCCCCTCTTCCCTTTCCACCACCTACAACCCTCAACCTCCTCCACTCACGTTTCTCCTACAAGTGCATGCTTACTTCCTTTCCTAAATAAGAAGGTATATTTATTGTTTAAAATTTTTCTTATAAACGTTCAAAAGGATTTGAGAAAAATTTGCATTCTTTTGTACAGATCTTGTTATATGTGAAAGTAAATAAGTTATGAAGCTATAAAGGTTTACTTATACAAGATTTATATATATATATATATATAAGAGTGTTATATAAATGAATTTTATACTATGCGTTAACTAAATACATTGTTATTTATATGATCCAGTTTTTGAATATATGTTTGAAATGTTTGATTTTTATATATACAAATATTTTCTTTTATACATATATTTTGTTATATATAAAGGTTTAATAAAAAAAAAGAGAAAAAAAAAGGAGTAAGTTAACAATGTATTATAAAGAATATTGTTTATCTCCACATATATGTGCATAAGTTGTTTGATTTCCTGCTAGATATTTTGAAAAGGAAAGTAATAAACTATAATAATTATATATATACATAAGTATTCATTTCAAAAGATATTATATATATGTGTGTTGATCTTTAATATATGTGTTTTATGTTAGAACATTGATTTTTTTAACTATACATATATATTATTTTAATATTGGTTTAAAATGAATATTTATTACATGGAAACGACAACCATAAAATGAATATACTATATATGTGACATTTTGAATAATTATATATTTGTTATTTAACATTAATATGAAATGGAAGTGTTTTAAAGTTATATGGTTTTCATGGGTGTGCATATATATATATATATATATTTCATTTTTTTAAAATGCGTGTTTTGATTTAACGTTCATTTTGAAAGAAAGTAATAAATTAATCATATAATCTTCGTTTCAATTTTATCAAGCTAATTTGATCCGTTCTCATCAATTTCTATCTATCAGCTTTTCTGTCGAAATTGTACCATCTAACTTTGCTTTGGAAGTCGTGCTTGCATTTCATAACTCAACTTCATTGTCTATCTCTCTAACCTCGAAAGGTGAGCAATCACTCACGATTAACGTTCTTGTATTTATTAAATTTGATTTCAATTGAAACGACAATTGAAATATGATGCTGTAGTTATTTAAATTGTTATATATGCTATTATCTGTATATGTCCACCTATGACATCTGACACCAGTATCTAGTATTTATATGCCTGTTATTACCATTATCTGTATATGTTCACCTATGACATCTAACACCAATATCTGTTATTTATATTGATGATATATGCCTGTTGTTATATTTTTTATTATCTGTTATCACTCTGCAAGTTCCCTGTTAGTATAGAATTCACTATGGGTTGAAATGATACATACCCGAACGGACTTTAGAATAGGAGAATTTCGTTATGGGTTGAAATGATAAACCCAAGCGATTTTCATTTGAATTGAAATTGGGATTACGGGTCGAAATGATATCTACCCGTATATATTTAAATTTCGGATTGAAATGATAAATATCCGTATCACTTAACCATATGATAAATATATATACAGACACCGTTGGTCCATATATATAAATATTTTAAAAATGAATTCTATGGTTTTGGAGGAAATATATGGTTTTAATAAATGTTGAGCCTTAAATTATTATATATAAATGGGAATGATTGATTTAAATACATATAATATGTTGAGTGTTTAAAATATGTTTCAAAATAGATTTTGGTAATAATTTGAATAAGTTAAGGTTAGAAAGATAATTTGAATTTAGTTGAAATTATATTCAATAAAGAATTTTATTTAATTAAACCGATTTGAAACTTATTGAAATTGAGATGTAAGATATGATTTATAACTTGAGTTTGATTTATAAGTAATCTAATGAATATTTTTTTTGTTTAACTAAAGTTTAAGGAAATATTTAGTAAAAATGTAATTTAAGGCTAGTTAAATGATATTGAATTTATTAAGTGAATATTCCCTGATTAAATAATAATGAAGTTAAATCAAGAGCTATATGAAACTGTTAAATTTAACTTTGAAAATGTTGAATATTAAAGCTTTGAAATATATTGAAAATTTAAATGATCTGTTTAGAAATGAATTAAATTGATGAATTGAGCTTTGAATAAATTTGAATTTGGAATTTGAAGTTGATTTGAATCGATTTGCTAGACTTGAGGAAATTAAATACTTTACTTTTTAAATCATTTAATATATATATATACTATTTTGGAAAATGGATATATTTGAAATGAAATGATATTTGGGTTTTGAAGTATAAATTTAATTGAAATGACCACGGTGTTAAAATGTATATTTCCACCTTGTAGATAGTTCTGAAGATCCTTAGAGGATGGTTATCCCAACATCCTTTAAGTTACTCGTATTTCAATTGATATTTCACTTGAGTTGGATTTATTAATATAAGAATGTTAATCCTGACTCGAGTGTTTTGTGTTTTGCTTTACACTCGGGTCAGACCAAGTGATACAGCATTTGAGATTCACCCTTGGAGTTTGGAGCTTCCTTTGGAGATCCAACTATCACCTCAGCTTTCAGCTCTTCTAGTTGATTTGTTCAGAGAAGTCCTCTGTTGTACTGGAGACTTCACTGCATTTGAGATATTCTGTTGTATTTTATTTCTAACTCTAATGTTTATATAGTAGCTTCATGAACTACTATTTTATCTATTCCGCTGCGTATTATTGTATTACTGTGTCTGTGATTATGTGATTGATTTATTTACTGCATATGCTGAGTTTTGCCAAATTTTTATTTCAATCTGTTATTTTGAATTATTCAAGTCAGACATGTGTGGATTTATTGTCGATTTGAATGGTCCAAAATACTGGGTCGTTACAAAGAGACACCTTATTCAAATGAATTTCATTTTTTTGAACAAAGAACCAAGCTATCATGAATACATAAACCTCCATCAATCAAACAGGAAACAAATAAATTTAAAAATGAAAAATAAACATTGTGCACTTAATATTGTTAGCATGTGGTTGACAAACCAACTTAAACACAATCACCATCATTGGGTGGAGGCAACATGCCAAAAATGAAGAAGTTGTACCAATTTATAACTGTAAAATATTGCAGTTTGAAGAACCAAGGTACACGCACGTGCACACACGTACACTATATCACACTATATCACACAAATTTCGTCATAAAAGTCACTCGCCTATGAATTGTTTGATTTATTTTAATATCATATCAGTTGTAAACCTGAATCATTAAATATGAATCCAAAATTCTGAAATACAACGTTAGAAATAGGCAATCATTACATCAAAATAATAATAGAATAATCCAAATTGGTTTAATTGGAATTGTAAGTCTGTTAAATCTCATTCTGAATTCCAAAAAAAATCTTTTCGGATTATTACTTTTGTTTTTCATGAGAACCAAACTAAGTTTATATTTTATGGTGCAATTGCAAAGAATTACAATTAGGAATAAGGTAGTTATTTTCGACCTTGGGTGTAATCTTCAAACAAAGAAGCCAAACCGATTCTTGAGTTATTTGCAATTCTTTATCCGTGCTCTACAAATTTATTTTGAGTTGCAGAATTTATAATGGGAAGAATGCTCTGTTTGAATAAAGTATCAATCATGTTATCGATAAAAAATATATTTTCTTATTCATTTTAAGAATCAATGGACTAACCAAGTCAAAATTTTATTTACTCTACTATATAATAAATTTCACACTTTATTTGATTTTTTATAATTAAACTACTGCAAATGTAAAAGTTGAGAATAATAAATTAATTTGGCATACCATATATTTTACCCTCACTTGGACATAAATATTGGCTCACTTTTTACTTTCTTCTTATGAGTTTGGCCTGCATAATATGTGTGTCTTAAAACATATATCAAAGTACATGAGCTAATAAATGAAGATCCATGTTAACAAAATCAAAAAGTGATAGATAAATTTTAAAGAACATCATTTTGTATTCCACCCAATGGATTTAGATTGCACGAAATACCTAGCTTAGGAAGGTAGCTCCTAATTGTAATAGGCAAGGCTAAGAACTTTTATTTTTTAGAAAAAAACTTATTTTGATTCCTAATCTTGTTTATATAGTACGTCCAAACAAAATTTCTTCATGAAAATAACTAAAATTGAAATTAATCTAATTAACAAAACCTTTGATCGACGGCCCGTATATGACCGCGATATGGACTTCATTTTATCCATTTTGATGGGCAGTACATAACAGACTGAAATTTTGGTTAAAAAAAGATAATTCATATCTCAATCAGCGTTGTACCACAGAATATTAGGTAAAATAGAGTCATTTTTTCTATTTTTTGACATATCACGCTATTAATTGAATATAAAATAGTAATGGAAATTAAGGGGCTAAACCTAAGACCTAAATAAGAAGTTATTGATCCTATCGTGCGTTGTCTCCCTTTAAAATAATAATTCAACCCGTCACTGGAAATAAAGAATTTTGGCATTCCATATTGATTGAAAATTTTGAAATTTTTTGAAACAAATCCAATTTTCTTAAGGATGGTTTTTCCAACAAACACAATATATCAGAGAAAGATCAGTTCTATTTGAAATTGTTTTACATGCAAAAACAAAAGTGGATTTTAAAGGGATAAATAGGAGGTTCGTGTCTATTTTCTGTTAATTTGCAATAAGAAAATCATAAACACACACAAATAACAATCCCTTCTAATTACGTTATATAATAGATTTCAACTATTACACTTTTAATGATAACAGCAGTCCCCAAACGACAATAAAAGTAATGAAATGTTCAAAAATTCTAGGTTACATATGATGAATTAATTAATGAGAATGGCAAAAATTGAACTTACTCAAATTTATTCCAAGTTTAACCAACTTGTAGTTGCAGCGGTATGGCAAACCCTCGATTTCCAAATGGGGTGATCCAATTCTGTCTAATAAAAAAAATTCAAATTAGTTATTGAAATTGATATATATGTCAAGAAGTAAATAGCATAAGATACCTGAATTACCAACCGATGAATTAGAGCACAATTGAAATAATGAAATGAAGAATCGTTGCGTCTGCAGTTTATTTGGAGGACAGTTTCAAATTTCTGGATGATTCTGTAACGACTCAGATTTTTCGCGTTCGAAAATCGACATCCATACTTCATATCGTATTCGAATGTCATAGATTCGACCGTTCAAATCTGATTCGCCGGAGCTTATAACACAATTAAGTATAACAACACGGCGGAAGAAAGAAACAATGATATCATATACAACTCCAATGAATACAATATCCAGAATGATATACAACAATGATATCAATATGATACAACAATATCAGAGATATGATACAAGAAATAGCAGCGGAAAGAAAATAGATAACACCAGCAGCGGATAGAATGTCTCCAATAGAATGCTCCAAGGTAAGCAACGTCAGTCCATGAACTCCAAGAACTGAACTAGCTCCAGATAATCTACTAAACCTGAATATCTAAGAAACCCAACTCTAGACTGCCCGTGTGGAAATAGTGGGCACCCAGAGTTTAGGAAGGGAACAATAAACTCCAGGTCAGTCGTGGGACTGGTATGAGCAAACAAAAATAGTTTATCTTTAAACAAACACAAAAGGCTTTTAAACATTGAAACCCGCAATGCTTTTCGAAAATGAAACTACCATAAGACCTCTCGCCACACACACAATGCAAACGCAGAATTGGAGGAGATTTCTTCTTATGATAGTCAAACATGCTTACTACGCAAAAGAAAACTCCTTGGATATTATTACTAGTGCATAGTGTGAAAATATTTCGAAAGTATAATATAAATCTTAGCCAACATACGACCAGTATCGTATGCCTACTATAGCTACTACGTTTAATAGCAGGTTACCGCCACATTCCATAGCAGGTAATACAACTAAAACCATACAGGGTTCGTATTGTTTCTTTGGATTTCCAACAAATGATCAGGATAAGGAACTTCCTTTCCGAAATGGAAACGCCTCTGGAAAGACGCCCTGAGAACCTAACCGGATCTATGCAAACAAAAGGCCGACGCTACCTCACGTTATACAGCTGTAACTAGGTAACTAACACACTGACGCTACCTCACGCTGTACAGCTGTAACTAGGTAACTAACACACGAGCTATGTCATCCCCCGGTCGTCACCGACCTTTATCCGATGTACCTCGATCATAAAGCAACAACCACAAAGTATAATAAATTTGCAGCATCCACATAGGTAAAATATCTGGGCTCCATACCATGATATCACCTTTTATCCAGAAGGAAATGACATACCCTAGGGGCGCTACCCCTACAAACCTTTGCCGCAACATTCCTGTTTCGACCATTACCGGGTTGTGAGGCTCGACGAAGTCTCGTCCACAAAGCTACGCTTTTTCACAAAGCCACGCTTTTCCACAAAGCCACGCTTTTCCACAAAGCCACGCTTTTTCACAAAGCAACGCTTTTTCACAAAGCACGCTTTGACCAACAAATGATCATCAGCACTTCGTATGCCACATTACCAAATTGGGAATGTATCACTAGTAACCATCAACTACATAACCTCTGAGCTCGTACGTCTTAGAGAAGGGTGTTAAGCTAAGAGAATAAATTCTCTGCCACCAACAGAAATGTATTTGATAGAAACCAACTTTACATCTCAAAGTGTAATGTCAGACACACATCCATACAAGTCTGTTCCGGGTTCGAACAGAACCGAAGGCACTTCCGAAGAAGCCCTTGCAAATCCGGGTATTCACAATCTCGATCGGACTTCCCATCACTTAGGGAATCTCTATACCGGAGCCATGATGTAAAGAAAATCGATAGGTCATCCTATCACTCTCGCAAATACCCGGTCTTCACCACCGGTCTTCAAATGCTATCCATATCGTCGTATCACTATTCGGAATGGGTTATATGACACAAAGGTCCTTTCCCGGCTAAACCGAATAACGAGCGCAAATAAAAATCATATGGATACTGGGGTCTCAGTTAAATCATAGCTTAAAGCCCAAAACTTTTCATTCGAATGGTTAAAACAATTTACCATTTCCAATCTTTTAAACAAAAAGATTCATTTCAAAAACCTTCAATGGTTTAAACAATTTCCACACTTTTAATCTTTTAAACGATGTAATATACCGGAAATTTTAACAATATCAATAATCTGTTAAATAATTAAATTGATATTAATGATCTTTGATAATAAGATTTGAATTTAATTTAATAATCTGATTAAATTAGTATTAATTGGTGATTTTATCTTTTAAAAGTTAATAAGATATTTTCTATTTGAATATATATATATTTATTTATATATATTGTAAATAGAAGCTTTGGGTAAATTGGGAATTTAGATTTAATTTAATATGACTTTTCAAAGTTATATAAATTAGTAAATTTATAGTTTTAAAATACTTTAATTGCTTAAGATATTTTTACTTAAATTTAAAATTTTATAAGAGTTAACAAAAAGGCTTGTTTTGTTTCTTTTTAAAATACCACTTGATAATATAATCTCTTATATAAATTATTTAAATATCAAATATGTTAATTTCATATAATAAGTATAATGTATTATTTTTATTAATATGAATGGATTTTAAAGAATATGAAATTGTTATTTAATTGAATAAATAGTTATATATGTATATATATATATAACTTGACTTTTTAAATTGAATCTTAGGATTTAATTTAATTGAATTTGAATTTAAGCTTTGAAATTCAAGAGAATAAATATTTAAATTGTTTGGATATTATAATATATGTATAACTTTTAATTATAAACATAATTGGTTTTATTTTCTTTAAAATACTTTATATATATATATAGGTAAGTAACTAATAAATTAAGTAAAAGGTTTATTTACATTTAAAATAAATATAAACTAAATAAAAGACAAGTGTTATCATATTAAGACTCAAAGTAATATGTGTAAATTTATGAACTAAGATGTATGACAAGTGTCCATCTTTTAAATTTCTATTTTCTTTTATTTTTAAGAAATTATTTCAGCCTATACAAACATTGTTCTTTATCTTCATTTCCTTTCTTATCTTCATTCCCAAAAGCTAAAGAAAACTGAATATAAATTCTCGAAACAAAATTTCCTGAAAACAAATCTGAAATTAAACCTTCCTCTCAAACCAATTTAGTAATCAACTCCTCAAACAAAACATGAAATCAATATACTCCTCAAACCAGAAAATCAATTCAAAACCTGTAATGCATTTTCCACAATCAAAGGCAAAGCCTGTAAACATACTTTTCAAATCTGAAAGCAAGTTAAACTGGAGCATGCAAAGCATTTTCAAAGAATAAAAGAAAGAGGGCATGTAGCAGATAATCAAAGCAAGCTCAAATCATCTTGCCTGCACCTAAGTTTTCAAATTCTTATACAAATTCCAGCATTCAAGTTTTAAAAGTTTAAAAAAGCTGTTTTCAATACCAAAGGTGCTCTGTTTATCTTCTCATATCTGGTGAGTAACATTTTACTTAAAATTAACTTAGGAAATTATGATGCATGTCTAATTCTGTGATAAATAATGTTTGATTTACTAGTATATGTATGTGCAAGTTTCTTTGCGAATCTATGATGTGAGTATATCTGTTGTTTTAAAACTTCCCTGATCCTGATTTAAGTCTCTGACTTGAAACAATAAACATGAGACCCCTTTTGTTTTGATGTATATGACTTATAGATGAAGTAACTTGTGTTATATGTTAATATCTAAAAGTATGTTTGTGTGAATATTCATATGTACATTGCTCTTATAGTAAAAACAAATATATGAATGTTGATAACCTGTAGATTACCTCTGTTTAAGTTCTCAAGCTCATGCCTTACTTCCAAAATCATTTCTGCTTGATTATTCTTGATGATAGAACTTAAGGTCCAAACAAAATTAGTTTGTTTGATTGTAAAGTAAGTTTTAAATTTTGTATTTTAATTAAACAAAGCAGACTACTCTGGAAAAACCTTAAAAACAGTTAATAGATAAAATAAGTGATATATTCAAATATCTTGAATTATTAATTCAAGTTTATAAAGTGAATCCCTATACAAAATCCTGATTTTTAAAGCTTGAATCACAATTTTTAATGGACTATTGAATGAGTTATTTGGGTTTGTCTGGAAATCAAGTTTTCGAGCATTTCTGGTGATCACGTGATCGAGGGTGGTCGGGCTTGTGAGAGGTGATGGAGGAGCCTACAAGGATGTTGGGAAAAATGGATGGAGATGATCGCAATCATCAAGGCGACAGAGGCAAGCATCTGTAGTTCGTAAACCTAGTTTTTGACCAGGTTTGGAATTCGACCATTTCTGACTTCATGGTTGATCGAGTGTTATGTGGCTTTGGGAAAGCGTGGCTGGGACCATGACGAGGTTGTAGCCAAGGTTTCAACTATAACGATGATCGGAGGGGGAAGATCTGGCCGTTGACAGGTTTGGGTTTTGAAGTAGTTCGCTGCTTCCAGGATTGATTGAGATTGCTCGAATTCGAATTGTGAAGTTGTTCGAGTTTCTGGTGACTGAGATCGTGGAAGATGGTCGTGGACGAGATGTCGGCGATGGAATAGATGATCGTAGGCGACCAATTCGCCTGTGCACGTGTACATGTACATTTTGTACATCTGGAAGTTGATAGTTGAGGAAGAAGACGTTTTCGAGTGGATGTTAGGTTTGGCTCGAAGTCGTTCTCGTGAGAACTGGGTGTTGGCTCGGGATTTCGAAGGAAAGACTCGCGTGAGTTTTAAAAACTGTTTTTAAGTTTTTATTTTAACAAAGTTTAAAATAAAAGGGGAAGAAGAAACTCGAAGGAGTACTCGGGAAAACAGGGTTTTGGCTCGGGTATTTTGATATATGGCTCGGGTAAGTTGAATGGACAAGTTTTAAAGACTGTGTGTTTTTAAATTTTAAAATTGATTTAAAATTTGAAAACAGAAATTTAAACAAAGTTTAAGTTAAAATTTTAAAGTATGGATTTAATTTAAACTTAAATCCCAGTTGTAAAAAAATAAATAAGTTTTTATTTTAATATTTAAACATCTTTAAATGTTTAAAGTATAGTTTAAAAGAACTTTTAAATTAAATAAATTGGTTTAAAAATCTTGTAAATTTCTTTTATAAATGTTAAGTGTCCTTAACATTTGATTTAAAAAGATTTTGTATATTTGATTTAAATATTGGTTAAAGTTAAATTGTAATCTATTTTAAATCTTTTAAATTAAAATGAATTAAAAGAAAGATTTTAAAGTAAAATGTTTTAAAGACTTTTGTTAAAGGTTAATACCTTAGTTCAGAAAGTAATTAAGATTTAATTATATAGGAGTAATTAAATTAATAAGGTAATTAAAGAATAATTTAATAATTTAATTTAATTAATGATTTGGTGTTAATTAATTAAATAATTTAGAATCATTTATTTAAATAAGTATAGGTTAATAATAAATGATTAGGAATTATTTATCAAGTGATTAAAAGTTTATTTAGCAATTAATTAAGTAAGTGAAGATTAGTTAATTGATAATTAAGAATTTATTAAGTTGTAATTAATTAAAAGTTGATTAAAGCTTAATTACTTAAAGGAAGTAATTTAAGGGTTTTAATAATTAATGAGGGATCATTAATTAGGATTATTAAATAATTAATTAATAAATGGGATTAATTTTGATAATCAATTAGATTAATTAATTAATATGGAATTGGTTAAGTATAATTACTTAAATGTAATTTGTGAAGTGTAATTACTTAGGAAAGTAATTAAAGTTAATTAGTGGATGTAATTAACTAAAGATGGTTTAATAAAAGTAATTTGAGTTTAATTACTTTGAATAATTAATCAAGGGATTAAATTAAAAGGTAATTAATTAATAAGTAATTAATTTATGGAAGAGTAATTAAGGGTAGTAATTACTCAATGTGATTAATCAAAGGTGATTAATAAATATGGTTTAATTAAACTAAATATAATTAATTTAAATGGAGTAATTAAGGATCATTAATTAATATAATTAATGATGTAATTAAGAATTGATTAATTAAGATTAATTAATAAATAATAAGTGATTAAAGTAATTAATTAATTATAATTAATTAAAGATTAATGTAATTAAGTATGGTTAACTAATTATGAGGTAATTAAAGATTAATTACTGAATGGTTTAAGATAATTAATTTGTGAAATTAATTAAGTATTAATTACTTAAAGTAATTAAAGGGTAATTAATCAGGAATGATTAATTAAGATAGATACTTAGAGTAATGATTAATTAATTGGTTTAATTAATAATTAAGTAAGCAGGATTTATAGGATGAAGTAATTAATTTAATTTACTTTAAATTAATTAGAGATGATAAATCATTACTTAAGAATGGATGAATGATATTGAATGTTTTGCATTGTTAATATCTCTGATAAGAGATGTGCTGATCTATGATATAGATATTTGGTTGGATTGAAATGATAATATGAATTATCTGTTTGGTTGATAATATGGATTATCTATTGTGAATTATCTATCTGTGTGTAGTATCGATAAGAATTGAATTGTTTTAACCTTAAAACAACTTGGCCTTAAAAGATACGTTTTGGATTTCGATGAGACCGGGATCGGGTTTCCGTATACCGGATTTCCAGGTCTGGAGACCCGAATACCACATCGATCCAAATTAACGATAGGTCGTGAATCAAGTGAAGATGAAGATTCAGAGTGCAAGGGTTATTGTCGTTAACTCTGAGGGTGATTCCAAAACGAGTGTAACGAGATAATGCCTTCGGTTTCGTTCGAACCCGGAACGAACTTGTATGGATTGAATGCTTTCAGCACATCGTCAGGTGGACGATGAGCATTCTAAGATAGATGTGTTCTATTTAAAGGTAATCGTGACCTCAAGCCTCACAAACCGGGAATGGCTAAAACAGGGGAGGTGCAGCAAGGTTAGTGGGTAGCACCCAAGTAGGACAAGGTTACCTCTGTCTAGATGTCCCTTTCTATTTTCGACTTAGTGGTGCGGTTGCTGATCCCAACCGTGAGGTATCTTGTGCGGGAATTATCCAGTAAGGGATGTTCCGACCTTGTGTTGCAGGGGATTAGGAGTGATCCTCGGTACGGTGATCTAGGCCACGTACTGTGACGGGCGGTACCCCGGTAGCCCTGCCATTGTATGGAATCCAATTTCCAATAAGTGATAACGGACTTGATTGTATAACCCACTTTGTGGCTAGTATGCTGGAATTTAATAATGTAACAATTTCAGCTATTTCATATTTATTTGGAAACCCTAGACCCTATTATAATACAATCGAATTTCCTATCAAATGTTTTGGTTAGCGTAAGGTAAAAACTTACCCATGTTTATGTGTGGGAAGTCTTACGTGATATCTTTTCTTTCAAAAGGTTTTGAAGTTAAACAAGTTTAACCTGTTACTCACACCAGACCCATGTCTGACCCAAGTTGTTTATTTCTGTTTTATAAACTCTTGGGTACTCAAATTTTTACGAGTAGCCAAGGGATTCAGGTTAGCCTTGACGAATTGTGGAGGAGCAATGGAGCAGGAGGCTTAAGCGTTGTAGATATAGATAGTAGTTTCCGCTGTGTTGATCTTGTTTAGATCTTTGTTTGTATTGAGATGTAATAACTAGACAGATGTTTATAACTGTCTAGTATGTGATGTGTAATCTGTGTAACTCTGATAAGTGTTGTATATGATACTGTGAAATATTTATGTGATATAATATATTTTGTTCGTTTCCGCTGTGAGTATTTGTGTTTGTTTCTTTTCTCTTCTTCTCTTTTCTACTTCTCACCCCTTTCTTTCTTATTAGCGATACGACTTTCTATGGAGAGAGAGAGCGTGGTCGTTACAGTGGTATCAGAGCATAGGTTGAGCGAATGCCTAAGCTTTTGGTTAAGTGAATATCAGAACGCTAGGTTGAGTGAATACCTAGGTTCGGAAGGATTGTTCATTAGAAATAGGATCTGTAGCAACCTGTTTGAGTCCGAGTGTATATATATATATATGAGAGCGCGTATTTGTTAGTTATATAAAATGGTTTTATATTGTGTTAATTGATCGGTTGAGTGGTATATGGATTCTGGTCAATACGAGTAGCTAACGTTATTGATAGGGATCTCTAAACACTTGAACCAGGCCAACGGACACAATATTGTTTTAAAGAGGTAAATGAAATAATTTTACCCAGAAATAATTTCTATATAAAAAGTATCATTTTAAATATATATATATTTCTACCTATTTGTTGGGTTACCTGTTCGGGTTTTCCAATATAAGTTATAAAGGTAGATGGGGTAGTGGTGTGTGAAACACGACTACCAATGGTTGGAATTTAAATGTTGAGGTTGGAAGTGTATTTGTCGAGACTGTAGACCCAATACCGTCTCGAGTAAGCTTTGCTGTGGTGAAGGATTTCATCGATCTCCGAAGGAAACTGCAATTGTTCGGAGTTTATCTTTGAAGTGTGGATGAGTAGAGTTGGATCTGTCGATGAGGCAGAAGTGAGTGATGGTATCTTGATACCTCAGGTAATAGTAGCTGTATGATGAGATACAGTGACGATGGATGTTCCCGAAGATGTTTTCCTTGAAACAAGATTAAGGAAGTGTGTATGTTTCGGTAGTGTGGCTGAGTTCAGCACAGTGTTTCTGTTGGTTTGGAGTCCGAGTTTCTCGAAGAGCTTTGGTTAGGAAGTCTTTGGCATTGTGGCAGCGTTGCAGCTCGGAGTATTCTTGGATTGGCAGGAAGTTTTTCTGGCTGAGCAGTTTTTCTGAAGTGGAGTTCAGAAACAGCAGAGTATATCCATTTCTTCGATAAATTGGATAAATAAGTGTAAGCTGTTCTGATTGGTAATGAGAGAACAGTCTGTTTGGAATTAGGATGGGTTGATCGCAAAATTGACTTGCGATTGTCTGAGTGTTCTCTTGGGTTGTCAGAATTTTTCTGGATGTCTTCAGAGAAGTCAGAAGTTTGTCCGCATCTGAAGGTTGAGTTTTCTTATCGACTGGATTCCATGAGTGATACCAATGGTTCAGTCTAGTTGAAGGATGTTTTCCTAGAGATAGAGTTTGGTGAAGCAGCTCAAGTTTTGCTGGAGTATCTGAGTTTTCTTTATGGATCAGTGAACCTTATTTCTAGAAGTGAGTTGTCCAGTCTGTGCTTGTGTTCTACCTCAGATCAGAGTTGAGCAGCGAAAGCAGTTTGGAGTGTATCTCTGGATGGGAGAAGTAAGTTTGGAATCTACTGATGTTGTGAAGTAGAGTTATGTTTGGATCTCGTCTGTGTTCTGATTTGGATAGGTAATTGGTCTACTTGGTTGAATTGTCTGTTTGGATAACTGGAATTCATTGAGTTTTACGTATCTCTGAGGGAGTACGTATTTGATCTATCTCTGGTTGTAGAATCAGCAGTTCTGGAAGTTTGGTAGTTGAGTCAGACTCGTCTGTAGTCTGATATTCTGTTTAAGTTCTGTAGATATAGATGAGTAGGAGCTTTATAGTTTAGTAGTATTGATTGTTTAGATTGTTTGTAGAGCGAGTATCCTGGTATATATATATACTTGGGGAAACTCGAGGAATTTTTATCTAGAATTTAGTCTAGATAGTTGAATTGTTTGATTGAATGATTTGGTTGCTATGGTTGCTAGCATATGGATGATAGTAGATGCTTGTGTTTTGAATTTAAATCTTTAATAAGATTATTAAATTACCTTTGTTTAAATTTCGGGGACGAAATTATTTTAAGGGTGGAGGAATGTAATATCCCGGAAATTTTAACAATATCAATAATCTGTTAAATAATTAAATTGATATTAATGATCTTTGATAATAAGATTTGAATTTAATTTAATAATCTGATTAAATTAGTATTAATTGGTGATTTTATCTTTTAAAAGTTAATAAGATATTTTCTATTTGAATATATATATATATTTATTTATATATATTGTAAATAGAAGCTTTGGGTAAATTGGGAATTTAGATTTAATTTAATATGACTTTTCAAAGTTATATAAATTAGTAAATTTATAGTTTTAAAATACTTTAATTGCTTAAGATATTTTTACTTAAATTTAAAATTTTATAAGAGTTAACAAAAAGGCTTGTTTTGTTTCTTTTTAAAATACCACTTGATAATATAATCTCTTATATAAATTATTTAAATATCAAATATGTTAATTTCATATAATAAGTATAATGTATTATTTTTATTAATATGAATGGATTTTAAAGAATATGAAATTGTTATTTAATTGAATAAATAGTTATATATGTATATATATATATAACTTGACTTTTTAAATTGAATCTTAGGATTTAATTTAATTGAATTTGAATTTAAGCTTTGAAATTCAAGAGAATAAATATTTAAATTGTTTGGATATTATAATATTTGTATAACTTTTAATTATAAACATAATTGGTTTTATTTTCTTTAAAATACTTTATATATATATATAGGTAAGTAACTAATAAATTAAGTAAAAGGTTTATTTACATTTAAAATAAATATAAACTAAATAAAAGACAAGTGTTATCATATTAAGACTCAAAGTAATATGTGTAAATTTATGAACTAAGATGTATGACAAGTGTCCATCTTTTAAATTTCTATTTTCTTTTATTTTTAAGAAATTATTTCAGCCTATACAAACATTGTTCTTTATCTTCATTTCCTTTCTTATCTTCATTCCCAAAAGCTAAAGAAAACTGAATATAAATTCTCGAAACAAAATTTCCTGAAAACAAATCTGAAATTAAACCTTCCTCTCAAACCAATTTAGTAATCAACTCCTCAAACAAAACATGAAATCAATATACTCCTCAAACCAGAAAATCAATTCAAAACCTGTAATGCATTTTCCACAATCAAAGGCAAAGCCTGTAAACATACTTTTCAAATCTGAGAGCAAGTTAAACTGGAGCATGCAAAGCATTTTCAAAGAATAAAAGAAAGAGGGCATGTAGCAGATAATCAAAGCAAGCTCAAATCATCTTGCCTGCACCTAAGTTTTCAAATTCTTATACAAATTCCAGCATTCAAGTTTTAAAAGTTTAAAAAAGCTGTTTTCAATACCAAAGGTGCTCTGTTTATCTTCTCATATCTGGTGAGTAACATTTTACTTAAAATTAACTTAGGAAATTATGATGCATGTCTAATTCTGTGATAAATAATGTTTGATTTACTAGTATATGTATGTGCAAGTTTCTTTGCGAATCTATGATGTGAGTATATCTGTTGTTTTAAAACTTCCCTGATCCTGATTTAAGTCTCTGACTTGAAACAATAAACATGAGACCCCTTTTGTTTTGATGTATATGACTTATAGATGAAGTAACTTGTGTTATATGTTAATATCTAAAAGTATGTTTGTGTGAATATTCATATGTACATTGCTCTTATAGTAAAAACAAATATATGAATGTTGATAACCTGTAGATTACCTCTGTTTAAGTTCTCAAGCTCATGCCTTACTTCCAAAATCATTTCTGCTTGATTATTCTTGATGATAGAACTTAAGGTCCAAACAAAATTAGTTTGTTTGATTGTAAAGTAAGTTTTAAATTTTGTATTTTAATTAAACAAAGCAGACTACTCTGGAAAAACCTTAAAAACAGTTAATAGATAAAATAAGTGATATATTCAAATATCTTGAATTATTAATTCAAGTTTATAAAGTGAATCCCTATACAAAATCCTGATTTTTAAAGCTTGAATCACAATTTTTAATGGACTATTGAATGAGTTATTTGGGTTTGTCTGGAAATCAAGTTTTCGAGCATTTCTGGTGATCACGTGATCGAGGGTGGTCGGGCTTGTGAGAGGTGATGGAGGAGCCTACAAGGATGTTGGGAAAAATGGATGGAGATGATCGCAATCATCAAGGCGACAGAGGCAAGCATCTGTAGTTCGTAAACCTAGTTTTTGACCAGGTTTGGAATTCGACCATTTCTGACTTCATGGTTGATCGAGTGTTATGTGGCTTTGGGAAAGCGTGGCTGGGACCATGACGAGGTTGTAGCCAAGGTTTCAACTATAACGATGATCGAAGGGGGAAGATCTGGCCGTTGACAGGTTTGGGTTTTGAAGTAGTTCGCTGCTTCCAGGATTGATTGAGATTGCTCGAATTCGAATTGTGAAGTTGTTCGAGTTTCTGGTGACTGAGATCGTGGAAGATGGTCGTGGACGAGATGTCGGCGATGGAATAGATGATCGTAGGCGACCAATTCGCCTGTGCACGTGTACATGTACATTTCGTACATTTGGAAGTTGATAGTTGAGGAAGAAGACGTTTTCGAGTGGATGTTAGGTTTGGCTCGAAGTCGTTCTCGTGAGAACTGGGTGTTGGCTCGGGATTTCGAAGGAAAGACTCGCGTGAGTTTTAAAAACTGTTTTTAAGTTTTTATTTTAACAAAGTTTAAAATAAAAGGGGAAGAAGAAACTCGAAGGAGTACTCGGGAAAACAGGGTTTTGGCTCGGGTATTTTGATATATGGCTCGGGTAAGTTGAATGGACAGGTTTTAAAGACTGTGTGTTTTTAAATTTTAAAATTGATTTAAAATTTGAAAACAGAAATTTAAACAAAGTTTAAGTTAAAATTTTAAAGTATGGATTTAATTTAAACTTAAATCCCAGTTGTAAAAAAATAAATAAGTTTTTATTTTAATATTTAAACATCTCTAAATGTTTAAAGTATAGTTTAAAAGAACTTTTAAATTAAATAAATTGGTTTAAAAATCTTGTAAATTTCTTTTATAAATGTTAAGTGTCCTTAACATTTGATTTAAAAAGATTTTGTATATTTGATTTAAATATTGGTTAAAGTTAAATTGTAATCTATTTTAAATCTTTTAAATTAAAATGAATTAAAAGAAAGATTTTAAAGTAAAATGTTTTAAAGACTTTTGTTAAAGGTTAATACCTTAGTTCAGAAAGTAATTAAGATTTAATTATATAGGAGTAATTAAATTAATAAGGTAATTAAAGAATAATTTAATAATTTAATTTAATTAATGATTTGGTGTTAATTAATTAAATAATTTAGAATCATTTATTTAAATAAGTATAGGTTAATAATAAATGATTAGGAATTATTTATCAAGTGATTAAAAGTTTATTTAGCAATTAATTAAGTAAGTGAAGATTAGTTAATTGATAATTAAGAATTTATTAAGTTGTAATTAATTAAAAGTTGATTAAAGCTTAATTACTTAAAGGAAGTAATTTAAGGGTTTTAATAATTAATGAGGGATCATTAATTAGGATTATTAAATAATTAATTAATAAATGGGATTAATTTTGATAATCAATTAGATTAATTAATTAATATGGAATTGGTTAAGTATAATTACTTAAATGTAATTTGTGAAGTGTAATTACTTAGGAAAGTAATTAAAGTTAATTAGTGGATGTAATTAACTAAAGATGGTTTAATAAAAGTAATTTGAGTTTAATTACTTTGAATAATTAATCAAGGGATTAAATTAAAAGGTAATTAATTAATAAGTAATTAATTTATGGAAGAGTAATTAAGGGTAGTAATTACTCAATGTGATTAATCAAAGGTGATTAATAAATATGGTTTAATTAAACTAAATATAATTAATTTAAATGGAGTAATTAAGGATCATTAATTAATATAATTAATGATGTAATTAAGAATTGATTAATTAAGATTAATTAATAAATAATAAGTGATTAAAGTAATTAATTAATTATAATTAATTAAAGATTAATGTAATTAAGTATGGTTAACTAATTATGAGGTAATTAAAGATTAATTACTGAATGGTTTAAGATAATTAATTTGTGAAATTAATTAAGTATTAATTACTTAAAGTAATTAAAGGGTAATTAATCAGGAATGATTAATTAAGATAGATACTTAGAGTAATGATTAATTAATTGGTTTAATTAATAATTAAGTAAGCAGGATTTATAGGATGAAGTAATTAATTTAATTTACTTTAAATTAATTAGAGATGATAAATCATTACTTAAGAATGGATGAATGATATTGAATGTTTTGCATTGTTAATATCTCTGATAAGAGATGTGCTGATCTATGATATAGATATTTGGTTGGATTGAAATGATAATATGAATTATCTGTTTGGTTGATAATATGGATTATCTATTGTGAATTATCTATCTGTGTGTAGTATCGATAAGAATTGAATTGTTTTAACCTTAAAACAACTTGGCCTTAAAAGATACGTTTTGGATTTCGATGAGACCGGGATCGGGTTTCCGTATACCGGATTTCCAGGTCTGGAGACCCGAATACCACATCGATCCAAATTAACGATAGGTCGTGAATCAAGTGAAGATGAAGATTCAGAGTGCAAGGGTTATTGTCGTTAACTCTGAGGGTGATTCCAAAACGAGTGTAACGAGATAATGCCTTCGGTTTCGTTCGAACCCGGAACGAACTTGTATGGATTGAATGCTTTCAGCACATCGTCAGGTGGACGATGAGCATTCTAAGATAGATGTGTTCTATTTAAAGGTAATCGTGACCTCAAGCCTCACAAACCGGGAATGGCTAAAACAGGGGAGGTGCAGCAAGGTTAGTGGGTAGCACCCAAGTAGGACAAGGTTACCTCTGTCTAGATGTCCCTTTCTATTTTCGACTTAGTGGTGCGGTTGCTGATCCCAACCGTGAGGTATCTTGTGCGGGAATTATCCAGTAAGGGATGTTCCGACCTTGTGTTGCAGGGGATTGGGAGTGATCCTCGGTACGGTGATCTAGGCCACGTACTGTGACGGGCGGTACCCCGGTAGCCCTGCCATTGTATGGAATCCAATTTCCAATAAGTGATAACGGACTTGATTGTATAACCCACTTTGTGGCTAGTATGCTGGAATTTAATAATGTAACAATTTCAGCTATTTCATATTTATTTGGAAACCCTAGACCCTATTATAATACAATCGAATTTCCTATCAAATGTTTTGGTTAGCGTAAGGTAAAAACTTACCCATGTTTATGTGTGGGAAGTCTTACGTGATATCTTTTCTTTCAAAAGGTTTTGAAGTTAAACAAGTTTAACCTGTTACTCACACCAGACCCATGTCTGACCCAAGTTGTTTATTTCTGTTTTATAAACTCTTGGGTACTCAAATTTTTACGAGTAGCCAAGGGATTCAGGTTAGCCTTGACGAATTGTGGAGGAGCAATGGAGCAGGAGGCTTCAGCGTTGTAGATATAGATAGTAGTTTCCGCTGTGTTGATCTTGTTTAGATCTTTGTTTGTATTGAGATGTAATAACTAGACAGATGTTTATAACTGTCTAGTATGTGATGTGTAATCTGTGTAACTCTGATAAGTGTTGTATATGATACTGTGAAATATTTATGTGATATAATATATTTTGTTCGTTTCCGCTGTGAGTATTTGTGTTTGTTTCTTTTCTCTTCTTCTCTTTTCTACTTCTCACCCCTTTCTTTCTTATTAGCGATACGACTTTCTATGGAGAGAGAGAGCGTGGTCGTTACAAACGAAAAGATTCAATTCACAAGGTTAACCCCATTCACAAAGATTCATTCATGGATTTCAAAACAATTTCCATTTCAATTGAATTAACTCGTTAAATCTTTAAATCAAGATTTAACTTATAGCTTTCCAAACTAGTTTCCAAAGATTCATTCATAGCTTTTCAAAAACAATTCCATTTCAAGTTGGATTAACTCATCAGGTCTTTGAATCAAAGACTCATTTCATAGTTTTCAAAACATTTCAATTCTATTTCAAACTTGAAATTCAAATTTAAATCAAATTATTTAAATTTTCAAAACTCGATCAAGTTATTCAAAATAACTTTTATCTTTGAAATTCCATTTCAAAAGCTTTTCACTTTAAACCCAAATTCCCAATTTCAAAATCAATTGAAATTAAAATTTCAATTTCAAAAACATTAAATTTACATCATCTGTGACTTAACCGATTTCCACGTGAAATCCGTATTTGTGTGTGTATGAGTGTGGTCTAGGGGTTTCACACAATAGTGCAACATTAATCATCACTGATATATCGATAAGCGGTATAATCGATAACGCTTATCTTCATTCATAGATTCATAGATAAAATAAATTTATCAGTCACAAAGATTCACTATTACAATTCGATGTGGGTTTCAGATAACCAACTGGAATCCGACTGCCTGTCGCATCGAAATTCAAGTGCCGTTTACGGGCCAAGGGTTTCATATTCACATAGTAATATATCACAGAAACAGAAATCACAGCTCAGCACAAAGTAATTCATATCATAAAGAGGCATATCAGACTGCTCAAAGCATTTTAATAATAGTCAATCATCTAACGGTTAGATGAATTAATAGTGTGATTATAATCAATCTATCACATAATTATATAATTATTCCTTAACTAATCACATTTATTAAATTAACCTTCAAGTTAATTACATAATTAGTTATCCTTTAATCACATTAAGTAATTACGAATTAATTAACTTTTAATCATCACTTAATTCACCTTTAATCATAATTTAATTAACCTTTAATTATTAAGTAATTAACCTTTAATCACATAATAAATCTTTTAAATTAATCACATTAATTAATGAATCACATAAATTTAATCCTTTTAAGTAATTAAGTAATTAACCATTTAATCACTTAATAAATCTTTAAATTAAATTAAGGATTAAAACACTTCATTCTTAATTTAATCATTTAATTTCAATATTAAGTTTATTTAAAATAAACTTTCAAAACAAAGTTTATTCAACTTAAACTTTTAAATTAATTAACCCCTTTTTAACTTGTAAAAAAAATCATGAACCCCAGGCAACTCGAGTGAAACCCGAGCTAGATGCAGTTATACCCGAGACTCTCTTCGAGTTTTCCCAAAAATCAACCCGTACGCATTTTTTCTTAACTTCAAAAAAAATTTCAAGTGTTAACCCGGCAAACCCAAAAACGACACGAGCCATAACCCCATTTACCCGAGCCTTTCCCTGAGACCCATCCTCATCTTCTC
Source organism: Allium fistulosum (assembly GCA_030737815.1). Taxonomy (NCBI): domain Eukaryota; kingdom Viridiplantae; phylum Streptophyta; class Magnoliopsida; order Asparagales; family Amaryllidaceae; genus Allium; species Allium fistulosum. The sequence continues at coordinate 261,655,560 of CM060903.1, forward strand.
GAATACAAACGCTGACACCAATTTCCATCGCCGTGCACGTGCATGAGAGATTGCCAGAGCTCCGATCAACTTCACCATCGTCAACAAGTCATTAGCAACCCTGTCGACTAACACGACACCACGAATCGATGAATTCGACGACAAAACGAAAATGAGCTATTCGATCAAAAATTGGAACCCCACGGCTCAACAAAACTTCACCGTGACGATGATCACGTCCATCGTCAACCACGCCACTTCGACCAAAGTTGCCCCTACGACCCAAGAACATTTTCCCCTAGGTGCGATCGCCATCTCGTGCCCAACGTTGATGAACACTTTCCCAAAACTTCATTGTCTCCACTTGGTTATTAAACCCTACATCACCGCTGCTTGGCCACCACGGCCGATGATAAAATCCACAAATATTTTTCCCGTGACCGTCAACACTTCAGCCACCTTCAACCCAAAAATCATCCGATTCCACCACGTCGATCACCAGAAATCACTCGAAACCCAATTTCCGTTCATCATTCGAATTTTCCATAAACACATGCTTAAAAATCCTGATTTATGTTTTAAAAATCATCTTTTTCGATAACGTTTACGATGGTATTATTTAAATAAGACAACCTGATGATTAAATTTTGACTTAGTTTGAACTTGCCTGTATATTTAAGATTACTGAGAATCCTCGATTTAGTTTAAAACAATCTGTTTCTAAAACTCGAATCATGTTTAAACAAACCATTTTTTTTGTTTAAATTCTAAGGCTTAACAAGAAAAATCAGAGAAGAAGGATTTTGAATTCAACAGATCTTGGAAAACTGTTTCCAAACAGAGATAGTTATGCCTGATCCCAGTCATGCTCAAACATTTTAATACAAACATATACATACATATACGCAACCTTGCATACACATACATATCAAATGTCAGCTATATTTCTACGAAATCAATCACAAATATTTAAGCATATCACAGGTTTAAAACTATTTACGCACATGCAACAGAATATAAAATTAACAGATTCAGCTATAAAAGGTGTAGTTTACTCACAATCAACACATATAAACAGATTAAAGGTTTAAATTAAAAGTTTGCTCACCTTGTTTTAGAAGAAAGAACAGAGATAAACAGAGTTTCTATTGTTGAACCAGATTTTGAATTTGCAAACTAAAACTTGTTCTCGATCCAGACATTGATTTCCAGGCTTGAAAGCTTGAAACAGGTATGAATTTGATTTTGTTTAAGTGTAAAGATGATGTATTTTTCTTTTACTTCTGATCTTTTCTCAGTTAAAATGGAACGAACTGGAATGAAGAAGAGATGGATGTATATAGGAAATGAAATGAGTTTACAGGGTATGTTTTTTGGTTTTGTACAGGGTTATAATATGTTTTGTACAAAAGAAATCAGAGATTTTTTTCTTGCTTTGTCTACTGATGTATGGTTTGGTGGCTAAAGAGATGATGGCATTAATTGCCTAGTACTTTATGTTTCTACTTATCCTATTTTATATATTTCGTATGTACTTATATGGTTATATATATATCTTCTTTTGCTTTATGTTTACATACTTGTATTTGGCTTGTACAAATTCATATATTGCTTCTTTTCTTTAGTTTCGGCTGTACCAAAAATATGAGATGACTTGATGTGCTTCTTTTACAAGCTTCATTTGTTTATTTACACTTGAATATATATACTTTCTTTTGTTCATACTTGTCTTGTTTATAAGCTTATACATATGTATACATTTACTTGTTTCCCTTTTACAAGTGTTCATACTTTGTTTGTTTATTACTTTATAAGGTAAATAAATCTCCATCTTATTTCCTTTTATTATTATTTTCTGTTGTCTACTTTACTCGTATTTTAACATCTTATATATTTTCATTTCTTAAACCATTTACTTACAATTTAAAATCAAATCAATATATATATATATATACATATATTTTATATTTTCAAATTGACTCATATATACCCAAATATATATATATATTCACATATATACTTATATATACAACATTTTAAATTTAAATGATTTATACAGAATATATTTGAGATTGGGGAAACTCGCATCACTTTATCAATTTATTTTACAAATTTTTATTCAAAAATGAATTAATTATCATTTTAAATTTATATAAAATCCGGGGTCGTTACAGACTTCCCCCCTTAAAAGAATTTCGTCCTCGAAATTTCCAAGGAGACACAAAAATAGATGAAGAAGATTTCATCAAATCAAACTGAATATCTATTCTGCATTTGGCTTACCAAATCAGAATATCGATAACAGATACAAGAACGAATCTGTTTGACACTTCACAAGATACTCGGGTTATCCAGATCTACGAAATATACAATAACATCGGTTAGTTCAAAGGGATAACTAACCATTCGTGGGATATATCCGGACCCAAAGAATAGATAGATATATGGAGATAATTTCAAAACTTTCAGCTTAGAACTAAAGTATACCTATCAACCATAGCAAACAAAGCAACAATTTTGACCGACTTATTTGGAGTTTATGTCCCATATTAATATATCGAATCTTCTTCCTGGATCTACCAGAAACTATCGAAGAATTGAGAAAAGATGACGAACAAAAGAGATTGATAGAGAAAAGATTGTTTCCTTGTTGTTACAGGGTATTGACCAATTATAGTCGTATTCTCCTGTCCTCTATCTCATCCTCTTCTTGCACTCATACTCACTATCAGTGGATAGTAAGAGAATTTACTGATGCATTCGAACGGATATCTGAAGAATACTCATTTTAGGGATACTTCACCCTATCTCTAATGAGCTACTTAATGTGTTATACTCCTGAGCTAAAGTTCAACCTTCAGCTCTGATACCAAATGTAATGACTCAGATTTTTCGCGTTCGAAAATCGACATCCATACTTCATATTGTATTCGAATGTCATAGATTCGACCGTTCAAATCTGATTCGCCGGAGCTTATAACACAATTAAGTATAACAACACAGCGGAAGAAAGAAACAATGATATCATATACAACTCCAATGAATACAATATCCAGAATGATATACAACAATGATATCAATATGATACAACAATATCAGAGATATGATACAAGAAATAACAGCGGAAAGAAAATAGATAACACCAGCAGCGGATAGAATGTCTCCAATAGAATGCTCCAAGGTAAGCAACGTCAGTCCATGAACTCCAAGAACTGAACTAGCTCCAGATAATCTACTAAACCTGAATATCTGAGAAACCCAACTCTAGACTGCCCGTGTGGAAATAGTGGGCATCCAGAGTTTAGGAAGGGAACAATAAACTCCAGGTCATTCGTGGGACTGGTATGAGCAAACAAAAACAGTTTATCTTTAAACAAACACAAAAGGCTTTTAAACATTGAAACCCGCAATGCTTTTCGAAAATGAAACTACCATAAGACCTCCCGCCACACACACAATGCAAACGCAGAATTGGAGGAGATTTCTTCTTATGATAGTCAAACATGCTTACTATGCAAAAGAAAACTCCTTGGATATTATTACTAGTGCATAGTGTGAAAATATTTCGAAAGTATAATATAAATCTTAGCCAACATACGACCAGTATCGTATGCCTACTATAGCTACTACGTTTAATAGCAGGTTACCACCACATTCCATAGCAGGTAATACAACTAAAACCGTACAGGGTTCATATTGTTTCTTTGGATTTCCAACAAATGATCAGGCTAAGGAACTTTCTTTCCGAAATGGAAACGCCTCTGGAAAGACGCCCCGAGAACCTAACCGGATCTCTGCAAACAAAAGGCCGATGCTACCTCACGCTATACAGCTGTAACTAGGTAACTAACACACTGACGCTACCTCACGCTGTACAGCTGTAACTAGGTAACTAACACACGAGCTATGTCATCCCCCGGTCGTCACCGACCTTTATCCGAGGTACCTCGATCATAAAGCAACAACCACAAAGTATAATAAATTTGCAGCATCCACATAGGTAAAATATCTGGGCTCCATACCATGATATCACCTTTTATCCAGAAGGAAATGACATACCCTAGGGGCGCTACCCCTACAAACCTTTGCCGCAACATTCCTGTTTCGACCATTACCGGGTTGTGAGGCTCGAAGAAGTCTCGTCCACAAAGCTACGCTTTTCCACAAATCCACGCTTTTCCACAAAGCCACGCTTTTCCACAAAGCCACGCTTTTCCACAAAGCCACGCTTTTCCACAAAGCCACGCTTTTCCACAAAGCCACGCTTTTCCACAAAGCCACGCTTTTTCACAAAGCAACGCTTTTTCACAAAGCAACGCTTTTTCACAAAGCACGCTTTGACCAACAAATGATCATCAGCACTTCGTATGCCACATTACCAAATTGGGAATGTATCACTAGTAACCATCAACTACATAACCTCTGAGCTCGTACGTCTCAGAGAAGGGTGTTAAGCTAAGAGAATAAATTCTTTGCCACCAACAGAAAAGTATTTGATAGAAACCAGCTTTACATCTCAAAGTGTAATGTCAGACACACATCCATACAAGTCTGTTCCGGGTTCGAACAGAACCGAAGACACTTCCGAAGAAGCCCTTGCAAATCCGGGTATTCACAATCTCGATCGGACTTCCCATCACTTAGGGAATCTCTATACCGGAGCCATGATGTAGAGAAAATCGATAGGTCATCCTATCACTCTCGCAAATATCCGGTCTTCACCACCGGTCTTCAAATGTTATCCATATCGTCGTATCACAATTCAGAATGGGTTATATGACACAAAGGTCCTTTCCCGGCTAAACCGAATAACGAGCGCAAATAAAAATCATATGGATACTGGGATCTCGGTTAAATCACAGCTTAAAGCCCAAAACTTTTCATTCGAATGGTTAAGACAATTTACCATTTCCAATCTTTTAAACTGTAATATCCCGGAAATTTAGGGCAATATCAATTTAATAATCTGTTTAAATAATTAAATTGATTGATAATTTTTGATAATAAAATTTGAATTGAATTAATAATCTAATTAAATAAATATTTAATTAGTGAGTTTTTCTAATAAAATGATTTCTATTTATAATATATATATTTAATTGTATATATTGTAAATAGATAAGCTTGGATTTAAAATTTAAAATAAATAAGATCTTGTTTTTAAATTCTAATATATATTGATAAATTGGAAATTAGGATTAATCAATATAAGCTTTTAAAAGCTATTTAAATAAATAACAATATAGTTTTAAAAATACTCAAGGTAACTGTTAATTGATTTAAATTGATTTTAGCTTAAGTTTAAATTTAAATTAATTAGCAAAAAGATTGTTTTATTTTATTTTTGAATATAGCTTTTAAATATGATTTGAATAATATATATAAAGTTTAAAACACAATTTAAATATGAGATGTTAATTCATTTAATAAATAGTAGTAGTTTATAATCTCCTTTATAAATTATTTTAAAATTGATAAATATGTTAATTTCAAACAATATTAATAAAGTATTGTTTTTATAATAAAAAGACCTTAATAAAATAAGATTGTTATTTTCAAATTGGATGTGTTGTTTTAAATTTACTTTAAATTGGATTTTAAGAATATAATTTGAATTTGAATTTGAAATTCAAAAGAGGTAATATTTAAATAGTTTTAGATTTAAATATATATGTATAAGCTTTTATTTATAAGTATAATTGGTTAGTTCTTTAAAAACTTATCTTTATATATATAAATAGATAAGTAATAAGTGTTTAAGAAAATAAAGAAAAAGATTTATTTACACTTAAAATAAATATAAATTAAATAAAAAGACATGTGTAAATTTCCTAAGGCTATATAGTAACAAGTGTACACTAATTAACAATGTAAATGACAAATGTCAAGTTTTTAATTTTTTGGTTTTCTTTTATTTTTACTAAACCACAAATTAACTTATAAAAACATAAACTTTTCATTCCATTCTCTTTTTCTATTTTTCTTCAACTCAAAGACAAGAAACTTTCAGCCTGAAAATTCCCAAAAACAAAATCTGTAACCAAATTCTTCAAAATAATCTGTAACTTAAATCCTCCTCAAACAAAACATGAAATCAATATATTCCTCAAAACCAAAAACAAAAACCTGCAATTCTTTCCAACATCAAAGTTCAACCTGCATTTGTAAATCTGAGGACAACAAAGCCTGTTTTCTTTTCAAGTCTGGAATCTAAGCAACACATCTCAATAAATAAAGTCTGCATGCAAGTTTAAAAAGCTAACAATTCAAGTTTCAAATCAAAGTCCAGAAGTTAAGGCATTCCAGTTTTAAGAGATTCAAAAGCTTTTCAATTTAAAGCCAGAAGCTCTGTTCTTCATTTTTCAAATAAGTGAGTAACATTCATTTTGAAATTTAAGTACATAGGTATTTGTTGCATGTGGAATTCGGGAATAAAATGAGTGATGAATGGATGTGTGTGATTGAATTTTTATTTGTATATATGGATGTATAGATGCATGTTTAATATTGTACCTGTTCTTACCTGTTTTACTGTTAGAAGCTAGAATCATGTTCAAAATTAAATTTCTTTTGATATAATCTCTGTTAAACTTTGGATTCAAACAACATTCAATTGTTTAGTCATGACTTTAAGTTTAAACTCTATTCAAATGAATTAAAACTAGAATCTTCTCTGGAAAATAGAATAGAAAAGGAAAACTCAAGTTTTATTAAAAATTCGAATTCCTTAAATCTTTGATTCAGGCATATGATCTGAATACTTGATTGAAAACATGATTTCTAAGATTTGAATCATGATTTTTAGAAGTAGGAAGAGAGAGCAGTTCGTGGTTGAACAAAATTTGGGTTTCGAACGATTTCTGATGATCACGTTAGTCTGGAGGGTCGTGGTTCATTCTGGGGGAAGAAGAGTTATCGGTGATTAGAGGAAAAATAGTGGGTGGCCGTATTGACGACTGTGGCAGTGGGAATTGATCGAGAATGTCTGGAAACCTAGTTTTGCAGTGCTGGGATGTTTGATTTTTCGCGAGGCCTCTAAGTGATCGAGTGCCTTGTTATTCGAAGACGCCGTAGCTTGGATGTTGAAGAATGAGTGGACGAAGTTTCAAAGCTTCTGATGGTCGGAGTTGCTGGGTCGTGGCGATGTCAAGTTTGAAGATGGTTCCAGTTTCTTGTTCCAGGTGAGGATCATAATGCTCGATTTCGATTTTCGTGTTTGATCGAGGCTCTGGTGATCGAGTTAGGGTATGGGGTTGATTGTCGACTTGTAGAGTTCGTCGTGGGTGGTCGGAGCTCAGGCGAATAGCTGTGCACGTGCACATGATTGATTCGAATATCTGGAAGAATTTGAGTTAGAGGAAGAAGATAAGGCATACTCGAGTAAGTTGATGAGTGACTCGAAGTCGTACTCGTGGAAATGTAGAAATGGCTCGGGTTCGTACAGAGGAGATTCGAGTGAGTTTAAACTGTTTTTAAAATTTCTAAACATAACAGAGTTTTAAATAAAAAGGGGAGGAAAACTCGAAGTAGGTCTCGGGGTTTCCAGTTTTTACTCGGGTAATTTGAAGTTTTGGCTCGGGTAAGTTGTGGTGTTATAGTTTAAAAACTGGACAGTGTTTTTAATTTTAAACTTAATTTTAAAATGTTTAGCAAGATTTTAAAAATCCAGTTTTTAGTAAAATTTGAAGGCATGGATTCAAGGTTAAATTATATTCTAGATTTGAAATGAATAATAAAATTTTAATGTTTTAACAAATGTAAATATTTAAAGTATATTTTAAAAAGGGTTTGAATTTTAATAAATTGGTTTAAAAATCTTTTAAATATTAAGTGCTTTCTTAACATTTGGTTTTAAAAAGAATTGGGTAAATTTGATTTAAAAATTGGATAAAGTTAAATTGTAATTTATTTTAAAAATGAATTAAAAGAAGATTTTAAAGTAAAAATGATTTAAAGTCTTTGTTAATAATAATTAAAGTAGTTAAAGGTTAATACTTTAATTTAGAAAGTAATTAAGGTTTATTGATTTAAGATTCATTAAATTAATGAAGTAATTAAAGGGTAATTTAATAATTTAATTAATTAATGATTTAGTGTTAATTAATTAAATAATTAAGATTATAGGTAAATTAATTAAAGGTTAATTAATTTGGGATTAAGAATCATTTATTTAGATAAGTATAGATTTTTAATAAATGATTAGAAGTTTATTATCAAATGATTAAAGATTAATTAAGTGGTTAATTTAGTAATTAGAAATAAGTTAAATGGTAATTAAGAATTTATTTATTTAGTAACTAATAATGTTGATTTAAGTTTAATTACTTAAATAAAAATTGTTAATGATTAATGAGGGTTCATTAATTAGGAATTATTGAATAATTAATTAATGTGATTAATCTTAATAATCAATTAGATTAATTAACTAATGATAATCATTTATAAATTGGTTAAGTATAATTTACTTAATGGAAATAATTAAATGAATTAATTACTTAAGGTAATTAATTAAATAAATTTGATAAGTTTAAATTAATTTGTTTAATTAATTTAAGAAATCACTTGGTGATTTGATAATTACTTAAATGTAATTAGTGGAAGTATAAATTACTTAGGAAAGTAATTAAAGTTAATTAGTGGATGTAATTAACTAAAGATGGTTTAATAAAAGTAATTTGAGTTTAGTACTTTTAATAATTAATCAAGGGATTAATTAAAGGATGATTAATTAAGGAGTAATTAATTTAGGAAGTGTAGTAATTAAGAGTAGTTAATTACTAAATGGAATTAATCAAAGGTGATTAATAAATGTGATTAATTAATTATTAATATAAATAAGATAATTAATTAAGAATAATTAAGGATCATTAATTAATATAATTAATGATGTTATTAAGAATTGATTAATTAAGATTAATTAATAAATAATAAGTGATTAAAGTAATTAATTAATTGTAATTAATTAAGGATTAATGTAATTAAATACAGTTAATTAATAGATGAAGTAATTAAAGATTAATTACTGAATGGTTTAAGTTAATTTGTGAAATTAATTAAGAGTTAATTACTTAAGGTAATTAAAGTATAATTAATCAGAAATGATTAATTAAGATGATACTTAGAGTATGATTAATTAATTGGTTTAATTAATAATTAAGTAAGAAGGATTTATAAAATGAAGTAATTAATTTAATTTACTTTAAATTAATTAGAGATGATATAAATCATTACTTAGGGATGGTTGAATGATATGGAATGCTTTGCATTGTTGATATCTCTGATAAGAGATGTGCTGATCTATAATATGGATGTTTGGTTGGATTGAAATGATAATATGAATTATCTGTTTGGATGATAATGTAAATTATCTATTGAATTATCTATCTTTGTGTATATAGATAAAGAATTGAATTGTTTTAACCTTAAAACAACTTGACCCTTAAAATACGTTTTGGATTTCGATGAGACCGGGATCGGGTTTCCGTATACCGGAATTCCAGGTCTGGAGACCCGAATACCACATCGATCCAAATTAACGATAGGTCGTGAATCTCAAGTGAAGATGAAGATTCAGAGTGCAAGGGTTATTGTCGTTAACTCTGAGGGTGATTCCAATACGAGTGTAACGAGATAATGCCTTCGGTTTCGTTCGAACCCGGAACGAACTTGTATGGATTGAATGCTTTCAACACATCGTCAGGAGGGCGATGAGCATTCTAAGTGATGTGTTCTGATTTAAAGGTAAATCGTAGCCTCAAGCCTCATCAACTGGGAATGGCTAAAACAGGGGAGGTGCAGCAAGGCTTCGTGGGTAGCACCCACTGAGAGTAAGGTCATCCCTGTCTAGAGAGTTCCTTCTTTTATTTCGGCTTAGTGGTGCAGTTGGCGACGGCCATCTGTGGGGTGATTTTATTCGGAATTATCCAGTAAGGGATGGTTCCGGCTTTGTGTTTCAGGGGATTGGGAGTGATCCTCGGTACGGTGATCTAGGCCCCGTACTGTGATGAGCGGTACCCCGGTAGCTCTGCCATTGTATGGAATCCAAACTCCAATAAGTGCCGTACGTATTAGTTGTGCCCAACTATGTTGGAATGTGAGATGTAAGCATTTCAGCTATTTCTATATTTTACTTGAAAACCCTAGACCCTATTATAATAAAATCAGATTTCCTATCAAATGTTTTGGTTAGCGTAAGGTAAAAACTTACCCATGTTTATTTGTGGGGAGTCTTACGTGATACCTTTTCTTTCTAAAGGTTTTGAAGTTAAGCAAGTTTAACCTGTTACTCACACCAGACCCATGTCTGACCCAAGTTGTTTATTTCTGTTTTATAAACTCTTGGGTACTCAAATTTTTACGAGTAGCCAAGGGATTCAGGTTTAGCTTTGACGAATTGTGGAGGAGCAATGGAGCAGGAGGCTTCGGCGTTCGTAGATATAGTATTCCGCTGTGTTGATATCTGTGTTAGAGTCTCGTATTGTATTTGAGTTGTAATATCTAGACAGATGTTTATAACTGTCTAGTATGTGTTGTATAGTTGTGTAAACTCTGATAAGTGTTGTATACTTTGTAATAGTTTATGTTATTAATATAATTTATTCGTTCCGTTGTGAGATTCTGATGTGTTGTTGTTCTTTCTTCTTTTCTTTTCTTCTTCTATCCCTTTCTTTCTTAATTAACGATGCGACTTTCTGTGAAGAAAAAGTCGGGTCGTTCATATGGTATCAGAGCTTAGGTTGAGCGAATACCTAAGCTATTAGTTAAGTGAATATCAGAACACTAGGTTGAGTGAATACCTAGGTTCGGAAGGGTTGTTCAATTAGGATCTGTAGCAACCTGTTTGAGTCCGAGTGTATATATATACGAGAGTGCGTATTTGTTAGTTATATAAAATGGTTTTATATTGTGTTAATTGATCGGTTAAGTGGTATATGGATTCTGGTCAATACGAGTAGCTACCGTTATTGATAGGGATCTCTAAACACTTGGACCAGGCCAACGGACACAATATTGTTTTAAAAAGGGAAGGTGAAATAATTTTACCCAGATATATTTTCTATATATAAAAAGTATCATTTTAAAAGTATATGGTATTTATAATGATTGGTTGAGATGATAATAATTTATCATCTAAGATTAGGAGTCTGAGTGTTGAGGTTGGAAGTATATTTGTCGAGACTGTAAACCTAATACCGTCTCGAGTAAACTTTACTGTGGTAAAGAATTTCATCGATCTCCGAAGGAAACTGTTATGGTTCGGAGTTTATCTTTGTAGTTTGGATGAGTAAAGTGGAGCTGTCGGTTGGACAGAAGCGAGTGATGGTATCTTGATACTTCTGGAAGAAGTAGCTGCGTGATGAGATGCAGTGACTATGGATGTTCCCGAAGATGTTTTCTTTGGAACAAGTTAATGAAGTGTGTCTGCTTCGGTATCGAGGCTGAGTTCAGCAAGATGTTTTTGTTCTGTTTGAAGTCTGAATTTCTCGAAGAACTTTGGATTGAGAAGTCTGTGGCATCTGTGGCAGTAGTGCAGCTCGGAGTGTTCTGTTTTCGGCAGAAGTTTTTCTGAAGGTGAAGTTCAGAAGCAGCAGAGAGAATCCATTTCTTCGATGGATTGGATAGTCAAGTGTGAACTGTTCTGATTGGTAAAGAGAGAACAGTTTTATTTGGCTGGGTGGATCGCAAAAGTGACTTGCGATAGTTTGAGTATTCTTTTGAGTTATCCGATATTTTCTGGAATGTGTTGTCCAGTCTGTGCTTGTGTTCATCATCAGCATTTTCATTTCTACTCCAGATCAGAGTGGTGCAGCGGGAGCAGTTTGGCAAGTGCTCCTGTTTATCTTTTCCAGATAGGAGAAGTTAGTTCAGTCTACTGATATGGTGAAGTAGAGTTGTGTTTTGGATTATTGGTAGATCTTGAGAGGATCATTGTTGATTGGGTTATTTCTGGTCCAGTTATTGCTAGAAGCATCAGCGAAGGTTGAGTTGATCAGGAAAGATCTGTAGACAGCTCAGGATCGTCTGAAGGATTTTGTGGATAAGAGACGATAGAATTTGAAATTCGAAATTGGAGACTTCGTGGTTGTGAAGTTTTTCTCTGGTTAAAGGGAGCAATAAGATTTGGTAAGTCTGGAAAGTCAGCTCCGAATTGTTTTGGATCTTTTCTGTGATCTAATTTGGATAAGTGCTTTGATCTACTGGATTGAATTGTCAGTTTGGATAACTGGAATTCATTGTGTTTTACGTATCTCTGAGGGAGTACGTGTTTGATCTATCTCTGGTTTTGGAACCAGCAGTTCTGGAAAATTTGGTTGTTAAGTCAGACTCGTCTGTAGTCTGATATCTTGTTTAGTTCTGTAGATCTAGAAGAGTAGAAGCTCTATAGCTTAGTAGTATTGTTTGTTGGATTCTGTAGAGCGAGTATCCCGATATATATATACCTGGGGAAACTCGAGGAAATTTTATCCAGAATTTTATCTGGATAATTAGAATTGTTTGATTTGGGAGAATTGTTTGCTATTGTTGTTAGCATATAGATAATAATATATGCTTGTGATTTAAATAGATTATTAAATTACCTTTGTTTTAAATTTCGGGGACGAAATTATTTTAAGGGGGAAGGAATGTAATATCCCGGAAATTTAGGGCAATATCAATTTAATAATCTGTTTAAATAATTAAATTGATTGATAATTTTTGATAATAAAATTTGAATTGAATTAATAATCTAATTAAATAAATATTTAATTAGTGAGTTTTTCTAATAAAATGATTTCTATTTATAATATATATATTTAATTGTATATATTGTAAATAGATAAGCTTGGATTTAAAATTTAAAATAAATAAGATCTTGTTTTTAAATTCTAATATATATTGATAAATTGGAAATTAGGATTAATCAATATAAGCTTTTAAAAGCTATTTAAATAAATAACAATATAGTTTTAAAAATACTCAAGGTAACTGTTAATTGATTTAAATTGATTTTAGCTTAAGTTTAAATTTAAATTAATTAGCAAAAAGATTGTTTTATTTTATTTTTGAATATAGCTTTTAAATATGATTTGAATAATATATATAAAGTTTAAAACACAATTTAAATATGAGATGTTAATTCATTTAATAAATAGTAGTAGTTTATAATCTCCTTTATAAATTATTTTAAAATTGATAAATATGTTAATTTCAAACAATATTAATAAAGTATTGTTTTTATAATAAAAAGACCTTAATAAAATAAGATTGTTATTTTCAAATTGGATGTGTTGTTTTAAATTTACTTTAAATTGGATTTTAAGAATATAATTTGAATTTGAATTTGAAATTCAAAAGAGGTAATATTTAAATAGTTTTAGATTTAAATATATATGTATAAGCTTTTATTTATAAGTATAATTGGTTAGTTCTTTAAAAACTTATCTTTATATATATAAATAGATAAGTAATAAGTGTTTAAGAAAATAAAGAAAAAGATTTATTTACACTTAAAATAAATATAAATTAAATAAAAAGACATGTGTAAATTTCCTAAGGCTATATAGTAACAAGTGTACACTAATTAACAATGTAAATGACAAATGTCAAGTTTTTAATTTTTTGGTTTTCTTTTATTTTTACTAAACCACAAATTAACTTATAAAAACATAAACTTTTCATTCCATTCTCTTTTTCTATTTTTCTTCAACTCAAAGACAAGAAACTTTCAGCCTGAAAATTCCCAAAAACAAAATCTGTAACCAAATTCTTCAAAATAATCTGTAACTTAAATCCTCCTCAAACAAAACATGAAATCAATATATTCCTCAAAACCAAAAACAAAAACCTGCAATTCTTTCCAACATCAAAGTTCAACCTGCATTTGTAAATCTGAGGACAACAAAGCCTGTTTTCTTTTCAAGTCTGGAATCTAAGCAACACATCTCAATAAATAAAGTCTGCATGCAAGTTTAAAAAGCTAACAATTCAAGTTTCAAATCAAAGTCCAGAAGTTAAGGCATTCCAGTTTTAAGAGATTCAAAAGCTTTTCAATTTAAAGCCAGAAGCTCTGTTCTTCATTTTTCAAATAAGTGAGTAACATTCATTTTGAAATTTAAGTACATAGGTATTTGTTGCATGTGGAATTCGGGAATAAAATGAGTGATGAATGGATGTGTGTGATTGAATTTTTATTTGTATATATGGATGTATAGATGCATGTTTAATATTGTACCTGTTCTTACCTGTTTTACTGTTAGAAGCTAGAATCATGTTCAAAATTAAATTTCTTTTGATATAATCTCTGTTAAACTTTGGATTCAAACAACATTCAATTGTTTAGTCATGACTTTAAGTTTAAACTCTATTCAAATGAATTAAAACTAGAATCTTCTCTGGAAAATAGAATAGAAAAGGAAAACTCAAGTTTTATTAAAAATTCGAATTCCTTAAATCTTTGATTCAGGCATATGATCTGAATACTTGATTGAAAACATGATTTCTAAGATTTGAATCATGATTTTTAGAAGTAGGAAGAGAGAGCAGTTCGTGGTTGAACAAAATTTGGGTTTCGAACGATTTCTGATGATCACGTTAGTCTGGAGGGTCGTGGTTCATTCTGGGGGAAGAAGAGTTATCGGTGATTAGAGGAAAAATAGTGGGTGGCCGTATTGACGACTGTGGCAGTGGGAATTGATCGAGAATGTCTGGAAACCTAGTTTTGCAGTGCTGGGATGTTTGATTTTTCGCGAGGCCTCTAAGTGATCGAGTGCCTTGTTATTCGAAGACGCCGTAGCTTGGATGTTGAAGAATGAGTGGACGAAGTTTCAAAGCTTCTGATGGTCGGAGTTGCTGGGTCGTGGCGATGTCAAGTTTGAAGATGGTTCCAGTTTCTTGTTCCAGGTGAGGATCATAATGCTCGATTTCGATTTTCGTGTTTGATCGAGGCTCTGGTGATCGAGTTAGGGTATGGGGTTGATTGTCGACTTGTAGAGTTCGTCGTGGGTGGTCGGAGCTCAGGCGAATAGCTGTGCACGTGCACATGATTGATTCGAATATCTGGAAGAATTTGAGTTAGAGGAAGAAGATAAGGCATACTCGAGTAAGTTGATGAGTGACTCGAAGTCGTACTCGTGGAAATGTAGAAATGGCTCGGGTTCGTACAGAGGAGATTCGAGTGAGTTTAAACTGTTTTTAAAATTTCTAAACATAACAGAGTTTTAAATAAAAAGGGGAGGAAAACTCGAAGTAGGTCTCGGGGTTTCCAGTTTTTACTCGGGTAATTTGAAGTTTTGGCTCGGGTAAGTTGTGGTGTTATAGTTTAAAAACTGGACAGTGTTTTTAATTTTAAACTTAATTTTAAAATGTTTAGCAAGATTTTAAAAATCCAGTTTTTAGTAAAATTTGAAGGCATGGATTCAAGGTTAAATTATATTCTAGATTTGAAATGAATAATAAAATTTTAATGTTTTAACAAATGTAAATATTTAAAGTATATTTTAAAAAGGGTTTGAATTTTAATAAATTGGTTTAAAAATCTTTTAAATATTAAGTGCTTTCTTAACATTTGGTTTTAAAAAGAATTGGGTAAATTTGATTTAAAAATTGGATAAAGTTAAATTGTAATTTATTTTAAAAATGAATTAAAAGAAGATTTTAAAGTAAAAATGATTTAAAGTCTTTGTTAATAATAATTAAAGTAGTTAAAGGTTAATACTTTAATTTAGAAAGTAATTAAGGTTTATTGATTTAAGATTCATTAAATTAATGAAGTAATTAAAGGGTAATTTAATAATTTAATTAATTAATGATTTAGTGTTAATTAATTAAATAATTAAGATTATAGGTAAATTAATTAAAGGTTAATTAATTTGGGATTAAGAATCATTTATTTAGATAAGTATAGATTTTTAATAAATGATTAGAAGTTTATTATCAAATGATTAAAGATTAATTAAGTGGTTAATTTAGTAATTAGAAATAAGTTAAATGGTAATTAAGAATTTATTTATTTAGTAACTAATAATGTTGATTTAAGTTTAATTACTTAAATAAAAATTGTTAATGATTAATGAGGGTTCATTAATTAGGAATTATTGAATAATTAATTAATGTGATTAATCTTAATAATCAATTAGATTAATTAACTAATGATAATCATTTATAAATTGGTTAAGTATAATTTACTTAATGGAAATAATTAAATGAATTAATTACTTAAGGTAATTAATTAAATAAATTTGATAAGTTTAAATTAATTTGTTTAATTAATTTAAGAAATCACTTGGTGATTTGATAATTACTTAAATGTAATTAGTGGAAGTATAAATTACTTAGGAAAGTAATTAAAGTTAATTAGTGGATGTAATTAACTAAAGATGGTTTAATAAAAGTAATTTGAGTTTAGTACTTTTAATAATTAATCAAGGGATTAATTAAAGGATGATTAATTAAGGAGTAATTAATTTAGGAAGTGTAGTAATTAAGAGTAGTTAATTACTAAATGGAATTAATCAAAGGTGATTAATAAATGTGATTAATTAATTATTAATATAAATAAGATAATTAATTAAGAATAATTAAGGATCATTAATTAATATAATTAATGATGTTATTAAGAATTGATTAATTAAGATTAATTAATAAATAATAAGTGATTAAAGTAATTAATTAATTGTAATTAATTAAGGATTAATGTAATTAAATACAGTTAATTAATAGATGAAGTAATTAAAGATTAATTACTGAATGGTTTAAGTTAATTTGTGAAATTAATTAAGAGTTAATTACTTAAGGTAATTAAAGTATAATTAATCAGAAATGATTAATTAAGATGATACTTAGAGTATGATTAATTAATTGGTTTAATTAATAATTAAGTAAGAAGGATTTATAAAATGAAGTAATTAATTTAATTTACTTTAAATTAATTAGAGATGATATAAATCATTACTTAGGGATGGTTGAATGATATGGAATGCTTTGCATTGTTGATATCTCTGATAAGAGATGTGCTGATCTATAATATGGATGTTTGGTTGGATTGAAATGATAATATGAATTATCTGTTTGGATGATAATGTAAATTATCTATTGAATTATCTATCTTTGTGTATATAGATAAAGAATTGAATTGTTTTAACCTTAAAACAACTTGACCCTTAAAATACGTTTTGGATTTCGATGAGACCGGGATCGGGTTTCCGTATACCGGAATTCCAGGTCTGGAGACCCGAATACCACATCGATCCAAATTAACGATAGGTCGTGAATCTCAAGTGAAGATGAAGATTCAGAGTGCAAGGGTTATTGTCGTTAACTCTGAGGGTGATTCCAATACGAGTGTAACGAGATAATGCCTTCGGTTTCGTTCGAACCCGGAACGAACTTGTATGGATTGAATGCTTTCAACACATCGTCAGGAGGGCGATGAGCATTCTAAGTGATGTGTTCTGATTTAAAGGTAAATCGTAGCCTCAAGCCTCATCAACCGGGAATGGCTAAAACAGGGGAGGTGCAGCAAGGCTTCGTGGGTAGCACCCACTGAGAGTAAGGTCATCCCTGTCTAGAGAGTTCCTTCTTTTATTTCGGCTTAGTGGTGCAGTTGGCGACGGCCATCTGTGGGGTGATTTTATTCGGAATTATCCAGTAAGGGATGGTTCCGGCTTTGTGTTGCAGGGGATTGGGAGTGATCCTCGGTACGGTGATCTAGGCCCCGTACTGTGATGAGCGGTACCCCGGTAGCTCTGCCATTGTATGGAATCCAAACTCCAATAAGTGCCGTACGTATTAGTTGTGCCCAACTATGTTGGAATGTGAGATGTAAGCATTTCAGCTATTTCTATATTTTACTTGAAAACCCTAGACCCTATTATAATAAAATCAGATTTCCTATCAAATGTTTTGGTTAGCGTAAGGTAAAAACTTACCCATGTTTATTTGTGGGGAGTCTTACGTGATACCTTTTCTTTCTAAAGGTTTTGAAGTTAAGCAAGTTTAACCTGTTACTCACACCAGACCCATGTCTGACCCAAGTTGTTTATTTCTGTTTTATAAACTCTTGGGTACTCAAATTTTTACGAGTAGCCAAGGGATTCAGGTTTAGCTTTGACGAATTGTGGAGGAGCAATGGAGCAGGAGGCTTCGGCGTTCGTAGATATAGTATTCCGCTGTGTTGATATCTGTGTTAGAGTCTCGTATTGTATTTGAGTTGTAATATCTAGACAGATGTTTATAACTGTCTAGTATGTGTTGTATAGTTGTGTAAACTCTGATAAGTGTTGTATACTTTGTAATAGTTTATGTTATTAATATAATTTATTCGTTCCGTTGTGAGATTCTGATGTGTTGTTGTTCTTTCTTCTTTTCTTTTCTTCTTCTATCCCTTTCTTTCTTAATTAACGATGCGACTTTCTGTGAAGAAAAAGTCGGGTCGTTCATATGGTATCAGAGCTTAGGTTGAGCGAATACCTAAGCTATTAGTTAAGTGAATATCAGAACACTAGGTTGAGTGAATACCTAGGTTCGGAAGGGTTGTTCAATTAGGATCTGTAGCAACCTGTTTGAGTCCGAGTGTATATATATACGAGAGTGCGTATTTGTTAGTTATATAAAATGGTTTTATATTGTGTTAATTGATCGGTTAAGTGGTATATGGATTCTGGTCAATACGAGTAGCTACCGTTATTGATAGGGATCTCTAAACACTTGGACCAGGCCAACGGACACAATATTGTTTTAAAAAGGGAAGGTGAAATAATTTTACCCAGATATATTTTCTATATATAAAAAGTATCATTTTAAAAGTATATGGTATTTATAATGATTGGTTGAGATGATAATAATTTATCATCTAAGATTAGGAGTCTGAGTGTTGAGGTTGGAAGTATATTTGTCGAGACTGTAAACCTAATACCGTCTCGAGTAAACTTTACTGTGGTAAAGAATTTCATCGATCTCCGAAGGAAACTGTTATGGTTCGGAGTTTATCTTTGTAGTTTGGATGAGTAAAGTGGAGCTGTCGGTTGGACAGAAGCGAGTGATGGTATCTTGATACTTCTGGAAGAAGTAGCTGCGTGATGAGATGCAGTGACTATGGATGTTCCCGAAGATGTTTTCTTTGGAACAAGTTAATGAAGTGTGTCTGCTTCGGTATCGAGGCTGAGTTCAGCAAGATGTTTTTGTTCTGTTTGAAGTCTGAATTTCTCGAAGAACTTTGGATTGAGAAGTCTGTGGCATCTGTGGCAGTAGTGCAGCTCGGAGTGTTCTGTTTTCGGCAGAAGTTTTTCTGAAGGTGAAGTTCAGAAGCAGCAGAGAGAATCCATTTCTTCGATGGATTGGATAGTCAAGTGTGAACTGTTCTGATTGGTAAAGAGAGAACAGTTTTATTTGGCTGGGTGGATCGCAAAAGTGACTTGCGATAGTTTGAGTATTCTTTTGAGTTATCCGATATTTTCTGGAATGTGTTGTCCAGTCTGTGCTTGTGTTCATCATCAGCATTTTCATTTCTACTCCAGATCAGAGTGGTGCAGCGGGAGCAGTTTGGCAAGTGCTCCTGTTTATCTTTTCCAGATAGGAGAAGTTAGTTCAGTCTACTGATATGGTGAAGTAGAGTTGTGTTTTGGATTATTGGTAGATCTTGAGAGGATCATTGTTGATTGGGTTATTTCTGGTCCAGTTATTGCTAGAAGCATCAGCGAAGGTTGAGTTGATCAGGAAAGATCTGTAGACAGCTCAGGATCGTCTGAAGGATTTTGTGGATAAGAGACGATAGAATTTGAAATTCGAAATTGGAGACTTCGTGGTTGTGAAGTTTTTCTCTGGTTAAAGGGAGCAATAAGATTTGGTAAGTCTGGAAAGTCAGCTCCGAATTGTTTTGGATCTTTTCTGTGATCTAATTTGGATAAGTGCTTTGATCTACTGGATTGAATTGTCAGTTTGGATAACTGGAATTCATTGTGTTTTACGTATCTCTGAGGGAGTACGTGTTTGATCTATCTCTGGTTTTGGAACCAGCAGTTCTGGAAAATTTGGTTGTTAAGCCAGACTCGTCTGTAGTCTGATATCTTGTTTAGTTCTGTAGATCTAGAAGAGTAGAAGCTCTATAGCTTAGTAGTATTGTTTGTTGGATTCTGTAGAGCGAGTATCCCGATATATATATACCTGGGGAAACTCGAGGAAATTTTATCCAGAATTTTATCTGGATAATTAGAATTGTTTGATTTGGGAGAATTGTTTGCTATTGTTGTTAGCATATAGATAATAATATATGCTTGTGATTTAAATAGATTATTAAATTACCTTTGTTTTAAATTTCGGGGACGAAATTATTTTAAGGGGGAAGGAATGTAATATCCCGGAAATTTAGGGCAATATCAATTTAATAATCTGTTTAAATAATTAAATTGATTGATAATTTTTGATAATAAAATTTGAATTGAATTAATAATCTAATTAAATAAATATTTAATTAGTGAGTTTTTCTAATAAAATGATTTCTATTTATAATATATATATTTAATTGTATATATTGTAAATAGATAAGCTTGGATTTAAAATTTAAAATAAATAAGATCTTGTTTTTAAATTCTAATATATATTGATAAATTGGAAATTAGGATTAATCAATATAAGCTTTTAAAAGCTATTTAAATAAATAACAATATAGTTTTAAAAATACTCAAGGTAACTGTTAATTGATTTAAATTGATTTTAGCTTAAGTTTAAATTTAAATTAATTAGCAAAAAGATTGTTTTATTTTATTTTTGAATATAGCTTTTAAATATGATTTGAATAATATATATAAAGTTTAAAACACAATTTAAATATGAGATGTTAATTCATTTAATAAATAGTAGTAGTTTATAATCTCCTTTATAAATTATTTTAAAATTGATAAATATGTTAATTTCAAACAATATTAATAAAGTATTGTTTTTATAATAAAAAGACCTTAATAAAATAAGATTGTTATTTTCAAATTGGATGTGTTGTTTTAAATTTACTTTAAATTGGATTTTAAGAATATAATTTGAATTTGAATTTGAAATTCAAAAGAGGTAATATTTAAATAGTTTTAGATTTAAATATATATGTATAAGCTTTTATTTATAAGTATAATTGGTTAGTTCTTTAAAAACTTATCTTTATATATATAAATAGATAAGTAATAAGTGTTTAAGAAAATAAAGAAAAAGATTTATTTACACTTAAAATAAATATAAATTAAATAAAAAGACATGTGTAAATTTCCTAAGGCTATATAGTAACAAGTGTACACTAATTAACAATGTAAATGACAAATGTCAAGTTTTTAATTTTTTGGTTTTCTTTTATTTTTACTAAACCACAAATTAACTTATAAAAACATAAACTTTTCATTCCATTCTCTTTTTCTATTTTTCTTCAACTCAAAGACAAGAAACTTTCAGCCTGAAAATTCCCAAAAACAAAATCTGTAACCAAATTCTTCAAAATAATCTGTAACTTAAATCCTCCTCAAACAAAACATGAAATCAATATATTCCTCAAAACCAAAAACAAAAACCTGCAATTCTTTCCAACATCAAAGTTCAACCTGCATTTGTAAATCTGAGGACAACAAAGCCTGTTTTCTTTTCAAGTCTGGAATCTAAGCAACACATCTCAATAAATAAAGTCTGCATGCAAGTTTAAAAAGCTAACAATTCAAGTTTCAAATCAAAGTCCAGAAGTTAAGGCATTCCAGTTTTAAGAGATTCAAAAGCTTTTCAATTTAAAGCCAGAAGCTCTGTTCTTCATTTTTCAAATAAGTGAGTAACATTCATTTTGAAATTTAAGTACATAGGTATTTGTTGCATGTGGAATTCGGGAATAAAATGAGTGATGAATGGATGTGTGTGATTGAATTTTTATTTGTATATATGGATGTATAGATGCATGTTTAATATTGTACCTGTTCTTACCTGTTTTACTGTTAGAAGCTAGAATCATGTTCAAAATTAAATTTCTTTTGATATAATCTCTGTTAAACTTTGGATTCAAACAACATTCAATTGTTTAGTCATGACTTTAAGTTTAAACTCTATTCAAATGAATTAAAACTAGAATCTTCTCTGGAAAATAGAATAGAAAAGGAAAACTCAAGTTTTATTAAAAATTCGAATTCCTTAAATCTTTGATTCAGGCATATGATCTGAATACTTGATTGAAAACATGATTTCTAAGATTTGAATCATGATTTTTAGAAGTAGGAAGAGAGAGCAGTTCGTGGTTGAACAAAATTTGGGTTTCGAACGATTTCTGATGATCACGTTAGTCTGGAGGGTCGTGGTTCATTCTGGGGGAAGAAGAGTTATCGGTGATTAGAGGAAAAATAGTGGGTGGCCGTATTGACGACTGTGGCAGTGGGAATTGATCGAGAATGTCTGGAAACCTAGTTTTGCAGTGCTGGGATGTTTGATTTTTCGCGAGGCCTCTAAGTGATCGAGTGCCTTGTTATTCGAAGACGCCGTAGCTTGGATGTTGAAGAATGAGTGGACGAAGTTTCAAAGCTTCTGATGGTCGGAGTTGCTGGGTCGTGGCGATGTCAAGTTTGAAGATGGTTCCAGTTTCTTGTTCCAGGTGAGGATCATAATGCTCGATTTCGATTTTCGTGTTTGATCGAGGCTCTGGTGATCGAGTTAGGGTATGGGGTTGATTGTCGACTTGTAGAGTTCGTCGTGGGTGGTCGGAGCTCAGGCGAATAGCTGTGCACGTGCACATGATTGATTCGAATATCTGGAAGAATTTGAGTTAGAGGAAGAAGATAAGGCATACTCGAGTAAGTTGATGAGTGACTCGAAGTCGTACTCGTGGAAATGTAGAAATGGCTCGGGTTCGTACAGAGGAGATTCGAGTGAGTTTAAACTGTTTTTAAAATTTCTAAACATAACAGAGTTTTAAATAAAAAGGGGAGGAAAACTCGAAGTAGGTCTCGGGGTTTCCAGTTTTTACTCGGGTAATTTGAAGTTTTGGCTCGGGTAAGTTGTGGTGTTATAGTTTAAAAACTGGACAGTGTTTTTAATTTTAAACTTAATTTTAAAATGTTTAGCAAGATTTTAAAAATCCAGTTTTTAGTAAAATTTGAAGGCATGGATTCAAGGTTAAATTATATTCTAGATTTGAAATGAATAATAAAATTTTAATGTTTTAACAAATGTAAATATTTAAAGTATATTTTAAAAAGGGTTTGAATTTTAATAAATTGGTTTAAAAATCTTTTAAATATTAAGTGCTTTCTTAACATTTGGTTTTAAAAAGAATTGGGTAAATTTGATTTAAAAATTGGATAAAGTTAAATTGTAATTTATTTTAAAAATGAATTAAAAGAAGATTTTAAAGTAAAAATGATTTAAAGTCTTTGTTAATAATAATTAAAGTAGTTAAAGGTTAATACTTTAATTTAGAAAGTAATTAAGGTTTATTGATTTAAGATTCATTAAATTAATGAAGTAATTAAAGGGTAATTTAATAATTTAATTAATTAATGATTTAGTGTTAATTAATTAAATAATTAAGATTATAGGTAAATTAATTAAAGGTTAATTAATTTGGGATTAAGAATCATTTATTTAGATAAGTATAGATTTTTAATAAATGATTAGAAGTTTATTATCAAATGATTAAAGATTAATTAAGTGGTTAATTTAGTAATTAGAAATAAGTTAAATGGTAATTAAGAATTTATTTATTTAGTAACTAATAATGTTGATTTAAGTTTAATTACTTAAATAAAAATTGTTAATGATTAATGAGGGTTCATTAATTAGGAATTATTGAATAATTAATTAATGTGATTAATCTTAATAATCAATTAGATTAATTAACTAATGATAATCATTTATAAATTGGTTAAGTATAATTTACTTAATGGAAATAATTAAATGAATTAATTACTTAAGGTAATTAATTAAATAAATTTGATAAGTTTAAATTAATTTGTTTAATTAATTTAAGAAATCACTTGGTGATTTGATAATTACTTAAATGTAATTAGTGGAAGTATAAATTACTTAGGAAAGTAATTAAAGTTAATTAGTGGATGTAATTAACTAAAGATGGTTTAATAAAAGTAATTTGAGTTTAGTACTTTTAATAATTAATCAAGGGATTAATTAAAGGATGATTAATTAAGGAGTAATTAATTTAGGAAGTGTAGTAATTAAGAGTAGTTAATTACTAAATGGAATTAATCAAAGGTGATTAATAAATGTGATTAATTAATTATTAATATAAATAAGATAATTAATTAAGAATAATTAAGGATCATTAATTAATATAATTAATGATGTTATTAAGAATTGATTAATTAAGATTAATTAATAAATAATAAGTGATTAAAGTAATTAATTAATTGTAATTAATTAAGGATTAATGTAATTAAATACAGTTAATTAATAGATGAAGTAATTAAAGATTAATTACTGAATGGTTTAAGTTAATTTGTGAAATTAATTAAGAGTTAATTACTTAAGGTAATTAAAGTATAATTAATCAGAAATGATTAATTAAGATGATACTTAGAGTATGATTAATTAATTGGTTTAATTAATAATTAAGTAAGAAGGATTTATAAAATGAAGTAATTAATTTAATTTACTTTAAATTAATTAGAGATGATATAAATCATTACTTAGGGATGGTTGAATGATATGGAATGCTTTGCATTGTTGATATCTCTGATAAGAGATGTGCTGATCTATAATATGGATGTTTGGTTGGATTGAAATGATAATATGAATTATCTGTTTGGATGATAATGTAAATTATCTATTGAATTATCTATCTTTGTGTATATAGATAAAGAATTGAATTGTTTTAACCTTAAAACAACTTGACCCTTAAAATACGTTTTGGATTTCGATGAGACCGGGATCGGGTTTCCGTATACCGGAATTCCAGGTCTGGAGACCCGAATACCACATCGATCCAAATTAACGATAGGTCGTGAATCTCAAGTGAAGATGAAGATTCAGAGTGCAAGGGTTATTGTCGTTAACTCTGAGGGTGATTCCAATACGAGTGTAACGAGATAATGCCTTCGGTTTCGTTCGAACCCGGAACGAACTTGTATGGATTGAATGCTTTCAACACATCGTCAGGAGGGCGATGAGCATTCTAAGTGATGTGTTCTGATTTAAAGGTAAATCGTAGCCTCAAGCCTCATCAACCGGGAATGGCTAAAACAGGGGAGGTGCAGCAAGGCTTCGTGGGTAGCACCCACTGAGAGTAAGGTCATCCCTGTCTAGAGAGTTCCTTCTTTTATTTCGGCTTAGTGGTGCAGTTGGCGACGGCCATCTGTGGGGTGATTTTATTCGGAATTATCCAGTAAGGGATGGTTCCGGCTTTGTGTTGCAGGGGATTGGGAGTGATCCTCGGTACGGTGATCTAGGCCCCGTACTGTGATGAGCGGTACCCCGGTAGCTCTGCCATTGTATGGAATCCAAACTCCAATAAGTGCCGTACGTATTAGTTGTGCCCAACTATGTTGGAATGTGAGATGTAAGCATTTCAGCTATTTCTATATTTTACTTGAAAACCCTAGACCCTATTATAATAAAATCAGATTTCCTATCAAATGTTTTGGTTAGCGTAAGGTAAAAACTTACCCATGTTTATTTGTGGGGAGTCTTACGTGATACCTTTTCTTTCTAAAGGTTTTGAAGTTAAGCAAGTTTAACCTGTTACTCACACCAGACCCATGTCTGACCCAAGTTGTTTATTTCTGTTTTATAAACTCTTGGGTACTCAAATTTTTACGAGTAGCCAAGGGATTCAGGTTTAGCTTTGACGAATTGTGGAGGAGCAATGGAGCAGGAGGCTTCGGCGTTCGTAGATATAGTATTCCGCTGTGTTGATATCTGTGTTAGAGTCTCGTATTGTATTTGAGTTGGAATATCTAGACAGATGTTTATAACTGTCTAGTATGTGTTGTATAGTTGTGTAAACTCTGATAAGTGTTGTATACTTTGTAATAGTTTATGTTATTAATATAATTTATTCGTTCCGTTGTGAGATTCTGATGTGTTGTTGTTCTTTCTTCTTTTCTTTTCTTCTTCTATCCCTTTCTTTCTTAATTAACGATGCGACTTTCTGTGAAGAAAAAGTCGGGTCGTTACATAAACAAAAAGATTCATTTCAAAAACCTTCAATGGTTTAAACAATTTCCACACTTTTAATCTTTTAAACGAAAATATTCAATTCACAAAGTTAACCCCATTCACAAAGATTCATTCATGGATTTGAAAACAATTTCCATTTCAATTGAATTAACTCGTTAAATCTTTAAATCAAGATTTAACTTATAGCTTTCCAAACTAGTTTCCAAAGATTCATTCATAGCTTTTCAAAAACAATTCCATTTCAAGTTGGATTAACTCATCAGGTCTTTGAATCAAAGACTCATTTCATAGTTTTCAAAACATTCCAATTCTATTTCAAACTTGAAATTCAAATTTAAATCAAATTATTTAAATTTTCAAAACTCAATCAAGTTATTCAAAATAACTTTTATCTTTGAAATTCCATTTCAAAAGCTTTTCACTTTAAACCCAAATTCCCAATTTCAAAATCAATTGAAATTAAAATTTCAATTTCAAAAACATTAAATTTACATCATCTGTGACTTATACGATTTCCACGTGAAATCCGTATTCGTGTGTGTATGAGTGTGGTCTAGGGGTTTCACACAATAGTGCAACATCAATCATCACTGATATATCGATAAGCGGTATAATCGATAACGCTTATCTTCATTCATAGATTCATAGATAAAATAAATTTATCAGTCACAAAGATTCACTATTACAATTCGATGTGGGTTTCGGATAACCAACTGGAATCCGACTGCCTGTCGCATCGAAATTCAAGTGCCGTTTACGGGCCAAGGGTTTCATATTCACATAGTAATATATCACAAAAACAGAAATCACAGCTCAGCACAAAGTAATTCATATCACAAAGAGGGATATCAGACTGCTCAAAGCATTTTAATAATAGTCAATCATCTAACGGTTAGATGAATTAATAGTGTGATTATAATCAATCTATCACATAATTATATAATTATTCCTTAACTAATCACATTTATTAAATTAACCTTCAAGTTAATTACATAATTAGTTATCCTTTAATCACATTAAGTAATTACGAATTAATTAACTTTTAATCATCACTTAATTCACCTTTAATCATAATTTAATTAACCTTTAATTATTAAGTAATTAACCTTTAATCACATAATAAATCTTTTAAATTAATCACATTAATTAATGAATCACATAAATTTAATCCTTTTAAGTAATTAAGTAATTAACCATTTAATCACTTAATAAATCTTTAAATTAAATTAAGGATTAAAACACTTCATTCTTAATTTAATCATTTAATTTCAATATTAAGTTTATTAAAATAAACTTTCAAAACAAAGTTTATTCAACTTAAACTTTTAAATTAATTAACCCCTTTTTAACTTGTAAAAAAAATCATGAACCCCAGGCAACTCGAGTGAAACCCGAGCTAGATGCAGTTATACCCGAGACTCTCTTCGAGTTTTCCCAAAAATCAACCCGTACGCATTTTTTCTTAACTTCAAAAAAAAATTTCAAGTGTTAACCCGGCAAACCCAAAAATGACACGAGCCATAACCCCATTTACCCGAGCCTTTCCCCGAGACCCATCCTCATCTTCTCGAATACAAACGCTGACACCAATTTCCATCGCCGTGCACGTGCACGAGAGATTGCTAGAGCTCCGATCAACTTCACCATCGTCAACAAGTCATTAGCAACCCTGTCGACTAACACGACACCACGAATCGATGAATTCGACGACAAAACGAAAACGAGCTATTCGATCAAAAACTGGAACCCCACGGCTCAACAAAACTTCACCGTGACGATGATCACATCCATCGTCAACCACGCCACTTCGACCAAAGTTGCCCCTACGAACCAAGAACATTGTCCCCTAGGTGTGATCGTCATCTCGTGCCCAACGTTGACGAACACTTCCCCGAAACTTCATTGACTCCACTGGGTTATTAAACCCTACATCAGCGCTGCTTGGCCACCACGGCCGATGATAAAATCCACAACTATTTTTCCCATGACCGTCAACACTTCAGCCACCTTCAACCCAAAAATCATCCGATTCCACCACGTCGATCACCAGAAATCACTCGAAACCCAATTTCCGTTCATCATTCGAATTTTCCATAAACACATGCTTAAAAATCCTGATTTAAGTTTTAAAAATCATCTTTTTCGATAACATTTACGATGGTATTATTTAAATAAGACAACCTGATGATTAAATTTTGACTTAGTTTGAACTTGCCTGTATATTTAAGATTTCTGAGAATCCTCGATTTAGTTTAAAACAATCTGTTTCTAAAACTCGAATCATGTTTAAACAAACCATTTTTTTTTGTTTAAATTCTAAGGCTTAACAAGAAAAATCAAAGAAGAAGGATTTTGAATTCAACAGATCTTAGAAAACTGTTTCCAAACAGAGATAGTTATGCCTGATCCCAGTCATGCTCAAACATTTTAATACAAACATATACATACATATACACAACCTTGCATACACATACATATCAAATGCCAGCTATATTTCTACGAAATCAATCACAAATATTTAAGCATATAACAGGTTTAAAACTATTTACGCACATGCAACAGAATATAAAATTAACAGATTCAGCTATAAAAGGTGTAGTTTACTCACAATCAACACATATAAACAGATTAAAGGTTTAAATTAAAAGTTTGCTCACCTTGTTTTAGAAGAAAGAACAAAGATAAACAGAGTTTCTATTGTTGAACCAGATTTTGAATTTGCAAACTAAAACTTGTTCTCGATCCAGACATTGATTTCCAGGCTTGAAAGCTTGAAACAGGTATGAATTTGATTTTGTTTAAGTGTAAAGATGATGTATTTTTCTTTTACTTCTGATCTTTTCTCAATTAAAATGGAACGAACTGGAATGAAGAAGAGATGGATGTATATAGGAAATGAAATGAGTTTACAGGGTATGTTTTTTGGTTTTGTACAGGGTTATAATATGTTTTGTACAAAAGAAATCAGAGATTTTTTTCTTGCTTTGTCTACTGATGTCTGGTTTGGTGGCTAAAGAGATGATGGCATTAATTGCCTAGTACTTTATGTTTCTACTTATCCTATTTTATATATTTCGTATGTACTTATGTGGTTATATAAATATCTTCTTTTGCTTTATGTTTACATACTTGTATTTGGCTTGTACAAATTCATATATTGCTTCTTTTCTTTAGTTTCGGCTGTACGAAAAATATGAGATGACTTGATGTGCTTCTTTTACAAGCTTCATTTGTTTATTTACACTTGAATATATATACTTTCTTTTGTTCATACTTGTCTTGTTTATAAGCTTATACATATGTATACATTTACTTGTTTCCCTTTTACAAGTGTTCATACTTTGTTTGTTTATTACTTTATAAGGTAAATAAATCTCCATCTTATTTTCTTTTATTATTTTTTCCCGTTGTCTACTTTACTCGTATTTTAACATCTTATATATTTTCATTTCTTAAACCATTTACTTACAATTTAAAATCAAATCAAAAAATATATATATATATATACATATATTTTATATTTTCAAATTGACTCATATATACCCAAATATATATATATATATTCACATATAAACTTATATATACAACATTTTAAATTTAAATGATTTATACAGAATATATTTGAGATTGGGGAAACTCGCATCACTTTATCAATTTATTTTACAAATTTTTATTCAAAAATGAATTAATTATCATTTTAAATTTATATAAAATCCGGGGTCGTTACAGATTCCGTCAACCGCAGAGCGCAATACAACCAACCAAGATAAACACCAGATCGCTGGGCAGATGCATCCGGAGGTAGGAAGTACAGCCATTGGAAACAACAGTGAGAAAAGAAGTGATGCCGCCATTCAAGGGAGACGCGAGCAGCAGCAATTGGGGTGGCAACTAATTAGCCATGGTTCTCCGAAAACAAATCTGAATGATGTAACCTAAATGAAATTAGGGTTCTTGGTTGAAGGGGAGGCTGATTAGCTGAAGCTTTTCGAAAATAATATGAATTATGTAAGCGTAAATAAAATTAGGGTTATTGCTTTAAGGGGAGCGGCGAGGGTATAAAAGATAGAGTGCGACGCTTGATTTCACAATTTCGGTGGGGGCTTCTGTGAGCTTGAAATGGAACCCAGTAATAATATAATAGTATAGATGATTGGAATGTTTGGTTGTTATTATTATAATCAAAACAAAATTATAAAAATTGAAATGGTTTATATAACCATATAGAAATTATAAGTATGATTATACATATGAGTCGTAACTAAAAGTGGATTCAAACCAGAATTTGGAAAATTAAATCCCAAAAATTTTGGGAAATGTTTTAAATGATTTTGAACTAAGTATTTGGGGAATTTTTTTAAATCCTAGAGATTTTGGAAATGTTTTCCAAAGTGGTTTGTGCAGAATAATGGAGTATTATTTTGGAGATATTTCTGAATAGAAATTGTTTTAAAATAGGTTTTGGAAGTAAGAAAGCACTTGACTTATTTTCATCACTGGAAATTTTTATGGAGATGTCGTCAGTCTTCATTTCGAGTTTCTAAGTGACGGATTGCTACCGTAGTGATTGGCTATGATTATTTGCTTTGGACTTGTTTGGTAAACAAGTCTTGTTTAGAAATTCCGAAGGGAGTTTTGTTTTGGGTAAACTAGTTTGTTTTAAAATTCCAAAGGGGATTGTTTTAGGTAAAACCAAGTTGTTTTGGAAATTCCAAAGTGTAATTTGATATACCAAGAAAATATATGTATATTTATGATTTCAAAATGATTTGAAATAAAACTAGGTGATTGGATCTGGGATTTCCATTTAAATGATTTGTGAAGTTAGGAGAAAATCAGTTATTGAACTTATAATTTGGAGTTGATATTGATAAGAAAGGGAAGTGTGAATTTTAATCCTAGAATTAAAGTTTAACTTGAGTAAGTTAAAATGAATAATATGGGTTGAAATTTAACCTAAGATAAGTTAAATAAAATTGAATTGGATTTGAATTGAATATAAAGTTTGAAATGTAAAATGATTATATAACTATAAGTTATTATTATCGAATGGAATGGATACACTTAAGCTATAAAGTGATATATATAATCCAGAGTTATGATTATAAGATGTGAATGGACTTAAGTAAGCAGTATGAGATTTTAAGTAAATAAGTTCTTGAACTTATGAATTGAGAAATGCAATGGTAAAACCAAAATGAAAAGGTTTGATATTATGGTAAAGGAAAGGAAATTCAAAAAAAATTGAATTATAAATGGAGGGTGAATTGGAATTGAGTAAATTGAATATAAATCACTTGAAAAGTGAGGTAATGAAGCAAACTCCTAAATTGAGTCAAACGAAATTGATAGTCATTGAAATGAATTAATGGAATGATTCCCAAGTGATATAGTATAAATTGGATATACTAAGTAATTGGAAGCGAATAAATTGAATGAGAATCAATTTAAAATGAAATGGAATTGGATTGCGATGGAAACTTAACTTAAGTGATTATTTATGAAATGATTCATAAATAAATTAATCTGGATTGGAATGTTTTTTAATATCAAATGATGCGAACAAAGTTTGGGGAATAACTTGAATGGGGATCAATGGAAAATAAGTAAATTGATTTAGAATCAATTTTAGTGGATAAAATGAAGCTTAATAAGACAGATACAAATATAATAAGTGTGAATGTGAATAGAATGCAACTGAATGGTGTGTGATAAATTTAAAATTGAATAAATGGTATAAAAATCAATTTGAAAGTGTATAATTGAATGTTTGAACCCTGTAGTTGCATATGCATTCTAAAATACATGATATGACATGTTTGCTTTACGAAACTTTTATTTAGATTGGTTAAATGAGTGTAATGTTATAAAGGTTTCATGATTATGGAACTTATGTGCTTCATTTGAGTAAGTACAGGTATAGGGAGCTGTTTGGATAGATTTTGGTTGCGTAATTACATATAAATTAAGCGAACTCACTTAATAACGCTAATATAAGGTATGCTTATGCATTAAAAGCTAAAATGAGATAAATATTGATATATATTGTGTTTCCGACCATGTGGGTCGATGTATAATATATTTATCATATTTGTGATATTGTAAAAGGCTCTCGGTACATGGGAGACTCTGTCCAAATTTTTCGGAAATTTAGGGTGCTAGAAAATTTTTGTTAACTAAATTTAATTTGAAATTTTAGCTTGAAATAATGGAATTTGATGAATAAATAGAAATTAATGGATTTGGGTGAGTCTAAAAGACTTAGGAAATGGAAATAACAGAAATTTTAACTAAATGGGTTTTGAGAAGCTAATGGGTTTGGAGCATTTTTTCTACCTTAGCAAATTTCGGGGACGAAATTCTTTTAATGGGGGAGGAATGTAACAACCCGGAATTGTGATCGTTTGGTTTTGAACGTTTAATTTATTTTTAAATGTTGAATTTGAAATGTTAATTTATTTTGAGTATGGAGATATTGGTTGAATTGGTGAATTTGATTTAAATTTCAAATATAGCGATTTATCGTAAAATGGAAATAGCGAATTTAATATTTGAAATAGTGTAAATAATTGAATATATTATTTAAATTGATCAAGATGGTTTTTAAAGTGAATATAAATTCTATTTGAATTAGAATTGAGTTAGTAAGTTTTTAAAATTTGAAATTTTGAGTGATTTCGTCGATTTTGGAAATCGCTCGATTTAATCGACGTGTTAAAATAGCAATCCGGGGCATAGTCTCGGAATTCGACGAAACCAATTCCATTGGATCCGTAATACTGTATTATTATTGAATTTCAAATTTCGTAGCACTTGGAGTTACCATTTGGTCGTTCGAAGTTGAAATGCATAGAAATTTATTTAAGTAAATTTAATTAAAATAATTCGATACGGAAACCCATCTTCCATATAGGATGGGATAGGCTTCCGATATATATTCCATTAAGTTTGGGATAGCGGTAAAGCATTATAAATGTCAGGCAGCATGCTTCGTTTGGAGTTCGTCCGGAAAAGTACGTGAACAGTAAAAATAATAATATAATATATATAGACACGTATATATACATGCGTATTCACCTAGAAACCCTACCGCGCCTCCATCATATTTCTATGGCCAAAAATAGCCAAGCTTCCACCCTCGATTCCTTCCAATCCAATGACTTTTAGCGAAAACTCTCAACTAGGAAAATGTTAAGCTCCTCATGCTCTACGATATCAATAGTGGTGATCGTGACCGGCCCAACGACGGGGGAGAAATTGGCTCGCGTTTCATAGGTGCCACGGCGTGATAGGTTGGACTGAGCTCTTTGTGGCTCACGATGATGGTGCGGCACGTGACAAGTTTTCAGGTGATGGTGTTGGATCGGCTCCTCGATCTACATGGTAGTCGTGGTTTATGGATGAACAAAGCGGCTATGTGGGTTTTCGAACGAGGGGGCGTAAGCACGATCAGCAAGAAAGAAAGGGCGGCCTAATTTTCTGAATTCCAGATCAACGGCCCAGATTCGTTAAGGGTAAAATAAAAAAAATTGTAAATTATATCGTTTAAATTCGTGAAATCTTATAAAATGCAATATTTATTCGTACGAGGTCTGATTAAGACGAAACAAGCTTCGATGGAATCGTGGAAACGGGCACTACATTATGGAATCAATTTGGAGTTGATTAGAGCTAGCTAAAATTTTAGGTTAAATCTAACGTCGTTTGATTTAATTTAAAATTGGAATGTTTGACAAATTGAAAATTCAAGGTGAGTTAAACACACTCATTTGGTTAATCAGTAATGTTTTATAGCAAATAAAATTTATTTATGCTGTTTGGATTATTGAAATTGATTAGAATGACAATATAACATCTTGAAATGCTATTAGATTGGTTGAACCGGATCTAGGGTCACGATATAGCATCTCGAATTGCTATTACTGTTTATGTTTATTTTAAACTTATTTCGAGTATTGAATCATGTATGGACTTGATAATGGGTTGTTTTAAATTCCGTTGTTCAAAATGTAAACTGAATTGAAATATATTGGTGTGATATAATTGGTCAAATAAACACCGTTGGATAATAAATGAAAGAGTTTGATTTTGAATGATAATTGGTTAGCATAATCAAATTTTATTTTTCTATTTGATTAATTTGGACACTATTCAATGCAAATGGATTTATATTGGAAAATTGATGTGCTAACAAATTATTGTTAAGTGTGGATTTGATTTACATATATGACTATTATGTAAACGCATGTAATTTAACTTTAATAGTGAAAATGAATTGGATGGTAGTTGATAAGTACCATTAGGATTTCGGAGCCTTAGTATAACAATGGAAAGTTATAGGTTTTTGGTTTAACTTCAGATCGTATAATTTGAAGTAAAATGTTTTAATAGTAAATATATACAAAGGTTTTAGTTAAAATTTATCATTTACAAATATTTTGTAAATGATTCCTATTGTAATGTTAGTTATTTCGCTTAAATGTATTTTTTTTCAAAATTATATCGAGATTTGAAAGTCGAATTATTTATTTATGGTAATATAATTATTTAATAAATGATTATTTAAATATCACTTACTTTATTTGAAATATATTGTTTAAAATTAATTACTTAAGTGTATGTTAAAAGTTGTTTTTGGAAGTTACTACAATATATTATTAAATAATTCTGTAAAAGGTTCTAAATGATATTATTACTAATATCTAAATTGTTTTAAATTCTTCCTTAATAATTTTCGAAGTCCTTTATTAATAATCTATTTTAAAAGAGTAATTTCCTAAATTAAACTTGGGAATTTATATAGAGACTATATATGTAGTATTTTGAGATATTTATTAAAATAAAAGATTTTGG
Source organism: Allium fistulosum (assembly GCA_030737815.1). Classification (NCBI taxonomy): domain Eukaryota; kingdom Viridiplantae; phylum Streptophyta; class Magnoliopsida; order Asparagales; family Amaryllidaceae; genus Allium; species Allium fistulosum. The sequence continues at coordinate 261,690,510 of CM060903.1, forward strand.
GAAGTAATGGTATATTTTCATAGCGTAATTCGAGGGGCAGAGACTACCTATAGTTTTGTTATGTTTTCGCTGGGATGGCGACGTAACCATTGTGCAAACTACGATCTATGATTGATTGCATGGTCGAAATCAGGAGGTAGAGATTGCCTAAGTTAAGTTTGGTTTTTCAGGGATAGAGACGCAACCATCGAGCTGCGATCCATGGTCGATACCTAATGAAACTTCCATATCTATTATTTTCAAATAGTTTTTGAGTATTTTTGAAGATAGGATTTATGAATATACTTATTCCAATAAAATAAGCATATGAATGTTTTAATAAAGAGATTCGATCTACCAAAATCAAATTAAATGAGGCTTAGTGATTTCAGTGGGAAATGTGATCTTTGGTTCAATGTTTGTTTATTTGATAGTTAAATAACCGACTATCAAATCTTGGCTCAAATATGTACCCCTTCTTAATTTTGGTGGTAGGAAACGATTTCCTACTTAACACCGAAGGGTTTTAACTTTGGAAATATCTAGGGGAAACACAGGAATTATATGGTACAGTTACCATCGGTGGTGCTATACTGTACATACAAACTCATTGTTCTTCTAGGATAAATGATAAGGAGATTCGACCACTTAACGGTTAGGGGGTGATATCCCCGCTTTTATGTATTTTCTGATTATTTCCTAAAGAACCGGTATTGAGCATTTAAGAAAATCAACGATCGGTTTATGGAGTGCCTGGGAAGCCGAAGAGTGTACTCATAAGAGATGATTTGAAACTCTAACCACTCCAAAACCATATATGTTTCTATGGAGGAGATTCATGTTATTTTCAGATGTTGAAACCATGTGTGGTTCCAAGACCGTTGGGTATTGGAATCCGTGTGTGATTCCAAGATCTATTTGAGATGTGGGAATCTATATGCGATTCCAAAGCCATTGTGATTTAGGGATCCATATGGATTCCGTAATCTATTTTTGGATCGGTGCGTAAGCTGGAACGCCGGACATAGCCTCATTAGCGGAAATGACTAAAACTAGAGATCGAAGGCATGGCCAGTAGGGTTGGAAAACCCATAGGGTGTAATCGACTCCTTTTTCTATCAATACCGATACCTTCAGTTGATTTTGGCATGCCGGAGCGATGCACTCGGTCTTAGCCAGACCGGTTATGTTTTTCCTATAATACCCCGGCTAGATGGGTATGATGCTTCAAAAGGATAACTCTGATCCTTGTGCAAGAGGACCATTCTCGAAGTACCGAAAGCACCTCCGTGGAATCCTACACAATTAGTGAACGAGCCTTATCGAGTTTTGGTTTCATACTATTATTGTTGTGGTGTACACAACATGAGCATCACAGTTACTTGATTATTATTATTTTGATCCTTAGACATTATTATAATATCACTAGATTTTCTATGGAAATGGTTTGGTGATCGTAAGGTAAAAACCCGTCCTATTTATGTGTGGCATGGTCTTACGATACCTTTATTTTGGAAAGGTTTTATTACTTAATAAATCAAATTGAGTATGGTTTCTCTTTATCAGACCGATCCGTGTGTTATTATTTTATAATAATGCTCGGGTCAGACCATGCATATTACAGATATAGATTTAGATTGCTTTGGAGCTCAGAAGACAAGCTGGAGACTAAGACATATTCTTGTACTTGTCTATTTCACTGCAGTGTTGTTTGAAATTATCAACAATTGTGTGGACAGACTGTTATAATAGTCCAGGCTGATAATTATAGATTTATATACTCTGATTTGAGGTATGTATATTACAGTTTCATTTGTGTAAAGAGCTATTGATATTATATATTATTAAGTTCGTTGTGAGATTCAATATTTGCTAGTTTCTTCTATTTTCTACATTCTTTCTTTTCCCGTAACTATCTGTCTTTTCGGCACTCAATTATTCGACATGCTATATACATTGAACGTATTGATGTCGATTTTCGAGGGTCGAAAAGTCGGGCCGTTACACATCTGTTGGTGCCTCGGTGCATTTTTCTAAAGATGTACTGTCAGAAGGTAGTCCCTTACCTTGTCATTGTATGGAATCCACTCTCCAATACAAGCCTTTTCGGTTTTAGTTGTAAACCTATTATGCTGGAATTTAATAAATGTAACAATTTTGGTTATGATTAATATATGTTTGTATCCTAGACACTATTATAATATCAGAGGATTTGATATGAAGTATTTTGGTTATTATAAGGTAAAAACCTTTATCTGTTTATGTGCGGCGTGGTGTTACGAGATACCTTTGTTTGGAAAGGTTTTTTAACTTAAAAATCCAATTAGGATGTGTTTTCTCATGCTGGTTTACCACTGTTCCCGGCGCTATTCTCCTCCAATGCTCGGGTCAGACCGAGTATATTTACAGAATCGGTTTGGATGCTTTGGAGCTTCCGAAGATGAGCTGGAGGTCTTCAAGTTGTATTCATGTATATGTTTATTTTCCGCTGCATTGGTTATTTAAATTATCAGCATTTGTAATGAAATATTGTTATAGCTATCCTGGCTAATGATTAGTTACTTGTGTACTCTTATTTGACGTATGTATATTACAGTTTCTATTTTGTAAAGATCATTGATATTATATTATATGTTGTTCCACTGCGTTGTGAGATTCTGTGTTGTTTGGTTTTCTTTCTCTCTTCTCTCTCCTTTTCTTTCTTCTTTCCCTAACTATTCACCTTTTTATTGTATTACAGATATTATATAGCGTATTATAGATATAGTATGTTATATATTGTATTACAGATATAAATCCAATATAGAATTGTAATAGCATAATTAATAGGTATAGTATGCTAAATAAATATAGCGTTATAACTTTTTATTATATTATGCATAACCAGTTAGAATAAAAATGTATAAATATTATATTTTAGCATTATCATGTTAGATGATGATAGCATATATAATATCTTATTAACTAGCATAAACAAATCGAATAAAATGCTAGATTATTATAACATTATAATATGATATTACGTTACCTAATGCTTACATAAAAATTACAAATATGATCTGCATTTTTCATAATGAAAAACATCAAAAGATGGATAAAGAAGAGCTTCTAGGAAAGTTTGAAAATGAGGAATTCGACATGTTCAAACTAGAAATAGTTTTTCAAATCCTCAATAATCTTGAAAGATGTTGGTTGGTCAAAAAATATTTTACAAACTCTTCATAAGATTAGGATGAAGTAGCTACAAAAAATCAATTGAAAAGGATGGAATCAGCTACAAAAAGTCAACTAGACTAGTACGTGATATATTATGATATTGATTTTATCTGTACTTAATACACGCTAGTTCTTTTTTCTGTAATATGTATTGTGTTGTTATCAAAAACATGATTTACATCTATTAATTTTTCTAGTTTCATATTTTTAAAAATGTAAGACTTCTATTAATTGTTCAATGTTATATTGAAGTTATTACTAATTACTGTATAGAATGCTAGATACAAATAGCATCATCCAATAACTAATTTTTCAATGCTTGTACTGTCATATTGCTAGAATGATGTACTGCTGGGTACTTGAGAAAGTATGAAAAATATGTAATACAACTGTAAATAACACAACCATATGTTTACTCCTTTTACTTTCAATTATATTGAAATGTTGTATACAACTAGCATAAGGTAAAAATTTATTGTTCAATGTTATACTCTGAAAAACTTAAACAACATGTATTGCAGAGTATTTAAAAATGTTCAAAAACATTTAATACACCTATAAATTCCACAATATTTATGACTGGTACAAATAGTTAACTATTAAAATGAAATGCTATATACATTTAGCATTACACTTTAACAAATTCAACAATAGCCTGACACTTACCAGAAATACAATCAACGTCAAATACACCACATGAAACTAACAAGAGCAACATTTAAAATTAGATAGAAAATAATAAAACACTAACAAACTAAATTGCATAGTACACACAAAAATTCTATTTTCATATATTGTAATAATATAAAAGTTGTAATAAACAAATCAAGAAACAAAAAAAATGATCAAACAACATTAATTAAAAGTAATTCCATTACATGCCAAACCTATCAAACAAAAGCCCAAACTACAACTTAACAGAAACAAATCATAACGACAAAAATATACTGAAATGCTATATTCAACTAGCATTATGTTGTAACAAAATAATTATAGCTAGAACTACCCAAACAACATTAAAAATCATATACAAAATATTAAACTAATGACAAATTGAATTACACAGTAGAAACAAATGCTAGTTTAATATATCAGCGGTTAAGAGTATCATTAAAAAGTAATTCCAAAACATGCAAAACTAACAAAATATCATCCCCGAGTACAACTAAAAAACAAGTTCATAACAACAACAATACAATAGAAAACTTTTTGATAGAGTTAGGGGATGCCATAGGGACAATTATGTAATTTGTTACATATATCTAACTCGTTGAACAATTTTGTTCACAATAAAGGTGTTTCTTTCTATTATATACTTGATATAATATGGTTATATTAATTAATTAGTTTAAATAAAAGTATATTTAATAGAAAAATCCATAATGGTATATTTGTGATAGTAGTTACAAATTGTTGTAACCGTGAGTAATTTATGACAACAAAACAAATATGCCATTTTAAATGTTCCTAGTCAAGATGCATCAAGACTGGATATCGACGTATCCGTTGAGACTAGAGTATGTAACGCTCTCAAAATGTTGGGCAGTGTATTACTCATGACTACTAGGGGCACCTAGAGGTTACGTAGTTATTAGATAATTATGGAACGACTCAGTCGATAGTTTTCAGTTGGTTAATATAACTAAGGTCCAATAGAAAATATCGATGTGACTGATTTACACGGTTCTCTCGACTTTAGAATACAGTGGATCTTCAATACAAAAGCTCTGCTTTGATTATAGTCAAATCACCGCATGGCGTTCCATTGAGTGACTATAGTTGGATCGAGTAGAAGTATTGGAAGTGAAGCACTATTTAAGAGAGGATTTGTCTTCTCAGTTATATGGGGTTAGTATCATGGTCAACTCAAAGTGAAAGTCTCTTGCCATAGCATTTTGGTTAATAATAATTGTTATTATTGAACCAAAGACTTTGTGTTTGGACTATAAAGTTGAATGTGGATAATATTGGAATTTTGACCATTACCAAATTCCATAAATCCAAAGTGATATAGTTTTGACGAAGAGAATTGGTGTAAATAATTGTCACTATTAGGTACCGCTTATAATAAGTAAAATTGGATTTTACCAAAAGATGTGTAAGCGATGAATTTAGCCAAAATGTCACACCACCTGCTAAGGGATGTGTGAATGTTAATATTTGAATTGTTCGATGTTAATCGCTAATTGAATTTACACCTTTGTCGCACAACCGTAATGATGAATTCTTCGAAAAACCACACGATTTAATTAATTTATAAAAAGTTTTAAACTAACTAAATTAATTAGTATTTGAGAAATATTAATTATTATTTATTTTATTTTTGGTTTGGGAGTTATTTGTAATTATTTGAATGCATTTATAAAAGTTATATTTGCGCGCATTGATATATGATATCATTGTAATTAAATAAAAGATAATTACATGTGTTTTATGGAATCTTATGACATTTGATAGCACGTAATTTTCAGCCATGCCATTTAAAGAAATAGGAGTGAAAGGAGAAAGTTGATCGAGAGAATTAATTAGAGAAGTTTTGATTAAAGAATGGGAAAGGTTTCCTTCTTTTAAATAAAACATATCCTCTAATTTATTTTGTACGTACAATTGAGTTTATCATTTTTCATTCTTCTTTCCGTAACATTTTTGGTTCTCTCTTCTCTAATGGCTGAAAATATGAGATCTTTCGTAGCTTCAATTATTCCTAAAATCAAATACAAATAAAATCTATTATGAAAAGTGGTTTATTCCTCTTGATCCTTGCAACATCTAGAGGCTGATTTTTGAATCTAGGAGATTTGATTCATCGTTCAAGGTACGATTCATTGGCTACATCTAGAGGAAAAATTCAATGTTTCAAGGGGTACTTCAAGGCTTTGGAATTAAAGTATGATCATTTTATTCTAATAATTTTGATATAATGTTTTAATGACCAAAATTGAATATCTTAAGTTATTAGTGTATAATATTGTCTCATTTGATTTGAAAATGGTTTATGTATTTCAAATTGTTTATTATATGAATTGATTGTTTTTATTTATTTAGATAAATCAAAACTGAAACTTGTATATGATTAGACAATATTTTAATTTTAGATCTATGTTTAAACATTCAAATCAAAATGTAATTTTTTTATTTGAATGTTTACATGTTGTTATTGTTTGCATTTTTACTGTAATAGAAACTTACATATGATTAAATGATGTTTCAATAATAAATTGATTACAATTTGTAACGACCCAGAATTTTGAACAAATTAAATTGAGAATATTTAATTAATTTTAAATATTTGAACGGTAATTTAATTTGAATCCCCGATATAACTTTGAAAATTTGCGATTAAACTTTAAAATTTAATCTATATAGCGTGGAATAAAAATTCGAATCTTCAATTTTATGTTGAAGAAAAATATTTCGAAAGCTTTTAAAATTCATATTGATAACACTGAAGATAACAGAAGTTTCCGAATCGAATTTGGAAGTGATTTGTTCAAATTTGAAATTTAATCGTTTGAATCGATATTTAAAAATAGCCGTCCGAGGCACAGTCTCGGAATTCGATGAAACCAGTTCCATTGGGTCCGTAATATTGAATTATTACCGGATTCTAATTTTCGTAATTTTCGGAGTTGTTATGTGACCATACGATAGTTAAACGCGTTGGAATTTAAATGGAATTCAATTTAAATTTAAAATTTAAATTTATAAATATCACACGTTCACTCCCCTAAAATCACGCCTAAGATCCCGAACAAAAATCAGGCAACCCATCACGTAACCCATGCCTCCATCCATTTTAAATCACTCCGTTCTAAATCAAGTAATGGCCAAGAAAAATTAAAACCCCTCTCTCGTTCAAATCATGGCCGAAGCCTGGGGTAGTCAGAGTGGGAATCGCCTCCGATTCGAAGCTCATGGGGGCGAAGTGTCGGGGTCGCAAGCGCGTAGGCCAAGGTGAGTGTTGGTGGCGGCGAGTCGCACGTCGCGGTATGGGTTCTAGTCGCGAGGCGGCGACTCATCGATGGCCGTGGGCTAGGGCTAGGTTGAATATCGCACAGGCAGGAGGAATCGCGAGGCGATGGCGAATGGGCGATGTCACGAGTTTAAGGTTGGAGGGGGTATCGCGAGTTGGTCGTGATCTTCTAGGGGTTCGCGTGGCGACTGGAAGGGACTGGCGAACTTCGAGACTCGAGTAGACAGCGGCGATTCGTGTGGATGGCTGCGTCGACGAAGCAGTGTTGGCGAGCTCGAGATTTGGGTCACGGCGATGAATGGCGTTGGTGGAGCTCGCGAGCACGAGGCCGTAGGAAGGGGGCGTTTCGATCTGGGTTCATCGTTTTGCAGTAAGATATTTTATCTTGAATTATTTCATTTAAATTTATATATATATATATATATATACATATACATGGTTTTCAGATTCAGAAAAAGAAAAAAAAGGTATAAACAGTTAAACAGAAAATTTTATTTATACATATATATATAGAAATATTATATAGTAAAGAAATCATGTAAATTTTTATAGATAAAGTTTGAAACAAATAAAAAAAAATATGAATATATAAGGTTTGAAAAATTGGGATATTTTGAATGTTGAAAGTTATATAAAAAAAATAAATTTTAGAATCTATATTGATTTGTTTTGAAAGAAAAAAATGTGTAGTCCCGAAAGAAAAATAAATATAGGTATATACATTTTTAACTTACGGTTTAATCTAAAATTTTGTAGTGTGGAGATAAAATTTTAGTTTAAATCAAGCTATTATTTTAAAATGAATCATTGGCTAAATAAATTTATCAAATGAAAAATTTATTATTCGATTTGTTCGAATATTAACGAATTGTATAATTATTTATACTAGGTCAAAATCTGTAAAGAAATCAAGCCGAGAATGAAAATGGGATTGCAAAATAAATGCTAAGGTGAGATCTTCTCACTCAAAATGAATTGCAGTTTTTGACTGATTGATTGATTCTGTTTGGATTTGTGATATTAGATATAGTAAGGTATATCTATATATATATATAGCAATATATACATATTGGCATATGTATATATTGGATTGATTGATTCCCGCCTCGTATAGCGGATGAGACCCTATTGCGCCGTTAGTAAGCGGATATATTATAAAAACCCATATACCACGATATTCCACCTCGAAGTGGAATTGGTATTGTGCTAACGTCTTTGGATGCAGGGAAACAGGTTGGAGGGATCCAACTGGACCCCTCACATTGATTGAATTTATTTCTACTGTGATGTGTTAATCTGTGAATGATTATTGATGTTATTAATCATATTGATGTCTGGAAATTGTTTGAAAGCTAAAATTTAGCTGAATGGATGTTTGATATCATTGGATTCCAAAAATAAACGAAATTGAATTTTTGAAATCAAAATAGAAATTTCTAAGTGAATTGATTTTTGAAATTTAATAAATTTTGAAGAAAGGAATTTTTGAAGTATAAAAAAGTTAATTTTTATAATCTTATCGAATTAATTCCAAAATCAAGTGAAAATGTTAAATAAATGGATTTCGTAAAATAGTGATTATAAATTGAAGAATTTAATTTAAGAATTTGGATTTTTAAATAGATTGAAAGAAACGATTGAAATTTATTTTCTTAAAAAGGAATTTTTAAAAGAAGATAAGTTGGAAATCCAACTAGAAATTTAATTGGTAAATTGAAATAAATTGGGAAATCAATGTAAAATGATTTCAATTTGAAGAATCCATTTTAAAATAGAATATTGAATAATTTGAGAAAAAAATGAGGAATTTACTTAGTAGTGATAAATAAAAATTAGAAATCAATCTATAATTGATTTAATATTTGGAAATGAATTTTTGAGAAATCAGTATGGAAATTTTATTCAAAGTTGAAACTAAATTTTGAAATCAATATCGAAATTGATTTGGGATTGAAGTTTTTATAAATAGAATTGGAATTTATAAAAGTTGTTTATAAATCCGAAATCACTTATTTTGATAAGTAAAAATATAGAAGTTGATAAAAAGAAGATTTATAAGTCGAGGTTGTTATTAAAAGAGAAATAGAATTTATAACCGTGTTTATAAATTCGAAATAGATTGAATTGGATAAATTTAATATAGAAAATTTCTAAAGAAGATATATCCGCGATTTTGGATAGCGAATCTCTATTGAAAAAAAAAATGTGTAGAAATAGATTGAAATTGGGTTAAGTGAATTATATTCACGATTTTGGGACAGTGAACATATTGTTAAGTAAAATGGATTTATTGTTGAAGAAGTGATATTAAAAATGAAGTTAAACATTTTAAAGATGTTTTAAAATGTATTATGAATCGAAAGCATAGATTTCAACAGTACTTGTTGAAATAGACGTTTTCGAGAAATTTAAGGAAATGGTGGACTATAACACTGTTGTTATAGTAAATGATTTCCGAAAGGAAATATTTTTATATAGTATTGGGATTTATATATCTATTTTAATTTCGAATCCCTATACTAGTGATTTTGAGTCGTCGTAACGATGTTTTACGTAACATTCGTTTTGACTTAAATAGATGTTGTTATAATAAATGATTTCCTTAAAGAATGAAATTTATACTTAATATTGATTTAAGTATATCGAATATTTTCAAATGTTGAAAATAAATTATTTGTGAATTACTTATAATTAAATAAGTATGGAAATGCTTTTTCAATATGAAATGAACGTTTTGAGAATTTATCTTTGTAAAGATAAATTGAATTTGAATATTGAAAACGATTTGAAAATCGTATATCAGTAGATATTTTGAAATATAAATTCACTATGGAATTTATAAAAGAAATGGGAATTCGTCTTAAAAATAAATGTTGATTTATTTTTGAAGTGTGGAAAAGTTTATATATCTAGTAAGATATTTTTGGAAGATTAAATAATTTGGAAAATTATTTGGAATCTGATGATGTTGCGCATCTTTATTGATAGTTAAATAATCGACTATCAATAATTACCTTGAATTGGTATTTGTTGTGAATTGGATGAATTTGAATGCCACACTTATTTTTGAATAATCGCTCACTATTCGGGTTAGCCGGGAAAGGACCATGGGGTCATATAACCCATTCCGAATATGAGATACGTCGTTATGAATTGCATTTGAAGACCGGTGTTGAAGACCGGATATTTTTGAAAACGGAAGGATTACCGTCGAGTTACTCTACATCGGCTGATCTCCGGTTTAGAGGTTTTATCACCCTTAGTGACGGGAAGTCCGGACGTGATTAGAAATTTATCCGGATGTGCAAGGGCTTCGTGAGAAGTGCCTTCGGTTCTGTTCGATCCCGGAACAGACTTGTATGGATTGTGTGTCTAACGTTACAATTTGAGATATAAAGCTGATTTCTTTCAAATACATTTCTGTTGGTGGCGGAGAATTTATTCTCTTAGCTTAACACCCTTCTCTGAGACGTACGAGCTCAGAGGTTATGTAGTTGAAATTTATCAGCGATATACTCCCAATTTGGTAACGTGGCATACTGAGTGTTGCTGTGAAATGATCAGTGTTTGATCATTTGCGATATGATCATTTGTTTGATCTTATATCTTTGTGATCATAGGTTGATCATTTTGTTTGACCCGAAGCATGGCTTTGTAGAGAGCGTAGCTTTGTGGACGAGACTTCGACGAGCCTCACACCCCGGAAATGGTCGAAACAGGAAGGATGCCGCAAGGTTCTAGGGAGTAGCGCTCCTTAGTGTATGTCATTCCTTCTGGATAGAGGTGGTATCATGGTATGGAGCCCAGATACTTAACCTATGTGGTTGCTGCAATATTATCTTGATGTGGTTTGTTGGAAATCGGGGATCCTCGGGAAGATCGGTTACGATCGGGGGATGACATACGCGTGTCAGTAGTTACCTACTTTGCAGAGGTAACCCGGCCTTGTGTTTGTAGAGATCTAACCGTAATGTTAGGTTATTTCTCGGGTCGTCTATTCCAGGGACGTACCCATCGTGGAAAAGGAAGTTCCTTAGCCTGACCATTTGTTGGAAATCCAAACTCCAATACGCACCTTGTACGGTATTAGTTGTAGAACCTGCCATTTACGTACGGTGGTCACCACTGTTTAGATGGTAGCTATAGTAGGCATACGATACTGGTCGTATGTTGGCTAAGATTAATATTATACTTTCGAAATGTTTTCTACACTATGCACTAATAATAATATCAAAAAGAATTTGATTTTGCGTAGTAAGCATCTTTGACTATCATAAGAAGAAATCTCCTCCAATTCTGCGTTTGCATTGTGTGTGTGGCGGGAGGTCTTATGGTAGTTTCATTTTCCAAAAGCATTGCGAATTTGTTTTATTTTCTTTGTGAAAGAATAACTGTTTTACGATCTCACACCAGTCACCATGACTGACTCGGAGTTTATTGTTCCCTTCTAAACTCTGGGTGCCCACCAATTTCCACACGGGCAGTCTAGAGTTATGTTATCAGGATATTCTGGATATTCTGGAGCTTTGGAAGCAAGCTGGATGGCGAAACGTATCACCTATATTTTTGTATTATTCCGCTGTGTATTCTGTATGAGGACAAGTTTACATAACTGTCCATTGTTGTATTGAGTTGTATATTGACTCTGATGATTGATGTATGTATAAAATGATATAATTCTTTGTTTTAAAGATTATTCATTTATCTATTATATATTGTTCCGCTGCGATGTGTAAGATTCTGATATTGTTTTCTGTTCTGATGTTGTTCTTCTCTATTTTCTTTCCTCTCTTCTCTCTTTCTTCTCTTTTTCTTCTATCTTTTCTTCTTCCTCTTCTTTTTAACATTAAAGTTCGCGTTTCCGCCATCCGATTGTTCGACAGTTGCTACAGTGGACGTAGCAGTGTCGGGTTTTCGGAAGACGGATTTGCGGGTCTTTACAGGTGGTATCGGAGCATATGGTTAAGCGACAACCCTGCTCTGTTGGGTGTTACTCATTAGAGATAGAGTCAGTAGTACTCTAGAATGAGTTTGAGTGTAATAATAGATACGAGCGCGTATTTGTTAGTGAATATAAAATTGTTTTATATTGTGATGATTTGTTTGTTGAGTGGTATATGGATTTTGGTCGGTATTGTCCGTACAACTCTATCGATAGGGATCTCTAAACACTTGTATAAAACAGTTCGGCACAATATTGTTTTAAATAGGGTGAATGAAATAATTTTGCCCAAAACTATTTTTGTATAGAAAAGAAATGTTTTTCTATGAAGTACTATAGTATATGGTTGCATGGTTGTTAGAGGTGATAATATTAATCTATTATCATTGAAATTAAATAAGAAATTGAAATCATAACTCCAAAGTTAAGAAATAAATCCATATACAAATGAAATTTAAAGAATGTAAAATTATAAATGTGATTTGTAATTTGAAACGGAATTCCAGAGAAGTTTTTGGAAATGTTTGAAAAGAATTTGAAATTTTGGAGATTTTGGAAAGTTTAAATCATTTTTGATTTGAAAATGAATTTCAAAGGTTTTGAAAAGTATTCTGAAGGGATAAAAGCTCTAAACTCTTTTCGGTCGCTGGAAAATAATTCTGATGATGATCGCGACATCACCGGTGTTCATTTTCGGGTTTCCAAAAGAGGAATTGCTGCTAAATTGTTTTTAAATGGAAGTTGTTTGAAAAATTTGGGTTTTGTTTTAGAAAATTCAAAGGATAGTTTGAATTGTTTTCAAAAATGGTTTTGAAAAGGTTGAAAAGACTCTGGAATACTATATATAAAAATATTTATGAAATATTGTAAGTTGATAACCTATACAAATTGAATTTTGATAGAATAAATTTAACTTAAAGATGAAGTTAAATGAATGTAAATACAAGCGAATCAATTTAATGAAAGTGAAATTAAATGTTGAAACTCATTTCGAATTTGTAAGCAAATGAATTGAATTGAATAATTGTAAATGAAAGATGAATTAAATTTCGTATGGAAATTGGAAATCCAGTTTAAAGATAAGTAGAATTAAAATAAATTGAATTGATATCAATTTGAATTAGTAATTGAAACTAATTTAAATAGTGCAGTTGAATGAAAGATAGTTGATAAAAATTCAATATTCAGAATAGAAGATAAAATGGAATTCAAATAGAAATTTGAAATGCAAGATTGAACGAAATTGAATATGTAACTTTAATAGTGAAGTAAAAATGTATAAGCAGTTTATATTGAAATTTTGTAATAGAATTTGCAAAATAGTTTGAATGTGTAACTAGATATTATGGCTAGTAGGACATACAGGTATTATAAAAGGAATTGGATTTGATTTTCGAAGATAATTTGAATTGCTCGAAAAAGGTATGTATTTAAATTTGAATATGAGATTTGATGACTTATTTCTCTAGCCGCTTGGCTTTTTCTTTTTCTTTTTGAAATCTGAGAGTCCGTAGGGACGTTTTGTAGTCGTACCGTATTAGCCGCGCAAAGGAGACGCTGGCGAAATTTTTCGAAAACTTCGAGTGTTAGAAAATTTTTGAGAAAAATTTGAAAGTTTAAATTTGAATTTAAACTTAAAATTGAATTGTTAAGAAAACAATGTTGTTTTGAAACTTAGAGTTGAAGTTGAAATTTAGTTGAATTAATAACGAATCTTTAATAGAAAGATTTGTTTTGAGAATTTTGATAAAACTATTGAATTGTGAAAAACAATAGACGAGTTAAGGACCTTTCTTTCTAACTTGTAATTTCGGGAAGAAATTCTTTTAAGGAGGGAAGTCTGTAACGACCCAGAATTTTGAACAAATTAAATTGACAATATTTAATTAATTTTAAATATTTGAACGGTAATTTAATTTGAATCCCCGATATAACTTTGAAAATTTGCGATTAAACTTTAAAATTTAATCTATATAGCGTGGAATAAAAATTCGAATCTTCAATTTTATGTTGAAGAAAAATATTTCGAAAGCTTTTAAAATTCATATTGATAACACTGAAGATAACAGAAGTTTCCGAATCGAATTTGGAAGTGATTTGTTCAAATTTGAAATTTAATCGTTTGAATCGATATTTAAAAATAGCCGTCCGAGGCACAGTCTCGGAATTCGATGAAACCAGTTCCATTGGGTCCGTAATATTGAATTATTACCGGATTCCAATTTTCATAATTTTCGGAGTTGTTATGTGACCATACGATAGTTAAACGCGTTGGAATTTAAATGGAATTCAATTTAAATTTAAAATTTAAATTTATAAATATCACACGTTTACTCCCCTAAAATCACGCCTAAGATCCCAAACAAAAATCAGGCAACCCATCACGTAACCCATGCCTCCATCCATTTTAAATCACTCCGTTCTAAATCAAGTAATGGACAAGAAAAATTAAAACCCCTCTCTCGTTCAAATCATGGCCGAAGCCTGGGGTAGTCAGAGTGGGAATCGCCTCCGATTCGAAGCTCATGGGGGCGAAGTGTCGGGGTCGCAAGCGCGTAGGCCGAGGTGGGTGTTGGTGGCGGCGAGTCGCACGTCGCGGTATGGGTTCTAGTCGCGAGGCGGCGACTCATCGATGGCCGTGGGCTGGGGCTAGGTTGAATATCGCGCAGGCAGGAGGAATCGCGAGGCGATGGCGAATGGGCGATATCACGAGTTCAAGGTTGGAGGGGGTATCGCGAGTTGGTCGTGATCTTCTAGGGGTTCACGTGGCGACTGGAAGGGACTGGCGAACTTCGAGACTCGAGTAGACAGCGGCGATTCGTGTGGATGGCTGCGTCGACGAAGCAGTGTTGGCGAGCTCGAGATTTGGGTCACGGCGATGAATGGCGTTGGTGGAGCTCGCGAGCACGAGGCCGCAGGAAGGGGGCGTTTCGATCTGGGTTCATCGTTTTGCAGTAAGATATTTTATCTTGAATTATTTCATTTAAATTTATATATATATATATATATACATATACATGGTTTTCAGATTCAGAAAAAGAAAAAAAAGGTATAAACAGTTAAACAGAAAATTTTATTTATACATATATATATAGAAATATTATATAGTAAAGAAATCATGTAAATTTTTATAGATAAAGTTTGAAACAAATAAAAAAATATATGAATATATAAGGTTTGAAAAATTGGGATATTTTGAACGTTGAAAGTTATATAAAAAAAAAAAATTAGAATCTATATTGATTTGTTTTGAAAGAAAAAAATGTGTAGTCCCGAAAGAAAAATAAATATAGGTATATACATTTTTAACTTACGGTTTAATCTAAAATTTTGTAGTGTGGAGATAAAATTTTAGTTTAAATCAAGCTATTATTTTAAAATGAATCATTGGCTAAATAAATTTATCAAATGAAAATTTTATTATTCGATTTGTTCGAATATTAACGAATTGTATAATTATTTATACTAAGTCAAAATCTGTAAAGAAATCAAGCCGAGAATGAAAATGGGATTGCAAAATAAATGCTAAGGTGAGATCTTCTCACTCAAAATGAATTGCAGTTTTTGACTGATTGATTGATTCTGTTTGGATTTGTGATATTAGATATAGTAGGGTATATATATATATATAGCAATATATACATATTGGCATATGTATATATTGGATTGATTGATTCCCGCCTCGTATAGCGGATGAGACCCTATTGCGCCGTTAGTAAGCGGATATATTATAAAAACCCATATACCGCGATATTCCACCTCGAAGTGGAATTGGTATTGTGCTAACGTCTTTGGATGCAGGGAAACAGGTTGGAGGGATCCAACTGGACCCCTCACATTGATTGAATTTATTTCTACTATGATGTGTTAATCTGTGAATGATTATTGATGTTATTAATCATATTGATGTCTGGAAATTGTTTGAAAGCTAAAATTTAGCTGAATGGATGTTTGATATCATTGGATTCCAAAAATAAACGAAATTGAATTTTTGAAATCAAAATAGAAATTTCTAAGTGAATTGATTTTTGAAATTTAATAAATTTTGAAGAAAGGAATTTTTGAAGTATAAAAAAGTTAATTTTTATAATCTTATCGAATTAATTCCAAAATCAAGTGAAAATGTTAAATAAATGGATTTCGTAAAATAGTGATTATAAATTGAAGAATTTAATTTAAGAATTTGGATTTTTAAATAGATTGAAAGAAACGATTGAAATTTATTTTCTTAAAAAGGAATTTATTAAAAGAAGATAAGTTGGAAATCCAACTAGAAATTTAATTGGTAAATTGAAATAAATTGGGAAATCAATGTAAAATGATTTCAATTTGAAGAATCCATTTTAAAACAGAATATTGAATAATTTGAGAAAAAAATGAGGAATTTACTTAGTAGTGATAAATAAAAATTAGAAATCAATCTATAATTGATTTAATATTTGGAAATGAATTTTTGAGAAATCAGTATGGAAATTTTATTCAAATTTGAAACTAAATTTTGAAATCAATATCGAAATTGATTTGGGATTGAAGTTTTTATAAATAGAATTGGAATTTATAAAAGTTGTTTATAAATCCGAAATCACTTATTTTGATAAGTAAAAATATAGAAGTTGATAAAAAGAAGATTTATAAGTCGAGGTTGTTATTAAAAGAGAAATAGAATTTATAACCGTGTTTATAAATTCGAAATAGATTGAATTGGATAAATTTAATATAGAAAATTCCTAAAGAAGATATATCCGCGATTTTGGATAGCGAATCTTTATTGAAAAAAAAAAGTGTAGAAATAGATTGAAATTGGGTTAAGTGAATTATATTCACGATTTTGGGACAGTGAACATATTGTTAAGTAAAATGGATTTATTGTTGAAATAGTGATATTAAAAATGAAGTTAAACATTTTAAAGATGTTTTAAAATGTATTATGAATCGAAAGCATAGATTTCAACAGTACTTGTTGAAATAGACGTTTTCGAGAAATTTAAGGAAATGGTGGACTATAACACTGTTGTTATAGTAAATGATTTCCGAAAGGAAATATTTTTATATAGTATTGGGATTTATATATCTATTTTAATTTCGAATCCCTATACTAGTGATTTTGAGTCGTCGTAATGATGTTTTACGTAACATTCGTTTTGACTTAAATAGATGTTGTTATAATAAATGATTTCCTTAAAGAATGAAATTTATACTTAATATTGATTTAAGTATATCGAATATTTTCAAATGTTGAAAATAAATGATTTGTGAATTACTTATAATTAAATAAGTATGGAAATGCTTTTTCAATATGAAATGAACGTTTTGAGAATTTATCTTTGTAAAGATAAATTGAATTTGAATATTGAAAACGATTTGAAAATCGTATATCAGTAGATATTTTGAAATATAAATTCACTATGGAATTTATAAAAGAAATGGGAATTCGTCTTAAAAATAAATGTTGATTTATTTTTGAAGTGTGGAAAAGTTTATATATCTAGTAAGATATTTTTGGAAGATTAAATAATTTGGAAAATTATTTGGAATCTGATGATGTTGCGCATCTTTATTGATAGTTAAATAACCGACTATCAATAATTACCTTGAATTGGTATTTGTTGTGAATTGGATGAATTTGAATGCCACACTTATTTTTGAATAATCGCTCACTATTCGGGTTAGCCGGGAAAGGACCATGGGGTCGTATAACCCATTCCGAATATGTGATACGTCGTTATGAATCGCATTTGAAGACCGGTGTTGAAGACCGGATATTTTTGAAAACGGAAGGATTACCGTCGAGTTACTCTACATCGGCTGATCTCCGGTTTAGAGGTTTTATCACCCTTAGTGACGGGAAGTCCGGACGTGATTAGAAATTTATCCGGATGTGCAAGGGCTTCGTGAGAAGTGCCTTCGGTTCTGTTCGATCCCGGAACAGACTTGTATGGATTGTGTGTCTGACGTTACAATTTGAGATATAAAGCTGATTTCTTTCAAATACATTTCTGTTGGTGGCGGAGAATTTATTCTCTTAGCTTAACACCCTTCTCTGAGACGTACGAGCTCAGAGGTTATGTAGTTGAAATTTATCAGCGATATACTCCCAATTTGGTAACGTGGCATACTGAGTGTTGTTGTGAAATGATCAGTGTTTGATCATTTGCGATATGATCATTTGTTTGATCTTATATCTTTGTGATCATAGGTTGATCATTTTGTTTGACCCGAAGCATGGCTTTGTAGAAAGCGTAGCTTTGTGGACGAGATTTCGACGAGCCTCACACCCAGGAAATGGTCGAAACAGGAAGGATGCAGCAAGGTTCTAGGGAGTAGCGCCCCTTAGTGTATGTCATTCCTTCTGGATAGAGGTGGTATCATGGTATGGAGCCCAGATACTTAACCTATGTGGTTGCTGCATTATTATCTTGATGTTGTTTGTTGGAAATCGGGGATCCTCGGGAAGATCGGTTACGATCGGGGGATGACATACGCGTGTCAGTAGTTACCTACTTTTGCAGAGGTAACCCGGCCTTGTGTTGGCAGAGATCTAACCGTAATGTTAGGTTATTTCTCGGGTCGTCTATTCCAAGGACGTACCCATCGTGGAAAAGGAAGTTCCTTAGCCTGACCATTTGTTGGAAATCCAAACTCCAATACGCACCTTGTACGGTATTAGTTGTAGAACCTGCCATTTACGTACGGTGGTCACCACTGTTTAGATGGTAGCTATAGTAGGCATACGATACTGGTCGTATGTTGGCTAAGATTAATATTATACTTTCGAAATGTTTTCTACACTATGCACTAATAATAATATCAAAAAGAATTTGATTTTGCGTAGTAAGCATCTTTGACTATCATAAGAAGAAATCTCCTCCAATTCTGCGTTTGCATTGTGTGTGTGGCGGGAGGTCTTATGGTAGTTTCATTTTCCAAAAGCATTGCGAATTTGTTTTATTTTCTTTGTGAAAGAATAACTGTTTTACGATCTCACACCAGTCACCATGACTGACTCGGAGTTTATTGTTCCCTTCTAAACTCTGGGTGCCCACCAATTTCCACACGGGTAGTCTAGAGTTATGTTATCAGGATATTCTGGATATTCTGGAGCTTTGGAAGCAAGCTGGATGGCGAAACGTATCACCTATATTTTTGTATTATTCCGCTGTGTATTCTGTATGAGGACAAGTTTACATAACTGTCCATTGTTGTATTGAGTTGTATATTGACTCTGATGATTGATGTATGTATAACATGATATAGTTCTTTGTTTTAAAGATTATTCATTTATCTATTATATATTGTTCCGCTGCGATGTGTAAGATTCTGATATTGTTTTCTGTTCTGATGTTGTTCTTCTCTATTTTCTTTCTCCTCTTCTCTCTTTCTTCTCTTTTTCTTCTATCTTTTCTTCTTCCTCTTCTTTTAAACAATAAAGTTCGCGTTTCCGCCATCCGATTGTTCGGCAGTTGCTACAGTGGACGTAGCAGTGTCGGGTTTTCGGAAGACGGATTTGCGGGTCTTTACACAATTAATTTCTAAATTTGTTACCCTATTTGACATCACAACTATCCTTCTTTAACTATTCAAAGGATTTTAACATATTGCTTAGTTCAGTATGTATCACCTTTTGTTTTATAATTATTTATTCATATAGGTTGAATATCCTTAGATTTGAAAGTTTATTTGTTCTTATTATCTGCATCTTATTGTAATTGAAACCCACACATGATTAAAGGATGTTTGGATAATAAATTGATTACAATAAATTTATAAATTTGTTACCCTATTTGACATGACTAATATCTTTCTTTAAGTATTCAAAGGATTATTAATATATTGCTCAGTTTAGTGTGTTTCACTTTTGTTTAAAAGAAGGGGTTTTGGACCAAAGGTCCCTATTCTCAAAGTCCATGCACAAAAAGTCCATACTCATAAACCAATGTAAATTAGGTCCCTATTTTGTTACTTTTTTACCAAACTGTCCCCTACCAGAAAATCGGCTTAGCATTAAAATCAGAGGCAAAAGCAGCATAAATTAGCCAAAAACTAAAAATAGGGACTTAATTTTCATAACTTATTCGGGAGGGACTTTTCTTCCATCATCTTTCAATTCTAGGGAGTTGGCACCCGTTCCTTGTAAAAAAATTTATTCAAATAGGTTAATCTCTTTAGATTTGAAAGTTTGTTTGTTCTTATTATCTGCATTTTATTGTAATTGAAACCCACACATGATTAATGGATGTTTTAAAAATAAATTGATTACAGTAAACTTATAAATTTGTTACCCTATTTGACATGACTAATGCTTTTTAAGTATTCAAAGGATTGTTAATATATTGCTCAGTTTAGTATGTTTCACTTTTGTAAAAAAAATCATATAAGTTGAATCTCTTGATTTACTTGTATACATGTATATTTTCTTAACTAATTTAATTTTATATACGTTCATATATACATTAGAAAAATTAAATGTTATATAGTTTATTTTGAATTAATTAAGAAGTTTTGGGTTAAACTTTATATAGAAATAATTATATATATATATGTACATATAAAACTTAATGTTTATATTTCAAATTTTATAGTTTAAATGCTTTATTAATATCAAACAATTTTAAATGAAGCAGTAGTTTATGCATATGAATTATTGTTGGCTATTCCTAATCTTATGTCATAATGATTCATTGATTGCTATTTGAATGCTGCATAAATCAAGTTTGTCAAATAGAGAAAGATGAATCATTCATCTTTGTCATCTTTTATTTCTTTCCTTTTTGTCCCTTACATGATTGCTTTAAACTTATTCTTATTGATTCATATACATCATGTTATCAATTGATCATACTTGCCATATGTTTAACTATTCTGTCACACAACTAAGGAATGAATATATTTGATATATTCAAACCTTATTTTTATATCCCATTCTTTATTATTTTAGAATCAAATTAATAAAACAAAATATGGTATTATAATTATTTTATTTAAAAGAAATTTAGATAAGATCTAAATACATTTAGACATCATAGGCCAATTAATGATCCAAAATGGTAAAATTTTCGAAATTCACCCATTTCTTCCGCTGTAGGCTGGCCCTGTTCCTTCACTTTCAACTCTTCGAAGAGGCTAGATAGTTCCTTTTGTTCTGAACAACTTTATTTACATTGACTACATTTGTTTCTTTTGTTATGAGAATAGCCAAATCCACCACGGTCTTCCTACACAACAAACCTCTTTAGGATGCCTAATCAAAAAATCATCTTTAGTCATGATCGGCTTATCAAAAATATTGATATAAAAACTAAGAATACTAAATGGACATAACATAACACACCAAACTTACATAACATAAGAAAACTTAAATGTAAATTTAAAATTTGCAAAACTAAACAAATGCTAAACAAACATAGCATTACGCATAAAAGCATACTTTGGCATGGAAATGAATCTGCTACTACAACCCAATTCAGCCATGAATAAATTAAATAACCTACAAAAAGTGTATTTACAAACATAGCATACTTTGAGATCGAGATTGACGAAGATGGCATGATTTAATTTTTTTTAATGATTTCCCTTCAGCCCTAATTATAAAGCCTACGTCCTTTATATATATATATACATATATATATATATACATATATATATAAGCCGCGTCCTTCAGCCTAAAAACCTTGCTATATTTTTCCTTGAACCTATTCTCCTATTTCTAAAAAAATGACAATTTTAATTTGTATACCACATTCATATTAATAAAATGATAAAATGAATTTTTCATTCAAATATAGAAATATATAACTATTGATGAAAGTTATATGCATAAATAATAATAAAATGTTTACTTTATTATTGATATATCATACATTGCAATTTTTATGATATTCAACCTAACAGTTTACCTCAAACTTTTTCCCTGACCAATGAGATTAAGCAAATTTTAATTCATCATGGTTATTGAGATCATCGGTTTTGGGTTAAGGAAGGAAGAGGCAATTTCTCATTTAAATCCGCCTTAGACCTTATCATACCACATGATTCTCAAGTGTAGCGGCATAAATTCATTTGGGAGAAAATTTATTGTCACAAAATGAAAATGTGCTTATTTAAAGCTGCCACTAATAGATTGACCACAACAAAGACCCTTTTAGACGCATGTCATTATGTATAATAACAAATGTGTTCTTTGCAATCAAGAATTAGAGGACATAAAGCATCTATTTTTCAAGAGTAGTTATACTGCTTATATTTGGAGTTGGTGTAGAGTACAATGTGGATTATAGGCTCATAACAGCTATGTTCTACAAAATGAAATCGACTACTTCAATCAATGCTTCAATCACAAAGATAGATTCAGAGACATCATTAGACTTACGACTTCAATTTTTACATGGATCATTTGGAAAGAAAGAAATGCAAGGATCTTTTATGGTAAATTGAAAGATAATTTGGCATTTGTAAGGAAATTGAGTTATACATAAGAATCCTCGTGCATAAATCGGTCAATAAATCCAATACCTCTCAAGAATACAGAAAGGCAGTTGAATTTTGAGGAATTTCTTTTGATTGCAAAGATAGACCTCCTAATTGATTACCTTTCTTCGATTTTAGCATGAGTTAGAGTCAAAGATGATATGATGCTCCTACTTCAGACGACTACCAAGGTGAAGATGAAGCTCTACTGGAATCGATTTCCTCAGTTTTTCTTAGTTTTTGCAGCTTAATCCACATGAGGAGGATATTAAAGGAAGCCCTAGCTTCAAACTAATAATTTCCTTATTTATGCACAGTTTTTTATTTTTTTTCCACAGGCATAAAGCGATGTTTGTTTGGGCTTAGCAATTTTGTTGTATCATTCTTTTGCCAGCAATTAATAAAAGTACCTTCCTTCATAAAATAAATAACAATATTCAGAAGTATGAATAATAAGTTTACGACA
Source organism: Allium fistulosum (assembly GCA_030737815.1). Lineage (NCBI taxonomy): Eukaryota > Viridiplantae > Streptophyta > Magnoliopsida > Asparagales > Amaryllidaceae > Allium > Allium fistulosum. Next base: position 261,713,550 of record CM060903.1, read on the forward strand.
TTACCATGTGCAATGCACAAATTACATACTATTACTTTATTATTAGTACTCATTATTTATTAAATAAACAATTAGTTTCTTCTTTACTTGTCTTCGATTATAGTTTAATTTTTTTTGCCAAAACTTATTTGTAGTTTAACATCCAAAACCCATCATCATACACATGCGCGCGTGCGCACATGCATAAGTACACACATAATCTTGAATTTTTTTAACGTTATTTGAAAGATGAAAATATTAATTCAATATTTAAAATTTGAAATTTACTACATAAATAATTATTTGCAAATATCTGGCACATATATGTATAGTAGTCAAATATTATATTTGATATATCAAAAGTATTATTTAAACTTATTTTAAAATTAGAAACTAATATTTTAGAACATAAAATTTTGTAAATAAAAATAATATATCTTTCTAAAATTTATTTACATTTATTTAAACTGTGTGAACTGATAAATATTATTTTCAACCTATGCTTTTCTAAAATTTTACATCTATTATTTTGAAATTAATTTAAAATAAAATATATCATTTGGATAGTTAGAATTTTAAAATAATAATATGTATCTTTGCTTATGACTAATAATAGTATACAAATCAATTATTTACGATATCCAACGCATAATTTACTATGTTTAAATAAAATATTTTATAACCAAAAGGCATAATTTTTTAACATATTGAAATCTAAGAATAACAGTGATATTTCTTTTATAAGTTCATCTATATTTATTTAACTAATATGAGTAAGTGAAATATTATGCTTAATATATTTTTAAATTTCAAAATTATTTTATAATCCAAATATATTATTATAGATGTTTACAATCTAAGAAAAATAGAAGTACTTATAATTTATCATATCAATATATTAAACTAATTGACCTATATGTTTATTTATGTAATGATTATTTCGATAAAATTAAAGTAGGAGAAAATTTTCTCTTATCAATTTTTATTTTTATTCTCCTTATTACTTTATCATTAAGTCTCTCATGATTTTAGTAAATAAAAAATCTCATTGTCCTTGGTTATCTTCTATTATTTATATATATGTGTGTCTAGTATAATTTTATAGTCTCATTTGAATCTTTTTTTGAATATTTGATATAATATAATTTATAACTTATCGAAACTTAAAAATAATACAAACTAATATTTCACTTTGGCTATATGAAATAAAATAATGATAATATCTATAACTATTTACAACTGTTTAAAATATATAAATTATTTAAAATGTAATTAAATTAATTTAAAAGATAAATAAATTATTTTATAACAACAAAAATATTCAAAAATAATATTATTAATTTTCTATTAATTTATTCATATACTAATTCATGATACATATAAATAAATTAATTTACTTAATGTATAATTTAAACTTCTAAAAAAATTAAAGAAATTATTATATATTCAAACACATCATTTATATATTTGTAATCTAAAATAGTAATATATATAATTATTATATAATTTATTCTTATGTTACTTAATTTATTGATATATTAAGTTAATTATATTATATTAAATAATAGTAAGGTGGAAGAATTTATGACTCTCCTATGAATTTTAAGAATTGTAAAGACTCTTATAATTTCGCTTCCCTATTTTATATAGAAATCTCTATGGTTTCTGATTTCAACGATTATTAATACGGCTCTCCTTAGTTCTGACCAACCATTTTAGTTTAAAGTATAAGACCTTCAACTAATTTACTATTAAGTTTGTATTATTATTTTCTTCATGTTCATCATGTTTGTACTTTTAGTTTCTTCAAAAAATGATATTTAGTAACAAAAAACATATACACGATAACCAAGACTCTCTTTATTTCTCCTTACTATTTTATCTTGAAGTATAATTTGTAAATTGTCAAGAAGGTTCTTTTTAATTGCATTTAACTAAGTCACATTCAAGTTAATGTCATTTTTCCTCCGAAATTGGTATTGTTTATAAACAAACATATAAACAATAGACAAGCACCATTGTCCCCGTGGTTAAGTGATTCGACTTTGGTGTGAGAAGTCACAAGTTCGAAACTTGCGGAGCATGATTCGAACATTTATTGACACGAGATTTGTGTTATGTTGTCCCAGTGACATGTTGTATCTAAGTACCATTTCAAAAAAAACATATAAACAATAACTAAAACAAATGACTTACACTAATATATGCTTAACAGTATTATATTTCATCGCACATCAACTATTTAACCATATATATTTGATAATTAATTTTACAACATTATCATGTGCAACACAGAGGTTATACACTAGTTAATGTTGCAAAAGCAGATTTTAAAAAGCTTTCATTTAATGGATGTTGTAGAAAATAGCGGGCCTTAAACAAGATCTACTATTTGTTAGCACCAAATTGGAATAGTGTAATGGTTGAAGGTGCTTTGCACTATAGCGGGGATTTTGCAAGGTTTTAGTGGAGCTCTAACTGCACAACTTTGTATTTAAACTAATAAATTCTTATCTATTTAAGTAAAAATAAACACGATTATTATTTCTGTGTAAAAATATACTGGATTTATCGTTTAATGTAAAAACAATAGGATTTATTTTTTACATAAAAGTATCACAATGACAATATAAACACTAAGGACTCAGACTTAAAATTTTACAAAAATACTGAATGCAGTTAATGTAGAAATATGAATTAAGTACATACAAAGTTATATTCGAATAATCTATATGTAAATTGATTATACATATTTTACATGTAATTTTAATCTTGCTTTGTAGTAACTTAACCTATAAATGTACTTTCTTGGCATCATGTTAAATATATTTGTTTACAAAAGGACAATTGAAGTTAAATTAATTCTATTAGTACATCGAAATTTGCTTTACATACACCGGGATTTTTTAAAAAACAATTAAAGAAAAAAAAACCTTATTTACAACAATAATAGATAATACGTTCTAATTATATTACTATCTACTACTTAAGACACTTAAATCTAATTTAATAAAATATAGTAAATCAAATTATTATTATCTAACAATGAAAATTGGGGGAGAAGAGACTGATTTAGGGTTAGAATAAAAATAAGGTTGTGATTTTGGAGCAGAATCTGAAAAAGGAAAACTTTTGCTTTTTTTCTTTGTTCCTATGAAAGGAGAGGAAGTGCTTAATATGAATAAAGTTTCAATACTCAGTATATAAAAGAACGGCACAGAGAGCCTACTAAAATTTTATTTTTTTTCCTTGTAGTTTTCCCACTATGAATGTATTTTTTCCACGTAGTTATGCCACTGGGCGGTGCGATTTCCATCGGGATTTGTACATGAATTTTGAAAGAGAAGAGCAATGAAATTTTAAGAGTAAAAGTTACCGAAGGATAGAATTGGAAATTTCAGGGTATGTGTAAAGTAAAAAAATGTTCAATGTTTTGTGTTTAATTTGAATGTGTATAACGCAAAATAGGGTGTATGAATAGAACCAAGAAGTTACCTTTTCAAAAAAGATAAGTGAATCCATATCTATAAGAAAATAAGGATAAACATATATCACTATTATAGTTTTAATTTCAATATTATATATATATAATGATTCCTCCTTTTCTATAGAAAGATAATATGTTCATCTTTTGTTAAATTGATATTTATCTTTTCGCAATAGATAAACATACTACAAGTCACTTAGATAAAATATGTCACGTACCGGAATTTTCGACTTTCGAAAATTCGACATCGATACTCACTTTATCGACTGCCGAGCAATCGAGTGCCGGAAACTCCAATAGTGAGGGTTTTAAGAAAAAGAAAAAGTAGAAGAAGAAGAAGAAGATAGAAGAAAAAGAGAAGAAAGAAAGAAGAAGAACAACAGAACAACATCAGAAACAGAAAACAATATCAGAATCTTACACATCGCAGCGGAACAATATATAATAGATAAATGAATAATCTTTAAAACAAAGAACTATATCATTTTATACATACATCAACAGAGTCAATATACAACTCAATACAACAATGGACATTTATATAACTTGTCCTCATACAGAATACACAGCGGAATAAATACTATCTGATACAAATACTATGTCTCGTCCTCCAGCTTATCTCCAAAGCTCCAGAATATCCTGATAACATAACTCTAGGCTGCCCGTGTGGAAATTGGTGGGCACCCAGAGTTTAGAAGGGAACAATAAACTCCGAGTCAGTCATGGTGACTGGTGTGAGATCGTAAAACAGTTATTTATCTTTAAAATAAACAACAGAAAAAAATTTAAAGTCAATTTGCAATGCTTTTGGAAAATGAAACTACCATAAGACCTCCCACCACACACACAATGCAAACGCAGACTTGGAGGAGATTTCTTCTTATGTTAGTCAAAGATGCTTACTACGCAAAAAATCAAATTCTTTTTGATATTATTATTAGTGCATAGTGTAGAAAACATTTCGAAAGTATAATATAAATCTTAGCCAGCATAGGTACCATTATATTATGCCTGCTATAGCTGCCTCCTGAGGAGACAGGTTATACAATTGAAATCGTAAAGGCTCGTATTGTTTCTTTGGATTTCCAACAAATGGTCAGGCTAAGGAACTTCCTTTTCCATGATGGGTACGTCCCTGGAATAGACGACCCGAGAACCTAACCGGATCTCTGCTAACACAAGGCCGGGTTACCTCTGCAAAAATAGGTAACTACTGACACGCGTATGCCATCCCCCGATCGTAACCGATCTTCCCGAGGATCCCCGATTCGCAACAACCACAAAGTAATAAATTTGCAGCAACCACATAGGTTAAGTATCTGGGCTCCATACCATGATACCACCTTTATCCAGAAGGAATGACATACACTAAGGGGCGCTACTCCCAAGAACCTTGCCGCATCCTTCCTGTTTCGACCATTTCCGGGGTGTGAGGCTCGACGAAGTCTCGTCCACAAAGCTACGCTTTCTACAAAGCCTTGCTTCGGGTCAAACAAAAATGATCAACCTATGATCACAAAGATATAAGATCAAACAAATGATCATATCGCAAATGATCAAACACTGATCATTTCACAGCAACACTCATCGCTGATAAATTTAAACTACATGACCTCTGAGCTCGTACGTCTCAGAGAAGGGTGTTAAGCTAAGAGAATAAATTCTCCGCCACCAACAGAAATGTATTTGAAAGAAATCAGCTTTATATCTCAAATTGTAACGTCAGACACACAATCCATACAAGTCTGTTCCGGGATCGAACAGAACCGAAGGCACTTCTCACGAAGCCCTTGCAATTCCGGATAATTTTCAATCACGTCAGGACTTCCCGTCACTAAGGGTGATAAAACCTCTAAACCGGAGATCAGCCGATGTAGAGTAACTCGACGGTAATCCTTCCGTTTTCAAAAATATCCGGTCTTCAACACCGGTCTTCGAATGCAATTCATAACGACGTATCACATATTCGGAATGGGTTATACGACCCCATGGTCCTTTCTCGGTTAACCCGAATAGTGAGCGTTTATTTAAAAACAAGTGTGGCATTCAAATTCATCCAATTCACAACAAATACTTATTCAAGGTAATTATTGATAGTCGGTTATTTAACTATCAATAAAGATGCGCGACATTATCAGATTCCAAATAATTTTCCAAATTATTTCATCTTCCAAAATATCTTTACTAGATATAAAAATTCCACACTTCACCATTTGAAAACAAATTTCAATATTCACTTTTCAATTCATCTTCAAAAGATAAAATTCAAAACAGTTCATTTCATATTGGAAAAGCATTTCCATACTTATTTAATAATAAGTATTTCACAAATCATTTATTTTCAACACTTGGAAAATATTCGATATACTTAAATCAATATTAAGTATATATTCATTCTTTAAGGAAATCATAAATTTTAACATCTATTTGAGTCAAAAACGAATGTTGCGTAAAACATCGTTACGACGACTCAAAATCACTAGTATAGGGATTCGAAATTAAAATAGATATATAAATCCCAATACTACATAAAAATATTTCCTTTCGGAAATCATTTACTATAACAACAGTGTTATAGTCTACCATTTCCTTATTTTTCTCGAAAACGTCTATTTCAACAACAAATGTTGAAATCTATGTATTCGATACTTAACACGTTTTAAAACATCTTTTAAAACAGTTACTTCATTTTTATAATATCGCTTTCCCAAAACCATATCCATTCTACTTCAAAAATATATTCACTGTCCAAAATCGTGAATATACTTCACTTAACCAAATTTCAAACTTTACTACACATTTATTTCAAATAAAAATTCGCTATCCAAAAACGCGAATATATCTTCTTTAAATAATCTTCTATATTTAATTTATCAATTTCAATCGATTTCGAATTTATAAAACACTTTTATAAATTTCAATTCTATTTATAAAAACTTCAATCCCAAATCAATTTCGATATTGATTTAAAAATTTAGTTATCACTACTAAGTAAATTCCTCATTTTTTCTCAATTATTCAATATTCTGTTTTAAAATGGATTTTTCAAATTGAAATCATTTTACATTGATTTCCCAATTTATTTCAATTTACCAATTAAATTTCTAGTTGGATTTCCAACTTATCTTCTTTTAATAAATTCCTTTTTAACGAAATAAATTTCAATCGTTTCTTTAAATCTATTTAAAAATCCAAATTTAAATTAAATTCTTCAATTTATAATCACTGTTTTATGAAATCCATTTATTTAGCATTTTCACTTTATTCTGGAATTTATTCAATACGATTATAAAAATTTACTTTTTATACTTTAAAAATTCCTTTCTTCAAAATTTCTTCAATTTCAAAAATTGATTCACTTAGAAATTTTCTACTTGAATTTCAGAAATTCAATTTCGTTTATCTTTGGAATCCAATGATGTCAAAACATCCATTCAGCTAAATTTTAGCTTTCAAACAATTTCCAGATATCAATATGATTTCTAGCATCACTATAATCATTCACAGATTCATATCACAATAGAAATAAATTCAATCAATGTGAGGGGTCTAGTTGGATCCCTCCAACCTGTTTCCCTGCATCCAAAGATGTTAGCACAATACCAATTCCGCTCCAGTACGGAATTATCGCGGTATATGGGTTTTATAAAAATCCGCTTACTAACGGCGCAATAGGGTCTCATCCGCTATACGAGGCGGGAAATCAATCAATCCAATATATACATATGCCAATATGTATATACTGCTATATATATATATATCCTATCATATCTAATAGCACATCCAATAGCAATCAAATCAATAACTGAAAATTCCACTTTTCAATTTGAGTGAGAAAATCTCACCGTGATTTTCTGATAGCAATTTGTAGCGTTTATTTCGAATGAAAATAAACGGACGTTTAATTTCACTCAAAATTTTCAATGACTCCAAACATATCCAGATCTGCGCTGCAGCATAGAGCGCGTCGCTGCGATTCCAATGCATCTTGTTTCGTAATTTTCTGATAGTTTATGAACAAGATACGGTATTTTAAAGATCAAACGAATTAATATATAGTTTAAATTACAATTTCTATTTCAATTTCTAACCCTAATCTATCACGTACGTTGATTTCCCCTTGAGAAATCTGGGCCACGAACTCCTCCTTCTCCCATCCCAGTTCAATCGTGTGACAATCGAACCCAAGTGCCGCCATAGAACCCTAATAACGCAACCACCATCGACGAGCCTACCGGCGATCAGAGACCATGGCTTCGAAGCCTTTGCCACACTCCACCATCGCGCCAAATATTATGGAGCTCGGTCGCCAATATCCCTCAGAAAACGCGTGCGAATGCCGGCCAAACGTGGTCGATTTACTCCTTCAAACGGCGACGATTCGCCAGATCTACCGTTGGATCTATAGCTTACGCTATACTCTACAATACTCTAGTTGAACTTTTCATCAATTGATCGATGGATTGCAAGAGAATTGAGGGAGAACGAAATCAAATTCTGGTCGTTGATAATGTTAGAAGCGGTGGCTCCTGGATGAAACCCTAGTTTGTTGTTTGCAAAATGAAGAAAGAAGGTCCTTTTATAGAAAAAGCTTCAAAACACTATTCACCGAAAAATTTCCGAACTCCAAATCGAGCGTGCCGACTGACGTCCCTAAGGTTTACCCCACGTTCCGAACGCAATGGAACAGGTTTCGAAAGCTAATTCGATCATCTGTGCGAGTTATGAATTTAAACGATCAATTTAAATTAAACCGATTTAAATCGATTTCGAGGCGTTTTAATTTGTACCGGACAAATGGTAAATCCAAAAATTACGAAATTTGAAATTTTACAATAATATCACATTACGGATTCGATGAAACTGGTTTCGTCGAAATCCGAGACTTTTTGAAAAATGACTATTTTAACTCGCCGAATTAAAATTAAAACGATATCGATGCGTTTCGAGTTGCCACGGTCAAACGATAACTCCGATTGATACGAAAATTGAAATCCGATAATAACTAACTATTACGGATCCAATGAAACTGGTCTCGTCAAATTCTGAGACTGTTCGAAAATTGGCTAATTTTCAATCGATAATTAAATATTAAAATATTCGATTTTCACAGATTAACTCCAAATTCAATTTTAAAAGTTCTATAACCTTTCTATAACTCCAGTATGATTTAATATAAATTTATAAATCATTTCCAGCACATTAAACCCATATTTCAATTATTTCTGGAATTTCAATCATTAAATTATCGATTTAATTGACCAAATTAAATCCAATATTCGAATAATAAATTATTCGACTTCTTAATTCTACTTATCAGTATTTAAAATTAATTAAATATTCGAATTTTAATTATCAAAAATTCTGGGTCGTTACAGACTTCCCCCTTAAAAGAATTTCGTCCTCGAAATTACAAGTCAGGAAGAAAGGTCCTTAACTCGTCTACTATTTTTCACAATCTAATAGTTTTATCAATTTATCAAAACAAATCTTTCTACTAAAGATTCGTTATCATTTCAACTAAATTTCCAACTTCAATTTATAAGTTCAAACAACATTGTTTAACTTCTCAATTCAAATTCGAGTTTAAATTCAAATTTTAAACTTTCAAAATTTCTCAAAAATTTTCTAACGCTCTAAATTTTCGAAAAATTTCGCCAGCGTCTCCTTTGCGCGGCTAATACGGCACGACTACAAAACGTCCCTACGGACTCTCAGATTTCAAAAAGAAAAAGAAAAAACAAAACGGCGGAACAAGAAAGTCATCAAATCTCATATTATAATTTAAATACATACCTTTTTCGAGCAATTCACTTTATCTTTGAAATCAAAATCCCAATTCATTTACACCTGTATATCCTACTAGCCATAATATCTAGTTACATATATTCAAACCATTTTGCAAATTCCATTACAAAATTTTCAATATATACTTCTTATATCATCTCTAATTCACTATTGAAGTTATATATCTATTTTCATTCAATTTTGCATTTCAAATTCCATTTGAATTCAATTTACACTTTCGATTCTATTTGGATTCAGTTCAACTTCTGAATATTGAATTTCATCGATTAACTTTAGTTCACTTCAAACTAATCTCAAAACTTCATTTTATTTCACACAATTCAAATTCGTTTCCAATATTCAGTTTCAATTCCAGTTTTATTCTTTTGTTCATTCCCAAAATTTATTTTCAATTCACTATTTTGGTTTATAACCTCTTATATTATACTGAATTTCTAATTCCATATGAATTTAATTCATTTCAAACCATATTAATTTGTCATTTCTTCAATTAGTTTCACTTACTAATTTTATTTCAATACTTTACTTTACAAATTTGAAATGAATTTTTCAACATTCAATTTACTTTCATTAAATTGATTCACTTGTACTTACATTAATTTAACCACATCCTTTAAGTTAAATTTATTCTATCAAAATCCAATTTGTATAAGTTATCAACTTAGTAATATTTCATAAATATCTTTATATAGCATTCCAGAGTTTACCAACATTTCAAAGCCATTTTGAAAACAATTCAAATTATCCTTTGAATTTCAAAAACAAAATCCAAAATTTTCAAACAACTTCTATTTAAAACAATTTGGCAGCAATTTCTCTTTTGGAAACCCGAAAATGAACACCGGTGATGTCGCGATCATCATCGGAATTATTTTCCAGCGACCGAAAAGAGTTTAGAGCTTTTCATTTCTTCAAAACATTTTTCAAAACCCTTGAAATCCATTTTCAATCAAAAATGATTTAAACTTTCCAAACCACCAAAATTTTCAAATTCTTTTCAAAACCTTTCCAAATACTTCTCTGGAATCCCGTTTTAAATTACAAATCACATTTATAATTTACATTCTTAAATTTCATTTGTACATGGATTTATCTCTTAACTTTGGAGTTATGATTTCAATTTCTTATTCAATTTTAGTGATGATAATTCACTATTATTACTTCCTAACATCCATGCAACCATATACTATGATAATTCATAGAAAAACATTTCTTTTCTATACAAAAATAGTTTTGGGCAAAATTATCTCATTTACCCTATTTAAAAACAATATTGTGCCGAATTGTTCTATACAAGTGTTTAGAGATCCCTATCGATAGAGTTGTACGGACAATACCGACCAGAATCCATATACCACTCAACAAACCAATCATCACAATATAAAACAATTTTATATTCACTAACAAATACGCACTCGTATCTATTATTACACTCAACTCATTCTAGAGTACTACTGACTCTATCTCTAATGAGTAACACCCAACAGAGCAGGGTTGTCGCTTAACCATATGCTCTGATACCACGCTGTCACGTACCGAAGTAAGCGGTCACAACCGGTAGGCTTTTCAACCATCCCAGCCCCACCGTGGCTGACAGTGATACCCCAAACTTGCTTTTACGGCCAGCCTCTCGACTGTCACGGCCTCTGCCTAACCAACCCATCCCTCTCAGGGACATGTAGGGGTAAGAGTCTCCCGTTCGCCACCAAACCGCGAAGCGAGAACCCCATATCATGCTGTAATATAGCAAGACTGGTGTGAGATCGTAAAACAGTTATTTATCTTTAAAATAAACAACAGAAAAAAATTTAAAGTCAATTCGCAATGCTTTTGGAAAATGAAACTACCATAAGACCTCCCACCACACACACAATGCAAACGCAGACTTGGAGGAGATTTCTTCTTATGTTAGTCAAAGATGCTTACTACGCAAAAAATCAAATTCTTTTTGATATTATTATTAGTGCATAGTGTAGAAAACATTTCGAAAGTATAATATAAATCTTAGCCAGCATAGGTACCATTATATTATGCCTGCTATAGCTGCCTCCTGAGGAGACAGGTTATACAATTGAAATCGTAAAGGCTCGTATTGTTTCTTTGGATTTCCAACAAATGGTCAGGCTAAGGAACTTCCTTTTCCACGATGGGTACGTCCCTGGAATAGACGACCCGAGAACCTAACCGGATCTCTGCCAACACAAGGCCGGGTTACCTCTGCAAAAATAGGTAACTACTGACACGCGTATGCCATCCCCCGATCGTAACCGATCTTCCCGAGGATCCCCGATTCGCAACAACCACAAAGTAATAAATTTGCAGCAACCACAGAGGTTAAGTATCTGGGCTCCATACCATGATACCACCTTTATCCAGAAGGAATGACATACACTAAGGGGCGCTACTCCCTAGAACCTTGCCGCATCCTTCCTGTTTCGACCATTTCCGGGGTGTGAGGCTCGACGAAGTCTCGTCCACAAAGCTACGCTTTCTACAAAGCCTTGCTTCGGGTCAAACAAAAATGATCAACCTATGATCACAAAGATATAAGATCAAACAAATGATCATATCGAAAATGATCAAACACTGATCATTTCACAGCAACACTCAGTATGCCACGTTACCAAATTGGGATATATCGCTGATAAATTTCAACTACATGACCTCTGAGCTCGTACGTCTCAGAGAAGGGTGTTAAGCTAAGAGAATAAATTCTCTGCCACCAACAGAAATGTATTTGAAAGAAATCGGCTTTATATCTCAAATTGTAACGTCAGACACACAATCCATACAAGTCTGTTCCGGGATCGAACAGAACCGAAGGCACTTCTCACGAAGCCCTTGCAATTCCGGATAATTTTCAATCACGTCAGGACTTCCCGTCACTAAGGGTGATAAAACCTCTAAACCGGAGATCAGCCGATGTAGAGTAACTCGACGGTAATCCTTCCGTTTTCAAAAATATCCGGTCTTCAACACCGGTCTTCGAATGCAATTCATAACGACGTATCACATATTCGGAATGGGTTATACGACCCCATGGTCCTTTCCCGGTTAACCCGAATAGTGAGCGTTTATTTAAAAACAAGTGTGGCATTCAAATTCATCCAATTCACAACAAATACTTATTCAAGGTAATTATTGATAGTCGGTTATTTAACTATCAATAAAGATGCGCGACATTATCAGATTCCAAATAATTTTCCAAATTATTTCATCTTCCAAAATATCTTTACTAGATATAAAAATTCCACACTTCACCATTTGAAAACAAATTTCAATATTCACTTTTCAATTCATCTTCAAAAGATAAAATTTCAAAACAGTTCATTTCATATTGGAAAAGCATTTCCATACTTATTTAATAATAAGTATTTCACAAATCATTTATTTTCAACACTTGGAAAATATTCGATATACTTAAATCAATATTAAGTATATATTCATTCTTTAAGGAAATCATAAATTTTAACATCTATTTGAGTCAAAAACGAATGTTGCGTAAAACATCGTTACGACGACTCAAAATCACTAGTATAGGGATTCGAAATTAAAATAGATATATAAATCCCAATACTACATAAAAATATTTCCTTTCGGAAATCATTTACTATAACAACAGTGTTATAGTCTACCATTTCCTTATTTTTCTCGAAAACGTCTATTTCAACAATAAATGTTGAAATCTATGTATTCGATACTTAACACGTTTTAAAACATCTTTTAAAACAGTTACTTCATTTTTATAATATCGCTTTCCCAAAACCATATCCATTCTACTTCAAAAATATATTCACTGTCCAAAATCGTGAATATACTTCACTTAACCAATTTCAAACTTTACTACACATTTATTTCAAATAAAAATTCGCTATCCAAAAACGCGAATATATCTTCTTTAAATAATCTTCTATATTTAATTTATCAATTTCAATCGATTTCGAATTTATAAAACACTTTTATAAATTTCAATTCTATTTATAAAAACTTCAATCCCAAATCAATTTCGATATTGATTTAAAAATTTATTTATCACTACTAAGTAAATTCCTCATTTTTTCTCAATTATTCAATATTCTGTTTTAAAATGGATTTTTCAAATTGAAATCATTTTACATTGATTTCCCAATTTATTTCAATTTACCAATTAATTTTCTAGTTGGATTTCCAGCTTATCTTCTTTTAATAAATTCCTTTTTAACGAAATAAATTTCAATCGTTTCTTTAAATCTATTTAAAAATCCAAATTTAAATTAAATTCTTCAATTTATAATCACTGTTTTATGAAATCCATTTATTTAGCATTTTCACTTTATTCTGGAATTTATTCAATACGATTATAAAAATTTACTTTTTATACTTTAAAAATTCCTTTCTTCAAAATTTCTTCAATTTCAAAAATTGATTCACTTAGAAATTTTCTACTTGAATTTCAGAAATTCAATTTCGTTTATCTTTGGAATCCAATGATGTCAAAACATCCATTCAGCTAAATTTTAGCTTTCAAACAATTTTCAGATATCAATATGATTTCTAGCATCACTATAATCATTCACAGATTCATATCACAATAGAAATAAATTCAATCAATGTGAGGGGTCCAGTTGGATCCCTCCAACCTGTTTCCCTGCATCCAAAGATGTTAGCACAATACCAATTCCGCTCCAGTACGGAATTATCGCGGTATATGGGTTTTATAAAAATCCGCTTACTAACGGCGCAATAGGGTCTCATCCGCTATACGAGGCGGGAAATCAATCAATCCAATATATACATATGCCAATATGTATATACTGCTATATATATATATATCCTATCATATCTAATAGCACATCCAATAGCAATCAAATCAATAACTGAAAATTCCACTTTTCAATTTGAGTGAGAAAATCTCACCGTGATTTTCTGATAGCAATTTGTAGCGTTTATTTCGAATGAAATTAAACGGACGTTTAATTACACTCAAAATTTTCACTGACTCCAAACATATCCAGATCTGCGCTGCAGCATAGAGCGCGTCGCTGCGATTCCAATGCATCTTGTTTCGTAATTTTCTGATAGTGTATGAACAAGATACGGTATTTTAAAGATCAAACGAATTAATATATAGTTTAAATTACAATTTCTATTTCAATTTCTAACCCTAATCTATCACGTACGTTGATTTCCCCTTGAGAAATCTGGGCCACGAACTCCTCCTTCTCCCATCCCAGTTCAATCGTGTGACAATCGAACCCAAGTGCCGCCATAGAACCCTAATAACGCAACCACCATCGACGAGCCTACCGGCGATCAGAGACCATGGCTTCGAAGCCTTTGCCACACTCCACCATCGCGCCAAATATTATGGAGCTCGGTCGCCAATATCCCTCAGAAAACGCGTGCGAATGCCGGCCAAACGTGGTCGATTTACTCCTTCAAACGGCGACGATTCGCCAGATCTACCGTTGGATCTATAGCTTACGCTATACTCTACAATACTCTAGTTGAACTTTTCATCAATCGATCGATGGATTGCAAGAGAATTGAGGGAGAACGAAATCAAATTCTGGTCGTTGATAATGTTAGAAGCGGCGGCTCCTGGATGAAACCCTAGTTTGTTGTTTGTAAAATGAAGAAAGAAGGTCCTTTTATAGAAAAAGCTTCAAAACACTATTCACCGAAAAATTTCCGAACTCCAAATCGAGCGTGCCGACTGACGTCCCTAAGGTTTACCCCGCGTTCCGAACGCAATGGAACAGGTTTCGAAAGCTAATTCGATCATTTGTGCGAGTTATGAATTTAAACGATCAATTTAAATTAAACCGATTTAAATCGATTTCGAGGCGTTTTAATTTGTACCGGACAAATGGTAAATCCAAAAATTACGAAATTTGAAATTTTATAATAATATCACATTACGGATCCGATGAAACTGGTTTCGTCGAAATCCGAGACTTTTTGAAAAATGACTATTTTAACTCGCCGAATTAAAATTAAAACGATATCGATGCGTTTCGAGTTGCCACGGTCAAACGATAACTCCGATTGATACGAAAATTGAAATCCGATAATAACTAACTATTACGGATCCAATGAAACTGGTCTCGTCAAATTCTGAGACTGTTCGAAAATTGGCTAATTTTCAGTCGATAATTAAATATTAAAATATTCGATTTTCACAGATTAACTCCAAATTCAATTTTAAAAGTTCTATAACCTTTCTATAACTCCAGTATGATTTAATATAACTTTATAAATCATTTCTAGCACATTAAACCCATATTTCAATTATTTCTGGAATTTCAATCATTAAATTATCGATTTAATTGACCAAATTAAATCCAATATTCGAATAATAAATTATTCGACTTCTTAATTCTACTTATCAGTATTTAAAATTAATTAAATATTCGAATTTTAATTATCAAAAATTCTGGGTCGTTACAAAATAATAAATCATTTTACATGTAGTTAATAATAGACAACAAAGAGAATATAAATTGGAAAATGGTTTTGTTTTATTTTATTTAAAAATAAAACGTAGAATTTATTTTATTGTTAATAGGTAATTGACAATAGTCTTGTGTTAACAGAAATTAAGGGTAATGTCCATAATTTAAGGTAAACCACATATGATTTTACATATCATAGCAGTATATTTTTTGGTTGTCATTCCCAAAAGGAAAAAAGATGTTATTTTTATCTGAGCTAGTACCAATAGCCCCCAATATTTAGCAACATTTGTAGCCCCCCGATATCAAGTATAAGTTTATATTTAAAAATTTGGCTCACGTAATAGGAAAAAGAAAAAAACAAATATTTAAATAACTGAATATTAGTCTCGGGTCTCTATTTCGTAATTGAATTGTAAAGCGAATCCCTTAGTTACTAATTACATAAATTAGGTCCCTGCCTCTTTAGTATCACACCCAACAATTATTTGTATTTGCCAATTCATTTATTTTCAATCTTTAAAATGTGATAATTTTTTGTATATTAATTGAACTTAAGAATCGTTTTCACCATTAAATCGTAAATTTAATAAAATTTCCCATGATATCCATTGTACATATCTAAGAATAAAATTTTAAAAACAGTAATTTTATATAGCATTTTTAACTGCATTTTAGCAATGTAGTTAAAAGCTGCAGCTATTAAAAGTAGTTTTTGAAAATCTATAGGATCTTTTATGTAATGCAACTTATATATATATAAGTGTGAGATTGTATATTACTAACTACATTAAGCAGAGAATAATAATTGAATATAAATAAGGTAAATCATTTAAAATGAACACACCAAATATTTTATATTGGTTTGGACCTCCCGTCCTACGTCTAGTGCCGAAGCTCTCCTTCGGGATTTCCTTTAACCAAATAACCCTCGCTTCGCCAGGAGGAATAAGCTAATACAAAAGTATATTTATGACAATCTTGTGTTCCAATTAACACGGATTTTGAATAATAGTACAAATCTTCCTATGATCTCCTTTGAGTATGTGAATGTGAATGCTTTGAGTTGTAGGAAATGGTTTAATGAAAATGATATTTTGGTTATAATAGATTGAGAATATGTAAGCACTGTATGCACAAATATGTAAGTAGAGAGTAATATGAAAACAAGAGAGAATCGATTTAATTTATTTGTAAATCTTAATCATTGTAGTATTTATAGGTTTGAAGTGATGCAAATGAGGAGTTGTTTCAATTAGATAAGGTCTATTCAATTTAATGGCTACAACTTTTCGATAAAGAGTTGAGTTCTCTTAATTTAACAGAAGTGTCTATTCAAATTTTTGCAGTTGTTCAAATGACAGATGTTTGGGAAGCAACAGACGTCTGTTGCTTCAGGGATTAATTTTCCGAGTACCCTCACAGACGTCTATGTCTTTTCCATAGACGTCTGTGGATGGTGTTTTCAGTTTTTTCAATGAATTTTAGTGTATATGAAATCGTCTGTGCGTATATACTCAAGGAGACCTCACAATGTTTTATCCAAGACTCTTAATATACTAGAATAACCTTACTGATCATAGTTTGGTCCATAGGTCTTTGTTTGTCTTCCAGTCCCAATATCTTTGAGCATGATGATCTCTTGTAGTATATACTTGTAACCTTGAAAAGATGTATAATATATATGATTGTATAGTTGTTGTCATTGAAACCATAGAATGGAGGTTCTAACATTCGCCCCCTTTTTTATGATGACAACTATACAATTGTTAGTTATGATAAAAATAAATTGCCCTTAAATTTTGTCTCCCCCTATGTATATGCATATATTTCTCCCTCTTTGTCATTATCAAAAGCAAATTATGCAGACATAAAATAGAGATATAATCATAGATGTCAACAGAAAAATTAGACCATAAAATAAGGTTATAAGAAGTGACATACAAACTGAAAATAAAAGTTTAAATAACATTGGTCATAAACAAAATATAAATGAGTAAATAAACGATTTCAGTTATACTGGTTAGAAGAATAGGAAAATCTGCCATAATTTCCATAATACTCCTAGTATGCTGAAGGATCTTGCTCGTATGTTGTTGGCTAATTAGTTTGATCGTTATAATCCTCGTTTTCTTGAATGGAAAGTCCTTGGAAAGCCACGTAAGATTGATGTGGAAATTGACAAGGGTCGGATAAGAACATATCATCACTATCTACTTCCTCCTCTTTAGGTTATTCTTGCTCAACGGTTTTCCCTTTGTCTTGAGAAGTTTCTTCATGAGAAGTATGAGCATAGTAAATGGTGTTTGGGTCCAAGGAGGTGGTATAGGTGAGGGAGAAGATGATGATCGAGATGACGATCTGCCATGTACCTTTCTCATTACTTTTCCTACAGTGGATACTACTTTTTCCAAAGTTTTTTCCATCTTAGTCATTCGTGTTGAAAAAGATCATTCCAAGCCAGTCATTTTACTATTCAAAGCCCGCTGATTGGCCATGATTAACTTTTGATTTTTAAGTGTTAAATCACGAATTGATTCGTTTTATATTGGTTCAATGTGAGCTTCTTGAATTTCCAAGTCGGGATAATACACGGTAGCATGACAAGAGGAGGCAGGCTGCTGTGAAGGACGAGGTGAGTGGGTTTATTATTGAGGAGCAGGAGGTTGTTGAGGACCCAGATACATTTGTAGTTGTTGTTGCAAGGTCCATTAGGCCAAGGAGATGATTGGAGGTGGTCGTTGGGGAAGGTGAATTAAAGATAAAAATCTTATGTCGCTCTCCTTAACAGGGATTCTTCAAAATGAGAGACATAAGAAGGTACCCCGAGGCCATTCAAGATACTCATAACATATGGTGCATATATAATTGTGCGGCGGTGATGAGACCAAAATCATTTTATTCCATCATGAATAAACTTAGCCCAATTTACGTGTATCCCACCGAAAATAGCATAAAGAACTTTGTGATCGTTGTCGTATATCTTTTCATGACTTCTTAAGCGATGAATTATCATATTGATAATCATACAATTTAATAACCTAGCTTTTGGACGTAAGTAAACATATTTCCACTGTGGCATCCTATCCTCCCAAATTTATTGGGTTATTTCAACTCGTGGCAAATCCCTGTGGTTGGAAATTTCTTCTAAATCTATTCCGGACGAAGAACAACCAAGTATACAATCAATGGTGTTTACTCCAATCTTTAAAACATGTTCGCAAACACTCGTATATAACCAACCATCGTCATTGTTAGGAGTCCAGATATCGTTACTACACAAATTGGCGTAAAAAAGAAAGATTGCCAATTGATCAATTTGTACCCCGTTTTCGTTGAAATTGATTAGATCTCGACATTTGGAGGCGACGGTGAGTTCTTAACTCCCATATTCGCCAAACTTGCACAATTTGTAGAATGGGCCGAGATAAAGCTTCTTTTGTTTGAGCTCTTCAAATCTCTAATTAGCAATCATGCTATTTCGAAGCCACTTTTGTATGTGGGCGTTAGTGACTAAGGGGGTTTGAGAAGATGCAGATTTACTTTTCTTTGATCTTTTGCTAAATGGAGTTATTGCCTTGGAAGCCATTATTGAGCAATTTGAGCTTTTAGGAACTAGGGTTTGATTGTAGATTGGAAACTGTTTGGTGAAAAGTTGAGAAGGGTATGTGTGTATATATATATATATATAGGGTTGTTGTAAAAGTAGGACCGAAGCAGTGACAGACGTCTGTACGGGTAACATAGACGTCTTTGCTTTTAGTTAAATTTTTTCGGAAACGTATGACAGACGTCTGTGGTTTCAGAAAATTGTTTTCCTGAAACTTTTGATAGATGTCTGTGATATTGTCACAGACGTCTGTAGTCTGTGTGTTCCAAATATATGTCTTAAAATGGCAAAATGTTAATCTTTTTATTGAAATTTCAAGAGAACATTTACAGAGAACAGTATATATAACAAAATTACAATATTAGAAATTTTTTTATCAGAAATGCTTATCATAATTTTAGTTTTTATCAGAGAGGTCGGATTTTTTTATTTGTTGTACGTCCTATGAATTCAGTTCAACCTTTATGCCGTCGATTAATGGCATTAGTGGAGACCAACTTGGGCTAGTTGGAGTGTCAATCCAGTCTTGGTTTGATGGTCCTGGCTTGCATAAATTTCTTGGAGAAATGTGATATGTTTTTACAGGAGTCTCTTTTAAACAATGGGATTTTTATGCATACAATTTTTTATTGGTGAATGACCACAAATTGCTAGAATGCATTTTTTGAGAAAGTTAAGATGAGATTCTTGATGTCGTTGTTCATAATACATTTCTTGTTGAACTCCCATCATTTGTTGTTGATAACGATATATTTCATCAACTTTGTTGTTGAGAGATGACGATTGTAGATCAGTTGATCGTTTGGCTTTCTTTTCCATAGGAGAAAAACTAGTGTGATACGTAGGTGATGCAATGATGTTTAGAGAGGTTGATCGATTCGATGGAGGTGTGGATTTAATTGGTGATACTTAGGTGTTATTCGATGAAGGTGAGCTATTGTCGATGGTGGAATAAGTAGAGTCGTGATCGGAAGAAATTTTGAATAGAAATGGTGTAAGGTTTTTAATATATAAGAATATATGTACTTAGTTCACAGAAGACTTCGTCAATATAGAGTAGTTTACTATTTAGCAGTTTATTTGTTAGGGTGATAGAATTCTCACCATAGAATTTTAGCAAAAGTTGGTTAATTTTTATATGGATAAAAAGGAAACATTTTTTAACGCTTTTACCATAATTTTGTGTATTATATATATATATATTAGTTTATTAATTCATTGTAAGAACAAATTCCGAGGTCTCATCTTAGTTTTATTAAAGTTGATTCGTTTAGTGGTTTGGTAAAAGTATCCGCAATTTGATTTTCGATTTTCACAAATTCAAGTGATATAATTCCTTTTTCAACATTATCTCTTAAGAAATGGTGATGAATATCAATATGTTTTGTTCGAGAATAATTAATAGGATTTTTTGATAAATTTATAGCACTTGTATTATCAGAATACATAATAGGATTTGTTATAATTTTACCGAAATCTAGAAGAGTTTGTTGCATATAGATAACTTGTGCACATGCTAAAGCCAATAAAGATGTATTCGGCTTCACATGTCGTGGGCGAAATACAGTTTTGTTTTTTACTAAACCACGAAATTAAGGACTAACCAATAAAATGACATATCCCACTTGTTCCTTTTCTATCTGTTTTACA
This sequence comes from Allium fistulosum, assembly GCA_030737815.1. Taxonomy (NCBI): domain Eukaryota; kingdom Viridiplantae; phylum Streptophyta; class Magnoliopsida; order Asparagales; family Amaryllidaceae; genus Allium; species Allium fistulosum. The sequence goes on from CM060903.1 coordinate 261,734,518, forward strand.
ACCCCCGAAATCAGCATCGCTATATGACACGAGTTCAAACGAGCAACCTTTCTGGTAGAAAAGATCGTAATCTTTAGTGTTGGTTAAATATCATAAAATTCGTTTAACTGCTCGATGATGTGATTCCTTTGGTTGTGCTTAAAACAGCAAACATAAACATACGCTCATCATAATATCCGGTCTACTAACCATTAAATATAATAGAGATCATATCATACTTCGATATAATTTTTGATTGAAATGTTTTCCATTCTCATCTTTATCTAAATGTAGAGTAGTACTCATCGGAATCGGTTTAGTTGAGATATTTTCCATTCCAATGCACTTTAATAAATCTCGACAGTACATTTCTTGATTTAAAAAAATTCCATTTTCTAGTTGTCTTATTTGCAAACCCGAAAAATAGTTTAATTCACCCATATATGACATTTCAAATTCATTTTTCATAATGTCAGAAAATTCATTGCATAATTTTTTGTTAGTTGAAACAAAAATAATGTCATCAACATATATTTGTACGAGTAATATGTCATTGTTTTCTCGTTTTATAAATAAATTAAAGTCTATTTTACCAATTTGATAACCGGAATTTTGTAAATGAGTTTTTAATCTTTCATACCAAGCACGATGTGCTTGTTTCAATCCGTATAGAGCCTTTTTAAGTTTAAATACATGATTGGGATATTTTCATGAACGAATAATGTATGTTGTTCAACATAAACCTTTTCTTTTATGAAGCCATTTAGAAAAGCACTTTTTACATCCATTTGAAAAGGTTTAAAATTATGATTTCATGCGAAAGCAAGTGATTTTCATATTGCTTCGAGACGTGCTATCGTAGCAAATATATCTTCATAACCAATTCCTTCTTCTTGATTATATCCTTGAGCTACTAATCTTGCTTTATTTCGAACAATATTTCCATTTTCGTCCGCTTTATTTTTTTTAAATCCAATTAGTTCCAATTACAGATTGATCATTTGGTCTTGGTACAAGTTCCTATACGTCATTTCGTTTAAATTGATTAAGTTCCTCTTGTATTGAAATAATCCAAAAATCATCTTTTGATGCTTCTTTATAATTTGTAGGTTCAAAATTTGATATAAATGCAACGTGACTCATTTGATTCAATTGTTTACATGTTGATACTTTTGTATTTAAATCACCGATAATATTATTAATTAGATGGTCCTTTAATATCTTAGGTGGTGAAGTTATAACAATATCATTATCATTATTATTTTCATGTATAAGTATATTAGTTTTATTTATAACTTCTTCATCATCATCATTTTTATTACTTGTAAATTTTTCATCAATTGATACATGCAGATTTTCTTATATAATGTTTGTTCGTTTATTAAAAATTCTATATGCTTTACTTCGATCTGAATTTCCAACAAAAATTTCTTCATCAGCTTTAGAATCGAATTTTCTTAGATAATCTTTTGTGTTTAGGATAAAACATTTTGATCCAAATACTCGAAAAATACGATACTTTAGGTTTCTTTTTGAAAAATATTTCATAACATGTGTTTTTGGTCAATGGTTTAAGAGTTACATGATTCAATATATAACATGCGGTAGCAACAGCTTCAGTCCAAAAACTTTTTGGTAGGTTACTACTATTTAGTAAGGTTTGTGCACATTCTTGTAAAGTTCGATTTTTCCTTTCTACAACACCATTTTGTTGAGGAGTTTGTGGAAATGAAAAATTATGACTAATTCCCTTTTCGTTGCAAAAATTTGTAAATAGTTCATTTTCAAATTCGCCTCCATGATCGCTTCGTATACTTTTAATTTTTAAGTTCATCAAATTTTTAATCCATTTAGCAAAAAATTTGAACATTTCAAAAGTGTCACATTTATGTTTTAAAATAATGTCCAAGTATATATTGAAAAATCATCAACAAATACAAAAACATATTTGTTATGATTTATAGAGCATACTTGAGTCGGTCCGAATAAATATAGATGAAGTAGTTCGAGAGATTTCTTTGTGGAGATTTCCTTTTTAGATTTAAAAGAACTTTTCTTTAATTTACCAAATTGACAAGTGTCACACAAGTTTTAAATTTGTAGTTGATCTTAGGTAATCCTCTAACTAATTCATTTTTAGCAATTTTGTTGATATTCTTGAAATTTATGTGACAAAATAGTTTATGTCATAACCATGGATCATCATGATTTGCGGCCATGCATAAATTAGTATTGTTTTTGAAATTCATGTTTAGAACATATATGTTACGATTTTTAAACCATTCAAAAATTAGATTTTATTTTGGTCAAATATATTGCATTTGTCTTTCTCGAAATCAATTTTGAATCCTTTATCACATAGTTGACTTATACTTAATAAGTTATGTTTCAAATTCTCTACCTATAAAACATTAGTAATAATAGGAGAATTAAAAATATCGATATTGATGACTTCTCCAATGCAATGAAAAATCCTTTTGAATTATCTCCGAATGTCATAAAGCCACCATCGATATACGTTATATTGGATAACGTATTAGCATTTCCAGTCATGTGCTTGGAGCAACCACTATCAAGTATTCATTTCTCTTTGCCTTTTATTTTAATTTTGGGTACCTGCAAAATAAGAAAAATTTAATTGGTACTCCCATTCTTTTTTTAGGGTCCTACGTGTTAGTGGAAGAATGTAGCCATATCCACGAGGATTTGGTTCCTTTAGAGATATAATTATTGTTATGTACAACTTTCTTCAAATATTTATCAATATATTTTTGTCTAATTAGTTTATTATTTGTTTTAGGAATCCATATTTTCACCATATTTGTGTATGAATTTTTAATATTAGCTTCTAACTTTGGCTTTTTGAGTTTGGTGTATAATGTGCTATACTTCTTTGACTTTTGTTTGCCTTTAAAACCCAATCCATTTCTGCCTCCACACGGTTTAGATATTTTAATCAAATTCTCTAAATTTTGTTTTCATTTTGTCACATTATTTGTTATTTTATCTAACTTACTTGTAAGATCACAAATTTCAATATTTCTAGAATCTAAACTTGCTTGTAATTCTTGCTTTTCTTTTTCAAAATTAACTTTTCTAACTTATAAGTTTCTAAATCATTTACTAGTTTGTTATTCTTATATAACAACGTTGCACATTTTTTTGAGTAATTTCTAATTCTTCTTTTAAGATTATTTTTTCATCTTTTAATAATCCAATTTCTAATTCTGCTCTAGTTAACATTCCTATATATTCCTTATTTATTTTTTTGTTTCTCTATACTTATCATCTAATTCAATGCTAATTTCCACTATTTCATCATAAGTAAGTTCATGTCGTAACTCATCAGTGTTAGCCATAAAACACACATTTGCTTGTTCCGAGTCACTTTCACTATCACTGTCAGATGAAGAAGACGAATCCGAGTCATCCGGTGTTACTTGAAAAGCTCTTTTCTTTTTGTTAAATTTCTTAAACTTGATTTTCTTTTTATCATTATTGAGTGGTGGCAATCCTTCTTTATTTGGCCAAATTTTTTACATTCATAGCATTTAATCGATATTTGAGTTGAGGAGTTTGGTTTGCCACCATTTGAAATCTGGTTGTCTTCTTGAACTTCTTGAATTTGTTGTAGTTTTTGGCAATAAAATAATTTCATCTTCGTCTAAGTCCGAATCTTCGTTACTTGCTTGGAATGCTATGTTTTTCTTTTCGTGATTTTGATCCTTTCTAGCCTGCAAGTTAGCTTCATACGACATTAGATTTCCTATTAGCTCTTCAACTTTGAGTTGAGAAAGATCAGTAGCTTCTTCAATGGCTAAAATTTTTCTTTCCCATTCATTTGTCAAAGAGTTTAAAATTCGTGACACTAAATCAAAATCTATGAATTTGACTCCAAGTGCCATGAGATCTTGTTGAATAGTTTGAACTAGCATACATATCAATAATTGATTTATTTTCTTTCATTTTGAAAGATGAAAATTGGTTCTGTAAAATCGAGATTTTAGTTTGCTTGACTTTAGTTGTTCCTTTGTGTGTGACTTGTAAAGTGTGTCATATATCATATGCAGTGGTGCAAAGCATGACACATGAAAACTCATTTTTGTCAAGTGAGCAAAATAATACATTCATTGCTTTGGCATCCTTAGATGTCGTTGCTTTTTGTGCATCAGTCCAAGTGCTAATGTCGGTGTCAGGTGCTTCATATTTGTTTTGAGCTGCTAGCCATATTTCTAACCCATTTGCTTCCATTAAAAATTCCCATACGGGTTGACCAGTAAGCATAGTTAGAACCAGTAAATAGTAGAGGACGAGAAGTTGATTTGACCTTCTTGAAAAGTGCTTGCCATATTAGTGTTTTTTTTAACTATGTGTTACTATAGATTGAAATGACCTAGCTCTGATACCAAATAAAAATCCATAGGATCATTACGTAATGCAACTTATATATATATATCTATATATATTGTTAGCGCCAAAATTGGTCACTACACCCAAATTCAGATGAAAGCACCAAATACCAGTCACAGCTCAGAGATAGAGTATATGTAGAGAGTAATAATGTGAAGAACAGTTAAAACTAAAATGAAAGCAGTAAAGAACAACAGATTTTATAGTGGTTCGGCTAACTCCGGCCTACGTCCACTCCAGAAGTTTGCTTTTTATTGCTGTAATAATCGATTACAGTTACAAAATGGCAGAGTTGCCTTAGCCTTAGAAAAGAGAAAGTAAGAGAGCAGAAAGAAAATCCCCCATCTGGAGACCCACATGCTGTATTTATAGGCAAAACCAGGTTGTTGGGCCTCCTGAGTAGTTTGGGCCCATCAAGGTCATAGCCGAACCCTATTTCATTATGCCGACCGATCCTGAGCAGTTGGTATGCCGAAAGTTGGGAGGTGCGAGGTACCGAGGTATGGAGGTGCGAGGTATGGAGGTGCGAGGTGCAATGCCGAGCGAGGTTAGGTATGGAGGTGCGAGGTACCGAGGTATGGAGGTGCGAGGTATGGAGGTGCGAGGTGCAATGCCGAGCGAGGTGAGGTATGCCGAACGACCCATCCAATGTCGAACGCTCCCTAATGCCGAACGATCCATCCAATGCCGAACGAGATTTATGCCGAGCGCTCCATCCAATGCCGAACGATACTTAATGCCGAACCTCCATCATGCCGAACCATGTCTGATGCCGAACAGTTTCTAATGCCGAGCGCCCATCATGCCGAACGATCTCTAATGCCGAGCGCCTCTAAATGCCGATCGCTCCTGGATGCCGAGCGCTACTGAATGCCGAGTGCTCCTGGAATGCCGAACCACTCATGTATGTCGAACACCCTATGCATGCCGAGTACTCTTGAATGCTATTCGAACGTGAATAGTGAATGCCAGACGAACTATTTGTGCCGAACCTCCACCATGCCGAACCATGTTTAATGTCGAACCATGTTTCCTAGACCCAAATTATAGTTGATCCATCTTTATCCAATCATATTTCCATCTCCCAAGCACGTTGCATCATCCATCCATCCAGTCGACTGAATCCATCGTACACCAACCTCGACGAACATGCAGTTGATTAAGTTAAACCCGTCTGTCCGCGACCTTGCCAAAAGGCGGGTTAACACTTGCCCCCCAAAACATGCCTTGCTATTGGAAGGTGTGTTTTGAATAGCCTCAAATCCGATATCCAAAGTCCATGTTTCATCCATATCCAATAACCAATAACCGACTTTAGGACCTCTCCGGGTCAATATCCAAATCCTCTGCCGTCCATAGCCGATATTCATATCCGTAACCTCTCCGGGTTCTTGTCAAGCACAATCCACGCTTGATGACCTATGTTAAGTAAATCCATGGTGATCATGGTTCAGTGTCCCTGAACGTCGAATAATGCCGTGGCTTAAGTCCTAAGCCGAATCCTGGTCACTCCGGACCCCTACCGAGCATAGTCCATACTCGATGACCTGCAATAGTAACCGATAATATGGGGGCCTAAGTCCTAGGCCGATTCCTGGTCTCTCTGGACCCTTGTCGAGCATAGTCCATACTCGACGACCTGAAATAGTAACCGATAACCTAGGGCCTAAGTCCTAGGCTGAATCCTGGTCTCTCTGGACCCTTGCCGAGCATAGTCCATACTCGACGACCTGAATAAGTCGATTTTCCATGCTCGGACAAAGCGACTTACCCCTTGCCAGGTATGATCCATACCTGACGATCATTTACGAAAAGCCAGATAAAAATCCAATCAAAAGCCAATCCTAAATCCAGATCAAATTAGGAAACAAAAAATCCATATCAAAAATCCAAACCAGAAATCAATCATCCAAATAAAAGTCCAAACCAAAAGAAAAAATCAAAAGACAAACAAAAACCAGGAGTTCAAACCAAACCAAGAAAAAGCAAATGTCCAAACCGAAAAAGAAAAGGCAAATTATACAAACTAGAGCATCGCGGTTTGTCATCATCTCAGAGCATGCCTAGGGGCTATCTCCGTCCCCGTACATGTGTAAGTGACTTAGCCATTTGCTCAAAGTTTGCTACTTATTTCATATTACCCCTGTCAATTGATAACCAATCGACCATCATTCCTGGGCCTCACGCCATCGTTGTTTGAGGTAGACGGTGGTCGCTCCTGTTCCACCGCTGCATTCCGAGCTCCAACATATTGTCGCAACTGTCCATTCCTTACATGCTCCTCAATTATGTCCTTCAGATGCCTGCAACTGTTGGTATCATGCCCGTCCAAGTCGTGAAAAAGACAGTACCTTCCTGACGCCCTTTCACGTTTCGAAGGTTCTCTCCTAGCTGGCCTTCGGTAGGGAAGGCGATTCCGAGTCTCCATGAATATCCGTTCCAACGTCTCGTTTAATCCCATGTAAGTGGGGAATTTTGGCTCTCTCCACCGCTTCCTAGCTTTTCCTGAATCATCATCCAGCTTCCGTTTTCCTTTTTCTTTATCTTTATCCAAGCCTCCGCTAGATGGCCCACCATCATCAGCCGCGTTCACCTCCTTTAATTTCATATCTGAGCATGCATCTTCCTGCCGAAGGAATCTCTCAGCTTCGTGAAAGAATTCCACGAGATCCATTGGTGGGTCTCGTATTAGAGATACCTTGAAATCTGAATTCTCTCTGACCCCTGACACCGTTGCCATTAAGACCATCGATGGATCTGGTCGATCCACCGATGCAACCTCCGCATTGAACCGAGTTAAGAAAGCCCTGAGTGATTCCTCCATCCTTTGCTTTACTGATGTCAGTGTCATTACATTCTTCGGCCTTTTGATATGAACCCGAAATTGCTTCAAAAACCTATCCACCAATTCTGTCCATGTCCCGATAGATCCTTCTTCTAGCTGTCTGAACCACATAGCAGCTATATCCGTTAAGTACAAAGGGAAACATCGGGCCATAACTTCTTCCGATGCCCCCAGCACTTCCATGTGTCTTGTGTATCTCATCAAGTGATCAGTTGGATCAGCTTTTCCATTGTATACCTCCACGTCAGGTAGCTTAAACTCTGGTGGATTCCGAGCTATCCTGACTTCACGAGTAAATGGACTCCTGTTCACTCCTTCCAGATCTCTATTGGTCAAACCTCCGTGCATAGTTCGCCTAATAATCTCAGCTAATCCAGCATTGTCTGTCAAGGGATGCCCCCCGAGTTCCCGAGGGAATTCTGGTACATACTCTTCATCTCTTGCTCTTACATTCCTGCCAGCATCCTGTTGCGTGGTGTTAGCTGGAACCCCTCCATGAACTGGTTCAACATTATCTAATGGTGCGCCCCCGAGTCCAGCTCCATCCGGATTGTTAGTTGTATGTTGATTGGGGGTTGCCCCCTGCTGAACCATTCCCTCTGCTTGCTGGTTGAGCGCTTCTGATCTGGCTCCATGGATCTGAGCCCCCGCATTTCCTACTTGCGTATATTGTCTGAGAAGAGCCTGCATCATCTCCTCTTGTCTTTTCATCATGACTTCCATTTCCTCTCTGGTGATGTAGATGGATGCTTGACCTGCTCCCGCTCCAGAGGAAGCCTCTTGACTTCCCTCCTGATTGCTCCTTTCTGTCACTTGCTTCCTTGTTGATGGCCTAGCCATTGCTTTCTAGAGTCCAAGTTCCTAACTCCAAAATTCCTGAGTTCAGTTCTCAGTGAAAGCACCAAAGTGTTAGCGCCAAAATTGGTCACTACACCCAAATCCAGATGAAAGCACCAAATACCAGTCACAGCTCAGAGATAGAGTATATGTAGAGAGTAATAATGTGAAGAACAGTTAAAACTAAAATGAAAGCAGTAAAGAACAACAGATTTTATAGTGGTTCAGCTAACTCCGGCCTACGTCCACTCTAGAAGTTTGCTTTTTATTGCTATAATAATCGATTACAGTTACAAAATGGCAGGGTTGCCTTAGCCTTAGAAAGAGAAAGTAAGAGAGCAGAAAGAAGATCCCCCATCTGGAGACCCACATGCTGTATTTATAGGCAAAACCAGGTTGTTGGGCCTCCTGAGTAGTTTGGGCCCATCATGGTCATAGCCGAACCCTATTTCATTATGCCGACTGATCCTGAGCAGTTGGTATGCCGAACGTTGGGAGGTGCGAGGTACCGAGGTATGGAGGTGCGAGGTACCGAGGTATGGAGGTGCGAGGTATGGAGGTGCGAGGTGCAATGCCGAGCGAGGTGAGGTATGGAGGTGCGAGGTACCGAGGTATGGAGTTGCGAGGTATGGAGGTGCGATTCCGAGCGAGGTGAGGTATGCCGAACGACCCATCCAATGCCGAACGCTCCCTAATGCCGAACGATCCATCCAATGCCGAACGAGATTTATGCCGAGCGCTCCATCTAATGCCGAATGATACTTAATGCCGAACCTCCATCATGCCGAACCATGTCTGATGCCGAACAGTTTCTAATGCCGAGCGCCCATCATGCCGAACGATCTCTAATGCCGAGCGCCTCTAAATGCCGAGCGCTCCTGGATGTCGAGCGCTACTGAATGCCGAGTGCTCTTGGAATGCCGAACCACTCATGTATGTCGAACGCTCTATGCATGCCGAGTACTCTTGAATGCTATTTGAACGTGAATAGTGAATGCCAGACGAACTATTTGTGCCGAACCTCCACCATGCCGAACCATGTTTAATGTCGAACCATGTTTCCTAGACCCAAATTATAGTTGATCCATCTTTATCCAATCATATTTCCATCTCCCAAGCACGTTGCATCATCCATCCATCTAGTCGACTGAATCCATCGTACACCAGCCTCGACGAACATGCAGTTGATTAAGTTAAACCCGTATGTCCGCGACCTTACCAAAAGGCGGGTTAACACACACACATATATATATATATATATGTGTGTGTGTGTGACATTGTATATTACTAACTATATTAAGCGGAGGATAATAATTGAATATAAATAAGGTAAATAATAAAAAACGAGCACACCACATATTTTATACTAGGTCGGACATCCCTACCTACGTCCAGTCTAGAAGCTCCCCTTCGGTATTTCCTTTAACCAAATAACTTTTGCTTCGTCCGGAGGAATAGGCTAATACAAAAGTATATCTCTGACAATCTAGTGTTCCAAATAAAGCGGATTTTGACTAATAGTACAAATCTTCTTATGATCTCCTTTGAGTAAGTGAATGTGAATGCTTTGAGTTGTAGGAAGTAGTTTAACTAAAATGATATTTTGGTAATAATAGATTGAGAATATGTAAGCACTGTATGCACAAATATGTAAGTAGAGAGTTATAAGAAATCAAGAGAGAATCGATTTAATTTATTTGTAAATCTCAATCATTGTTGTATTTATAGGTTTGCAGAGATGCAGATGAGAAGTTGTTTTAGTTAGATAAGGTCTATTAAATTTAATGGCTGCAACCTTTTGATGAAGAGTTGAGTTCTCTTAATTTAACAGAAGTGTCTATTCAAATTTTAGTAGTTGTTCAAATGTCAGACGTCTGTGGGGAAGTAATAGACATCTGTGGCTTTAGGGATTAATTTTTCGAGTATTCTCACAGACGTCTGTGTCTTTTCCATAAACGTCTATAGATAGTGTTTTCAGCCTTTTCAATGAATTTCAGTGTATGTGAAATCGTATGTGCATATATACTCAAGAAGACCTTACAATGTTTTATCTAAGACTCTTAATATACTAGAATAACCTTACTTATCATAGTATGGTTCATAGATCTTTGTTTGTCTTCCAGTCCCAATATCTTTGAGCATGATGATCTCTTGTAGTATATACCTATAATCTTGAAAAGATGTACAATATATATGATTGTATAGTTGTTGTCATTGAAACCATAGAATGGAGGTTCTAACAGTTTTTAACTGCATTTATGAAATATAGTTAAAATTACACTTAATATTTTTAACTGCATTACTAAAATGCTGCTAAAAACTGATGATATTAAGTACAATGTTTAACTGTAGTTTTTAATTGCATTTCACAAATGCAGTTAAAACTACATCTATTAAATGCATTTCACATATGCAGTTTTTGGAAATTATCGGTTAAAATTGCTTCTATTAAAAACTACATCTCGCATATGCAGTTAAAAACTGCTACTATTAAGTGCAGTTAAAAACTGCATTCGTGAAATGCAATTAAAAATCGCATTACTATAACGCAGTTTTTAACTGTATTTCATTAAAACTGCATTGTATAATGCAGTTTTTTTAAAATTCAAATTTGAAATAAATAGGTTTTGAAATTTTGGTTTTTATATATTCATAATGCATATCATTAGAAAGATAGTAAAATTTGTAATTTAACGGTGAAAACGATTTGCTAATCCGATGTTTTTGAAAAACATTATTCCATTCTAAAAATTGATAATAAATGGGCATGGATTTTAAACAAGAGTGTAAGAATAATAGCCACATGTAGATAAATGCATGTGCATCGACTTAATTTAGGTAAATTATTAGGTATGGATATTTTTTTTTATTTAATTAATGGTAGGGACTTGTTGTACAAAGTCCCTTTAAGTAGAAACCTATGACCGAAATTAAGGGGCTGCAAAATGAAACTAAAAAAGGGAGCCAGCCATCCTAGCCCTTCTTATCTTATCTACATCTTACATTATTGGGACTCATGGTGTGCCGAACACAAAGTTTTGATGAAAAACCCGTGTCTTATCAAGTTATTATGAATTCTGTTAAAAAGGACAGCAAATATATTTTCCTCCTTATCAAGTTCCTCGTAATAGATTCTTAACTTCCATTATTAAAGATTAATATATAAATTTCTTTTTGTGGATGTAGCTTCCTTTATATGCTACACCTCTTTCATATTTTCTTCTGCTGTATTATATCGCAGCCTGTTGAGAACCATGGCATGATTCTATTACTTTGTTGGTTGTCAAGCTCTCTGGTTTCACACATTCAGGCTGATTCAATATTGTCATATAGTGTCTTGCAGAAGTCGTTGGAATCACCTATGTTGTTCAGCAATCACCATTGAAGCTAGACATGAAGGTATCATGTTCTTAGTCGCATTCGTCAATGTTTCAGCTGCAAATAACGTTTTCAGTAGGATGGGGAAATTCATTACACCATATTTGTTTGGCATATTAGGAGCAACAACATTCTTAATTAGTTCTACTCTTATCCTGATGTACAGCTTTTCTGGCTTCTTTTATACCGTTGGAGTCTTCCGTGACATCTTCATGCGAGGGTGATTCTTCTATTCATAAACAAAATTGAAATCATGCATGCCTCAAGCACATTTTGTTATTAGTTTACTCTCTAAGGTGCATGGTAAATCGTAGTAACTGAGCTGACTTACTGCAGAAATGCACCGTGATAGCTGGGCTTGATTGCATTTTTTTCAACTGTGGGGATTGGGTATTCTTTTCAAACACCTGAAGATTGCAAGATTTCTTACATTTTCTGGAGAAGAGCATACTAAAAGCCTTCCTAGAGTCATCTTTGACATCAGTTTTAGTTTTTAATTAATCATGATTTCAAGCATTCAATTAATCATCCAATTGATTGAGAGATGGATATGTACTACGTTCTTATCATATATTTATGTTCATTTAAAACTAAGTTGTATTGAGATTTTTGAATATTAATTTTTTGGCTTTGCTGCATAGATTTTAATTCCAAAAGGTTAGATGAATCCAAATAAGCAACATTTGTGAATTTTAAGATTTGGAGTAAAATATGAATAACCAATTTTTTTGCATCATTCAAAAAAGTTATACATTATTTGTAATTCATGAGAAAGGATGTAAGCCAAACAGACTCAAAGTTTGGTGTTGCAGTGTGTTCATCCATTCATAGCACTCTGAATTTTGCAAAGTAGTCCATATGAGTTTTACTGAGTGGTTTATTTGCAAAATACATGTTTACTATGCGAACCTGTGCTACACACGATTTTATTCTTAATATAAATAAAGATTGGGTGATTTATCTAAATTGTGAAAATAAATTCTATTAAAGGAAATATTTTACACCAAAATTGACATTGAACAATAAAGAAATTAATTTTCAAATTTTAATCATACTGCAAAATGAAAACAATGTACTTGAAATAATAAAGCACATGCAATTTAGAAACTACCTATTAAACATAAGTCTTCCATCTACTAAAATATGGACCATTATTTTTTTGATTCCCTTGTAACTTAAATACTAATTCAACTGTTAACCTCATATACAACTTGCTTAGACCCTAACAATAATTCTAACTATGATATCGGTAGGATCTACATATGAAATCAACTTAACGATGTAAAATTGAAATTACCGCAATTATATTTTTGGTTTCAATAATGAATTGTATGAATTGATTCATTCTAATTCCTTAGTAGGTTGCGATATCCAACATACCAAAGGAGTTAAATTTATTTCCCTTAATTTGGGATTTGATAGAACTAAGAATGATGAACTCATATTGAAGTTGATGAGGATGATTTGATATACTAAGTACATTAAAAAAACCTCCTCGTAAAAATTATAATTTATAACGGCATCTTGTTAAAATTTGACTTTTACTAACCAATTTTGTTATCCATGTAATAATCCAACTCCTCTTGGGTTATATGAGTAACATAGAAGATTAAACGTAGAACCTATGGCCAAAATTAACATCTTTACCAACTCAGATACAATATGGAACCCCAAAGGTTAATATGCATATTACTCTTTATAGTAAGCTAAGAAAGAAGGATATTTTTAATTGGAGTGAACACATATGGATGCAGAAGGTTAGAAAAGTTGTGTTTCGGTAGAAAAGGATTTATTTTAGTCGATTGCCCATGCACTTTTTAAGCTTATAGGATATTACTTATCGGTAGTAGGTATAAACGTGATATATGAATTTGACCCAAATAAGGATATTAAGTCAGCATATATATTAATATACAAATATAAATCAAGTGGAATTTTTGTGTTGGAAAACATATAAGTTGCTAAAACATTTCATATGACACTAAAATTAGAGAAAACAATAATTGCTTACTTTATATTATTGTACTTCATGAACAGGAAAATGTAACAACGATACAAGAAATGATTAAAAGAAAAGTTTCTTTTTTATCAGATATATTTAATGGTGCTGAAATGCTTTAACTACGATTTGGAATAGGTAAAAATCCACATAATTTCATTTTTGCTTCAACAATTGTTGCTTGAAGAATGTAATAAATTGAGAAGCCGAGGTACCCCCCCCCCCCCCAATGCCATATCTGTCCATGGGTACAGACCTGCATAAAGGTGAAAAATGCATGTTAGATTGCTATTCGCAAAAACATGATAATAATCACCTGGGCATGAATAGTTTTAACCAAGAAGACTATGAATGAAAATGTGCAACTAATATATGAACCTTAGATCCGAAATTGCAGAAAAGCAGGTTTGTGGAAAAATATTTGTTTTCGGCCTATATAACGTCGTCCATGTCAAGTAACACATACTTCCATTTCATCAATCTTGTTCACAAATTTATCGCTTTTTAATTTAGACTACTTATTGATTCAAAATTTCAGTGTTAGTTTCCAGTTAATATTTTAACTAAACATCATATTTTGAAACAAGAAAAGAGTTACAGGTCCCTGTTTTTGATGTTGTTATAGGAAAAGTCCCTTTAGAAATGAACATGTAAATTTTGGTCCCTATTTTTGAAAAATAAAAAACGCAAGGTTTCTTGCACTTTTCTAACAGAAAATGCAAGGTAGCTTGCACTTTTCTGATTTTGGAATTTTTTTCGAAATTTTGAAAATTTTCGAAAATTTTCAAAATTTTGAAAAGCGCAATTTAACTTGCACTTTCTATCAGGAAAGCGCAAGCTAGTTTGCGCTTTCTGATTTTAAAAGAATTTTTGAAACTTTTAAAAGTTTTGAAATTTTTGAAAAAGCAAGATAACTTGCGCTTTCTATCAGGAAAGCGCAAGCTAGTTTGCGCATTCTGATTTTGAAATTTTTTTGAAATTTTTTTAATGTTTAAAAAGCGCAAGCTAACTTGCGCTTTTTGATTTAGAAAAAACAAGGACCTAATTACATACTCATTTCTACATGGACTTTTCTTATAACAACAACAAAAATAGGGACCTTTCGTGCAAAATGTAGTAGGAAAGATTAAATGTTAAGCTTAAAGTTACAAACATGGTTTCACAATTCATAATACATATAATATTCTACTTTTAAAAGTTGATCTACTATATTTGATGTAATCCATTACCTAATCCACCTACTATTCAGAGATGGTATCCAATTATTATTTAGAACAAATCAACACATTGCATGATCAATCCAAAACCAATTCTAACCTTCATGATAAGTTTGAGTTTAAGAATAAGCAAAACAAACATAAATAAATTTAAGAAAAAGGAATAAGATCAACAATCAATTAAAAACCAAACATCTAAACTCACTCATTCAATAGGAATAAGACCAACAATCAATTAAAAACCAAACATCTAAACTCACTCATTCAAGTGTGACATGTTTGGAGACCCATTCACCCATCCATAAATATTGTCTTTAATATTCCTATGAATAATCCATATGAAAACAAATAAAATTAACATATTATTAAAGAATTGATATTTTTCTTCATAAAAAAATAGGAAAAAGATAACCTGTTTGACCGGAATTTTATCAAAATTGGTGGAAACGTTACAATAAATTTAAATAAGCACATCATAAATTGAAACACAAAATCTTTTGAAGGAAAAACTAACACTACGAACAAGTATAGTACACAAATATTAATTACAAAGGGAGCATCTAACTTTTGATAGCATCTCTTTTAATTTTTCTTCAAATTTCTTAATATCCTGCTTTAATTATCTATAAAACATTATATTAGATTTAACGAATTAATGCAAGAATATAAAATAGTATTGCTAATACTAATTCAGTTAGCTATAGACCACGCATATAATAGAAGAGAGATGAAAAGAGTTTGACCAAATGAAAGAGTGAGAAAAATTTAAAACATCCATTTGAAGCAACATTTCTATAAAATTTGCTATATTTATGCGTACTCCTACATAAATTCAACGTGGCTTTAAACATTGAACATTGTGAGGAATAATCTATGATATAGTGTAGTTACATGTAAATGCAAATTTATATTTTATATAATTATGCTGCAAACTATATCTAGGAATCAAGTATCCGAGAGTCTAAAATAATTGTACGTTATTATAACTAAATATGACATGGCTATTTCATGCATAGTTACATTTACTTAGTTATTCAAGGAAATATTTCAAAATTTATTGTGATATTTTCATGTGTAAAAAATATACATATAGTTGCATGAGCTTCATAGCCATACAATATCATATCATGTGAAGAGGTTTGAACAATGTTGCCTCCTTACATCGACCAATAAAAGAGAATAGTATGAATCACCAAGCTTGTTATATTTGCTAGCTAATAAAATAAGCAACAAAGGTAACGGTGCAAAATGCCAAGAAATTATTGCAGTTTCTCGATTAACACAAAATATAACAGTTATATAATAGAAACTTATATTTTCTACTTTTTCTTATCTGTATTCTCGCTGAATTTAATTATATATTATTTTTGGAAATTTGAATCAACCCTTTATTTTGGTAGGTTTGATACATGAAACCCTCCTCAAAAGTATGTTTTAAATTACACCTCTAAAATTATTTTCCATAATATTTTTCATTTTTTTGAAAATTAAATCTGAGCTTAATCACGTGTTTCTATGACCAAAATTAATTATTATTATCTTTTGAAATTTTTTTGAGAAAGTGTAAATGGTTGCATTATTCTACAAATTTGCACATTAAACTACAAAATATTGCACTTTTTAAAAGTGCAAATATTTGAGTTTTAACTAAATAGAAAGGGGGTGTTTTTTAAAAAAAATATTTTTCAAGAGTGGTAATTGTGATTTTTTTCAACAATAAGTGTTTTATTTTATTCAAGCATAGCATTTATTTTGATGTCTTGGGGGTTCAAACTTATGACTTGTAGGACCTCGGCCTACAATGATATACTACTGCCACTTAAACTAACGGCCCTTGACTGGGTGGATGTATATTTTATACTTTAAAATGGTGTTTTACAAAAGTTCTCTATTATTTGCACTTTCAAATATATTTTAATAGTTGCAGTTTTTCTGTTATAATTAAAATTGATTTATTGATAGAACCAAACTAAAAAATGATAAGAAAATGAAACATTTAACTATGAACAACTAAAAATTTGTAGACTTGGGAAGAAAGTGGAAACAAAATTACATTCATTTAATTGTTATTTGAACGCTTAGAGTCTAAACATTTCTATTTTGCATTTATAGTGTTCCAAAGATGACTGCTTTCAAAGTCAATTGTTTTATAATTCCAAGAAACAAGCAAAACTCAAATGTAAAATATAAAGTAAAATTATTAATCATTTTAACAACTAACCAACTAAAAACTCACCCATTGCCTAATGATCATAAAAAAAATCAAATGCATTATCATATAAACCAACGATTGAAATAGAGATTCAAAAAATGAAATAACCATCTTGTCTACAGAATTTAAGTAAAACTTAAGGATACAGAAGAAATTGGATTTATTACACCTACCATCAAAATAAACTATTAAAATCCAAGTTTAAAAATTCTAGCTATAGTACAATAAATACATAACTTCTAATCGAAGGGAAAAAATTAAGCAATACATCTATACTTAATGCAAAATGAAAAATATGTATATCTCTAAAAAAACTTCTATTCACATATTGCTGGAAAAATGAAAAACAAAGTTGGGTCAGAAAAAAATGAAGGATTTTTCTGAAGTTGCAACAACTTTTTAATTCCATAAAGCAAAAAATCGATTTGAACATCAAGTTGTTGTTAAGTTTATATCTCATACAGTGAGTTCCTAAATCAAAAATAATTACAATACATCCAAAAAAGTTAACCTAAATAGTTGGAGAAAATAACAATCTAAATTATACGTAAAGAGGCATTCCCCAAACAAAGCAAGGCAATCCTCGATCTCAAATTCCAACAGTTTGAAAGCGTAATTATAAACAGAGATAAATGGGAGAAAGTAAAGTAAAATATATCATGAAGTATACCATAGATGATGGAAGAATAAGCATCTGTATCAATAGTGGTGTAGAACATCATAGTAAGAACTATTTGGGTAAAAAAATTTGTAGGGTTAACCCTAGCTTTTAGACAAAACTAAATAAAAGTGATGGTCTGTGTTCTATATGTTTAACTGAAATTAACTATAGAATAAAACCTTAGAGGGGAAATGTAGAATTAAACACTGAAGTCATGAGGATTTATTATTTGAATTGATTAAATGATAAGCAAGAGATGAAAATGTGAATATTCAGTTTTATATATAATAGAATAGATAGGATGCTTCTTAATAAGGCAAATATACACTAAACTGGTTTTTGCAGTATATACCCTACAGAAGAAATTGCATTAATAAATAAATTACAAAATAAATCTATTATAATAAAAGCAAACCTGTCCAGTTAGAAAATAGGTAGACCTACCATAATCCCTAAAGAACCTTTATGGATTAGTGCATTAATTATATTCCAAATGTAGAAAATATGTATTAAAAAGCATGCGAGAACACTTCAAATGCTTTAAAAAAATTAGCTAAAAATGAAACATCTTAACTTGAAAAAATGTTAATGGTAAAACAAAAGATGGAGAAGAGATGTGCTCAAAATGTGTAGAGGGTATTTTTTTCAGTTTTTTTCTTTGTGTAATTATAGTTTCGTAGAAATACTCTAAAGCACCTAGAAATCTTGCATCCTAGTGCATGGTACATGCATACTAGAAAAATGGATTTATGCATAATAACCCAGTGAAATGTTTTCAAACAATAAATGTTATGCATTAATGAAAATATACATGTACCAAAACTCTAGTGGTGTTGAAACTAATATACATTTACATTAATATGCAATAACCTATAAGTTCTCCTGAAAAGCATAACATTTATTGTTTGAAACATATTAGTGTGTTATTATGCATAAAGAAATATATAAAAGTTTAATTAACAGAATGGCTATAATTTCTAGCAAAGCATAATAACAAAAAAGGAAATAGAATATTAGTAATCAATAGGATAATATGAGAAATAATAATTGATTTGATTGGCTTGAAATTACTTAAAAGCAAAAAAGAGTGATACCATAACTTGCTGTATCAATCAAAAATTAGGGCAGATGGCTTTCAATGGACCAAATAAGAACGCATTTAAATGCAAAAAATTGGAGATCGGAAAGTCACTTTGAAAACCTAATCTAAGAAACTTTGCAATCAATTTAACATAATTAGCTTTTGCCTATGGTTAATACATTATTGAAGACAAAATAAAAAATGTTTAAAAGAGATGACTAAAAAGGTAAATCTACTTAATGATGAAACTAAACAAAATAAAATGAAGAAAGGAATCAAAAACCTAATCATAGATCTGTAGAAAATTAAGAGTAGGTTAGAAGTCACAAAAAATTAGGAAAAATAATTAGCAAAAAACTTACAGAAAGTTGATAAAGATTTTCTTTAGTGAGATAGTCAACCTACATGTAAACATAGGGAATATAATTAATGGTTGGCTTGATAAACAGAAGGAGAATGTTGAGGATTAAAACCGGTGGATAATTTTCTATTTTTTGATTGGAAGTGAATGAGTAGAATAGAAATGAAAGCATATGAAAAGGAAAATAAACGTTTCCATGGAAATAGAATGCAATGGACATCTGCTAAAGTTGTTAAAACCTAGAAATTAATTAAAATGAATTTGAAGGGGTAAGTGGAAATAAGTTCTAAAATCACAGAGAGATTAGTATATGACATGAGATTGAATGACAAAGCAGAATTCAAATGGCCGGATATTGAGCTCTATATATAATAAAATAGAAGTGTCTTGTTTTAATTTGCTTGGCACACAAGGACACCAAATTATGGGTCTAGGTGATTTGCGCACCATGAGAAGAAGATATTTTAACTCCACCAACGAACTTGCTTATGTTTACATTTCATGATCGGTTAATTTTATTTCTATTTTCATAGAAAATGGACAAACATCTCCAAGTTGATTTGACATGGATCTATATATATTAGATGTATAGCACAACTGTATAGTGGTAGAGGAATAAGAACGCAGTAAAGTTAAATACATACTAATTTATAGTGGTTCAGCCTGAACGTGCCTAAATCCAGTGCTCTTTTTTATTGCTTTCCTTATGGATCAATTTTACAATGATTGAAATGCAAAATACAATGATTTGGAGTGAAATATGGAGCTCCCCTAGTTCTAAGTTCCTCCGGTTATGTTCGATTATTTCTATCTGGCAGTAGTTGGCAGTTCCTAAA
Source organism: Allium fistulosum (assembly GCA_030737815.1). Lineage (NCBI taxonomy): Eukaryota > Viridiplantae > Streptophyta > Magnoliopsida > Asparagales > Amaryllidaceae > Allium > Allium fistulosum. The sequence goes on from CM060903.1 coordinate 261,754,334, forward strand.
GTCGTCCCCTATTGCTGTTGGAAGCTTGGATATTTATAGGAGTGATGATATGGAGAGGTCAAAAAGATAAATAAAAAGTTTCCTTATATAACATGCTCAGTTCGATTATTTTCATAGAAGATACGACCTAGAACTTCCATGTATTCAAGATTGCATTTCCTTATATTCTCCGTTCGGTTCAGTGGGAGGATGATGGTTCATTGGTGGTTGGTTCGATAGGTGGACCAAGCTACAATCTTGGCCACGTTTAGGCTCCAACAATCCTTAGTTCGGTAACCACTAAGTAGGCATCTCTGCCGGTAGTCTTTCTACCGAACAGTTTTTTGACATTCGGCACGTACACCGATCCACCGGTGTTGAGTGCACCTGTCCACTAATGCACGTTCAAATCGTCAGGTTGAATCTAGACCTAGGCTGAAGCATTTTTAGGCTTATACGAAATAGGTAATGAATGACATGTTGTTTCTTTGCAACATTGGGAAGTGTGTAATGTCCATAAATGTGTTTTGATGATTATGCACTATGATGATTGTATTAAAGGAGTTAGTCTTTGTTTACCTATCCTTTATATATACGTGAGTTAGTCTACATTTATCTAACCCATGCTTTTGTTTATGTTTACGTGATTAGTCTATGTTTAACTATATCATGGGGTTAGTCTCTGTTTAACTATATCATGGGGTTAGTCTATGTTTTACTAACTCTTGTGTGTATTGAGGGGTTAGTACATATTTAACTAACTCTTTCCCTCTCTTATGTGTAGACGGACTAGCCTAGGTATAACTAGCTCTATCGTATGTTTAATGTCGTTAAGTATATGATAGAGATCCCCATATTATGTTTCTTTGTAGATGTAGGTGAGAAAGGTTGAGGTAAAGTAATTATGAGTTTTCATATGATGTTTATAAAATCATGTTAGAAGTATATACTAGGTAATATTTTTCTCACCGGACGTGTATCTGACCACCTCCTCATACGCTATAGGTTAATGCAGAAGCATTGGCATGTATGGTGTTTGAAGATGATGACTATGAAGGAGTTTACATATGTTATCAATTTTTGCACATATTGTAAATATGATGTAATATGTGTATGTGTGAAAACTATGTATGATTTATGATGTATATAGATGGTATTTGTTTATCGTATTTTGATCCATTATACCGTGTGTTCTGAAGATATAGTTAGTTGGCTTAACTCTTTGTATACTATTGTGTTTAAAACAATCTAGCTTTTCATTCTACAAAAATTATATGGTCGCAAAAAATCAAATTGCTACATTTAGTATCAGAGCTGTAGGTTAGGACGTATTGAGAGAGCATGCTTGTATATTTTTATATTATATATAAGTGCGTGTGTGTGTTAGTTGAACTAAATAGGTGTATTGGTGTTTAATTTTGAGTTTATGTTTACCATCTCTATTACTACTATGGGAGGATTTAATATTGAATCCAATTTTCCATATAGTAGAGGTGAGTAACTTGAATAAAATTGACACTGGAAATGAAGCTGTGGAAGTACTGAGCATGAACATTCCACTTTGGTTCCACCATTATCTTCAAGCTAGAAACCAAGCCAATGATAGCAAAGAAATACCTGTAACTAGGGTGCAAGATGAAAATGTTTTTCGTGTACTAAGGCCGAAATTTTCAAAACAATGTAAGGATTTTTTGAATATAAGTGGCAAGTCATATAAGAGAATGGAAGCTTTTGTGGAGACTCGAGCTTGGTTGCGTACATGTGATAGAATTTTAGTATGCTGAACTTAAGTGATGAGGTAAAAAGTCAGCTTGGTTCTTGGTACCTACAAGGGAAAACAAAGAATTGTTGGGACATTGTTATAGAGGAAGCCAATGAAAATGAAACCTCTTGGACTGGTTTTAATAAAAGTTTTGAGATGCAACCTTTCTCCGAGGCTGAAAAGGAAGTGCTGCTTGAGAAATTTGTTAATCTCAAACAAGAAAATTCCATAGCGAAGGAGTATACTAATATCGTTAATGAGTTGGGGAAATTTGGTTTTAAATTGATAGACACGGCACTTAAGAAGGCCATGAAGTTTGCGAAAGATTTGAGTCCACAACTTAGGGAACTAGCCTTAGTTAGATTTCTATTGGAACATCAATCGAAAGTTTAGTTGGGGCAATATTGTTGAATACAACTATAGTGGAGGCTTCTAAAGGGCAGCCGACGAAGAATGTTACTTAAGGCAAGTGAAAAGATTTTGGAGGTCTAACTAGACAAGGCGGTAAGCAAGACATGAGGTGTGAAAGATACAATATGAGCGGACAAGAGTCAAAAGATTGTAGATTGAAATTTTCAAATATAAATGTTATATTGAAAATAGATGAAGAGGGGGTATCCTACTTTAGGAAAGTTACTATGAGTTATGTTATTTTCTTATGGTTATATATATATAGTATAAGATACATAGATACGTGAGAAGAGTGTAGAGCTTATTTTTCTAGTCGAGATGGTATGTTTATTTGTTTGGATCGGAGTTCATAAGAAGGAGTTATGCATATTTTAAGTAAGCGGGTTTTAATTTGGTTCAAACGGGACTAAGCCCATTTGGGTGAAGCGATGGTACAGAAATTATAAAACGAGCTAAGTAGTTTTCAAATCATTTCTCACATATGTTTCTGGTTACGATCCTCCTTCTTCATCCTACCCTCTAGCATTGCTCTTTCTCTTTCAAATCTAAACTAAACCCTTCACACATACACACACAGAAGATACCCATTGTTGGTGGAATCGAGGAACACTGGGTAGCCGCATTTTTGGCCATCGAGGAATGGAGAGCAATTAGGCAATTTCTAAGGCTTGGTGGTGTAGGTGGTGAGTGGAAATCATTATTGGACTATAAACCTGTGCAGTTAAAGCGCTCTGTAGATTCAATGCGGCAGAGGTGCAAAAAGTCATAGCGGGGATACAACGAGTATATAGCGGGATATAGCAGATGACTCTAAAATAGCATATAAAACTCGTACTTAATGTTTTTAAAAATATATAAATGGTAATTAAATGAAAAATTAACATTCAATTGAATTATAATTAATACGTAAATAATTTTAAATAAAAACAAGTGCGAATATACTGTAAATAAACGTAAAACTGTTATATAACATAATTGAATTTAGTGGAATATTAGAGTATTTTCATTTTTGAAAATATATTAAAAATTCAATTAAATAATTTAATTTCATAATTTTTATAATGTTTAAATGTCATTTTTCAATTCATTTTTTTAAAAGAAGATATAGCGCAAATAGCAGAATATAGCGGGAATTATGGGATATAGCGGAAATAGTGAGGCTTAAAGCGGAAAGGCTATATTTGGGGCTAAAAATCGTGGCGATAGAAATCCGCTATGAGATATAACAGTGTTATAGTGGGATAATAGCGGGGCATTAACTGCACAGTTATAAACTACCTACATGAAAGTATTTTGCAATATTTGGTAGCTACCAGGGTAAATAAATTTAATAATTAGATTAATTAGAGTTTGTGATTTAATATAGGTGTGATTACATAATTAGATAAATTTGTTGACATTTAATTTAGGGCTAAATTAGGATTAGATTGTATACCATAAGAAATTAATATTAAATGGTTGAATTTATGATAGTTAGGTCTGGATTATGGATATATAGTTGATATAAGGTATATGGAAGGCTAGAGAACTATAAAATGATGTATAACAGAAGTAGGAGAGCACCAAAATAGTAAATAATGGAGTTAGAACGAAATAGGGAAGAAATAGTTTTCTAGCATTTGGCACGTAAACCGGTACACCGATGTTGAGTACACGGCCCATCGATGCATGTTTAAGTCTATAAGTTGAAATTGGACCTGGGATAAAGTGTTTTTACTTCAGCCAGGCCTATATGAAATAGATGACGATTGACCTGTTGGTTTCTCTACGGCCTTCGGAAGTGTTTAATTGTAACGACCCACAATTATGTACATTTTAAGTTGACAATAAACCACACATGTCCAACCTAATTTGAATGAAAAGGCATATAGTTAGGGGAAAAAAGAAACTAAAGATAAACCATAGTAGAAAACAGAATCTCACACAAAATGGAATAACATATATTATTAATCACAAAATTTTACAGTGGAAATTTTAAATACATATACCAGAGTCTAACCTATATTTGGCCTGGACAGTTATAAATCTATGTCCTTACAATTGCTGAAAAACAATAAACACAGCAAAAAAGTAAACTACATCCATACATTGATGAAGATCTCTAGATCTCCTCTGGAAACTCCAAGCATCTTCAGCTAATCCTGAAACTCCTCGAATCTGACCCGGGAACTAAAAATACCCGGATCAGGCTTGGAAAACTAGTGTGAGAAACATGAAATATAAATATATTTGATGGTGTCATAGATCAAATTGATGCTAATCAAAACCTTTGAAAAGAAGGGTATTTCATAAGACCATTCCGCATATAAACATTGATGGGTTTTTACCTTACAATAACCAAAATACTTTATACCAAAACAAATTTGATATTATCATTAATGACATTGGTTTGAAAATAGTTTCCAAATTAATATTTACATAAAGTAGGTATCAATACCCGGATAATGTCAAACGGTGTATATGGTACCAAAGGGGTAGCTGGTTGTTTGCAAAACATTATAGTTATTTTGGGTATACAACCAAAACCGTAAAGCTCGTAATAGAATTGGATTTCCAACATGATAGGGAACTGGTGGCCTTTTCTTCCGATGTGAAACTCTTAGTGCAACAAATATAGTATTCAATGGCCACTCATCCAAGGACTCAGACGCCACTATACTATGTTGTCCACTCTGATGGATCAGCATACCCAACGGCTACTCATCCAAGGACTCAGACGCCGTTGTATCTGTCCATAAGGCAATATATGCCTTGGGGATCCAGATTCCTTTGGACTCCTCTTACTCATAATACCGATAGCTGAAATATATATCATGCACACCACATAATTACGCATACCATTACCGAGATGTGAGGCTTGTGAGGCTACACTCAATTTCTACAAAGCCACACTTTGCTTTTCTCATAACAAGTTCCACTTTGAATGCCACATTGTCATTTCTAACAATACACTATTAATTTCCATGAATGTACAACCTTTGAGCTTGTACGTCTCAGAAAAGGGTTTTAAGTATAATAGAGTTACCTCCTACACCACCAAACAGATGTACGTTTGTAGAGATTAATGTACGTGGTTTTAGAAATGCAATGTCAAACACTCATCCATACAAGTTGTCCAGGAACAGGACAAACCGAAGGTACTCTCCTATTACATCCTATTGAGAATCACCCCTAAGATTAGTAGCGATTAGTTCTTGCATCGAAGATTTCCATAATAGAGCACTACTGCCACCATATATATATATAATATGAAATCGCGGGGCTAGTGGCAAGCGGCCCTTCACCATGAAGATCTCCATCTTCAAAATCATTGTCTTCAACATGTCTTCACTTCCGAACGTATACATTGGTTCGAAGTGGTTTTCGAATAGCAATCACCCAAATCCGACTCTGATTTCTTCGAACCAATCATCGATATAAAGATGTGAAGTTTATAGGTGATTATCAAACATCATCCAATTAATTAACCTTCCCATTCATTCAATTATCTGTAACATCCCTAATTTTTTATAACATTACTCAGGAGATTTAATATGATAAGTTAAATAGAAAAATGTAAGAATAGGAATGATAAAGAGATTGAGATTTGAATAAATTATATAGGGACGTGCTTAATTAATTAAATGAGCTTAAATTGGCTTTTATGTTTTAATTAAACATGCATGTTAGTAAACAGTCGCACTATTATTACTCACGCCAATACATTTCACGTTATTGCATATTCATGTACACTTTTCATTTTCACAAACGCAAATCAAAACTAAGAAGAGCCGGCCATTAACAAGGGAAAAGCGGAAGAAAAATTTAATCAAGCTAGGGGATTTAATATACAACAAATCTCAAAGTCTGTATCATATACAGGGTGAATAATAATTCATTCCATCTCTATTTTGTTTTTATGATCATATGTTTTCGGATTTAAGATTAAATTCGTTTTTATGATGTTTTAGATGATGATATGCTTGAGTTATAATATGTTTGATTTAAATCAAATTATTATTATATGCAATTATACGATTTTAGGGCAAAACCGATTGGTAATGATTTTTGAATGCCATGGATAAATTATATGCTATGTAAATTATGATTTTGGAGATGGGTTTCAATTTTTGTAATTTTTCAAGCCATGAAAAATTTATTATGAATTTTCATAGGAAAATATGATAAAATTGGGTTTAAAATTATTATCGATCATTTCAGGAAGAATTTTGGTCTGAAATTCTAATATGTTAGATAACATGATGAAAGTGAATTTCCATGATTTTTGGGGATTTTTATGATTTGCTATGAAAAATAAAATATGTTAAAAGAAGGACTTATTTGCAATATTGGTTTTGCTTAATGGAAGGGCTTAAACGTTAATTTTTCCTTGATTTAGATCAGATAAATGCGGCAGTTATTTTTGTAAAGGATTTGAAAATTTTTAAGGCAACCAATTAAAAGATTACAAATAGGCAGGTTAGTTATAAAGAAATTACTAAAATTATCATGATTTCAGCCTTTATTTAGAAAAGCAAGTTCCACCTCTTTTAGTTGTGCCTTTCGACTCTAATGCTTCCGCCTCGACTTCATTGAAACCAACCCAACCAAAACCCACCTAGTCGAAACCAATACACAAGGTATCACTTAGATGGTACGTAGTGGATTGGAGGAAAGGCGGGAGCCATGGTGTCGAAAGCAATGCTTCCAATGGGGTCGAAACCTTAGTTTTGTCTTCAAATGTTAACTGCCTACTTTGTTTTACTTAAAGCTTTTGACGTAGTCAAAACAAATGTTTTCGAAATGGGTTTTTCTAAATAGCTTTCGAAGGAGGTTGCCATAATATGTTTTAAAGTAGGAGCTTTCAGATGAGTTCCTTTATTCTTAAATAAGACTTTCAAAGATGATGGTTCTGACCAAGTCGAAACCTCGCTACCGTTCATGTGCCTTTCAAGTGTATTGAAGTCATAAATGCTTTCAAATGGTGCCTTTGTTTTAAACTTATACTAAGTCACTTCTTAAATGCTTTCGAAAGGGTTCAGGGGTTTCAAAGGCAATGGTGTCAAAATGGGGTTTCGATGCTATCCTTCAAAGTTTTACTCGAAGGTTCTGAGCGTTTGAATAGATGGTTCCGACACCATGAAATTTTCCCTAAATAATTTTATTTAAGGTTTCGAAAGAGATACTTTCATATGCAACCACTTTGACCCAAAAGATGTTTTTAAAAGTAAAACCCAATACTTTCGAAAGGGGTACTTTCATTGGTTTCGAAGCTATGTTTTAAGGTAATGTTTTGATAAATTTGAAAGGTATATTTTGGTTTCGAAAGGAATAAGTTAAAGAGATTCAAAATGTATATAATTAGTGTTTCGAAAGTGATGTTTTAAGGTTTCAAAAAAAAAACCTAGTCTCATTTTAAAAGAAAACCATGGCATAAATAAAGAGTTTTGAAATGAAGTTTTTGAAGAAGTTTTCCTTGATTAACAAATTAAAGGGATTAACCAAGTTTTATATAAAATGATTTCAAGGATATTTAACCATAGATGTTGGTATTATTATGTTGTTATGATTGTTTCTTCATATATTTATTCACATTGTTATGAACCCATAACGGTTCTTTAGGGAAGGGCAGAATAACTAGCTAGGGTGACCTAGTAGTGAATATAAGTTAAGGATGCTAAAATATTAACTAAAGATGTTGGCATGGGCCAATAGGTTCATAGTAATCCTATGAAAACTGTGTAAAGGAAAAGATATTGGTAGAGGCCAATAGGTTTATAGTCAGCCCATGAAAACTATGATTTGATATTGATAGGGGCTAACAGGTTTTTAGTTAGCCCATGAAACTATATCCGGATTAAGATATTGACCGAAGTCAATAAGTTCCTAGTCAGCCCATGAAAACTAGGATAAGAGAAAAGATATTGGAGTTACCGATAGGTTCTTGTGATCCCATGGAAATTATAAAATTGGATAGGGAGTCCTTAAACACTTCACGGGTTATTAGTAAGTCCATGAAAACTAATAGGTTAATAGTGACCCTAGAAACTATAAATGAGACAGATAGTCAGAATGAATGGGGATGGGTAATCCAAAATTAATTTACTTATTTGCATATCATCATATTGTTTTGAATTGTTTTAACCATTGTGGATGTAGGAGCATAGTATATGGTTTTATAAAGGTTTTAGGGTACTAGTGAGGGGGAAACCCGTCCCGCTAAGCGGTGTGGTCTCACTAGATATCTAAATGGTTTGAGATGGTAGATTATTATTCATACCAGGCTTTATGTCTGACTCGAAGTTTTTGTTTTCCCCTTAAACTCTCGGGTACTCAATTGATTTTGAGTAGTTCGAGGGTTAAGGTTCCTAGGTTTTCTTTTAGACGAATAAAGCTTCCGAAGACGTACAGGAGGCAAGCAAATTTATAAGAGTTCTTTTATTCCGCTATGTGTTTTGGTTGTAAAGGAAAATCTGTTTTATTGCCTTATTATATACTCTGATCATCCAAAAGGGCATCTTCATATGTCGCTCTTGGCATATGTTATATTTATATTTTATCTGAACATGGTTTGTGTATTGGGATTATGTAATGAACATGAAATGTTTTGAATGGAATGTGGAATGTGCTTTAATGTTTTAAATTTTTTCCATATTCATGTGTTTTTGTGTATCAATTTATCTTACATTACCGTATTTGGTCGCCGAGGATTAATAACTATGGATGACTGCAGCATCCGTAGCCGTTAGTTTTGGGCCTCTAAATAGGGGTGTGTTACATTATCTTTCAGAGATATATTCATTTCTACTATTCCCTTTAACTTCTTAAGAGTATATGGAATCATTAAGCCTTATTTATCAAATTATCTGGTTAATTAAACCTTTTTAATCTTGGAATAATTTCCAAATCATTTTACCTTTACTTAGGAAAACATTTCCAAATTATTTGTTTAAATCTTAACAAAGATTTCTATTTTCAAATCATAACCTTTTAAATCTTAACAGAGATTTTCCATTTTCAAATCATAACCTTTTAAATCTTAACAAAGATTTTCCATTTCCAAATCATAAGCTTTAAACGGGTCAAAAATGATATTATTTAAGACGTTATTTACTATAAATCCAAACCATTTAGTATTGAGTAGAAAAAAAATATCCATAGAAATTACATTAATTATACTCAATACTAATTTCCGTATTCAACAGGTATTATTCATCGAATAATGGTGAAATCACCCTTTAAATCCATACCAATAGTGCGAGTTCCCTCCTCGGAATTTAACATCAAGTATAAGAAGATTAGTTCTATACAATCCAAGTTATAATTAATTAATTATGAAAATTAAATCTTTTATACTTGCCTCGTTTCAGACATTTCGACCTTATCTATCCCTCACCCAAGAAAGTGAGCTAGGGCACTAGTTGCTCCTTAACATCTGCTTAGTTTAAGCACCTCACACCGAGGTCTCACGAATCGAAAAATCCAGTCTACTCGTCGACTTTTAGAGCCAAGATTAAATCACTTATTTAAAACAGTTTTTCTTCTAATCATTTATATAAGCCTTTTTTTAAAATAATTATAAAATTTCCAAATCATCTATAAAATACTTAATGATTCATTTGAAAACATTTTTAAAAGATTCAAGAAAGAATAATTTTGTTAAAACCGTGATTTGCAAAAGTTACTAAAACTACTGCAAATAGTGTTTTTAAAGCTTCTTTGACCAAAACGGCTTTTCTATCATTTGAAAGTCCATTTTTACAGCTCAAATCCCTTTTAAAATACTTTAATATATTTAAAAATTTATTTCATATTTTTAAAGATTTAAAAATATCCATTTAAAGTAATTACCACTATAGTTTTTAAAACCGCCAAACCGCGATGTTTTCAAAAACTTGATTTGGTCATAATTCAAATCTACTTAATGAAATCTTAATCTTTCTTCTTCACTTGAATACCATAGTTATACGAGTTTAGTAAATTCTTATTTCAAATAATTCCGAGCTATATTTTATTTTATACATAGATTTAACTTTTTCGGTGCGAAATCGCGAACTGCCATTACGAGATGAGCCTATTTTTGACTCCAAATTCATATCTTGTCAAAACTTTTCCAAATTGAGTTTTAATGTTTATAAAACATTTATAAACCATTTTAAATCATTTAAAATAATATTTTCTATAATAAAACTCATATTAACTTTTAAACCATTTCTTAATATTATATTTTTATAATATTCATTTTCAACTTTTTTATATAGTCAAAAATCACTAAGAGGCTAAATAAACTTCATATACATATAAATACGAATTTATCTTTTATTCATTAACCATGGTTAATTACTTAACCATTTCTATTTTGATTTCTCATAATTTATCACAACCAAGTTATCACCCATATAACCAACCATATAATCATTCATATAATCAACCAAGTTATCACTCAATCTTCAACCAAGCATATTAATTTATTAATTAAAAATTCATATCATTTTTTAACTAAATTTAAAATTAACTTAAGCAAGTGTTCTCACCTATATTTGAACCAAAACTTCCTACCAACATTCAAACAAATCAACACTTCACCAAACCATCACCTAAACAACCACTCCTTGATCGTAACCCTTGGCCATCACTTCGACCTCACCTAGCTCATGGCCTTGACCTCCTTCTTGCCTAGTTTCTCGCGGCCACCACCCTTTCTCTACTTTGCTTTCAATCATAAGGCCAAAACTCCACCTCCATCTCTCTAAATTGCTCGCAGCCATGCTTGGCTGATGTGGTTGCTCGGCCATGATGGTGGTTCTAGGGTGGGGCATGAGTTGTAGAGGGGGAGGGGAGGTGTTTGCACTAGTTTTGGAGAGGGTTTTTTATAGTATATATTAACCTCTATATATTTATTTCTTTTCTATATTTTTCTCCATTATTTTTTTAAGAGGGAAACCATTAAAGAAGTTAGAATGAAGAAGAAGGAGAAGTGGAAATTGTGAAAGAATGAGTGAAAGGGGTGCTTTTATTTATAGCCAAAAATTTGAATCAAAATATCATGATACTTTCCTACCATCACATCACCACTTTCTACCACTCTCTCCCCATCATTCCACACGTTGATCCCCTCATGTGCCTCCATCACTTCACTTCTCTTCCATCCATGTGCATTGACTTTAAATGCCTTAAGGGTGAAGATAAATGAACATATGATGATATTTGTTTCATAATATCATGATATTTTATCATATCTATACATGTGTGTGTGTGTGTTTGTATATATGTATATGTGTGCATGTGACATGTATGTGCATGTATATGTGTTAACCTGCCTTTTGGCAAGGCAACGTACAAGCGGATTTAACCTAATGGACCGCATGGTTATCGAGGCTGGAATATTATGGGTTTGATTCGGATAAATGGATGGACAATCAATTACGGATAGTAAACTTGATTATGAAGTCGGGATTCGGCATGGTCGATGGACAAAAGACACGGGATACTTGGAATATGGGTTTCGACAAAAGTCAAGTTGTTTGGGGTTGCTTAGAGTTTGCTTCGAGTCACACTTGGAGTTACTTCGAGTTTTCATGATGGTTACTTCGAGTCAGATAAGGCCTTGCTTTGGGTCAGAGCTTATTGTTTAGGATCGGCATGTTTTCATAGGGTTGGTGGTGACTTCGGGTCGGCAACGTCCTATCTTCGGGTCGACATTGATAATATCGGGTCGGCATAAAAACTTGGAGATGGTGTCGGCATATTTGAAGTACTTCAGGTCGGCAGTTAGTAGGCTTAGGGTCGGCATAATGCTTTGGGGTCGGTATCGCCAAGGGGTCGGCATGTTTGGACGACTTCGGTTTGGCACTGCCACAAACTCTGGTCGGCATAATGGAAATGGGATCGGCATGTTAGGACACTCCAAGGAACGACATTTACACTAGCTCTGGGTCGGCATGTTTAATTCTTTGGATCGGCACTCATACGAGCTTGGGTCGGCATTGGCTTTGGAGAAGGGGATCGGCACTATTCTGCTTCGAGTCAGGGTCTAGTTTACTTCGGGTTAATACGATGGCTGCTTCGGGTAATGACACGGGTTTCTTGGGGTCGGCATTTTACGTACTCCAGGAAAGCAGTGGTGAACAATATAGACTCGACTATGATTTTGGCGGGCCCATATCACTCAAGAAGCCCAGTAACCAGAATTTTGCCCATAAATACAGCAGGCGGGTCTTCAAAAAGGAGGATTCTCATTCTGTTTCCCTTTATATTCTTAAAAAAAGCTACTATTCCATTATTGTTTCAAAAACCACTGGATTTTAACTATAATCAATTATCTAACAATAAAAATGAAATTTATGGAGTGGACGTATGCAGAGTCAGCCGAACCACTATAAATCTCGTCTTTTTACTGCTTTCTTTTTAAATTTTTTTTGTTCCTGATATTTATATCCTCTACATATATTCTATCTGTGATATGAGACTGTGAATTGGTGCTTTCGTCTGCGATCGGGTGTTTGTAACCAATTTTTTCGTAAACGTTTTGGTGCTTTCACTGAGAAGGCTAGCACTCAAGAATTTGGAAGTTAGGATCTTGGATTTAAAAGATTAGGAACTTGGCTCTAGGAAGAAATGGCAAAGCAATCAACAAGGAGACGGAGAATGGAAAGGAGTCAGCATGATGGAAGTCATGAGGCTTCCTTAGGAACTAATCAGGCCTCAATCTATATTACTGGAGACGAGGTGAAAGCGATGCTTAAAAGATAGGAGAATATGATGCAGAACCTATTCCGACAGATTGGAAAAGCTGGAGCGCAAAACCAAGGGAATGGAGGAGGAAATCCAAGATCAGATTCAGGAAAAAGAAGCAAGTAGGATGAATATTGGATGGAACTATGGATTTTGGCTGGAACAGAACTTGGATGCACGTTTGGAAGAGGATGATCTGGGATTCCCTCATGGACTCGGGGGCAGGATGGAAATGATAATCGAAGACCACTTATGGAAGCTCGTCCAGAGGGCAGGTTTGAGGATTCCCTCGTGGACTCGGGGGTAGGATGGGAATGATGATCGGAAACAACCTATGGTGGAAATTGGAACCCAGGACTTGGAGTGGAAATTAGCAGGCTTGAATATGGAATAAGTAATAAACCTCGCAATAATGCGGCTAAGTCACTTACACATGTATGGGATCGAGGACAGTCCCTAGGCATGCTCTGAGATGACGATGAACCGTGGTGCTCGGGTTTATGAAATCTTGTTTTTTCTGTTTACTATAAACTTTGGCTTTTCAGGTCACGATTACGGTCTCGACCGGAGAGACGGAGCAATAACCACGAGTTACGAGTCCCTTCGTTGGGGAGCGAAGGAATGGACTCGAACACGGAATAAAAAGTCCTCGATTGGAAATTCGTGGTCGAAGAATATAAAGTCCTCGACCGGAGAGTCGAGGCCGGAGAATATAAAGTCCTCGACCGGAGAGTCGAGGCCGGAGAATATAAAGTCCTCGACCGGAGAGTAGAGGCCGGAGAATATAAAGTCTTCAACCGGAGAGTCGAGGCCGGAGATGATAAAAGTCCTCGACCGGAGAGTCGAGGCCAGAGAATATAAGTCCTCTACTGGAGAGTTGAGGCTGGAGAAAGATACCCTACAGATTAAGTCCTTGACCGGAGAGTCAAGGCCGGAGAAGAAAGACCATGGATAAGCCCTCGACTGGAAAGACGAGGATGGAGTAGGATATGGACCCGGCGAAGTCCCAGCATTGGATACAGGACCCGGAGAGGTCCCGGCTTTGGATATGGATCTGGCTCGGTCACGACTTTGGATACAGGACCCTGAGAGGTCCCGGCTTTGGGTATGGACCCGGCGAGGTCCCAGCTTTGGATACAGGACCCGAAGAGGTCCCGGCTTTGGGTATGGACCCGGCGAGGTCCTGGCTTTGGATACAGGACCTGGAGAGGTCTCGGCTTTGGGTATGCACCCAGCAAGGTCCCGGCTTTGGATACAGGACCCGGAGAGGTCCCGACTTTGGGTATGGACCCAACGAGGTCCTGGCTTTGGATACAGGACCCGGAGAGGTCCCGGCTTTGGGTATGGACCCGGCGAGGTCCTGGGTACGGATTACAGGACCCAGTGAGGTCCCGGACTTGGATATAACAATCTAGAGAGGTCGTGGATTCTGTTAATGTATTCGGAATGGATTCGGGATTGGATATTTACTCAGGACATTCTTGGATTTTGCTAATGATCCGGAGAGAGTCAAGGAGTTAGTTTGGCAATGGATTGGATTCAAGGTTGGATTTGGTGATCAATGGATTATGGACTTCGAATTTTGGACTTATGGCAATACAAAACACGCCTTCCGATAGCAAGGCATGTTTTGGGGGGCAAAGTGTTCACCCGCCATTTGGCAAGGCAGCGTACAGGCAGATTTAACCCAATGGACTGCACGGTTATCGAGGCTAGAATACTATGGGTTTTATTCAGATAAATGGATGGACCAACTTCAGATAGTAAACATGATTACGAAGCCGAGATTCGGCATGGTCGATGGACAAAAGGCATGGGATACTTGGATTATGGGTTTCGACAAAAGTCGAGTTGTTTGGGGTTGCTTGGAGTTTGCTTCGAGTCACACTTGGATTTACTTCGGGTTTTCATGATGGTTACTTCGAGTCAGATAAGGCCTTGCTTCGGGTCAGAAATAATTGTTTGGGATAGGCATGTTTTCATGGGGTCGGTGGTGACTTCGGGTCGGCAACGTCCTACCTTCGGGTCGGCATTGATAATATCAGGTCAGCATAAAAATTTGGAGATAGGGTCGGCATATTTGAAGTACTTCAGGTCGGCAGCTAGCAGGCTTCGGGTCGGCATAAAGCTTTGGGGTCGGCATCGCAAGGGGTCGACATGTTTGGACGACTTCGGGTCGGCACTGCCACAAACTCGGGTCGACATAAGGGAAATGGGATTGGCATGTTAGGACACTCCAAGGGATCGACATTTACACTAGCTCCAGGTCGGCACGCTTAATTCTTCGAGTCGGCACTCATACGAGCTCGGGTCGGCATTGGCTTTGGTAAAGGGGATCGGCACTATTCTGCTTCGAGGGTCAGGGTCTAGTTTACTTCGGGTCAATACGATGGCTGCTACGGGTCATAACACAAGTTTCTTGGGGTCGGCATGTTACATGCTCCAGGAAAGCAGTAGTGAACAATATAGACTCAACTATGATTTTGGCGGGCCCATATCACTCAGGAAGTCTAGTAAGCAGAATTTTGCCTATAAATACAGCAGGCGGGGCTTCAGAAAGGGGGATTCTTATTCTGTTTCCCTTCATATTCTTCAAAAAGGCTACACTGCCATTATTGTTCCAAAAAACTCCGGATTGTAACTGTAATCAATTCTGTAGCAATAAAAAGGATATTTCTGGAGTGGACGTATGCCAGAGTCAGCTGAACCACTATAAATCTCGTCTTTTTACTGCTTTCTTTTTAATTTTTGTTGTTCTTCATATTTATATCCTCTATATATATTATATTTGTGATTTGTGACTGTGAATTGGTGCTTTCGTCTACGATCGGGTGTTTGTTACCAATTTTGGCCCAAACAATATGTATGTGCACAAGAGAACAAGCAACGTTGCAACGACTTTAAACAACTTCCGTACGTTAAACCGTTGAAAATCGAAAAGCCGATTTTCGATCACATTTTCACCTATAATTAAATTAATATAAATATAAACAAAATTTAAAAACTAATTTCTCATCATTATAAATGAATTAAAATGGTCAAATTTGGATTATAAAGCCATATAAATCAATATTAAATAATTGTTTACAAAAGGTGCTATTATATCGATAAAGCGATATCAATTTCCCTTATGATTTGAAATCAAATATATATATATATATATATATATATATATCTTTATAAAACTATTATAAATGATTTATTATCACTATATACTAATTAAAATAAATTTTATCAATTTAAAACAATTATTTGAATAATTAAATAATTATTAAATCATTAAAATCTCAATTTAAATTCATTAGTTAATTATTAAATATAATGAAATTATTGTTGATGTCATAAATTCATTTTATTTCCAAAAATATAATAAATAATTTTATTTCATATTTTTGTTTAAATTGAAAAATAGGTGTATGTATTCGGATGCGCGACTTCTAGCGATTATAGAGTGGTTTATCGATAAATGATTTTCAGCCATTTTACTGATATTCTTCCAAAGTATATATTTTCATGAATACTTATTCGAAATAAGATTACCATTATTGTTTATTCTTCAAAACATTATAGTTTATGTTAAAAAAGCTTATATTTTAATATTTAAAAATAAATATAATTTATTAAAGTGATAAATTTACGGTCCATTACATTAATGTCCAAAAATGTATTCATGTTTATGTAACACCCCGTAATTGTACCGATTGAGAATTTAAATATTTAATCATTAAGTAATGGAACACCCCTTATACTCAACTTTCATAGACAAGTTAATTGGGACTTGAAACATCCATAGTTGAGTTTGCTTTTTCAACGTGAGTAAATTGGGTATAAACTTGGTTATGTTTCGAGTTGATTTGTTTTTAGAGTGAATAGTGATTTCTAGAAAAGAATGAAAATTGAACCGGGCTAAGCCCACTAGCTTACCCTAACTTAGCTTATATGTAGCTAAGCTCTTCAGTCTGATGTTTCATTTCTTTTTCCATCTCCTAGTTACTTTCCTAATCTCACCTTAAGTCTAAACCCTAGATCTCTTAATTCAAGCTCAAGTAAATTCCAATATATCCCGATATAAAATCCCCATATTTCCTCTCATCCAATTCCTTACACAACCCATTAAGGAATAAGCTTGATTTGAAGTTTGGAGAATCATCCAAGATTTCAAGAGAGCTAGGATCGGGGTTCTTGTGATTAAAGCTAGTATTGGTAAAAGAGAAGGTGAGTGGGATGATTCTCCATCTTTATTTATGTGGTAATCTTCATATTTTCGTTTATTGATTAATATGGAATTATATGTAGTGATTTGGAGATTGCACGGATTGATTTAGAATTGTATTCATGTTACAAACATAATTATATTAACTCATTATTTGTTTAAGACCTTAATTACTAATTTCCAAATAGTTAGCAAGCAAAGAAATGTGTTTGGGTAATTGAATGATTATATGTGATGTTGTGATAGATTAGAGACTAATTACATGATATAATCAAGTGCATGTCATTAGTTAGCGATAATGAAACTAATTTAAATGGTTTTAGAAAAGTTAGTAAGCTAATTAAATGAGTTATGAACCCTACACTTATTATTAAAGTGATTGAGGGTTAATGAAGCTTAATAAACACTTGTGAATATTATTTAAAAATAAATAAATGATCTGTATTGATGAATATTTTACTTATAAATATTACTTAAGTAAAGAAATGATTTTTATAAGCAAATAAGCTATTTTATAGGAATGGTATTTTATAAAATAGTATGAATGAAGCTTAATTGTTATTTATAAAATGGTTATATGATTTTATAATATGGAAATGAGATTTTATAAAATAGTAAAATGATTTAATTTTATTGAAGAAATTAAGTATTTAGAGGCTTAAAATGATTTATAAGCTAATAGTATATTTTATAAAATAGTTGTAAGATTTTATAAAATAATATGGAATCATATTAGACTTTTATTGAAAAGATTTAGTAAATGAAACTAATACTAGATTAAGCAACAAATGAATTACTTATTTATATATACATGTATGTATATGAGTAAGGGCAAGTATATGTATACGTATATTTAAAGATCTATAACAATTGAAACAATTTTTATATTGTAGTTAGAATTGTTGTGTATGTTGTTTGGATGAATATGTGTATGTAAGTATATATGGATGTGTGTAAATACATTTGTACATAAGCGCGTTGTGGGCATTTCATGTAGCTATAGCGACTATCATATTAGCTATGTTGCATGAGAATATACCGGGCTGAGTAATCGCTTCGGTGAAGTTCGAAATGTGAATTGTGTTGTGTGGTGTGCTTGTCTACACATGCAAATGTGCATGAATGAGTGTGCTAGCACGTGTAGGCACCATGCGAGGCAAATTAGCTAGTTAAGTTCGTTTTGGCATTGTTAAAGGAGGCCGGGTCACTATAATTGCCCATTGAACTCTATGCATGCAAAGAGTGGACCGTGTCAAAATCGATTTTCGAACACTTAAGTAACCACTTCCAAAACATCACCCAATAGTCTCTGGAAGAAGATTGACATGGCGACTGCATGCTAGGGATGTTAGGCAACTCATTGGGCGAAGCGACGGAGAAGGCGAGGCTCGAGCTGATGACTCGGAGGCTATCTGACCTGAGCTTATTGCCCAAGAAAGGCAACCATTGGTCGACCAGTGGTGGACCACCAACCTACCGACGGTGCTTGGCTCTAGGCAGTAGCCCAGGCCAAGTTTCGTTTCATTGGAGATTTTTCCTCGATTTCAAGTGTGGGCTTGCATGAACCTTCGGCTTGGCTTTGGGAATGTTCCGGACTACTCAAGAAAGGGAATGCAAGGCGAAGCTCGAGATTCAAATGCAAGCGTAGTGATAGATGTGCGCTCAGTGACAATCGAATACAGTATCATTATAATGATTGGTTACACGGTCATGTTTGGTAAGTGTGTTCGATTGAGTGAAGTTATTCTATACCCTTTGGCTTTGGCTTTAAGGTGGATATGTTTGTTGAACGATATTAGCTTTATATCAGTGGCTGTAACGATTATAGGTCTTATAATGGAGGTCATCTGTGTAGATAGACGATGAAAAGATATCAGTCTTTGTTCATGATAAGTGTATTTGATTACATGATGATATATTTAATATGTGCATATATATAGACGCACACCCTGCATCAGTGTTGTTTTGTGGTCCCAATAGCGTATTACACGAGACACGACTGTTGTTCTCTTTTTGATAAGAGACGTCATACGACTTTGTCAAGAAATCCATGATATCCTAGGGGGTTGACGACAATCATCTACTATGGGATCAAATATCACAAAAGCTAATTAGAGGAGTACAGTTTGATCTGCAAAGGTCCCATGTATTTAGAGAAGATCATATATCACCAAAGCTCATTATATGGGTACAATGAGATCTACACGAGATCCATCATTCAGAATGTGACTTGGGGTCTATGGTGCATTTAGTACTGACTCTACCTATTATGGGAATAGGCTTCAAGTATTTAGGGTAGATCATATATCACCATAGCTCATTATAGGGGTACAGTGAGATCTACACAAGACCCATCATTTAGGATGTAGTTTGGGATTTATGGTATGATCATGTACTGACTCTATTTACCTTGAAGCCTTGAAGGAAATCATTGGATTGCGATAGATATCTATTATAGACTTTATTCATTAGTAATGGCGAGTATCGATTTACATTCTTTTATTGGCTTTCATTGTTATGTTGTGTGTATTATTAGTTGGTTGATATTATTGTTGTTGCATTTTTTATCATTGTGTACTTTGTGATAGACTTATATTATGATTACTCTACTTTTGGATGTTGGGTACCCTTTATCATAGTAAGGTTGTTACGTTTCATTCACATCATATTAGTTGTGTTGACTCATTAATTATAGGAGAAGAATGGGTTTTGGTATGATTTCCTATCTTTTGGATAGGTTTACTTTACTTGTTTATAGACAGTCCGGATTATCCCTGAGCCACGTTTTTAGAGAGGGCCGGTTGTAAGTTAGTTGTCACCTTTTTATTTGTATATAGTTTTTGTATACGGTATTTTAAGATAGTTCTCCACACACTAGGCTTTTATGTCTGACTGGCATTTTGATTATCTGTTTATGTCATGACAACTCTCGAGTTCTTGATTGAGTAGTTTGGGAGTCAGGTGTTTTTGGGGATACACTATCTGGATCCACAACTAGAGCATTTTGGGGGTGCGGCATCGATATTTTGGATATGCATACTTGATATTTTAGTAGTACATGACAGATATGTTAACTGTATATGAGACCTATTATATAAGATATTTATTTAGAACTTTGTATTATTGGGAGTTGATGTATTCTAACTTTCTATATTGATATTTATGTATATGTTGCTTCCGGTAGTGTGGCCTTTTATATATTGTCATCATTTTCTGTTCATGTACATTTAGTATATTCTATGTTATCATTCCATTATGAGATCTTATCGTTGTCTTGATTTAGCATTTTAGTTTAGTTTTACCTTGACAATCTGTTTTTTGTGGTATTTGAAAGTCAAGACAATGTTGCATGGCACTGATTTTTGGGTATTACGAAGGACGGGTTGCTGCATTTGGTACCAGAGCTTAGGCTCAACACTCGGACCAAGTAGGCCGGTTTGAGTTAATCAATATGGTGGAAGGAGATACAATGAGAGAGCGTACTTGTATTTTTCTTATATATTATAACATATACACCACTTATCTTCTGGACTTTGATTTGTTTTTATCACTAATTGATAAGTTGTCTTCGTTAGACTATCAGTATGGACAGACGGAGTACACGAGCGACTACGGATGGGCAGTCTGAGATGCTAGATTAGTTTAGAGGCTATTTAGTTGTTGCAAGGAAAGTTCTGTTGTTCGTGAATATTTCCAGCTGATGTGGTTAGCGTCAGAAGTGGTGTGGCCCTAAGGGCATTGGTATTTCTAGCTCCACCAGCTTTAGACTCTTCGAAGATATGCCAGGATTTCCTTAGCCTTGAAGGGAAGTCAAATTTGAGTCTTGAGGCTGTGGCTGAGACTCGGACTTAGACACATGCATAAGAGGGTTTCCATCGATTGAGGTCTAGGGAATGTTTTTACAAGGAAGATTACTTCTTGGCATTACGAGAGGAGATACTTTGGCTGGGTAGGACATATTGTTTGTGTGGCTGATGAGAAGGCCCACGACTTGGACTGAATTCAACCATTGCTTTGATTCTCAATTCATTCCTGAGATCGAGAAAGTCGTGTAGCTTAGGGATTCCATCCATCTTGTGCAGTTAGCTTTTCAGTGAAGGAGTATGTTGACCAACGCAATCTTTTGTCTTTAGGGATTGAGATGGTCGATACTTCGTTGGTGCATTCAAAGGAGTTTACCTTAGGTCTAAGAGCATCGGTTGGGTATTCATTACTTAGTTTTATCCCTATAAGGAACTAATTTAGGAAGTCTCGTTGGGATGGTTCTCCTGCGTGAGAGCACCTGTAAGGTAACGTTGAAGGTGGTGAAAGTGGAAAGCAAACTAATGCTCCAACCGAGGTGCAAAGACCGTGATACAAGGAAAGATTAAGATTATGCGAAGAAGAACCCGACCTAGTATTTCACTCCAGTGGCATATGCGGGCATTTCTCTAAGAAATGCCATCCAGCTAAAATGAATCATGAGTGCTTCAATTACGATTGGCTTGATCACTTGAAGAAGGACTATCCTACATTTTTAAAGGGTAAGTGAGTAATGAAGACTTATGTAGGCATTACCGGGTCCAAGAAGTTCCATGGCTCAAGAGAAACGGAAGGAGCTTGTGTAGTGAGGTGTGCTATACTTTTGGGGAAACTTGCTTCTATTTCTTCTGATACATGAGCTGTTTATTTATCTACTGCTGGTTAGTCGGTAGATAGGCTAAACTTGCATCTTTCATATATTGGTAAATTTTTCGATAAGGATAAACCTTGAACGAGTGACCTTATTTGCAAAACTAATGTGAAGCAACCATATTGTTACCATTTAAACTCAATCACGAGCATTTGAGTTGAGTGGGTTTGATCTATGAAGTGTGACTTGGATTTGTATCAAGGTTAGGTTCAATGGATGCCTAATAATGAGAAAAGACCGAGCGGATGGCTTATAGGCGTTTTTCTAGAGTCATTCATGTTAAAAATTATTTCTCTTTGAGGTAGTATACCTTAGGCAATAAAAGTAATTCCATGTCCTGAAAGGATATTTTCTAAAGATCGGTCCATTTATAGACTAGTTTCCAATCCCCAGTTCAAGCATAAGGTTTCTAGGTGATTTGCACCAGTTAGACAAGGGTTCTTCACTTGATTCTTAAAGGCGAGCACCCAAGTCGAATTCTTTAAACGGCCGGGAGATTTTTGAAGCACGACTTTGGTCGTGCAAGGGAATTTTAGTGGTTGGATCAAGGAACTGGATCAGAGTTCACACAAGAAGAGTCAGGTGGCCGACCCTAATTTGATAAAGGGATCTTGCAAGCAAACGAAAGGTTGGAATGTGCATTGTATCAATTTGGATGATTTTTGGTCATTGTAAATTTTAGTATAGTATAGTTAAGGTCATTTGGGATAGTTCGGGGAAAGATTTTTCAACTCCTTTTGCAGTGATTCGGATAATCTTCTAAGTAGCAAGATGACACTTGCCTAAGCGAGCATCATAATACACTTAGTATATTATCCTTATTGAAATTGTGCAGTTAGGGTGAGTTTGAACCCGAGCAAACCCAGACATTTATAGATCGTCATTTAATAATGATTTAATCAATAAAGTTTCTCCTTTGGAGAATGAGTTCTGTTCAGAAGGAAACGAAGTGGACTTAGACTGGTGGATTTATTCAAGAGTTTCGAGACTTGATAATCCTACTATAACTTTTCCTTTTCATAGCGGAAGGTGTAATAATCTTTCATGTAAAATATTCATAAAAAGGGTTACAACACTTAGGTGTTCATTCCTTTAGGATGTCGAATATGCTCATTGGGTGTTTATAGTTTGGCATGTGCGTTTAACTATTGATTGGTTGTCGTGCGTGTCGGTATAGACTATTTTTATATGTTAGCTATTTTTACTTATATTGTTTGTTGATTGATTGATTGGTGATGCTTTTCATTGCTTTGAATGCTTTTTATTGCTTGTTGGTTGGTTGATTGTATGTTAGTTGTATTCCTATTATTTATTGTTTATTGTTAATGGTTGTTGTTGATTGCTATCGCTAGTCATTGCTCATGTTTGCTTCCTACTGTCTAGTTTTTTTTGCCTTTTGAGACTTTGAGTCATTGGTTTATTTAGATACCGACTCATTTGTGCTTACTCTCTAATTTATAATCATGTATGATTATGGTAGTATCAGTTACTACGCTTGATTGTACATGCTTTAATATCGTGTTATTGCAATAGAGATGTTTATTGCATAATTTGTGATGACACAATTATTATAGATACTTGCTGTATTATATATGCTCCTGGCATAGCTTGTTGTAACATATATATTTGAAATGCATTTTGAATAGTTTGATATAGCATATTTATCTGAGATGACTGATATATATGATTATCATGCTTAAACTCATGATATAATATTGTAATTGTGTTTAATCCTCTCTATATAGTACAACTAGGTACTTGAGAGCTGAAGTATAGCTATTTAAATGCTTATATGCTTTGATTAGGATTTAAGTACTAAGAAGCTTTCTTAAAAAAAGGTATGCGTTTTTGGAAAATATAGGATAATTTTGGTTATTGCAGATTTCCTTGTTGTGTGATGCATTTTGATTTGGGGGTTTTCGTAATGCTGATAGCATAAGGGAAAGTACGAAATTTTTCGAAATTGACATTTGGAATTTTGGCCAGTCCAGTTACTTCCTCGTACTCATAGAAATTTCATGGATGAAATTTTCTTGAGGAGGGAAAAATGATACATCCCGCAATTGTACCGATCCAGTATTTAAATAGTTAATTTGAATATTTAATCATTAAGTAACAGAACACCCCTTATACTCAACTTCCATTTCGAAACACCCATAGTTGAGTTTGGTTTTTCGACGTGAGTAAAATGAGTATAAACTTAGCTATGTTTGGAGTTGATTTGTTTTTGGAGTGAATAGTGATTTCTAGAAAGGAATGAAAATTGAATTGGGCTAAGCTCACTAGCTTACCCTAATTTAGCTTATATGTAGCTAAGCTCTTCATTCCATTTCATTCCAATATTTCATTACTTTTTCCATCTCCTAATTACTTTCCTAATCTCACCTTAAGCCGAAACCCTAAATCTCTTAATCCAAGCCCAAATAAATTCCAATAAATCCCAATAAAATCACCATATTTCCTCTCGTCTAATTCCTTACGTAACACATAAAGGAATAAGCATGATTCAAAGTTGGGAGCTTCATCTAAGATAACAAGAGAGCTAAGATTGGGGTTCTTATGATTAGAGTTTGTTTTGGTAAAAAAAGGTGAGTGGGATGATTCTCCATCTATATTTATGTGTTAATCTTCATATTTTCATTTATTGATTAATATGAAATTATATGAAATGATTTGGAGGTTGCATGGATTGATATAGACTTGTATTCATGATATAAACCTGATTATATTAACTCGTTATTTGTTTAAGACCTTAATTACTAATTTTTAAATAGTTAGTAAGCTAAGAAATGGGTTTTGGATTAATTGAATGATTATATATGATGTTGTGATAGATTAGTGACTAATTACATGATATAATCAAGTGCATGTCATTAGTTAGCAATAATGAAATTAATTTAAATGGTTTTAGAAAAGGTAGTAAGCTAATTAAGTGAGTTATGAACCCTACACTTATTATTAAAGTGATTAAAGGGTTGATGAAGCTTAATTGACACTTGTGAATATTATTTAATAAATAAAGAAATGATATTTATTGATGAATATTTCACTTATATATATTAATTATGTAAAGAAATGATACTTATAAGTAAATAAGGTATTTTATAGAATGGTATTTTATAAAATAGTATGATTGAAGCTTAATTGGTATTTATAAAAAGGTTATACGATTTTATAAATTAAGTATAGATTTTATATAATGGAAATGAGATTTTATAAAATCGTAAAATGATATATATATATATACATATACATATATACACACACACTTAATTTTAATGAGCCAATTATGTATTCAAAGGCTTAAAAATGATTTATAAGCTCATAATGTATTTTATAAAATGGTTGCAAGATTTTATAAAATAATATGGATCATATTAGACTTTTATTGAAAAGATTTAATAAATGAAAGTAAGACTTGATTAAGTAACAAATGAATTACTTATTTAAATATATATGTTTGTATATGAGTATGGGCAAGTGTGCGTGTGTGTACGTGTATTTGAAGATATATAACAATCAAAACAATTTGTGTATTGCAATTAAATTTGTTGCGTATGTTGTTTGGATGAATTTATGTATTTGTGTGTGTATAAATATAATGGATGTGTGTAAATAAATTTGTATATAAGCGCGTTGCGGGCAGTTCACATAGCCATTGCGACTACCATGTGCGCTAAGTTACATAAGAATATACCGGACCGAGTAATCGCTCCAGTGAAGTCTGAAATGTGAATTCTGTTGTGTGGCGTGCTTTTCTAACATGCAAGTTTGCACAAAAAAGTGTGCTAGCACATGTATGCATCAAACAAGGCAAGTTAGCTAGTTGAGTGCATTTTGGCATTGTTAGAAGGAGTCGGGTCACTATAATTACCCATTGAACTCTATGCTTGCAAAGAGTGGACTTCGTGTCGAAATTGATTTTCAAACACTTAAGTAACCACTTCCCAAACGTCACCCAATAGGCTTAGATAGAAGGTCGACATGGCGACTGCATGCTAGGGATGTTAGGAAACTCATCGGGTGAAGCGATAGAGAAGGCGAGGCTCGAACTAGTGACCCGAAAACAACTTGACCTAGGCTTATTGCCTAGAAAAAGAAACTACCGATCAACCATTGGTGCTTGGCTTTGGGCAATAAGCCTAGGCCATGTGCCGTTTCATTGGAGATTCCTCGGTTTTGGGTGCGGGCTTGCGCGAACCTTCGGCTTAGGTTTAGGAAGGTTTTGGACTACTCAGGAAAGGGGAACGCATTGTCAAGCTCGAGATTCGGATGCAATGCGTAGTGATACATGTGCATTCAATGATGATCGAATATGATATCACTATAATCATTGGTTACATGATCACGTTTGGAGAGCGTGTATGATTAAGCAATTTAGTCCATGCCCATTGGATTTGGCTTTGGGTTAGATATGAAGGTTGAATGGTGTTGGCCTTATATTAGTAGCGGTACCGATTACGGGTCTTATAATGGACGCCATCTATGTAGACAGACGATGACAAGGTATTGGTCTTCGTTTGTGAGAATCGTATTCGATTATGCAATGATATATTTGATGTGTGCATACGCACATAGATATATATATATATATATATATATATATATATATCTGTGTGTGTGTACATATACATATACGTCATCCGTGTTTCTTTATGGTCCAAATAGCGTATTACATGAGACATGATTGTCGTTCCCTTTTTGATAAGAGACTTTATATGAGTACGTCAAGAAATCCATGATGTCCCAAGGGGATAACGACAATCATCTACTACATGATCAAATATCATCAAAGCTCATTATAGTAGTACGGTATGATCCGCAAATGTCCCAAGCATTTAGAGCATATCATATATCACCAAAACTCACTATAGGGGTATAGTGAGATCTACACGAGACCCATCATTCATGATGTGGCTTGGGGTCTATGGTACATTCAGGTGCTAACACTACCTATTATGGGAATAGGTTTCAAGTATTAGAGTAGATCATATATCACCAAAGCTCATTATAGGGGTACAGTGAGATCTACACGAGACCCATCATTCAGAATGTGGCTTGGGGTCTATGGTATGATCAGGTACTGACTCTATTTACCTTAAACTCTTGTAGAGAATCATTGGATCGCGTTAGATATATGTTGCAGACTTCACACATTAGTAATGGCGGGTATCAATTTTTATTCTTTTGTTGTCTTTCATTGCTATGTTGTGTGTATTGTTAGTTGGCTGATGTTATTGTTTTTGTATTTGTTATCATTGTGTACTTCGTGACAGACTTATATTAGGATTATCCTACTTTTAAATGTTGGGTCTTCTTTATCATAGTATGGATGTTATGTTTTAGTCACATAATATTAGTTGTGCTGACCATTGATTATAGGAGAAGAGTAGGTTATGGTATAATTTCCTATCTTTTGGATATGTTTACTACACTTGTTTATGGACAGTCCGGATTACCCCTGAGCCACTTTTGTAGAGTGGGCCGGCCGTGAGTTAGTTGTCTCCTATTTATTTGTATATAGTTTTTGTATATACAGTACTTTAAGATAGTTCCCTCACACCAGGCTTTAAGTTTGACATGCGTTTCGTCGTTGTCTGTTTATGTCATGACATCTCTCGGGTACTTGATTGAGTAGTTTGAGAGTCGAATGCTTTTGGGAATACGCTATCAGGATGTGCAGTTGGAGCATTTTGGAGGTGTGGCATCGATATTTTGGATATTTATACTTGATATTTTAGTAGTACATAACAAACCTGTTATTTGTATATGAGACCTATTGTATTATAATTTATTCAGAACTCAGTATTGTTGGGAGTTGATGTATTCTGACTCATGGTATTGATATTTATGTATCAGTTGCTTTTACTAGTGCGGTCTCTTATATATTGTCATCCTGTTCTGTTTATGTATATTCGGTGTATTATATGTTATCATTCCGTTATGAAATCTTATCTATGTCGTAGTTTGGCATTTTGTTTTAACTTTACCCTAACAATCTGTCTTTTGTGGTATTTGAAAGTCGAGCGATGTTGTATGGCCCTAATTTTTGGGTATTACAAAGGGTGGGTTATTACAGTTTACCTATCCTCTATGTGTACGTGAGTTAGTCTACGTTTATCTAACTCATCCTCTTGTTTACATTTATGGGATTAGTCTATGTTTAACTATATCCTAGGGTTATTTTCTGTTTAACTAACTCTTATGTGTATTGATGGGTTAGTATATGTTTAACTAACTCTTTCCTTCTCTTGTGTGTATATGGGTTAGTCTAGATTTAACCAAATCTATCGTACATTTAATGTTGTTAAGTATATGATAGTGATCCCCATGTTATGTTTGCTTTGACGGACTAACTCTATAGATGCAAGTGAGATAGGTTGAGGTAAAGTATGTGTTAGTTCTCATATGATATTTATGAAATCGTGTTATCAGTATATACTTGGTAATTTTTACTCAGCAGACATATGTCTGACCCCCTCCTCATACGCTATAAGTTAACATAGTAGCTTTGGTGTGTATGGTGTTTGAAGATGGTGACTATGAAGGCAATTATCCATTTGTTTGTACATAAAATGTGTATATGTATGAAGACAATGCATGACTTATGATGTATATATGTGGAATTTGTTTATTTTATCTATATTGTATGTTGATCCATTATGTTGTGACTTCTGATAGATATTGTTAGTTAGCTTAGCTTTTTGTATACTATTGTGTTTAAAACAATCCAACTTTTCATTTTACGGTAATTATATGGCCGCAAAAAGTCGGGTTGTTGTAAGCTCGTTGCTACTTTGCTTAGGAAACCTAGACATGCGACACCCTTTATAATCCCATGCTGAATGTTATCAGCTATTAGGCAGAAATGTCCATAACACTAGTCCTCCAAGGTACACTTCGTTATATATGGAGTGTGCTTCATTTGTCATTCCTCTAAGAGTTACTCCTTACCTTGTATGCTATCCCCTACAGTTTCCTTCACTTCATTACTCCTGATTTGAAATCGTCATACATCGATTTCTTGGTTCTGCACCTGTCTTAGTCTGGTATATTTATGCTCGATGATTCCCTACCAAACAGAACTTGTGATCGGTCCTTGTATGTCTGATGCTGAATAATACATACTGCCTATATAAACGCCAGCTCCCATCCTTACACACTTTACCTTATTTTACGCCAGCCCCTTCTTGTCGAGCCTGTTTGTCTCCCAAAAATGCCAATGCCCAAATTTGTTCCATAAATCATGTCAAACTTCAATTTTTCTTCCTTTTATCTGTAATTTATCAAGGTATGATTCAATTCCTTTTAATTTCAATGTCTAATGCACTAATTTAGCCACTTACCCCTCTTTTTCTCCACTGCCTTTATTCGGCATAATCTGGATAAGGGGTTTCTGGCACTGTAGTTACTTAATATCCACACAACACTTAATCTAGGAATCTTTGGCCCTAGGTATGATAGTTTTAGTAAAAATCAAAATGTCTTTAGGATGTTAATTTTTGTTCGATTAGGGCCCATAACTACCAAACAGACGCAGGTCGAATAGAAATGGTTGAAATGGATATAAGGCCATCCTAAGTTGTGTAGTTGTTATCTACTCTATCATTTTGAACCTTTTTTGGGGCTAGAATATCATTTAGCATAAGGATGGGATTGGTTCGATGGTTGGTTTATCGTCTAACCTTATGAAGTATAACACTTTGGAAAATTTTAAGGTCGTAGGTCATTCGCTGTCTGACCACCGAGCCAAACACTTAAGCTTTCTAGATCTATCTTTCTTTTATTTCTTGTTTCATGTACTTTTAACACTCTATTGCATTTATCATGATGTACACACATATATTCAATGGTAGTATGTGAGACAGGTTGATATAATGGATAGCATGTTAGATCGTCGCCATACTCATTTATCGAGTGTTGTTGGAGCTCGGGCTCCTTCTTCTTCTGCTCCTACCAAGCCTACACTATTAGGACAAAGGGATAGTCTTCCCAACTCTTCTCGTTACTTAGTTCATGGATATGGTCCTTCACAGCTGCTGGTGGATCCCAATGAGTCAATAGCATCTACTTTGACTTCGAGGCAGTTAGATACTATAGCTGCTGCTTATGGATTGTTGCAGGAGGTATGCTCCTTTCGATCCCTGATCAATGAGCTCAAACTCCTCTAAAAGGATGTATGGCCTACTCTAGGTATCACTGCATGGCGAGAGCCCCACCTTCCCTTCATCAATGGATTGCAAGATTTCTGATATATTTGAAGATTGCCCCATTCCAGCTATATCCGAATGGCTACGCTATTTTGACTAGTTTTATGTTATTTTTATATGGGAGTTCTAGGTTCCCCCTAAGCATAGGCAAATTAGATTCTTATATGCTACCAAGAGCAAAGCGGAGGGCTCCCCTTTTCTGTATCTTGGGACGGGTAGTAGGTTTAAGCCCGTGGAGGATTTATACTCAAATTATAACATGTCCAAGGAGAAATACTTCTTTATTTTCTCCTTGCTTTCTCAACGGCACTAGAGATGTAAGTTCCCCTAATCGCCTATTTATGTTTCCTACACCTAGGGCTCTTGGTGTAGATTGTTAATCCTTTGCTTGGGTGTTTTGTAGGCTTTGTGAAGGCCGCCACATGTAAGGATTTGGAAGATATGCTTAGGACTTTAAAGAAGAACTCGGTGGAGTTAAGAGAAGTTCCATATTTGGTAATGGATGACAATTAAGACAACTTGGACTGTTGGCTGAAAGGTGTTCCATTGGAAAATCCAAACCCCTTTAACATGAAGACCAGCAAAAATAGGGAAAGGAGAAACTTCTAAGTCTAGAAAGACAAATAAGGGACAAACTTCTCAATCTTTTGCTCCAGGTGTTAACTTCGCATCAACCCCACTCCAGATGTTAACTTCTGCTTCAAGTGTTAACTTCGTAGTACACACCATGTTACAGAGTTGGAGTTGGATTCTTTTCCAATTCAACCTTGCATGAGTAGTTGTCTGAAGTCTATAAGAGAGTAGGAAGATGACGATATTGATAATATGACTACTAAGGGGGAGTTCTCGCATTCTCATTGCAGTGACACCCCTACCTCTTACCAAAGTAAAGCTCACTCTACTAGGAAGATTGGCCTCAATCCCTTATCTAATCTTGATGTCAAGGAGGCCTTGCACAAAACTTTTGGGTCGGAGAATCAGGAGGA
Organism: Allium fistulosum; assembly: GCA_030737815.1. NCBI lineage: Eukaryota > Viridiplantae > Streptophyta > Magnoliopsida > Asparagales > Amaryllidaceae > Allium > Allium fistulosum. Next base: position 261,785,280 of record CM060903.1, read on the forward strand.
GTTTGTCACATAGGACATTACCATTTCTATGTATTTATAGGACCTTGAGTTAAGGATTGATTATGATGACTCTTCCTCATTAGCAGAGACCCAACGACAATTGGAAACACACGAAGAGTTCATTTAAACATCGTGCACTCTTCACTCGAACTCTCTTTTCATGTGTTGTACTGATGGATTTTCATAATTGCAGCATGGTTTTAACACTTTATTTTTATATTCTTTGTATGGAGCATGAGTTCGAGGAGAAGCAAGCTTCAGTCAAATTCAAGCAGCTGAAATGGGATGACCCTCCAGTAGAGGTGACAAATCCTTTTGGCCCTAGCAAGAAGCAACCAAAAACAGAGCTTAAGACGATGAAGAAATTATCTTATCGTCCCTCTAATGATAAGGCTGACTAAGATAGATGGAGTGACTAGTAGAAAAGGTCTTGCTCCTTTGGGAAATCAAGGTCCCGAACACCTCCCCCTCTATCTAAGTCACCAAAGGCTTTGCCCTTTACCATCTTAGAGTTTGATATATCAAAATAGTAGGAAAGGGAAAAAAACAAGAGGGTGTCCAACCTTACTGGCAAACTTCTACCTTGGGAATCATTTCTAAAGATAAAGAGAAGGAGAAGGAGAAGGAGAAGGTCGTCATCATAACTAACCCAATGACCCCAACTATGATGAATTCCAATAATTCTACCAGTCTAGGAACCCTTTGGGTCGATTCCTTGCTGACGCTCCCCCTACCTCCTTTAATGACATGCTTGATCTCCTTGCGGATGGATGTAGAGGCATAAAGGCACTGTCCGAGTTCCATGTTAAAGTGGCAAAGGCCGAAGAGGTGGCTAGGCAATAGAATGATGAGAATAATCTGAGGATCTTTAATCTTCAAAAAGAATTACATGACAAGGAAAATGTGCATCTGGAGGTTGTGGACTCATTAGAGTAGTCTCAGGCCGAGGAAGTCAAGAAACTCAAGAGCGCTCATCTTATAGAAATGAAAAGGTTAAAAAAGGACCATTCCATTGATGCTAAGGCATTAAGGGACAAGTATTTCAAAGCTAAGAAACTATTCGAGGATTACAAAAATGTCAAGGCTAAGTATATAATGAGGCTTGATGAAATTTATGCTACAGCTGATAGATCTAAGATCGAGCATCTAGAATTGTAGAAGATAGCCGAGGAATGAAAAAAATGAGAGAGCCTCCCTTAGAGCAAAACTCGAGACCATGACCAATGAAAAGGAGGCCAAGACGAAAGTTGTTGTTAAAATCCAGGTTGAGAACGATGATATGAATAGCCAATTAGACCAGGTTGAAGAGCTCCTAGACAAGATCTACTTCCAAATGTATATGGATGGAAATCAAAGATGGATGGATGATCGCAAGGAGGTCATGGCCTTTATTTATTGAAGGTTGGTTAAGGAAGCCAAGGAAGCTAATGAGCAAAGAAGGCTACCCTTTAGCCTCAACACTATTAAGGCCCACTTTTCAGTAAAGGAAAAAGAAGCCATACACCTAGGCTACATCAAGTTGGGGACTGGTGAGAAAGTCCGAAAAGAACAAGAGGATGTGGGAGCGAAGAAAGATAGCAATTCTACTTCAAGGGTTATTACTTAAGGTCAAACTTCGAAACCAGTCGATGGTCCGGTCCTGACCACGAATAAGATCGTTCCACCATTGGTGGCCAACATTTTTGTGTCGAACGTCAATGGTGAACTACCCAATCGATGGTCATGTCCTAACCATGGATAAGTCTGGTCTACCATTTTGGGCCAATGTTTTTAGGTCGATCATTAATGATGAACTACCCAGTCAGTGTTCATGTCTTGACCATGGGTAAGTGACCTATCATTGCCGACCAAAGTTTTTAGGTCGATCTTCAGTGGTGAAATACCCAGTCGGTGGTCATGTCCTAAATATAGTTGAGTTTGGACCACCATTACCGGCTATATTTTTGCTAAGGGTAAATTCAATCGTCATTGTGATGTGGCTTTCCCCCAAATATAAGAGAATTTAGCTCGAAGAGATTTTATAGCACTCAGTTGGTGTGAATGCAAACACGACTATTTTGGTCACTTAACCTTATCCTTATCATTTGCCAAGGGGATGGGTTAGTCGAAGTAAACGACTACGTCTTATTTCTTGACCTAAGTGTTCATAATAATCCGTGTGTAAAAAAGACACCTAATAAAATAAGATTTCAAGGAATGCACATTTTATTAATGATCACTTGATAATTGTCTTAAGTACAAAATAGCAATACTTGCATAAACAACAAGAAAGATAATAAGGATTAAGAAAAATAACAACGAAAGTTTTGTGCATTCCAAGCTTTTCTGAATACAGTCTCATCTGCTGTATTGAGGATATAAGCTACATTGTTTAGATCTTTATGAATGATGTACGGTCCTTCCAATATCAGGTAGGGTGCCCTAAATCTAGGAAATATCTACTTCAGTACTAAATCCATCCCCATGAGCAAGTAGTGTTTAGCCTTAGAGCTATACTGCTTGGCTGTCCTTTGCTTGTATGCCACAGCTTTTAAAGCAGCTACTTCACACTTCTCATCGATCAAATCTATTAGACATATTCAACAACGCCTCATTCTCATCCTATTCATAGTGAATCCTTTTGTGGGATGGTAATGCAGTTTAAATGAGTAGCATTGCCTTTAACCCATAGGTAAAGGGAAAAGGGGGATGTCCTATCATGGTCTTGAAAGAAGTTCGATAAGCCCATAATTTCGGAGGAATTTCATCCAATCATGCTCCTTTCACCTTTTCCAACCGCTTCTTATGCGAGTCTTACGAACCTTGTTGACGACTTCCACCTGTCCATTAGCCTGCGGGTATGCCATTTGTGGAAAATCCCTTCTTTAGTCCAAGCTATCGGTAGAAACCACTAAACTCCAAGTTGTCAAACTGCAACCTATTATCCTAGATGATTTGAAGTGGGACTCCATACTGGCATATCACATTCCTGACCAAAAAGGTTATGGCCTTGGTAGAAGATACCTTAGTAAGTGTTTATACTTCAACCCACTAAGTGAACTAGTCTACTGCCACTATGGCATACTTAGCTCCACCCTTGGCCATGGGAAGTTCTCCAATCAGATCGATCCCTCATATTGCAAAAGGCCAAGGGCTAACCATGTGTATCAACTTGGTTGGGGGCAACCCCGAGACTTTTGCAAACCAATGGTACTTATTGCACCACTTTGCATAATCCATTGCATCAAGGTTTAATGTCGGCCAAAAGTGTCCACATTGCAATATCTTCTTCGCTAAAGTTTGCCTCATAGTATGGTCTCTACAACTACCTTGATGTATATTATTCAACACCTCTCAGACTTTCCTTTCGGCAACATACCTAAGTAATGGGTCGACGAATCTTCATTACTAGAGCATACCATCCTGAATATCAAAGTGATGTGCCTTTTTGTAACATCCCCCCGTTCAAGACTCGAAAATAGATGGTGATTTTACTACAATCATCACCAAAATCATTTTCCAACGACAAATTGAGTTCAATATTATTTTTGCACAACCCATTTACAATATTTCACCCTTTTTCTATTCAGGAAAAAGAAGAAGTTAAAAAGAAGATCCCCTTCTTTGTCCCTGTGCCTTTCCTTTTATTGTGCGAAAAGTGCATTATTGATGGTTGTAATTGTCTTCTGCGTTTTCCTTCAATCTCCGCCCTTAGATTTTACCACTTGTCGCCTATTCATGAAGCTCATTCTTCATGCCTGGATTGATGATGTGTCTTCGATGGGAAATCCTGAGTCTAGCGGGATATTGGAATTTTGAAGCGGGATGCTCGAAAAAGTGGGCGGGGAGCTTTGGTCCGCATAGGTCAGCCTTTTCTCTCTTGAAATAGCATGCGGCTCTAAGAGGAATGATAAGAGACCTTCCTGTGACTTTTTCATGTTGTTGATGTGTAGAAACGGGGGCGGTGGTGAATGTCGTCTCGCATTCAGACCTCAGTACCCCATTGCTATCCTTACTCTTTTACTTAATTTGCCTCCATGTCAGGTCAAAATGGAGTATCTCTTCCTATTCTGTTCTGAAAACTACAAAGATGTGCTAGGGGCTTATTTTCTATTTGAATTGTTCTCTTGGCTGTTGCTAATGAGAGATTGAGAGAGGGAGAACTTCACATTTGTCATTTGCCTGTAGGGTTGAGTTTGCATTGAGGCATATCTTAGGTGGCCCTGTATACAGCCTCACTATAGTGCTCTGGCTCTGTATGGCGCTGTCTAGGTTGTCCCAGTGTGTGCTTGTACAGACCTGATCCTGTAGACGTTTGACAGCATGTGAGTATAGCTAACTCAAATCCTTACTTGCTAACCTTTATGCTTTGGCCTTATATTATGTTTGGCCTATGTTTCCAAAGATGCCCATGTTGCTACGTCTTTCTGCATACCGCATCTATTTCATGTAGACTTGTTCTGATGGAGAAGGCTTGGGTCTGGTTAAACGCTTAACCTTCAACCTGCTCTTTGCTAAGCTCTATTGCCATTAAGAATTTTTATATGTTTCTTTTTGGTTTTGACTTGTGGTAAGAATGGGTGTAACATATACAAACCAAACCTTCTCTAAATCACTTAAATTTTTTGAAATATGTGTAGAATAATAATGTAGAGGTGGGTTTTTAATTTTATAATTCTCTGTAATTATCTGGAATTTATATGAAGTTTATAAGTAGAGAAAATACCCAATTTCAGAAATTAATTATTTAAAATGTTAAAATAATTATTTTGGCTTAAAAATTTTATACGAGGCAAAATATGATGATCAGAGTTTCTGGTTAATTTTTGGGATTTTCGAATTTATATTAATTATTTGGCAAAGGGAAGAGCTAATTACAAAAGGGTATTAAATTAATTCATTGATTAAAATGAAATTAATAATTTATGAAAATAAAACTGCATAAGCCCCACAAACCAATGATAATTCAATATATAATAGGGTTAATGTAACACCCTGTGTTTTTAACGCTAAATAATTAAAAATAATTAATTAATAAATATTAAACAGTGAAAAATGGAATTTTTACAAATTTCAGAATTTGGGTACAAAACTTACATCATTGTATTCACGGTGATTTTCTGATCAATTTTCATACATAATGTTTTTCGATTGGAGTTCAAACGGAAAAGTTATTAGCATTTGAAATTTTAGCGTCGGAAATGATTATATATGTAAATATGGTAATGGAATCAATTAAGATTAATAAGATGCTAATAAGTGTTAATGTTAAATTAAAAATCTTAGAGGATTTACAAAAGGAGTAAGGATTGAATGAGATCAACTAATAGAGGAAACAATCATGCAAAATCTCTCAAACAAAAGAAACAAACAAACAAAATCAAATAACGTTTAAAAATGCTCGAAAATAACCTATGTAGGTCGACCATGACCTCCCTACTAGGTCGTTCATAGGTGGTCGATCATGGGCCTAGGACGGTCGACCTTAACGGTTTGTGAGCGGTAGTGAATTGTTTTTTTAAGCGTTCCGGATTTAATCTAGTTTCATCTGATGGTTAGCGCTGATTTGAACTTCGATAAATTAGGACATAGGGCTTCACTTCTTACTCATTATTTCCTAATGAGCATGAAAGCTTTGTCACTTTCTCTTCTCCTCCAAAAATTTCTAAATACATAGAAATAATCTAGATTGCACAGATACACCTTGGAGAAGAATAGAAAAGGATAGAGAATAAAGATAGGTTCATATCAAGTTGCTACATCAAAGGTAAAATTTTAGATCTGATTCTAATTAATAAAATTAAATCTAAATCTCTCTTCTTTAATCTAAATTCTAATAGGTTTATATAAATGTTATTTGTGAATCCGAATAAGGAGTCAAAATGGAGAATACAGATAAGAGAAATTAGATCTGAATTAGAACTAGAGATTTGGGAACACTAAAGCAAGATGAGTGGAAATATTATATATTTTTATATAATACTAGATTATATCATTGCAGAACTATTCTAACATAGCTGATAAGTTAATTAAATTGCAAGTTAATCCCATTATATGAAAATAATTAATTTAATATTGCCTATGAATTTTTTTGTTAAAACTGAATACTTCCTTGTTATGAATACTTCCTTGTTATGCAACTGATTAAATTGCGCAATGATTAGAATTGTTTTTTTCTACGTCAAATATTAATTTAATAAAGCGTAATGATTAATTTTATTTTTTGCAAAGGACATGAATTTTATGATATCTTAATAAACAACATATTGATTAGAATTTCTTATTTATTCGACGTTGATGAATAAAAAAATTAGATAATGAAGTTATCTAATTTTGGGATTTTGTAGATATTTCGGTTTAGTGGAATGTATATTGTTGCAAGTAGATTTTCATACATTATCAGGCCTAGACTAACAAAAGTGTGATGTTTGAAATGACAAGGAATAAATATATGCTTATAAAAGAAAGAGATGTACAAAATATGGATGATTGTCGTATTTTGTATTGTCTATTTCAACAAATAAAATGAGAATTCCTTGTAATTACAAACATCGCACAAACCACCTCTTTTGGATAAGATATGGAAATTTATTATGTTAACAATTAATTGATAAAGTTTAATTCCAATCTATTAAAATATAGTAAATCCCAAGAGTTGAATATTAAGATAAGAATGAAATAAAAATGTTGGAAGTAATGTAATAATAAAATGCGGAGTTATATGCAAGAATAAAAGGGAATAGAACATAAAATGGAATGGAAACCAAAGTGAAACTAATGAATGTAGTAGAAACGATATTGATAACTAAGAATGAGAAGCTGTAAATGAATTTGTTAAGGTGAAAAATAAACGCATAATAAAATGAAGACCCAAGATCAAACATAAAAGATGTAGAGGCAGTAAATAAAATGTAAGAAAAATGAATATACATCAATATGAAATACGTATCTATGTAGCATCGGATATGCATTAATGACGGGTGTGGACAATTATAATTTAATATATAAACTATAGAAACAAATGAAATTGAGTCACTAGCGTAGGTTGAAATGCGAAAGCATATTCAACCGTAGGACCCTTGGAGAGTATATGCTTGCATATAGATGAAGGGATACCCTCAAGTTTTGGTAGTGCTTGGAGATGAACGTCCGTATTTGCAAGTACTTGAGGACCTTTTGAGGATGGCGAAACTGTACAAGCACTAGTAGTCTACTTCAAATTTTTTAGAGGAGGGTATTGCCTTGATTACACTAGGCAATCTAAACGGATAGTGATTGTGGTCAAAAGCTATGAAACACGGTGCCTGGTACCAACCCAGGGGTAGGGTTGCATAGGTTGTGACTGACAGTGATCAATCCTTTGTGGTCAATGGGAAGGATAAAATTACACCTAGACTAGATGATTCACCTACCGAGATATTCAGTAAGGTTATGCAATGCCATAGTTGTTTGCAAGTTGTAGGGCAGGGTAAGATAACTCATAACGAGATTCCTTTTAAATATGGAAGGGATGGTTTGTGGAGCTATATCCACGTAATAGGAAGCAAACAAAGTAGAAAATCCCCAAATAGAACATGGCCTAATGGAGTATAGGTCGTCGGTGCGCACTATAGGATTTCCTCGTGTTATACGATAATCGTGATACAACAAGGAGATAGATCCTGATGAGGTGCAGAACGATAGATACTAGTGGGGATAGTATCTAGGTCCATTAGGGGAACATGGGATATATATATATAGTTATATAAATAGATATAAATCTACGAAAGGTAGACGGGAATGGTTCGTACGTAGAATGGAGTCTAAACGACTAATAATATTATCTAACATAACATGAAATAGTGAACAATCGACATAAACTAGTGTTATGTATAAGATGTATAATTTTACCAGTCACCAGAACGTTGTTCTGAACCCTCCCTCATTACAACCCACAGATTGGGTAGAAGAATAGGTAATGGTGTTTGGCATGTTCGGTGCTGACAAGGACACTTGATTTTGGAAGTGTCAAACCTTGGTCAGTACTTTTGTGATCTATTATATTTTAAATTTTCCGCTGCAAATTATTTCACTGGAGCTTTGATATGCATTCTTTGTTTCATTTCCAAGATACCAAACCAACGATCCGCACTTTGGTGGACTTGGGTTTTCGATTTAGTGAAAATTCAGGCCCACTTGAGTATGGGTTGTCACATTTGGTACCAGAGCTTAGGCTAGTAGGTCCTAAAACTTTTGGAAATGTTGATGAACGTATTTGTATTTTTCTTATAAATATAAGATACATTAAATCCTAACTACTCTAACTGTAGAATAGTTACATATGGAAAATCCATAAAACTGGATTGTACACGACTCCCTAGTAAGGCCTTAGTAGCCCAATAATTGTAGATCCCCATATGATTGCCGATTGATGATGTACAAATGTCTAGATAAAGGGAAAATAAGAGTCCATATGTTATAGATAGTGGAAGAAGGAAAAGTTCCTGAAGAAGGGTGTGAAATGGCCACTCCTAATTGATAATTGAAATTTCATGATTTAAGGAAATGATGTTTTTAAATGAATAGTTAGAATTCCACTTTGTGTTCAACCTAATAATAAAAAGTTTTTAAAGAAATGTGAAAATGTATAAATTGTATACTTAAAAAGGACTTTTAATGAAAAATGATGGAAAAATTAAGTAAGTATTGATTTTGGAAAAGTATTTATATAATAAAGGTTTTGTAGGAGGTAAAATCAGAAAAGTTTCTATAAAATGAGTTTTAATAAAAAGGTGAATTATTTTTGAAGAATTATAGAGCATTTAGAGCTCGCATGTTTCTTTGTAAAGAAAGAAAAGTATAAATATAAAGATCTAGTATAAATTGAATTTGTTAAGAATAAAAAAAATCAATGAAGGGAATTTTGTAGAAAGCTATTTCTTTTTGAAAAGAAATGGTAGAGCAATGTAGCTCGTGAATTTTTCTATGTAATGAAAATTTTTAAAGTTGTCAAGTTAATTTTTTTATAGGTGGACAATATGCATTGGCATTAGTTTGGAATATGAGTAAATAATGCAGAAAGAAGATTTGGAACTCTAAATAAACCTGTGGGCGAAGGCATTATAAATGGTTCGAGTAAAAAGACGGTAGATTAAGAGAAAAACTATTAGAATAAGTGTAGTTTAGGTGGAGGAGTGAATAGTTGAAAAGTTATGATTCTTCTCGTATATAATAAAACTAGTTATGAAATACAAATAGAAACGATATTTGATTTATTGTAATTAATTTGGGAATTTGACATATTTTAATTATTTGGAATGAAAATGGATGACACTTCTATGAATCAGTCAAGTTATAAATATAAGTGTTTTGTTTGAAATAACAAGGAATGTAAATGTAGAGAAAGAGATGTACGAAATATGAGAAATTTCGAATTTTGTACTGTCTATTTCAACAAAATATAAAGTAAAATTCCTTGTAATTACACACAAAACACGAATTCTCTTTTAAGTGATTCATAGGGAATTATAGTGTTAACAATTCCTTTTAAATAGGGAAAGTAGATCCAATGCAGTAAAGTATAAGATCCTTAAAAATAATGCTACAAATTTAATTAGAGACAACATATGAAATTAAAAGCAAAAAAAACAAAAATGGACATTTTCCATCGTTATGCGCATTTATTTCTAGTATCTATTAGTAGTCCCCCTTTTATGATATTAGAGATTCTACCAAAATTGGGAGTAGGAAGAGTATGAGATATGAGGAAAGTGACAGAATGAGAATTGTTTTTATCTACTACAGTTTTATAATTTAAAAAGTAATGAAAAGTGTTTTAGAAACATGTAAAATATATAAAGGAATGGTTTGGTGGAAGTGTATAAGTTTTTGAAAGAAAAACATAATAAATGGTTTGAACTAAAAATTCCAAAATTTTAAGAAATAAAAGTTAAAAGGTATATAAAGAAAAAGTTGATTTAATTTTAAAACATAGAATTGTTAAAGTTTTCTTTTAAGTTTAATAAATAAATTAAATTCAAAAATCATAAACTGTAAGTTTTAAAAGGTTAAGACACCAAGTATTTTTAAATTTAACAAAAGTTTCTAAGTAGCACTTTTAAGGACAAAGGTTTTTGGGATTAAGTATTTCAAAAAATTTGAAGTTTTAATTTTTGAAAAAAATGATAATGACCAAACTAGAATTTGAAATATAGAGTAGATATTAATTAGTGCCTAGGTAAGATGGGGTAACAAATAAGGCAATAAAGAAGATAACAATGACTACTTTTGGAATAGTAACAAGGAATCTCCGTAAAGTGTGAAGGACACTAGAAGAGCCTAGGAATATTTGTTGATATGTGTGCAAGACATAAAGAGGGTATTGAAGTACACTTCTACAAGTTTTCGAGATATGCTTGTATGAGGATTATGGATAAAAGAAATATCGAGGATTGATGATACTATCAAAACAATTGGATTGAGAGAAGATAGTAAAAGAGGTTAATGAGTTGGCAAGCAAACATGGAGGATATTGGTAGACTTAGGTTAGGGGAGCAAGAGAGGAATTGGAAAGGTTATTTCCCCAAGCTTAATTGTCATTTAGTATGAAGATTATATAGATTGTATTTCTTATCCACTACATTAAGAAGAGACATCGTTATTCCATAATTAGGTATGGAATGGAAGTGATGAATAAACCTTATTCATCGAAAGTAATAAAAGAATGATAAGATATGAAGGTTGTTATAGTGGGATGGCGTGTTATGAAGGTCCATTCTAATTCTAATAGTTGTAGTAGTTATTGGGGTTATGTTTCCTTCCAGTGTCAGTTTTTCTTTTCGTGAGTTGTAAGCATTATTTGTTGCTATAGAATTGTGTATGATTATGGAAATGTTCCTTTTTATGTTTTTTTCTATATGAACTACTATGATTTGAGAAAACAATAAAAACAAGAACATTTCAGAAAGTCACTTAACTAATACGGGGGAAAAGAAAATAGTTGAAATTGGAAGTCAAGTAATAAATTAAGAAAATTTATTTAACTAAGTACTAAATAAAATTAAAATGGAAATGTAGATTTCGAAAAGAATAGAAATTTTTTGGTGAATAAATTTCAATAGACGGAGGACATGAGTACGAAAAGGTGAGCCACAGCTCAGTATTCCTGTTCCTTAGAGACTGAAATTAAAAAATTTAACATGCGTGCTGGTTTCTATTAATAAGAAGAAAAAAAGTTTTTGAGAACTTAACATTTTACCACTCAATTAAGTGAAGTTCGTTATGGACGATGGATTGTTGGCTAAACCCTGATATCAGATGCAGAAAATCATTTATAAAATGTAATTATACATATATTTTGAAAAGGTAAAATTTTATGAAAAAATTATTTATGAAAAGTTTTCATTATAAATAATTTGACTTTGAAAAAATATGTAATATCTTTGGAAATTTTTTAAAAGCTAATGATTTTGAGTTTTGCACATTTTGAAATACCGCATGCTGATATTGGGGAATAGGTAGTAAGCTGATTACTATAGATTTTACCACGTAGTAGTAGTTGTAGTAAAATGGACACGATGGGCGAAAAGGAAGTTATTTTGTTGATGGAGCATTTTCCCTGTATACCTTGTTGATGAGTGAAATTTTAAAAAGATGATTTTTTTAAACAGCAATGTTTATTAACTTTAAAATAAAAGTTACTTACGCAAACTGTACTTGGGAAAGTAGAAAAAAGGATTGGGGTCAAAGGGGTAGATCCCGATGTAACACCCTGTAAAATGAACCATAAATAAATGAAATAAAAATTAATTAAATCTAATAAGGTAGAATAGGAAAATTTTATAAAAGTTGGAATTTGACCATGGAAGTTATTCAATTGCGTTCGTGGCGAACTTTTGATCAGCTTTTATATATAATATGCTGAAAATGGAGCTCAAATGAAGAAATTATAGGTGTTTGAAGTTTTTAGATTTAAGTCAAATTAGTTTGAATTCAGATTAAAATAAAGATTTGAATTTAGGATTTGAATTTTTAAAATTAGCTTGGGGGCTAAGTAAACGTTAAATAACATTTAACGTTAAAGTTGAATAAGGGAAAGAAATTAATAAATAAAGCAATGGAATCGATTAATACCCAAAATAACCAACTGGTCGACACCCTCACTATGACCGGTCGACCCCTAGTGGCCGACCGGTAGGAGAAGACCAGTCAACCGGTCAAACCCAATTTCTGGCAGTGGCGGATAGGGTTTGAAGGGGTGTGTTATTATTTTAATGCTTCAGATTTATTCGTTTTTAACATACTTCCATCATATGATTCTTGCGTGTTTCAACCCCTATAAATAGAACTTGTTATCCCACCTTTTTGGTCAAAGCTGGAATATCACCAAAGTTGGCAAGGAAGGATGGATATCAGGATTGGAGTTCACTTGGAAACAAGGCTGCAATGGATATCGTCAAAATTTCGCCGAGCTCCGATCGGGACGGAATCGATTGGAGATGATGATGAGGACTAGGAGAGGCTACGTTTCAAGTTTCAAGACGATCGGAGTTCGTACGCACAAGATATGAATGAATTAAGATGCACAGAGCACGGTTCGAATCGATGTACTTCGCATCGATGGATGTTGGTTCGAATCGATGAAGGTTCGAATCAATTGAAGCTTACTGCGCTTCATATCGACATGGTTCGTATCGATGAAGACGAAGTCAGTCATTCGCTCTGGGACAACATGTTCGAATCGATCGAGAAAAAGTATGGTGCATCGAATCGATGAGGTCAAGTAGAGTTCGAATCCATCGGGTTAGGGTATGTTCGAATCGATCGATTCGAAGAGATCGATTCGAAGCATGCCCCTAGGATCGATGGATACGAATTGGAAATATGTACTAGTCAGGGAAACACGCACATACGGATCGATTCGAAGAAAATCAAAGGCATACGGGAAGGATACCTTGGGAGTCGGCTTCGTAGACACGAAGTCATGGATACGAAGGATGGGTAATCGTATGGATTCGAAGGACTCAGGAACAATGTTCGTATCGATCGTGCTCGAATCGATCGATACGAAGGAAATGAACAAAAGGATACGAACAGAACACGAAGAACGGATACGAGCTGAGGTACGAAGCATGATTAAGAGTGTGAAGTATGCGCAACTCATGGGAAGAAACGTTCAACACGGCGACAAAGATGGAGTCAACCCATTCAACTCGGAGCACAAGACGGATCGAAACGAAGGAGGCGCGTCACGTCATCGCAAAGACACGCTGAATCGAGTCGAGACGATCGATTCGAAGGAACCGAGTCGATGGAGATCGATTCGAAGAGACATTTCAGTCAAGTATCCAACCTTGAATCGATCATAACTTGAGTTCTACAAGTCCAAATGCAATGAAATTTTCACAGAAGCTTAGACGCATGATGAGGATTGTCCACACCAAATTTTAGCTCGATCGGACTCTTTCTTGATCGATTCGAACCAAGGGTCGAATCGATCCCAAAGTGGGCCCGGATCTCCAAATTTCGGTCATGTGGGCCCCCTCACATGCCAGAACTGGTCTCCCCTCAATTTAGGCGAAATATCAGCCTCCTACACCTATAAATAGAGCCCCTGGTCATTCAGAAAAGGGGTCGGACAATTTTGAGAGCTAAAGAGCGCCCAGACTCTGCCAGATTTACTCCAGATCACCATTGCTGCCTTAGATTCAGACTTAGCTCAGAAAATCAGTTGTAATACAACACATGAAATTGTAATCTTCAAGCATTGATCAATAAAAGATAAAAACTTTGGAGTGGACGTAGGCCGGAGATAGCCGAACCACTATAAATCTCGTGTTTTTGTTCATTATTTCTGGATTGCTGTTTGTTGCTTGTTTAGATCTGAGATTTGTGTTTGAATATTGCTGATTTGTATTCATACACTGGTGCTTTCACAACATTCGGGGTTTGTGACCATTTTTGGCGCAAACACTTTGGTGCTTTCATTGAGAGGGACTAGCACCCGCTACACCGGATTGAAGTTTAGATTTGAAAGTTTGAAGGATTTAGATTGACTCGGCAATGACTCGACAAACAAGTAGAAGGCAAAGAGCTGAGAGAAGCCAACAAGGAGGAAGTCAAGAGGCATCTTCCGGAGCTGGAGAAGGACAAGCTTCGATTTACATTACCAGAGACGAGATGGAAGCTATGGCGAATTCATTACACGAGAGGTTGCTGAAGAGTCAACAGGATATGATGCAGACTTTCTTCGAGCAGATGAGAGCTGCAGGAACACAGAATCTTGGACCAACCATAGCGACTGCAAATGTGGAACAAGGAACTGGGGTTGCGAAACCCAATGGAGGACAGAATACAGAACCGGAAGGCAATCAACAAGGGCTTGGGGGCAGGCCCGCCGGATCCAACGCAGAAGGACCTTTGGAAGGAGTTCAGCAGGCTAGAGCCAACGTTGCGGCTAATGAGCCACATGAAGAATATGTGCCGGAGTTCCCTCGGGAGCATGGGGGCAACCCCTAACAGGAAACGCTGGATTAATGGAAATCATTAGGAAGACTATGCGTGGAGGTTTGACCAATAAGGATTTAGAAGGGGTGAACAAGAGTCCGTTCGCTCGGGAAATCAGGGTAGCTCAGAATCCACCTAAGTTCAAGTTACCTAGCGTGGAAGCATATAATGGCAAGGCTGACCCGACAGATCACTTGATGATATATACTAGACACATGGAAGTGCTGGGGGCATCAGAGGAAGTGATGGCCAGATGTTTCCCTTTATACTTGACAGATCTAGCGGCAATGTGGTTTAGGCAGCTGGAAGAAGGATCTATCAGGACTTGGAGGGAATTGGTGGATAGGTTTTTGGGACAGTTTCGGGTTCATATCAAAAGACCTAAGAACGTGATGACGTTAACGTCGGTAAAGCAAAGGACGGATGAATCACTTAGAGCATTTTTAACTCGATTTAATGTGGCGGTTGCTTCGGTGGATCGGCCGGATCCATCGATGGTTTTGATGGCGGCAGTGTCGGGAGTCAGAGAGGATTCAGATTTTAAGGTATCTTTAGTACGAGACCCGCCACTGGATCTCGGGGAATTCTTCCATGAAGCTGAAAGGTTCCTTCGGCAAGAAGATGCGTGTATGGACTTAAAGTTAAAGGAGGTGAATGTGGCTGGGGGTGGAGGACCATCCAATGGAAGCTCGGATAAAGATAAAGGAAAAAGGAAGCTGGATGACGATTCAGGAAAAACCAGGAAGCAATGGAAGGATCCAAAGTTTTCCACATACACAGAATTAAACGAGACGCAGGAGCGGATATACATGGAAACTCGAAATCGCCTTCCTTACCGGAGGCCGGCTATGAG
The DNA here is from genome assembly GCA_030737815.1 of Allium fistulosum. Lineage (NCBI taxonomy): Eukaryota > Viridiplantae > Streptophyta > Magnoliopsida > Asparagales > Amaryllidaceae > Allium > Allium fistulosum. The sequence continues at coordinate 261,800,596 of CM060903.1, forward strand.
AGAACCATCCGAGCGGGAGAGGGCATCAGGAAAGCATTGTCTCTTCCACGATTTGGACGGGCATGATACCAACAGCTGCAGGCATTTAAAGGACATAATTGAGGAGCATGTGAGGAATGGACAGTTGAGGCAGTATGTTGGAGTACGGAATGCAGCGGTGGAGCAGGAGCAACCACCGCCTACCTCGAGCCATGATGGTGCGAGGCCCAGGAATGATGGTCGATTGGTCATCCATTGACCAGGATAATATGAAATAAGTAACAAACCATTGGCGAGCAACTGGGCCATTTACACATGTATGGGGACGGAGATAGCCCCTAGGCATGCTCTGAATGATGATAAACCGCAAAGCCATGGTTTGCGAAATCTGTTTTTTGTTTTTGATTGGACACTTGGTTTTCTGATTTGGTTTTTGGAGTTTGGATTGAAATCTTGATTTTGCTTGTTTTTCTGGTTTCAGCATTCATTCGGATGATTGTTCTCCGTTTTGGATGATGATTTTGATTTTTGATATGGATTTCCGGTTTTCCGATTTGATTTGGATTTTGGATTGGATTTCTGATTGGATTTTGATTGGATCCTTTTTTGGTTTTTGATAAACGGTCGTCGGGTGTGGATTACGCCTGGCAAGGGATGAATCTTTTTGCCCGAACGCGGTAAATTAACTCATTCAGGTCGTCGAGTATGGACTATGCTCGGCAAGGGTCCGGAGTGACCAGGATTCGGCCTAGGACTTAGGCCCCCTATTATCGATTATGGTTTCAGGTCGTTGAGTATGGACTATGCTCAACAAGGGTCCGGAGCGACCAGGATTCGGTTTAGGACTTAAGCCACGGCATTACTAACGTCCAGGGACACTGGACCACGGTCGTCAGGTGTGGATTGCGCTTGGCAAGAACCCGGAGAGGTTAGCTCAACGTTAGGGACACTGGACCACGGTCGTTAGGTGTGGATTGCGCTTGGCAAGAGCCCAGAGAGGTTATGGATTTGGATATTGACCCGGAGAGGTCTTGGATTCGGTTGTTGATAAGGATGGACTAATAACTCTGTCTTCGAGTTCGGATGGACATGGAATTGGCTATGGACTTCGGATATCGGATTCGGAATTATACAAAACACGCCTTATTATCATAATGCATGTTTTGGGGGGCAAATGTTATCCCACCTTTTGGTCAAAGCTGGAATATCACCAAAGTTGGCAAGGAAGGATGGATATCAGGATTGGAGTTCACTTGGAAACAAGGCTGCAATGGATATCGTCAAAATTTCGCCGAGCTCCGATCAGGACGGAATCGATTGGAGATGATTATGAGGACTAGGAGAGGCTACGTTTCAAGTTTCAAGACGATCGGAGTTCGTACGCACAAGATATGAATGAATTAAGATGCACAGAGCACGGTTCGAATCGATGTACTTCGCATCGATGGATGTTGGTTCGAATCGATGAAGGTTCGAATCAATTGAAGCTTACTGCGCTTCATATCGACATGGTTCGTATCGATGAAGACGAAGTTAGTCATTCGCTCTGGGACAACATGTTCGAATCGATCGAGAAAAGGTATGGTGCATCGAATCGATGAGGTCAAGTAGAGTTCGAATCCATCGGGTTAGGGTATGTTCGAATCGATCGATTCGAAGAGATCGATTCGAAGCATGCCCCTAGGATCGATGGATACGAATTGGAAATATGTACTAGTCAGGGAAACACGCACATACGGATCGATTCGAAGAAAATCAAAGGCATACGGGAAGGATACCTTGGGAGTCGGCTTCGTAGACACGAAGTCATGGATACGAAGGATGGGTAATCGTATGGATTCGAAGGACTCAGGAACAATGTTCGTATCGATCGTGCTCGAATCGATCGATACGAAGGAAATGAACAAAAGGATACGAACTGAACACTAAGAACGGATACGAGCTGAGGTACGAAGCATGATTAAGAGTGTGAAGTATGCGCAACTCAAGGGAAGAAACGTTCAACACGGCGACAAAGATGGAGTCAACCCATTCAACTCGGAGCACAAGACGGATCGAAACGAAGGAGGCGCGTCACGTCATCGCGAAGACACGCTGAATCGAGTCGAGACGATCGATTCGAAGGAACCGAGTCGATGGAGATCGATTCGAAAAGACATTTCAGCCAAGTATCCAACCTTGAATCGATCATAACTTGAGTTCTACAAGTCCAAATGCAATGAAATTTTCACAGAAGCTTAGACGCATGATGAGGATTGTCCACACCAAATTTCAGCTCGATCGGACTCTTTCTTGATCGATTCGAACCAAGGGTCGAATCGATCCCAAAGTGGGCCCGGATCTCCAAATTTCGGTCATGTGGGCCCCCTCACGTGCCAGAACTGGTCTCCCCTCAATTTAGGCGAAATATCAGCCTCCTACACCTATAAATAGAGCCCCTGGTCATTCAGAAAAGGGGTCGGACAATTTTGAGAGCTAAAGAGCGCCCAGACTCTGCCAGATTTACTCCAGATCACCATTGCTGCCTTAGATTCAGACTTAGCTCAGAAAATCAGTTGTAATACAACACATGAAATTGTAATCTTCAAGCATTGATCAATAAAAGATAAAAACTTTGGAGTGGACGTAGGCCGGAGATAGCCGAACCACTATAAATCTCGTGTTTTTGTTCATTATTTCTGGATTGCTGTTTGTTGCTTGTTTAGATCTGAGATTTGTGTTTGAATATTGCTGATTTGTATTCATACACTGGTGCTTTCACAACATTCGGGGTTTGTGACCATTTTTGGCGCAAATAGAACTCTATCCTCTCCGTTTTTTATTTATATTATTTGGGGAATACAATGAAATTTTGTCATTGCTATCTCTTTAATAAGATTCAGAAACTCCGTAGAGAATTCTGGTAAGAATTCAACTTATTTCTTGTTTGTTTCTTCTTCCTCCAATCTATTCTAATCCTATTCTTCTCCAATTATTTTGAATCAAATGAATATATATATACCTCTTCCCTATTGTGTGTATCAAAAGAGAGAGATTCTGGAAGAGATTAGAAGGCTACAAATCCATTTAAGTGAAACTAAGGCTAATCTCTGAGTTTAAACCTTAGTATTTCTTTTTCATTAATTTTCAGCGTATTTCTTTCTGGATTTGAATATGCCTTAGGGATTTTAAGATTTTGAAAATACGATAGATAAAATCCCCTAAAATTCCTTTTTATTTTGAAATGTCAATTCTATGTGAAGATTCTCGATTGTTTACATTAATTTGATGGGATTTACTCTGTTGTGCATTTTTTAATAATTTCATATTCTATTCCACTTCTCCTTCCTCTCTGATTCAAATTCATGGTTCTCCAATAAAATAAGAATTTAGATTATGAATTTTATTCATTGTCTACACCACTTATTCCACACAAATGTCCTTCTTATTAATTTCTTTGTAAAGGAGGAGTCGAATAGAATATGAGATTTAGATTGCAATTCCTATTGTTTAGTATACTCCATTTTATTAATGTAATAAATTAAGTTTCTAATTTATTTACATGTCTGTTATTATAGTTTTGGTTTTGAAAAATTATTCCCTGTTTGGATATTGAAATCCCTTATGAAAGTTGGTGTGGGATATCTACCGCACACTCCATAGTTTTCCTAGGATGACTATGAACCCTTGGGTGCCAAATCCTGAGGCTAACCACCTCTGGCAAAACATTCTTTACTTTAGAAATTTGATGTGGGCTATCCACCTCCATGGTTTTCCTAGGTTAACCAAGAATCCATCACTTGGCCAATTAAAACATCATGATCCCATAATTATTTATAAAAATTCATGATCCGCATGATTAATTATTTTCCCCAGGTATACCACCTGTTTAACCTATTCCCATTGGTAGCCCCAATTAGGTTAAATGAAATAAAAACACATTGATAGGCCAAATGTATATTTTCGAAAGCATATTTTTGTTTGTAACCCCAAACTATGAATCAAAAACATTAAACCCACCCCGGTGTCCCCAAGGTTTATAACATTCTTTTTAAAAAAGGATCCCCCTTATATATTCAAACAAAGATAAGTATTTTATGCTATAACCCTTCGAAGTAGCCCCTTTGAATTAGCAAAACTTTACTAAAGAAAAATGGCTAAAAACAACCCTTTAAAACCCTTCGAATAAAGTCCCATTCGAAAGTGAATAAACATCCAAAGTTAGCCCCTTCGGAAACCTTTCGAAATCAAAACTTTTCGAAATCAAAACCTCTCGCAATCATTGAAGATAACCCCTTCAAAACCTTTCGATATCAAACATTTCGAAGTCAAACCTTTCAAAATCAAACCTTTCGAAGTCAAAACCTTTCACAATCATTGAAGATAACCCCTTCAAAACCTTTTGAAATCAAACCTTTCAAAGTCAAACCTTTCGCAATCATTGAAGATAACCCCTTCAAAACCTTTCGAAATCAAACCTTTCGCAATCATTGAAGATAACCCCTTCAAAACCTTTCGAAATCAAACCTTTCGCAATCTTTGAAGGTAACCCCTTCAAAACTTTTCAAAAACAATGAGGTGTTGGTGTTGGAACCAACCCTTCGAAAGTATACTTCCGACCATGTCGGAAGGTTTACCCATCGGCTTTGCCGAAAGGTTTTTAAAACACCTTTTCGGAAAACATTTTAAAACACTACTCTTGAAGGTTTAAGGTTTCGAAGATCCCCTTCGAAACCCCTTCTTGAATATATATAAAAAAATTAGTCTTTTATAAAATGATAGAGTCGAAGGATCCCCCTTCAACTTATTCGAAAACAATTTTTATTTCTATCCAAAAGAAAAAGTAGCAGCCTGCCCATCCCTTCACCCTTTTCTTCCCTTCGGCCCCATGCCTACCTTTCGACTTTGGTGGAGGGTAACTGTTTACCTTCCATCTTAGGCGAAAGCTACCTTTCGACTTCATCAAAAGGGTAAAAGCAGGCTTGTTGGAGTCGAAGGCAGAACTGGACCGACTGAAGTGATGTTTTTATATTGTTTGTCTAATTTTGATTGGCTGAGGAACCTTCTCCTGTACTTCCAAATAGTAAAAAGTATATAAAAGTCAACTTTTTCTCAAAACACTGTACTTCTTCCTCAAATATTTCCAAACGCAATTTCCTTCTGAATTTAAGTAATTTCGGAAGTTTATCCCTTGGGCTTAAATAATTTAATTACCTTAGTAAATCACTAAGGAAAATTCCCAAAAGTCACCAAACGTCAGATAAATCATATACTTCAACATATTAAAATTTCAAAGCATATGAAAAACAACTCGGAATTTAACCAAAACCGAATGAAAACATGTTAATTAGCCCATTAACATTTTAAAACACTTATGTCTTATCCAAACAAAGGTTTAAATGGTTATTTCCTAACCAAAATCATAAACATGAATCGGGTATAACCCATAACCGATCCAAACATAGAAAATGAGATTATAAACATGATAATTCACCTCGATTAGTTGATTAGAGAATGAGATAATTTCCTAGCTTTAATTCCTTAGCTTATTTTTCAATTTAAACTCTTCCTGGAGCTTTTTAATGGCTGGTCGAAGTATATAGAAGGTAAGAATGAAAAGTTGAAGTTTATTAAGATGGTGGAAGAGATATATACAAAGAAATGTAGCCCCATTTTCAAGTTTACCCCTTAGGAAATTCCTCCTTCTAAATTTAGTTGTCTTATTTTAGTTCATTCACTAAGACACGATCATTAGATTTATTAATCTCATCTCCCTACTTATTCACATTATTCTATTTAATTTATCCAATTAAATATCCCAAATAATGTTAATTAAAATTTACGGGCATTACATTAACTGTCTCATGGGTAACACTGGGTTGGATGATGGTCCCGCCTCACAGCTTTAAATTACCGACCCCTGTAAGCTTGTCAAAATCGACATAGTGCTAAACTAGAAAGTCAGGGGTAGGCTGGTACTTTTTCTTAAACAAAGCATGTATGTGTTCACCTTGAGGCATGCTGATATGACCAACATAAATTCTTCTATCATCTTTTATGTCATTAATATTGATACCAAGGCTCACCCCGTTCACCAAAATAGGAGACCACTCAACTAGGAAAGGCATAGAGCATTGAAGTAGAGGTAAAAAAGCTTATTGGCAACAGTTTCATCAAAGAGTGTAAATATTTGATATTGGTGGCAACCCTGTTTAGTTTAGAAACCAAGTGGGGCCTAGAGAACATGCATCAACTTCTCTGAACTTAACAGAACTTGATGAAAAGATAGTTGCTCCTAACCATGCATCGACTAGCTTGTGGACACAGACAGCAGACATAAGTTGCTCACGTTTATAAATGCCTGCTATAGGTATAACTAGATTGCCATGCATGGCCTATATCAAGAGCAAATGTCATTCATTACAAATGCGGAATCTTAATTTATAAAACAATGTTGTTTGAGTACCAAAATATGGGAGCTACTTATCAGCGGCTCATCGATAAGATGTTTGTAGAAGAGGTTGAAAGGTCAATGAAAGCTTATGTAGATGACATGTTATTCAAGTATGAGAATGCCAGGAGCACATGCATAATCTAGCTAAATTCTTCGGCATCCTCCATAGGTATAGCATGAAGCTGAACCACAAGAAGTGTTCCTTTATGGTCTACATCGGAAAATTCCTTGGATATATAGTGAGTGCTAAATGAATTGACACTTACTCTGAAAAGATTAAAGCAATATGAGACATGCAAGCCCCCCGCATCATCGAGCAAGTACATAGCCTAAACAAGATATTCGCCTCACTCGGCCGCTTCATATCCTGGGCAACTAACAGGTGAGTCTGGTTCTTTGACCTTATAAAGAAGGAAAAGACATTTACATGAACTAAAGAGTGCACAAAACCATTTGATGAATTGAAGCAACATCTGGCAACACCCCCCTCATTATCTCTAGGCCCATAGACAGAGAAGACCTATATCTTTACCTCGTAGTCACAGACCACGCAATCAGGGGGCCTTGGTATGGGTTGAGAAGAAGATTCAACGGCCAATATACTATGTCAATAAATAGTTGTCATGCCAAAAAACAATATACTCAAGACTAGAGAGACCATCATTTTGTTTGCTTGTAGAAGCTTGCAAACTCCGCCTCTACTTCTGGGCCTATCCCATAAGTCCTGACAGATTAACGCTGAAGCAAGTGCTAAGTCACCTTGCATAGCGGGTCACCTCCTAAAGTGCGTCGTTGAACTTGGACATCATTGCACCACTTTCCACCCTTGCACCTCCATAAAGGGCCAAGTTGTGGCTGACTTCATAATAGACTGTTCCATCCTAGAAAATGATGATGAGTAAACAACTATGGACCAATGGTCGCGGCAGTTATATGTCTATGGGGCATCGGACGAGAAAAAGGCGGAGCCGATATGGTCCTTGGAACTCTCGATGGATAGGACATCCGCTTTACCGTTAAATTGAACTTTAAGGCAACCAACAATGAAACCGAGTATAAAGTTGTCTTGGCTGGTCTTGGGATGGCAAAGAAACTTAAGATTGAATCGATCCGGGTGTAAAGAGATTCATTGCTAGTCGTCAATCAAATCGACGGGAATTTCTAAGTTCAGGGAAAAACATTAGCCTTTTATGTAGCCTAAGTCAAAAATCTCATCAGAACTTTCTTCGACTTTATGCTAGAATAAGTACCCATACAAAAGAAAGGTAAGGCTGATCAATTGGCCACAATAGTAACCAATTCAAAAGAAGTCAATCTATAGGTCCCATTGGATGTTCGATCTACCCCGTCTCAAGGAGAGGCAACCGCTATGGAAGTTAGAAAAGAATAATCGGATAGTTGGTTGACGCTGCTTTTGAATCATATGGTAAGCAGGGAGCTTCCCAATGAGCTGAAGGAATTTCCAAAATTCATTCACCAAGAACCCTACTGTAACATCATGGATGGAAAACTCCACGGGAGAGGCTATTCCATGCCCCTCCAGCATTGCGTTGTCAAGCAAGAAGCTAACCAGATACTCGAGGAACCACACAAGGGATTCTATATGGACTATGTTGGGGGACAAAGCCTAACCAAGAAGGTTGCTTAATAAGGGTACTACTGGCCGATAATGATCAAGGACTCTGTTAACTATGTCAAAAAGTGTGATTGATGCTAGCAATTCGCAAAGATTCCAAGGATTTCCACTAACATTTTGACCACTATGGCATCCCCATGGCCTTTCGACATGTGGGGGGATAGAGTTGATTGGAAATCTTGCAAATGTAAAGGGAAGATATAATTATGCCATTGTCGCCATTGATTACTTGGTTAAATGGGTCAAAGCAAAACCTCTCACTAGGGTCACCATCCCCAAAATACACAATTTTATCATAAAACACAACGCCTTCCATTTTATAATCCAAAAGAAAATAATCATTGACAATAGAACCCAATTCGAAAGTGGACAATTCCTTGGATATTGCGAGGGAAATAGGATCGAAAGTGTATCTCGTTTGGCGCCCACCGTCAAGCTAACAAGTAGGTGGAGGTGGTAAATATGACCATCAACTCAACACTAAAGAAGCGCCTCATGAAGTCAAAGGAAACTGGGCCAAAGACCCACCACTCGTACTCTAGTCATACAGAACCTCGACCTAAACCTCATCAAGGCACTCCACTTCCTCCCTAACCTTTGGGTGTGAAGCTATGTTGCCTGTAGAAGCGGATGTCCCCACTCTGAGGTATCACACTCGCAACATTGAGCAAAATAAAGATATATTACGACTAAGGCTTGACTCCTTAGAAGAACAAAGAGCAAAGGAAAAGATCTGGACCAAGGTCTATAAAAGAAAGGCTGTGAAGCATAACAAAACTAGGGTCAAGCTGCACCAATTTTTCATGTGCAACTTAGTTCTACGATAAGTCCTTATGAACATGAAAATTCCGACTAAAGGGGTACTGGGACATAATTGGGAAGCACTGTATGTGATCAGTGTTGTGTTGACCAATGAAGCTTACCGCCTCACTCATTTGGATGGCACCTACATCCCTCGCACCTGAAACCTAGAGCATCTCCAGGCTTATTATGTTTGAAATTACTTTGTAAGCCACAGTTATAAGGCATAGCAGGACATATACGCCTTCTATTTTTTGTAATGTCCTTTTTTGTGAAATATGTAGGGCACTTCATCCTTACAAATCCTATCAATCTAATAAGTTAACAAATGCACAAATGACCATCCCAAAATGGTATAAGTGTGCAATACCTCTTCTCGTGCTACAGGAAAGCCATAGTGATAAGACCACCCCATGATAATGCATGGGTCGAACAATGCTCCCGTATATGTTGGGGACACTAGGGCATCGATGGTGAGACCACCCACATTACTCCTTATTCATGAGTCTTTGGTGTTCGACTCCGAGAGGATATGTGAGCCAAACAATGCTCCCGTTAGTGCTGAGGATACCAGCACATCAATAATGAGACTAATATGGTCCTGATTCATGCATCCGTTGTGTACGGCTTCGAGAGGATGCATGAGCCAAACAACACGCCCATCCATACTAAGACACCGACCGATCAATGGAGATACTATTTACATATGGTCCTGATTCATGCATCCATGGTATGGCTGCGAGAGGATGCACGGGCTAAACAACGCTCCCATCCGTGCTAAGGACACCAGCGTACCGATAGCGAGACCACCCATGTATGTCCCAATTCATGCATCTGTAGTGTATGGCTTTGAGAGGATGTGTGTGTCGAATAATGCTCCCGTCTATGCCAGGGACATCGAAGCATCGAAGTAGAGACCACCCATGTTGTCTTGATTTATGCATTCATGGTGTAAGGCCCCGAAAGGATACACGAGTTGAATAATACTCTTGCCCAATCTAGGGACATTCATGCATCGATGGAGAGACTACCCACATGTGGTCTTGATTCATGTGTCCATGGTGTATTTCTACATGGAAATGCATGAGCCAAAAAACACTTTTATCCATTCCAAGGGCACCAACGCATTGATGGCAAGACCATACACATGTAGTCCTAAATTATGTATCCATGGTGCATTGCTCCATGGAAATGCACAAGACAAACAATGCTCCCAATCATGCTAGTGAAATCGACACATCTGTAATGAGACCACCCATATATGGTCCTAATTCACGCTTATGTGGTGTATTTCTCTATGAGGAGGCATGAGCAAAACAATGATCTTATCCACGCTAGGGACACTGGCGCATCAATGGTGAGACCACCCATGTCAGATCTCTATTTCTGCCCATAGTGTATTGGTCTATAAGGATGCACGAGCCAAACAATTCTCCCATCCATAATCGAGGCATCTCAAATGGACGACGTGATCGCCCACATAGTAGGTCCTGATTCTTTAGTCTATGATGCTTCTGGTTCACCCATTAACAGGACAGGGCATTGGTGCAAAGTTGAGCATGATTGCCCATATAGTAATCCCAATTCTTGCATCTGTAGTGTAGTGCTACTCGCCCCGGCCATCCTAATAAGGCCTGGCCACTAAAGGCCCACCAACAATCACATTGAAGTGACCTTGTGTAACATCCCCTATCTTGAGCCCTGAAGCTAAGCGCTACAGATGATGCAGTCATCCATAGTATTAACTTCTGGTGACAAAATACGGTAATGTTAATGATATCCATAATATCAGAAGCACTTGAATATGAAATAAAAACAGCACAGACTAACAAAACTTTTCAGATTACATTTCAAAGCAATATTTCATATTCAAATTACATAAATCCCATGATCGATTCCCAAGTTTTGATCAAATATAATTATTACAAACTATGCCAAGAGCGACATATGAAGATGCCCTATTGGATGATCAAAGTACCAAATAGACATATCAGTCTTAATACATAACAATAGAAATAAAACTAAATAGCTTCTATATATAGCTAGCATTGCCTTCTACATATCTTCGGAAGCTTTATTCGTCCAACCTACTAAACCTGTAAAACCTCAACTCTCAATCTACTCAAATCATATTTTGAGCACCCGAGAGTTTAAGGGGAAAACATAAACTTCGAGTCAGACATAAAGCCAGGTGTGAATAATACTATACATCTCGGTTATTTGATATTAAGTGAGACCACGCCGCTTAGCGGAACGGGTTTCCCCTCACTCATATCCCTTTAAAACATATCTTTTGCAAATCACAACCCTGCAATCAAACCAACTAAAGCAATCATAGCAATATCATATATGCATATAAATTAGGTAATAAATGGACTACCTATTCGAACAATATAGTTTTGTTTGGCTAACTACTAACCTTTGGCTGACTCGGGTCAACCAGACATAAAAAATAATCTAACTTCTGTTAGACACACTTCTGGATGGTCTGTCCCTATATTACTTCTCTCATGGTCAACTGATCCTAATGGTTTTGCGGGCACACCAATAACCTATCTTTACTTTGTATATTCCTTTTTGTGTAACATCATTTTAGTCTTACCTGTGACAAAGCCCTATACGTTGGAATTTTGGACTTATATTAGCTAAGAGCTACTAGCTAAAGTATAGGGCACGACCCTATACCAGTCCCATCTTGTATTCTAATATCTTAGTCATTTACTTAGGGTCAACTTCCCCATCAAACTTTCCTTGAAAACATTTCTTTCAAATTGATTCGACCCTTTAAATCATACTTAAATAAGGAAAATATACACTTTGCTTTACTCAAATCTCTTTGCCATGTTATATAAACTTTACTCAAAACAATGTTGATGGAATATATTAAGGGTTATCTATCCCTCCAAAATAAATTAAAACCCCCTTTTAACTTAAAAGATCTTAGGCCATAAAGCCAAGGTAAACCATTCAAAACCTTTGCTTAAAAACTTTAAACAACCCTTTCAAATCCATTGAAAGTACCCCTTTCAAAATATAATAACTACTATACCTTGAAACACTAGGCCGAAAGGCAAAAACATACCTTTTGAAACCATTATAACAACCTTTCGAAATCATTGAAGGTATCCCTTCGAAACCTTTATAAACCTTAAACATCCTCTTTTCAAAACTCTTTAAACTTGCCTTTTGTAAGCATTTGGAAACCTTCCATTTAAATACTTTAAGTAACTTTCAAAACCATTGCGGAACCTCCCTTCGAAATCTTAGTTTAAACCTTTCGAAAGCATTGAAGTCCTTTACTATAAACAAACCTTTCGAAAGCATTGGGTTCAAGTAAAAGCTTGTGGAACATAGTTCCAAAACCATTTAAAACTATTCCATTCGAAACCTGTGGGTTTATCTTTCAATAGAACAAAGGGTCTTAAAATAACTAGGTCTAAAGCAACACTTTCGAAATTAATTTCCGAAGTAAAAGAAAGTGGAAGGTTTCGACACCAGCCCTTTCGAAAGCATGGAGAAGCGATTTCTTATTTAAAAGCGAAAGCACCCTTTCGAAACCAATGTTTAAAGGCAAAAGTGACCGCAACTAGGTCGAAAGGTAGAATGCGGCAATGAGTGTTTCGACCCTGTCGAAAGCTTGTTTAAAACAAAAGGTGGAAACCTCTGTCGAAAGCCATATTAAAACCCTTTTGAAACCATTCTTTTGAAAGCAAAGCAAGCGACGTCTCTTTTGAAAGCATAACAAGGTCTCGACCCCTTCGAAAGCACGTTTCGACCCTATACCTTTTGCCTATCTCCAATCCACTACGTAACGTACCGAGTCGTTGATACCATGTGTATTGTGTTAGTCCTTGAGAAGGATAGTTTTGATGACAACAACCTTAGGACTTGTTATAAAATATAAATACTAACATTATTGTTTAGATATATATGTATATGCAGGATATAAACATGCAGGTACCAAAAACGAAGACTGTACCGTATAAAGATACAATACTGATGAATTTAAAGATCGAAGATATCAAGATTGAAGACTCATGAGTATCAAGAAATCAAGTTATCAAGAGTTCAAGATTTTAATAGTACAAGATAAGTATTGAGTCTAGAATTATGTTAAAACTTCATAATAGCATGGAAATCTTCATTCCATATTTCATTTGGGATGGAACCCATTTCTACCTTCTTAGTGGCTTACAAACCCACGACAAGTAGCTTACAAACCTATGACAAGTGGCTTACAAACCCACGAACATCCTGGTTCTGTACAAGTTCTCGAGTCCTGATGTGATGAAATATTCTGTAGGAAGAAGTTTGCAAAACTACTTCAAAATGGTTTTTTTAAATGATTTTCAAAACTGCTTTTCAAAATGTTTTAGCCTTAAAATATTCTTTGTTTTTTGTTTTTAAATAAACTCTTGTTTTAAACTTCGTTTGTTTTTAAACTATCTCTTGTTTTAAATATTTAGCTTTAAAATATTTAGCTTTAAAATATTTACTTAGATTTTAAATCACTTTATAGATTAAGATTATATATATTAAAAATTACTTTCTAAACTCTTTTATATATTTAAACTATATTCAAATATATTTACAAAGTTTAGAAATCATTTTGAAAAAATTATAGAAACCAATTTTAATAAGAAAATCAAAGTCATCAGTTTTGCCTAGAGCATGTCGACATCCTTCAACCCCCCATGTCGACATTGTGTACGTTAAATTCAAAATTAAAATTTTCAAAAGAAGTGTCTATTCGTCGTATCCTTTTACGAATAGATATGGCTGTTGGTTTCCTATAAATATCGGTAGTTTTAAAAGAATTTATCATCAGATTTCACTTATTTCCTCTTCTCTTCATCTTCCACATTTACTCTAAAGAATTCCAAACTATACTCTGCCGAAATACCAAGTGAATCAAACTTGATTATATTTTGTTTGATTCTCTGCCATTCTCTCTGTAAGATCTCGATGCTATTAAGAGTTATAGGATTATTTGTAAATCAAACTATTGAGTAAAAGGTGCGGTTGAGCCTTGAAGTCAATTGGGTGTGATTATTGCCTCGAAAATCGATTAGGTGATCTTGTGGCCTGGTAAATCAAGAGAGTTTGCCCCCGGACTCGAATACAGGAGGGTGTACCTCGTGGCCTTGAAATCGAGGGTGTAATCTGGGAGATTATTTTTGATAAGAAATCCATACATTTGTGCGGGACTGGATGTAGGGTAACTCCGAACCAGTATAAAATCCGGTGTGTTCTTTCCTTTACTGCTTTTATTTATTATTTGCATTTGTGTCTGATTCTGTGATTATATTTGTGTCTGTGAATTGCATTTGTTGGTAATTAAATTTACATAAGTTTCAAAAAGATTTAGAAAATCCACAAAACACTATTCACACCCCCCTCTAGTGTTATTCTAGCCTTAAGATCTGTAATCCGCATTTCTCACATTTGGTATCATAGCAAGGTTTTCAAAGTTTTCATAATCTGAATTTTGAAAAGTTTTTAAAAAATGGCTACCAACAGTGGTTCTGTTAACACAATCACTAGTTCATTTGTATAGGGTCAGTCTACTTCGAGACCACCACTTTTTAATGGGAGTAACTATGCATATTGGGCATGTAGAATGAAAATATATTTACAGTCAATAGGATTAGACACTTGGAATATCACATAGACTGAATATTCTGAACCAACAATTAATTTTGCATGGTGGAATACTGAGCAAAAGACTATTGCACAAAATAATTCCAAAGCAATGAATATTTTATTTTGTTCACTTGATAGGAATGAATTCAATAGAGTATCTGTTTGTAAGTCTGCATATGATATCTGGAAAACTTTGCAAGTTACTCGTGAAGGAACAAGCAAAGTCAAACAGACCAAAATATCCATACTCACGAGTCCATTTCAGACATGTATAGTAGATTTCAGGATATTGTGCATTCTCTAATATCATTGGGAAAAAGTTTTTCCGAAGAAGATCAAGTCAGAAAATACTAAATTCTCTTACTCCAGAATGGGATCGGAAAACTCTTGCAATTAAAGAAGCAAATGATATCAGTACTTTAAAGATTGAAGAATTGATTGGAAATTTAATGTTGTTTGAAGCACAAATGCAAGAGAGAAGAGATAGCAAGGCATTCGAAAAGAAGTCAATTGCATTCAATGCGTTAACAAATGGATCAGAATCGAGAAGTGATGATGACGAAGAAATAGCTTTCATGACAAGGAATTTTCAGAAGTTTCTAAAATACAGAAAGATAAACAACTTCAAAAAGAATTATCATAGGAATTTTGGAAATCATAATGAAGTACCAAATCACGTCAAATGTTTCAACTGTGACGAACCAGGTCATCTCAAAAGATACTGTCTGCACCTTGATAAGCAAAAGTTTCCTGCAAGCAATGATTATACAAAGAAAAGAAAGAGAGCGTATACCGCTACACTAAACGATTCAAACTCGGACTCATCCTCAAGCGATGATGATCAGAAGACAGAAAATTCAAATATGTGTTTTAGGGATATTCATGATTCCGATGATCTCAGAGATACAAATCTAGAAAAAGGTACACGTTTACAATATATTGGTTGAAATTGTTTGCTTAAAATTGATTGATTGTTTGATTGTTTTTGTTTGAATTTTATTTTTTATTATATTTTTTGATATTATAATATTTTTTAAAGTAATATTATTATATTAAATATTACTTCAGAAAATATATAGACATTAGAAATAATATATAAATATATAGAGATTAAAGTATATAGGAAAATATAGGTCACATGAATTCTCTAACCCATGTCGACATGATCCTGCCCATGATGTCGACATCCCTGTCAGAAATTTGAATTCAAATCTTTGAACTTCCCTCCACCATTTCACCAACTCCAATGTTCTGGAAAGGCACCTCTTGACCAGAGAACATGACTATTGAATATATATTTATTTCCTTTATTTTATCATATCTTTTCACTTTCATTTTAAACTTCAAACTCTCTTTCACTCTTTCAAACTTTCTACTCTCTACAAAAATGGCTTCTTCAAGCAATCCATCCACAATGAGGCTGTTTAAAACCATCAAAGAGTATCTCTATAATGATCCGGAAGCAATCAAGGCTTATATAAGCTATCCTAATTACGAAAAAGTTCATACGGGAAAGTTTGCTATCTTTAGCGATTTCTCTACATATGAAATCAATACTCTTCTTGAAGAGAACCATATTCTTAGTCTTTTTGACAATTCTGAAAATGATTTTGTTTGTTATTCAAATCTTGTTAAAATGTTTTATGCAAATTTGAATCGCGGTTTTCATGAAGGAAATGAAAATGAAATTTGGAGTAGTGTTAAAGGGACTAAAATTTTTTTAAATTGTGAAATTTTGGGCAACATTCTCAATTGCAAGAATTCGGGAATGGATCTTTCTACTTTTAACATTGATTAACATGATCGTGAGACATTTCATCACATTTTCGAAGGAGATGACAACTTTGAATTTAAAAATCGTAACTTTCGTCCGAAAGCACGTATTGTTAATCTTCTTTTGCAACATACTATCACTGCTAGATCGGGAAATTTCAATAACCCGACTTTAAAAGTTTGTAAAGCTCTTTTTGCCATTTTTGGCCATTATGACGTTAATTGGGCGCAAGTGATTATGGATGAACTTCGTCCTAAAAATTTGGAAATGGGTGAGAACACTTTGTATCATGGAATCTATCTCACTCGGATTTTTAGTTATTTTGGTGTTTATTACAAAAGGGAAGAATTTGTTTCAAGAAAAGTGTTTAATCATGCCAATATTTCTCTTATGAAAATTCCTTTCAAATTTCAACAATATGAATCTCTTGTCGAAATGGATGAAAGGTTGGCACATGAAGAGATGGAGGAAGAAAATGAGGAAGAAGAAGAAGAAGGGAAGGAAATGGAAATTGAAGAAGAAAATGAAGATACCTCCTTGGAAAGTATTGAATATCCTAACAATCTTTCCAACAAAACACTCCTCAAAAATCAAAAGATCATAGTGGAAAATCAACGGATTCTCAAAAGATCCGTTAGTAAGAAATTGGATAAAATGACCACTAATATGAACAAGTTCTTTGCTGAAGTTGGTTGGAAACTTGGCTTATCATCATCCTCCTCATCCTCCTCATCCTCTAGCACATTCTAAAAACTAGGATGTGATGTACTAGTTTATTTTGTACGAACTTGTTCATATTATGAAGTATCTCATGTATTAACTTATTTATCTATCTTATGTTTTTCTACCTTATCGTGTCTCTGGAATAAATGTTAGTATAGTATATAAGTTTATATATATACATACTTATTCACAAAACAAAAAAGACACATAGATTAACATACCCATGTCGATATACCCCAACCCACTATGTCGACATATAACTGTCTAATTTGGTTTTTTTTTTTAAATTTTGAAATTAAAATAACTAACTCATGTCTATTCATTTTAAATGAATTTTGCCTATTTAAATACTTGTTTCTTCCAGAATTTTGTAATCTCTTCATTTCTACTTATCTCTATTTATATCTTTTAACTACTTATCAAAAATGGCTTCCTCTTCTCATACTCTAAGTGAAAATCTTGAAGAAACTCTCAAATCATTCAAGAATATACTTACTTTTATTCTCCGTAATCAAAGGCACTTAGAACTAAGTCAAATGCAGATGATAAAAGAACAAGAGAAGCATTTCGATGCCCTCGGTTGGATGATTTCTGCCCTAAACAAAGATGATCTCGATGCAAATCCTGAAGGAACTTTAATTCAAGATAATGAAGATTGGGAAGATATTAAAAAGGATCCTATCTTTGGAGAAGAAGGATGGGTTGAAGTTCCTAAAATATTTGATCTCCTTATGGTTTGAATTGCTTGTCTTTGAATTGTTTGATTTGATTTGAATTGTTTGATTTGATTTGTTTGATTTGATTTGCTTTGATTTGAATGGAATGTATAGAATTATATGAAACATTGTATATGTTTATTGGATTTAAACTATCATATTGGTTATGTTTTCATTAATTAACTCATGTTATTATATATATACTCCATCTTAATTTGTCACAGGAACTCCAATATAAGACTAAGGGGGAGTTATATTAGTTTAGGATTAGTTTTTTGTTGATGACAAAGGGGGAGAAATATAAAATAGAGTAGTTAGAGTAGTTAGGCTTAGATTAAGGGAGAGTTATTAGTTTTAGGGGGAGTTATTATGAAGGAGAAGTATATTTTATAAACATAGGTTGTCATCATCAAAAAGGGGGAGATTGTTAGTAGTTAGTCCTTGAGAAGGATGGTTTTGATGACAACAACCTTAGGACTTGTTATAAAATATAAATACTAACATTATAGTTTAGATATATATATATATATATGTTTGTATATGCAGGATATAAACATGCAGGTACCAAGAATGAAGACTGTAAAGTATAAAGATACAAGACTGATGAATTTAAAGATCGAAGATATCAAGATTGAAGACTCAAGAGTATCCAGAAATTAAGTTATCAAGTGTTCAAGATTTTAATAGTACAAGATAAGTATTGAGTCTAGAATTATGTTAAAACTTCATAATAGCACGGAAATCTTCATTCCATATTTCATTTGGGATGGAACCCATTTCTACCTTCTTAGTGGCTTACAAACCCACGACAAGTAGCTTACAAACCTACGACAAGTGGCTTACAAACCCACGAACATCCTGGTTTTGTACAAGTTCTCGAGTCCTGATGTGATGAGATATTCTGCAGGAAGAAGCTTGCAAAACTACTTCCAAATGGTTTTTTAAAATGATTTTCAAAACTGCTTTTCATAATGTTTTAGCCTTAAAATATTCTTTGTTTTTTGTTTTTAATAAACTCTTGTTTTAAACTTCGTTTGTTTTTAAACTATCTCTAGTTTTAAATATTTAACTTTAAAATATTTACTCGGATTTTAAATCACTTTATAGGTTAATATTATAGATATTAAAAATTACTTTCTGAACACTTTTATATGTTTAAACTATATTGAAATATATTTACAAAGTTTAGAAATCATTTTGACAAAATTATAGAAACCAATTTTAATAAGAAAATCAAAATCATCAATTTTGCCTAGAGCATGTCGACATCCCTCAACCTCCCATGTCGACATGGTGTCCGTTAAATTCAAAATTCAAATTTTCAAAAGAAGTGTCTATTCGTCGTATCCTTTCACGAATATATATGGCTGTTGATTTCCGATAAATACCAGTAGTTTTAAACGAATTGATCATCAGATTTCACTTATTTTCTCTTCTCTTCATCTTCCACATTTACTCTAAAGAATTCCAAACTATACTCTGCTGAAATACCAAGTGAATCAAACTTCATTATATTTTGTTTGATTCTCTGCCACTCTCTCCGTAAGATCTCGGTGCTATTCAGAGTTATAGGATTATTTGTAAATCAAACTGTTGAGTAAAAGGTGCGATTGAGCCTTGAAGTCAATTGGGTGTGATTGTTGCCCCGAAAATCGATTAGGTGATCTTGTGGCCTGGTAAATCAAGAGAGTTTGCCCTCGGACTCGAATACAGGAGGGTGTACCTCGTGGCCTTGAAATCGAGGGTGTAATCTGGGAGATTATTTTTGATAATAAATCCGTACGTTTGTGCGGGACTAGATATAGGGTAACTCCGAACCAATATAAAATCCGGTGTGTTCTTTCCTTTACTGCTTTTATTTATTATTTGCATTTGTGTCTGATTCTGTGATTATATCTGTGTCTGTGAATTGCATTTGTTGGTAATTAAATTTACATAATTTCAAAAAGATTTAGAAAATCTACAAAACACTATTCACCCCCCCTCTATTGTTATTACAGCCTTAAGACCCGTAATCCGCATTTCTCACATATTGGTTTCGACTATGATGGTGGCGGTAGTATGAAGTCGAAAGGTAGCTGCATAGAGTGGCGAAACAGCAAACCTTTACAAAAACTGTTTACTTTCTTTATAAAGTAATATCTTTCTAACTAACTTGCTTATTTGTCATCATATAATTGGTTGCCAATTTCTTTTCCAAAAATCTTTTCTAAAAGTGCTGCTGAATTTAGTATTTTATAATTTAAAACATTTAGCAAATTGCCCCTTCTCTTTTTCTTAATATATAAATCATTTAAGTCCCATACCTTAAATAATTTTATATACTTAATAAAACACTTAGGAAAATTCTCCAAAAATTCCAATAAATCACTTTTTATATGTTTTCTAACATATTTAAATTTCTATCCCAAAGCTAACATATAATAGCCGAAATTAATTTAAATCCAATTTAACCATTTTCTTCATTAGAAAATTCATAATAAATCCACAATAATTCAGAAAATTATAAAACTTGAAACCCATCTCTAAAATAATATGTCTGACCAAAAATGTTGAAAGAACAAGGCGACCATAGGGAGCATAGAAAATTCTATGGCAAGGACGTCTCGATGCGAGTATCATATGTATATCGAATTGATAGAGAGAGTCTCACACTAACCAACCAAATAAGATGGATTCAACTGGTTGTTTGGGTGCCGAAGATATGCGAGATCGTATGTGGGATTATTCCCCTTATTGATGCATTGGGTCTACGAGCGAAGTGCCAATGAACGAAAGCTGCAGCTTCGAATCGACCAGTCAGTCGGCATGGGAGAAAGAAAGATCTTTCGGTATAGGTAGCTTCATACGCTCTTTGAGGCGATACCGCGCACTACTCTAAATAAAGAAAGGGCAGTATGCAAGAGCCCCTCTTTCCTAGTAGCAAGCCTGATCACTGACTTCGCGAACAGATACAAAGAAAGGGTTGGGAGTGGCAATGAGCGAGGTAGCTTCTAGAATCAAGGGATGATTGGAGATGCAATTATGTATTCATATTTAAGAGATACCAGATTTGTAACGTTAATGATACCAATTAGCACCTTCGCTACTAGTTGAATCAAAGCATTAGTATGGGTGGGCTTGAATACTAGGGCAAGAGCCCCCACTTTATGAGCCAATGTGTCCATTATAGAGAGAGGGGAGTTCTCATTAGGAGAGGAATATCCGGTGGTCTCAAAAGTAAGCGTGATAGAAAGCTAGCCCAGGTGAGATCGTATCCCTTTTGATAGAGGTTCTTAATCTCCCGGTCATAAGGAAGAAGAAGAAGAATTTCAGTCCACTGGTCTGTAGCTGTAGTAGTAAGCCTGTCAGGAAGTATCTATTAAGAAAACCAGTAAGTTAGTGATTCAAAATATAGCCCTGCTGCTGGTGTATGAGATAATCATCAACAAGCATATATATATATCCATTCAAACAATCAAAACATAGCAAATCATTGCAAAATAAACACGGGTCTTATCTAGAAAAAGCTATATAAAAATGAGATGTAATCTATAATTCACCTTTAGCTTGTGTTAAAGAGGTTGAGATTTGCTTTAGAACTAATTTGATTAAGCTTCCTTCTTGAAGTCTTGTTTATCTTCCCCTTGATTTCTTCTAATGGTGGCTGGCCAAGCTTGATACTTAGTTTCAATTTGTGAATATTGTAAATGAAAGTGGCTTAAGGGTTTAGAATATAAGAATATAACATATTTCTATTTTGCCATTGTGTTATTACTTCTTTATTTTCATTTGTTCATTCATTTAGGCACGACTACCTTATGCTTTCACAAATCTCAATCACTTAACCACTTAAATCTTTACATTATTCTATTTAATATATCTAATTAAACCTCCTGAATAATGTTATTAAAACTTTGGGGTGTTACTGACTCTCCTCCTTAAAGAATTTCGTCCTCAAAATTACGATAAAGTACTTATACAAATCAATCATAAAGGTAAAACATACCATGAAACAAGTCAGGATAAGCATCTCTAATCCTACTCCCTGTTTCCTAAGTACAGTCTCTCTCGTCGTCACTCCACTGGACTTTAACTAATCTAACTTTCATGTTCCTTAGTTTCTTCTCATCTCTCACGACTATACGAACTGGCTTTCTAACTATAGTCATATTCGGTTCTACTACTAAATCATCAAACACAATCAGTGCAATAGTAGTTTCTGGATCTTGAATACACCTCCTTAGATGAGAAACATGAAAAACATCGTGGACTCCTGCCAAACTGTTCGGTAACTCTACTCTATATGCGAGTTTCCTGATCCTCTCTATAATAGAAAATGGTCCAACGAATCTTGGTGCCAACTTTCCTGATTTCTCGAATCTAATTACACCTTTCATCGGTGATACCTTGACGAAAACATGATCTCCAACTGAGAACTCTAGGTCTTTCCATCTCTTATCAGCATAACTCTTCTGCCTAGATTGAGCTTCCTTCATTCTAACTCGAATTAACTCAATCTTTTATGTAGCTTCCCTAACCAAATTTGGAGCAAGAACTAACCTATCCTTGGTCTCTAACCAACAAACGGGAAATTTGCATGGCCTTCCATACAAAGCTTCAAACGGTGCCATCCCTATACTGGTCTGGTAACTGTTGGTATACGAAAACTCGACTAAGTGTAGATGGTCTTCCCATGATCCCCCAAAAGTCTAGCACACAAGCTCTGAATAAATCTTCCAAGATTTTGTTAACTCTTTCCATTTTCCCGTCTATCTGTGGATGATAAGCAGTACTCATCTTGAGCTTGGTACCTAAAGCATCCTGTAGATTCTTCCAGAACTCGCTAGTGAATAAGGAATCTCTATCACTTACTATACTACTAGGAATTCCATGCAGTCTAACTATATTCTTCATAAATAACTTAACTAAAACAGGTGCAGTCCTGGTTGACTTAACTGTAATGAAATGGGCACTCTTGGTCAACCTGTCTACAATGACCCATATACTTTCATTTCTTCTATTTGACCTTGGCAACCCGTCTATAAAATCCATTAAGATGGAATCCCATTTCCATACTGGAACATCTAAAGGCTGAAGTAACCCACTTGGTTTCTGATGTTCGGCTTTTACATGTTGACAGTTCAAACACTATTTCACCCATAAGCCTACATCTCTCTTCATACCTTCCCAGAAGAAACTTCTTTTCATATCCTGATACATCTTAGTTCCTCTCAAATGAATAGTGAACTTCGAACAATGGCATTCTTCTAGAACTTCCTTCCTAATGTTTTCCACATTCGGAATGCATAGTCTTCCTTTCTTTCTTAACCATCCATTCTGGTTAAGACTGAAATCCTTCAAGTTATCACTCTCCGTTCCGTCACTTAACTTTCTGATCCGCTCAACTAACAATGGATCCTCTCCTTGCTTGGAAGCAATCCTTTCGATCATCACTGGTCGAACTTCTAAACATCACATAACAGTTTCCCTACTAGATCTAGCTTCAGATCTCCACCGTATCCTGCATGTAGTCAATGCTTCCAAATCTTTCCACTAAGCTACCATTGCCAACAATGCATTATGTTGTTTCCTGCTAAGTGCATCAGCAACCTTGGTTCTTTTTCCTAGTGTGTACTCAATACCAAAGTCATAAGCGGCTAAAAACTCTAACCACCTTTCCTGTCTCATATTCAGCTCCTTTTGAAAGAATAGATATCTCAATGACTTATGATCCATATACAACTCGAATCTCTCTCCCAACAGGTAATGTCTCCAAACCTTCAATGCAAAAATTATTGCCACTAATTCCAAATCATGAGTTGGATATCTATCCTCATGCGGTCATAGCTGTCGAGAAGCGTAGGCAATCACTTTACCCCTTTGCATTAACACAGCTCCTACCTGTTCCACATGCATCCATGTATACCACTAAATCCGGATTCCCCTCTAGAACAACTACATAGGTGCATTCGTTAATAAGTGTTTCGGCTTCTGGAATGCTTCCTCACACCCATCAGTCTAGAAAAAATTCACATCTTTCCGCGTTAGCTTGGTTATCGGTGCCGCTATCCATGAAAAATCCTTAATGAATCTCCGATAATACCCAGCTAATCCAAGAAAACTCTTTATCTCAGTCACTGTCTCGGGTCTCTTCTAATTATTCACCGCCTCGATCTTGGTCAGATCTACAGACAACCCTTTCTCTGAGACTAAATGACCAAGAAACTTTACTTCCTTCTTCCAGAAATGACACTTTGAAAATTTCGCCTTCAGTTGATGCTGCCTCAACGTCTCAAGCACTACTCTAAGATGAAACCCATGCTCACTTTAATCTTTAGAGTACATCAAAATATCATCTATGAAAACCAACATGAACCTATCCAAATGCTCTCGAAAAACTCAGTTCATCAAATCTACAAAGAATGTTGGCACCTTAGTTAGTCCGAACGACATTACTAACCATCCGTACGATCCATACTGGTTCTAAACGCTGTCAAAGGAATACTATCCTCTGCCACTCTATGCTGATGAAACCTCATTGCTGAATCCAACTGGGAAAATACTTTGGCTCCACTCAACTGGTCGAACAAATCGTCAATTCTAGGTGGCGGATATCGATTCTTTATCGTCTTCTCATTCAACTTACAATAATTGATACATAACCTTAACCATCCGTCTGGCTTCTTGGCAAACACTGTCGCTGCTCCCCAAGGCGAACTGCTTGGTCTGATAAAATTCTTGCCTTCCAAATCCACCCACTGCACCTTTAGCTTCCTCATCTCGGTAGGTGTCATTCGTCTTGGCAGTCTGCTCACCGGTTCTGCTCCTGATACTAAATCTATCCGAAACTCAATAGCTCATTTCGACGGCAATCCTACTACAGGTTCAAAGACATCTGTGAATTCTCTTACGACGAAAACTCGATTCAACTCGTCTCCTACCTCCATAACACCCAACAAAGCATTAACCTCGAAACTAGGATTTCTGTGGTGTATACAATCCGATCACTACAGTTAGGGTGTCTAAGCGATTTTTCCTATCATGGTAAAATATTCTAGCATCGTATTTACTTGACCAATATATACCCAATATAATTCCGAACCCTACGAAATCAAATACATGCAAACTGTAAGCAAACAAATGACCTAACAATTCAAACTCTAACTGGTCACATCTCATCCCAAGAGTCGCACAACCTCCTATCGGATTTGCATCCCTTAAGGAAGTAACTAGGTATGAGGGTTCTAGGTTAAGCTTATCTACCCATCAACGAGATATTAAAGAATGCGATGCACCAGTATCAAATAGAACTCTAACTGATACACCATAAATCAAAAGCATACCTCCCAACACAACTTTTCCCCTCTCCTCTACTGTTGGTCTCGAGGTAGCAGGTTCCAATGTAAACACCTTGCCTTTCATATTCTTGGATGGCTCCTTGCACTGGTTCTTATAGTGTACAATCTGATCATAGTTGAAACACCTTACTCCTTTCTTCTCTGCAGCTTTCTTCCCTTTACCTGTCCGGCATTCATGAGCATGGTGTCCTTTCTTATCACACTTATAACAGACAACCTCTGCTTTCCCTTTCTTAGCAACTCCACCCTTCTAAGCCCCTTTCTTATGGAAAAACTTCCTTTTCTGACTCTGCCCTCCTTGAGCTTCCTTGGCCTTGTTACCCTTAAGAAAAGCAAGCATCTCTTCCTGCCTTAAAGCCAGCTCAACAACTACATCGCATGGATCTCTAATATGCGATAATGTGGCCTTAGCAAGCTCAAGCTTCAACCTACGAATAAACTTCTCATTCCTCTTAATAACAGTATCAACCGTAGTGTATTAATATCTTGCTAGCTCTTCAAATCCGGTTGCATACTCAAGCACTGTCATATCTCCCTGCTCTAATTCAGCAAACTTCCCGAGCAACGTAGACTTAGCAATCTCCGACATAAATCTTTCTTCAAATCTTCTTCTGAACTCAGCCCAAGTCATAGTCTCCTTGGTGACTCCAACAGTAACACTGTTCCACCAATACAGTGCTGCTCTTTGTAGCTGTCTAGAAGAGAGTCTCCTTTTCTGCTCATCATTGAGCCCCAAATCAGCAAAAATCTTCTCGCAATAAAGTAACCGATTTTCCACTTCAATTGCGTCCTTTTCCACTTCAATTGCGTCCTTAGTACCAATAAATGGTTTGCCTCCCAACCGAGCATAATCTCTACTCAAAATAGCATAGTTATTAACCATTAGAGTTCCTTGATTTCTTCCTTCAGCATTTCCTCCAGCTAACCCCGCAGCAAATCCTTCTTGCATCATGTTAACGAAAAACTAATACATTGGTCCTATATCGACTTGTGGGACTCCAGCACCCACATTAGCAGCTTGTGCCTGACCTGGGTTTCTCCTGGTATTTGGTCTGGCATTAACATTAGATGTGGTGCTTCCCCACTAATGTTAACTCTTCCACTCGTACCATCCATATCTTACGTCCGTAAAATCTGCATTCATGCCTTTGTAAGATACAGAAGAATAGCCTAAAAGAGATGAGAGAATAGGGATAAAGCGTATACTTAAATATAGCAAATACAAGTATGTTACTATAGCGTTATCCCACACCCGGATCTTTTCTCTAATTCCTTAGGATTATGTTTTTAAAATCATTTTAAGTTTGAAATTTCTTTTAAGTTTTTCATAAACCTGACTTTGATACCACGTTGTAACATCCCCTATCTTGAGGCCCGAAGCTAAGCGCTACAGATCCTACAGTCATCCATAGTATTAACTTCCGATGACAAAATACAGTAATGTTAATGGTATCCATAATATCAGAAGCACTTGAATATGAAGTAAAAATAGCACAGACTAAAACAACTTTTCTGATTACATTTCAAAGCAATATTTCCTATTTAAATTACATAATCCCATAATTGATTCCCAGGTTTTGATCAAATATAATTATTACAAACTACGCCAAGAGCGACATATGAAGATGCCCACTTGGATGATCAAAGTACTAAATAGACATATCAGTCTTAATACATAACAGTGGATATATAACTAAATAGCTTCTATATATAGCTAGCATTGCCTCATGCACGTCTTCGGAAGCTTTATTCATCCAACCTACTGAACCTGTAAAACCTCAACTCTCAATCTACTCAAATCATATTTTAAGCACTCGAGATTTAAAGGGAAAAACAAAAACTTTGAGTCAAACATAAAGTCTGGTGTGAATAATACTATACATCTCAGTTATTTGATATTGAGTGAGACCACACCGCTTAGCGGAACGGGTTTCCCTCACTAATATCCCTTTAAAACATATCTTTTGCAAATCACAACCCTACAATCAAACTGATTAAAGCAATAATAGAAATATCAAATATGTATATAAATCAGGTAATAAACGTACTATCTGTCCGACAAAAGAGTTTTGTTTGGCTAACTACTAACCTTTGGCTGACTCGGGCCTACCAGACATAACAAATAATCTAACTTCTATTAGACAAGCTTCTGGACAGTCTGTCCCTAACTTACTTCTCCCAGGGTCAACTGGTCCTAATGGTTTTGCGGGCTCACCAATAACCTATCTTTTCTCTATATATTCCTTTCTGTGTGTAACATCATTTTAGTCTTACATGTGACAAAGCCCTACACACTAGAATTTTGGAGTTATCTTAGCTAAGGGCTACTAGCTAAAGTATAGAGCGCGACCCTATATCAGTCTCATCTGGTATTCTAATATATGAGTCATTTACTTAGGGTCAACTTCCCTATCAAATTTTCCTTGAAAATATTTCTTTCAAATTGATTTAACCCTTTAAATCATACTTAAACAAGGAGAATATACTCTTTGCTTTACTCAAATCTCTTTGCCATGTTATATATACTTTACTCAAAACAATGTTGATGGAATATATTGAGGGTTATTTATCCCTCCAAAATAAATTAAAAACCCCTTTCAACTTAAAAGATCTTAGGCCATAAAGCCAAGGTAAACCGTTCGAAACCTTTGCTTAAAAACTTTAAAAAAAAACCCTTTCGAATCCATTGAAAGTACCCCTTTCAAATATGTTAACTACTATACCTTGAAACACTAGGCCGAAATGCCAAAACATACCTTTTGAAACCTTTAAACAACCTTTCGAAATCATTGAATGTATCCCTTCGAAACCTTTATAAACCTTAAACATCCTCTTTTCAAAACTCTTTAAACTTGCCTTTCGAAAGCATTTGGTAACCTTCCATTTAAAACACTTTAAGTACCTTTCGAAACCATTGGGGAACCTCCCCTTCGAAACCTTAGTTTAAACCTTTCAAAAGCATTAAATTCCTTACTATAAAAAAACCTTTCGAAAGCATTAAGTTCAAGTAAAAGCTTGTGGAAAATAGTTTCGAAACCATTTAAAACAATTCCATTCAAAACCTATGGGTTTATCTTTCAATAGAACAAAGGGTCTTAAAATAACTAGGTCGAAAGCAACATTTTCGAAAGTAATTTCCTAAGTAAAAGAAAGTGGAAGGTTTCGACACCAACCCTTTCGAAAGCATGGAGAAGGAGCTTCTTATTTAAAAGCAAAAGCACCCTTTCGAAACCGATGTTTAAAGGCAAAAGCGGCCTCAACTGGGTCGAATGGTAGAATGCGGCAACGACTGTTTCGACCCTATCGAAAGCTTGTTTACAACAAAAGGGAGAAACCTCTATCGAAAGCCATATTAAAACCCTTTTGAAACCATTCTTTTGAAAGCAAAGCAAGTGGCATCCCTTTTGAAAGAAAAATAAGGTCTCGACCCCTTCGAAAGCACGTTTCGACCCTATACCTTTTGCCTATCTCTAATCCACTACGTACCAAGTCATTGATAAATGTGTATTGGTTTCGACTATGATGGAGGCGGTAGTATGAGGTCGAAAGGTAGCTACCGAGAGTGGCGAAACAGCAAACCTTTACAAAAACTGTTTACTTTCTTTATAAAGTAATATCTTTCTAACTAACTTGCTTATTTGTCATCATGTAATTGGTTGCCAATTTCTTTCTCAAAAATCTTTTCTAAAAGTGCTGTTGAATTCAATATTTTATAATTTAAAACATTTAGCAAATTGCCCCTTCTCTTTTTTTAAACATATAAAATATTTAAGTCCCATACCTTAAATAATTTTATATACTTAATAAAACATTTAGTAAAATTCTCCAAAAATTCCAATAAATCACATTTTATATGTTTTCTAACATATTTAAGTTTCTGACCCAAAGCTAACATATAATAGCGAAATTAATTTCAACCTAATTTAGCTGTTTTCTTCACTAGAAAATTCATAATAAATCCACAATAATTCAGAAAATAATAAAACTTGAAACCCGTCTCTAAAATAATACGTTTGACCTTATCTTAAAAATGCAAGTCAATGGATGTCATTTAATAGGTTTTCCAAATCAATTCTTATCATAAAATCTATATGAAATAGCCTAAATCATCAACAAGCATATATATATATATATATATATATATATATATATCCACTTAAACAATCAAAACATGGCAAATCATTGCAAAATAAACATGGGTCTTATCTAGAAACTGAAAGCTATATAAAAATGAGATGTAATCTATTATTCACCTTTAGCTTGTGTTAAAGAGGTTGAGATTTTCTTTAGAACTAATTTAATTAGGCTTCCTTTTTGAAGTCTTGTTTATCTTCCCCTTGATTTCTTCTAATGGTGGCCGGCCAAGCTTGATACTTAGTTTTAATTTGTGAATGTTGTAAATGAAAGTAGCTTAAGAGTTTAGGATATAAGAATATAACCTATTCCTATTTTACCCTTGTCTTATTACTTCTTTATTTTCATTTGCTCATTCATTTAGGCACGACTACCTTATGCTTTCAAAAATCTCAATCATCTAACCACTTAAATCTTTACATTATTTTATTTAGTTTATCTAATTAAGCCTCCTGAATAATGTTATTTAAAAATTAGGGCTGTTACACCTTGTGATAACAAGGCCTGACACCATATAATGAGCGCCTTGTCAATAGACCAATGCTTAGGTACTAAGTATATGGAAAGGAACAAGTCATAATGATAGCAAAGCTAAGTTTTTGCACCCTACTCTTATCTAACTTTTTAAAACTTTTGCATCTTATTCTAAATGTTTGCTAAACAAAATTAAGGGCCCAGGGGATATCCATCAAAATATACATAAATATGCACAACACGGAGCAGGCATTTTAGACATAGGCATATGTATATATGTATGTATGTATGTATGTATGTATGTATGTATATGTATGTATAAGACGCATGTAAAAGCAGAATAGAATAGTATACAATAGTTGGGCAAAATATATTTCTATTCAATGTGGTTATTTGCCCTAAGGACAATATAAGGGAAGTGGTCCGACCAACTGCAACCATCTCCAACCCCACATCAACCCAAACATCATTATAGTCATGGTCATTAAGGAAGTCGAAGATGAGGGGAAGGTGGTAGTTTTCTAAAATAATTTCTTTAGCATCATTGTCGACCTCCTCTGCTAAGATGCCTCCACTTCAGCTTTCTCTGCATTACGAGTTTAAGCAGTGGTGCAACGTTGATGTGGGAGAAATGATCCCTACAATTCACCAACCTCATTCCCCCTAGCCTATAGTTGGGCCCT
The DNA here is from genome assembly GCA_030737815.1 of Allium fistulosum. Taxonomy (NCBI): domain Eukaryota; kingdom Viridiplantae; phylum Streptophyta; class Magnoliopsida; order Asparagales; family Amaryllidaceae; genus Allium; species Allium fistulosum. Next base: position 261,830,932 of record CM060903.1, read on the forward strand.
CAATTGACCCACTTCCCACTTCGAACCCTCTCAATAAGCAACCTCCTTATCGAGAACCCTCTCTGCCACCCCTTGGTTGTTGTCATGGTCTCCCTCACCGCCTCTGCCTCCCTTGCCCTCTTCTCCTCATACACTACCTTTGCTTCGTCCTCCTCCTATTTCGTTTCCATAAGGTGCTTCTTCAGTACCATCGTCTCCTTTTGGAATAAAAAGGCAAGAGGCCAGGCCTGCAAAAGGAAAATAGTTGGCAAAAAAGGAAATGAAAAGGGAAAAGGATATATATATTTAAGCTTGTATCACAAAGAAAGTCTCCCGAATATCCGCATCTAGGACCGAATCTTGATAATGCTTAAACCACCCGGACTTGGTCTGGTGCAATTGCTCGAGGACCTCGGTAGTGGTCCCGGCTAACGCCCGAAGCAGCCTGTTTAGCCTAATCTCATTCATCTGGCAGGCCACGACAAAACTGGTAATCTTAACCACATCCTGCTAACAACCCACTAGCTACATCTCCATAGAGTAAAAGGAGTTGGACGGAACCCCAATCGAGCCCTCTATCTCCTCGTCGATCCTATAATGCTTGCGTAAGTGAACAAAATCCACACGGTACCAGCACTCGAATATATATATAGCAAATGTCCATTCTCTTTTGCAATTTGTTAGGTGCTTGAGATAGTGAAGGTCCCTTTGGGGAGCCAGTGGGTCTGCTATGGGATGTTTTGGTTACCCCATAGAGGAGGAGTCTGGGTCGATGTGGTCTCGACTTCAGAGGAAGCATTCAATGTAACAAAGTTAAGATGGACCACTACGACATAAAAGTCAAGAAAATGCTAGTCATGAGAATATAAAGCAAAAGTATAGGGATTAAGATAATGGGCCTAGAAGACTACAAGTGGAAATCTATTTATCCTCGGATTGGACAAGATCACCCTTCCTAACAAGGGTCGACAGAAAGACTTGGTGTCACCATTGCTGTTGTTTGCCTCTTTGGAAGGGCATGCGCTGGTGGGAATGGCTGTGTATGGGTCATTTTGGTTGGAAGAATAGGGGAAAGGGACTTCAATAGAGGAGCCCATGCACCACGAAGCATTTGGGCTAAAGTCCTCCTTCTTATCCTCTCCAACTCCAACATCTCTATTGTGCTCATGTAATTAGATGACTATGAGGTATTACATTCTACAGCCATAACGCCAGTCCATAGCCCTTCCTGGCTGGTGGTGGTCCCCTCTCTTTCTTTCTTTGCATATTCAAATAGGCATGGGTTAAATGTCTACTACTTGCCCATACCATCCTGCTGGCTGCAATCTACCTCCAGCCCTTAGTCGGTCCCCGCAGTCTCCACCTCCTCCATTTCGAATGGACGTCACTCTCTATCACCATTCCAACTACAACCACATTGCTCAAATCCTCCTAGGCTCAGAGGCCTCCCCTCCCTCGTTCAAGGTTGTTTAGCCGAGACCAAACAACCCGACCCAGTGCATGTTTTTTCCCTTAAAAAGCATGGCTAGGTTCCTCTAATTTGCCCCAGTCTTGCATATCCATTTCAAACCATTCAATAAAGGGAGCTTACCACTCCCCATTCTCTATCGGAGATACTGCACAAGAAAAGGCCAAGTTAGAAGCAATTATAAGAAAAGGAGGTATGTAAAATATCAAAATAGGAAATGGTAAACATAATACCTAGAACTCTAAACCCTTTCTCTTGGAGAGTAAGATTGATGGTCACCGTACTAAGATGTGTCGATCTAGGTATCCAAAAACCATGCCTGGAAGGCCGAAGAAGGATGAAGCAACTCTCAAGATAATGGTATTAGCTATTTGGAGCATTGGGTTACCTCGATGGATTAAACATGAAGCAGATAAAGAGTGGTGGGCTTCGGGAGGCCAAGATCATGAAAAAAAATGAAGATCCCCATCGAAAGGCTATAAGAATTAGGATAAAGTCGGGCGGGCACCATTCGATGCGCATTTAGGAAGAAAATGAAGTATGGATGAATAAGTAGAGACAACCCGCACTTCATGTACGACATTGCCCAGGTGAAATATTATGCAAAAGGCTGGTATGGCTACCTTCGGTAAGTGGATATAGTGGCTCCACTCTCATCACTCCATGTTGAGTGAGTACCTCAGTAAGCCTATCCCTATCATTCCTAATTTTTAATCGGTTGATCCCGAATGGACGACCACTCCCAGATGCGCAACTTTTGTTTTCTTTCCCATGGCCATCAGCTATATCAAGAACAACCTAGTTACTGAATAGCTTGGTAAGCTAAGGGGGTAAACCGGACTTGGGGGCAAGCATCCCTCTCACTAACTTGGACGACCAAGACTCCAAAGTTCCCCAAAAAGGCACTAAAACTCTATCTTAGGTAATCTATTCCCTAGTCGGGTCATGCGGCTTATCTAACCAAACATATATTTCCTATTCTAATAATAATGGGCAATATCCCAAAGATTATTTTCATATCTTCTTCCTAATGAAGGACGGGCGGTTCAGTAATTTTATGACTTGTGAATTTTTAAGTTTTTTGGTAGTTGAAATAGCTCGACGTTGGCTAATCAATTTTGTCTCCTCAACATCAATTGACCAAACATTTAATATATGGGTTACCCAAGAAAATCATTGGGGTACCCAGACTCTCATCAACTAATTAGAGTAAACTAGAAGAAGTAACAAAACGTAAGTGGTAAAGGATGGAAATCTCTCAACAAAAATAGATGAAAAGCGTACCACAAGAAAAAAGGGAAGAAGCTTGTCAATTGAAGTAGTAAAAATTTTTGAAATGCTTATATGGATTTTAAAAAGCTTGAGAAGTCTTCAAATGGAGGTCTTGCATGAGTTAACTAAAGAGAAGAAGGGAAAGTGTTGGTTTATATCGATTTGGCTTTTGATTTGAGTCATAGGATACAATGAGCGGGAGCCGATATCAGCCGTCTAGTTTTAATTGATTACGATGTCACATTAAAAATCACGGCTCTAAAACTACATCAAATAATGAAGCATCACAACCAACGAGAAATCTACACATGTCATTTGCATTAAATGCGCACTGAAAAAGTCTGCCTCTGCTCATAGAAGCAAACTTGGGGGAACATTGCTTGATTTCTTGCAATGGATATTAGGCCATCAGTTAAGCACTCGCCAACATAGGCCTGCATCACACTGCAATGACAACAGCCATTCCATCCCACCACTTGCATAAGCATCTTATTGTTTGGCCCAAGAGAAATATTGGCACTCCATAACTTGTTGGGTCCGAACAATGACCCGCTAAATCACTATTATCAACAAGAAGCTCGAAGCCTCAAAAACCATCTCGGTCCACCTCATCATCAGTCGACTGGTTCACAACATGAGAGCCTCGCCTCCCACTCGCCTTTCTAAGCATCCTGGCTCTCTTCGCTCATCTCTTCCTGAGTCACACAGACCGCTCCACCTGTCCCACCTTGCCTTGACTTGCTAGTTGTTTGAAAAAAGCGCAGTTTGCCCCTTCATAAAGAGATAACAACTTTGTACTATTTCCCTGGCATGATAAGCATAAAATTTTAGTGTTCATTTGACAAAGTAATACTATCAAGTACACCCTGTGTCCTTCATAATCCACAGACAATGATGTGACTGTTCACCAACAGCGCTTTATCCCTAAGACGCCTTCTTGACAAAAGCATATCTTGGTACAGCCTAACATCCGAACCATTCTCTCCATTTGGCTGCGTCTGAACCATGCCACTTCATCGATGGTTACTAGGATTCTCAGGGCATGGCGCTTCAATTGGAGTCTGTCAAGCCAGATTTCAATTGCTATAAATAAAGTTCTATGCACATGTGCAAGGATCAAATTTCATTTATGGAATGCAATATTATTATTGTCACCAACCTCTTGTAACCAAATATAAGCAATAAAACCAGTAGCTATAGGATGTAGATCTTCATCAAGACCAAATGACTCTAAACCTCATGTGTTATTTATCTTATATGCATTATAGCTCTTAATTTTTCATTTTCCATTTCTTAAGCATGGTATTATAAATTGCCTTTACCAATACCTACCTCAAATCATGTTTCCTAGGTTGACTAGAAATTTAGTCAACACTATTCCGTCAAAATATCTTTAAAATTAAAAAGTTAATGAGATAAACTGGCAAGTCATACAAAACAAATCAATTTCTCCTAAAAAGTTATCTTTATGTATCAGTAAAAATCATATTTAAGACAATGCCTAAATTGTAGTAAAATTCACTTCAAATTTACATTAAAACCAATCCTAACATAAATAAAGTAATTTTATTACCATTTGGAGAAAATATATTGTTGAAATAGATCTGAGATTCAATCACTTGAGGTTACAATCGATGAAGCTGATATCAATTTGAGATTTGGACCGCATAAAAATGGAACCAATTTGAGATACAAAACATTAAGTTAAAATCGACTATGAGTGATGACAGGGAAATGAAATCAAACACTAAAATATCATATCACCAAAAAAAATAAAAAATTATGAGCTTTTAAACCAGTTAAGGCCTAAGAGGATTCGTCTCAAAATAAAAAAATAAAAAAAATACAAAATTTAGTACCTAGGTTTCTAATCTGACTATTGATGAAGCTGCCTTGATGTAGAGAAATGCCAATTGAGGACCTGGTAAGAATTTAAGAGAAGAAATTGAATAGAACTTAGTATGGAGGAATTAGGTGAAGAATCTCCTATTTCAATGACATCGAATAAAAGCAAAGGGACAATTTGGTCAGAGTTATAGATACTTTTGTCCTAAAAACATAACATTTTGATTTTATTCAACACGATTTCGTCCCACATGTGACATCTGTCCTACAATCACAAAATTAAAAAAGCATGCCCCTTAAAAACTAATTGAATAAGCCAAAGAAATCTCTATCCTAATTTCCACTAAATGAATAGTTGTCATATTTAAATATATAACCAATGGGATTTATGGTTAATATATACGATATAAAATGCAAAGATGATAATTTTAACATGGAAAGACCATACATGTAACCAATAACAAATATACACATAATATTTTAAAATTTTCCCTTTTTGACCATTAATTAATATAATATTTTATATTTGTTAGATATTATAAACACACACACACACATACACACACGCACACTTTTTCTCTCCCTTATATACACATCTCTACTACTAATAATGGAAATTCAATGAACTAATTTCAACCGTGTCTTTTGGAACTTCCCATAATGCCCTTCTGTGTCCCTTCATTTGCTTCTGCTTCGTCTATTTCATCTCATTCCACTAAAATAGAGAAACCTTAACCAGATTAAATTGCGACTTCCGGTTAAGGCAAAGAGCAGGAGTAAGCAAATGACAAAGAAAATTTCCAAAACGAAACAAAATCAGTTGCGCGATTAGGTGGATCAAGCAGAGTCGAAACAACAAGCGGATTAAGAAGAGCGAGATGATGGTAAACTTGCGCAATTTACAAGGGACAGTACAATAGAATCAGAATCAAGGAGATTGAAACTTGCAGTACAGGTCCGAAGTGTGAAATCAAAATGCCTATGGGAGATTCCTGACGGACTTTCATCTAAGAAAGAAGCCTATTGTCGTTGGCGATGAGATGCGAGATGTGGTTTCAGGGTCACGTGTAGAGTTGAGGAAGAAGTAGAGTCACGTGTGAAAGTCGCGGTTGTTTATTTACTTTGTGCTACTGACAATCATGCTAATGGGCTGTTACCTAGTATTTATTTAAATATATACAAGTTCGGTTATTACATGTAAAATAATTAATCTTTATATATATATATATCAAAAAAATTATTTTATAGTTTGAATTCTAAATGTGTATGTATATATGACTTGTTTTATTTATTAAAAAATCCTTTGTATAAACAGAATCTAAAAAGTAAAGAAAATGCCATTTTAAAATATATGTATGTGTGTGTAACGACCCGCACTTCCATACAGTTTAGGTTGACAATAAACCCCACATGTCCAACCCATAATGAATGAAAAGGCAGATGGTTAAGGGTAAAAAGAAAAAGAAGACAGAATAGAATCTCACACGAATAAAATAACATATATTATTTCAATAATCGATACAGCGGAAAAACTTTATAAAATACATATATTAGAGTCTATCCTAAGTTCAACCTAGATAGTTATAAAACACCTGTCCTTGCCAACGATGAAAAACCAAAACAATGAATCTAGTTCAGTAGGAATATAATCTACGACCATAGGTTGATGAAGATCTCCAACTCTCCTCTGGAAACTCCAAGCATCTTTAGTTAATCCTGACACTACTCGAATCTGACCCGAGTATGAAAAATACCCGGATCAGTCTGGCAAACCAGCCTGAGAAGCGCAAATCATAAATATATATGACAGTGTCATAGATCGACTTTGATGCTAAACAAAACCTTTGAAAAGAAGAGTATCTCATAAGACCACACCGCACATAAAATGGGACGGGTTTTTACCTTATGATAACTAACATATTTCTATCAAATCATTTGATATTATTTCTAATGACGTTGCTTTGAAAACACTTTTCAAATAACGTATTAAAATAGTCAGAATTGTTACATTTGTTACATTTGATAGCATATTTAGGTATACAACCAAGTCCGTAAAGGTATGTATTGAAGAATGGATTTCCGACAATGACAAGGTAAGGGAATAACTTCCGTATAGTACATCTCCAAAAAAATGTACCGAGGCTCCAACCTCTACCAACACAGAACCGGCATACCCCTTCCTAGATAGTACCGGATATGTCATCACCAAGTTGTTTCCGACCTATCCATAGCCACAGCATACACAACAAACCCGAAATATGAGGATGATCTAGAAAGGTGATGACTATATCCTAATGGGAGCGACCCACATAGCTCTGCTGCATCTACCATGTTTCTGCTATTACCGATGTGTGAGGACTAAGGTACCATTTTACCTTTCACATAACAACAAATCCGACTTTGAATTCCACATTGTCATTCCCGTCAACACACTAATTGATTTCCACAAAAGTACAACCCTCGAGTACATACGCCTTAGGGAAGGATGTTCGGTATTAGAGGGGTTACCTCCTACACCACCAAACAGATGTACATTTGTAATAAAACAATGTACGTGGTTTTAGAAATGCAATTTCAGACACTCGTCCATACAATTTATCTAGGAACCAGACAAACCGAAGGTACTCCTACTACATTCTGTTTGGGAAGCACCCCTAGGATTAGTAGCGAGTAGTCCTTGCATTGAAGATTTCAAAATGAAGGTACTACTGCCACCATATGTATATAATATGGGAATCACGAGGTTAGTTGCAAGCAAGCATACATTATGAAGATCTTTGTCTTGAAAATTATTATCTTCAACATGTCTTTACTTTTGAACGCGTATATTAGTTCAAAGTAGTTTTTGGATAGGAATCACCTAAATCTGATCCCGGTCTCTCCGAACCAATTATCGATAAAAATATGTGTATATGTGTATACAGAAATGTTAAGCCTCTTTTGTAAAATCCACTTTTCTTCTTTTACTCAAAATATTATTTAACTTTGAAGATATCTTTTATCCAATAAAATATCTTTCAGAGATATATATCTTTAAACCATTTCTGTTTTAGGATATACAGAATGATCCAATAAAGATTTCATTCTTCAAAAACATGTTTTAAATGGGTCAAAAACAACGTTATTTAAGATATCATTTACTGTAAGCTCAAATCACTTAGTATTGAGTAAAAAAATTCATAAATTTTGGATAATTATACTTAATACTAATTTCCATATTCAACCTATACTATTTGTCGAATAACGATGAAATCACCTTTTAAATTCACATGGATAGTACAATTTCCCTCCTCGGAATTTAATATAAAGTTTACATAGAATGTTCTCTTTACTAGCAAAATTTTATTATAAGTCTTATTTAACCTTTTTGGAAAACTCCAAATCTCTTTTCTTCTATCTTAAGAAAATGCGATCCGAGTAAATCAAATTAACTATCCCCTCAGTTGGGCCAGTCCGGATAGCTGGGGGAGAAGGCAACTGGTTTCCCAAACTCTAACCTAGAGTCTATCTCTCCGTCACCCACAGGAGATTAAGTTATTTGATCGAATCTAAACTTTTATAAGTATTTGATTTATCATTTGAAAAACATTTCCAAAAGATTTAGGAGAAAAAACCCAAGTTTAAACCATTTATTAAGAAATTGCCAAATTCAGTTGTTAAATTACTGGTGAATAGTGATTTTAAAACTTTATAGATCAAAACACTATTCCATTACATAAATATCCATTTTTATAACTAAAATCCCTTTTTAAACATTTAACACATTTATGGAATTTATTTCATATTTATAAATATTAAAAATACCCATTTTTAAAGTGTTGAAAACAACATTTTACGAACTGCCAAAATACGACGATTTTGAAAATTTGATTTGGACATATCTCAAATTTTACTAAATTAAATCTCAAATTTTCTTTTTCAATGGAAAACTATGCCCACAAGGATTCAGAAAATTCTTATTTCTATAAATTCCGACTTATATTTTATTTTGCACGTTGTTTTAACTTTTTATGACATGAAATTGTGAACTGCTGCTACGCGACGAGCTCATTTTTACTCAATTTTCCAATCCTTTTCAAACTTTGTCGAAATGAGTTTTAATGTTTATAAAACATTTATAAACCATTTTTATAGAGGTTAACAATGCTATATATACCATTAAAATTTATAAAGGCAAGTAATTCCTTTGTGTAAATTCGACATGTATTTTACCGTGAATTATTTCCATATCAAGCAAGCATATTATCAAGTAATCATCCAATAATCAATCATTTTAGCATCCAAACTATGCTAATTAACCAAGTATACTTGTATAGCACAAATCATAAATTATTTGAAGATCAATTGAAATAAGGTGGAAGTAGTGTTCTCACATTCATGCTATCTGATTCTAAGTGTTTTTTTAATCGACGAAACGATCCCTTTCTCCACACCAAAGCTTATCGAACTTGCACCCGGACCTTAGTGATGCTCGGCCAAGCTTGTATGGAGGTGGAAGCATGGCTTTGAGATGGTGATGGTGTGGGTCGTGCACTTTAGTGAGGAAGAGGTGAAGTTTGGCTAACTTTTTAAAGCGATTTGACATCATATGTGTATGGAAACAATTTTAGCAAAACTTCGATGCAGTGTTGAGATATCTTTACTATTTAGAAAGCCATTGAAAAAGAGATTTTAGAGAGCTCAAGAGGAAGAAGAACAAGAAGAAGTATAAGAGAAGTGAAGTGAATTTGTGAAGAAAAGAAGAGGATATGCATGTGTATTTATAGGGTAGAAATTCTTGTGCAAGGAAATACCAAAATACCCCTCCCCTCCTATCATAGCTTCGGCTGATTCCCCCCCCCATGTGCCTTCCATCACTTCATAATGTCTTAGGTGTGTAAGTGATGATGAGTTGATTTTAAGTTTGCGTTTTCATTTTAACTTTTGTGAAAATATCTTCCTTACTTACTTTTACTAGTAACACTTAGTTTTAATTAATTATGGTTAACTTATATGTTATTAATTTGTTATATGTGCAATATATGTCATTTTAACTTTCAACGTTGCAACATTCAAATGCAATTTCTATTTGTTAAACCGTTGAAAATCCGGAATCTGAATCGCGGTCATATTTTCATTTTTTAATAAAACTATTTATTTATGTAAACAAAACTTGAAAATAATTTTTTTATCATCTTTAAATAACTAAAACAAGATTATTTAAGCTATAAAACTATTTTAAGTAATATAAAAATCCATTTATAAAAATACGACGTCGAACTATCAGAATGCGACGAAGTTTATATATCTTTATCAAATAAGTTTATCTATTTATAAAACCATTATAAATCACTTATTATCATTATATAATAATTAAAGTGAATTATTTATCATTTAAAACAACTATCTGAATATTTAAAATTAATTAAATATTCCAATTCAAAGTGATAAAATTACGGGTCGTTACATTCTTCCTCCCTTAAAAGAATTTCATCCCCGAAATTTCACCACAACCCAAAACTCGGAAGAGTTTACCCCAAATATTATCTTTAAACTTAATTCTGTATGATATACTCAAATCATCTATAATATCTGATTCGATCTTCTACTCAAATACACAACTCCATTTCCGAACTAGTATTGATCCCTCGATCATCTAGTGCGGACTTTGATCAGGCTTCTTGATCAGAAACCCTCGGATCCCTTACATAGCTCTCAACTATGATAGAAAACACAAGTATTTAACTACAATTCCTCATCAATATTCGTCGTCAAGAATCGAGTGATAAATCCTTTTCGGACCGGTGTAAAAACCTCAAAGTTCCTTACTAGAATCTTAGATCAGAATCGTGCGACGAAATGATCTACGTATCTCATATGTACTTAGTTATATCAAATTCCTTTTTCAGATTTATTTATGAAAACATTTCATAAAACTTTTATCTGTCAGTAAAACATTTTTATAAAGATGCTTCATTATATATAATCACTTCAAAAAATTTATTCACCAATTTTTTTTATCTTCTTTCCAAGGAACCATTTCAATTTAAAAGATAAATTATCTTTTATTTCTAAAATTATAATATACTCCCTTTAACCAATATTAAATGCAAACACCTTGATAAAAATTAACAATCGCTAATTAATCCATCAATTAGTTATTCACGTTATCTTTTTAACTTTATAAAAATATATAGATCGAGTAACTCAGAAATGATACTAAGGAATTGGGTACTACCAATATTATCATATATTCCCTTAACAAGAAGGGAAATACTTAAGAGAAGTGTTCACCATCCGAACACATCCCTTGTCCGTTTTTAGTTACTTTTAAGCCACTCAAACTAGTTAATCATCATATTCTTTTCAGAAATACCGGGATTTAAATTCTCAAAAATCTCTTTATAAAACACGTTTTATAAATCTAATATATAAAATCACTTATTTTTATAAAATATTCATAAAATCATTTATCTTGAATAAAGTTCTTTAACCTTAAACCAATATTATTTATCGAACACCACATAGTCAAATTGTGAAACAAAATTCACAAGGTGTTCGTACTTAAAACTTTAAATGAAATAACCAATTAATTAATGATAATAACTGAATATTATCATTCCCTTAACAACCAAACACTGCATAAATAACTATATCGTTTGAAAGATATCCTTTATATTCAAAATATAATCCTAGTTAAAATTATTTCATTTACCCAATTTTCAAAATAAATTTCTTTTTTATATAACATTAACAAATACGGGTCATATATAATACGCTCAAACTCATTCTAGAGTGTCACTTGCCCTATCTCTAATGAGTTACTCATCCTAGGGTGTTACTTACCCTATCTCGTATGAGACTTTACCCATCCCAGGCTCAGGTGACATAAGCTCTGATACCACGTGTAACGACCCGCACTTTCATATAGTTTAGGTTGATAAAAAACCACACTTGTCCAATCGAAGTTAAACGAAAAGGTGGATGGTTAAGGTTAAAAAGAAAAGGACGATAGAATAGAATCTTATACGAATGGAATAACATATATTATTTTAATAATCCTTACAGTGGAAAAACTTTATAAAACACATATGTAAGAGTCTATCCTAAGTTCAGCCCAGACAATTATAAAACACATGTCCTTACAAATACTGAAAAACCATAACAATGAAACAAATGCAGTGGGAATATAATCTACAGCCATGGGTCGATGAAGATCTCTAGCTCTCCTCTAGAAACTCCAATCTTCTTCAGCTAATCATGAAACCACTCTGATCTGACCGAGTATTAAAAATACCTGGATCAGTCTGGCAAACCAGAATGGAAACGCAAATCATAAATATATATGACGGTGTCATGGATCTACTTTGACGCTAAACAAAACCTTTGAAAATAAGAGTATCTCACAAGCCACACCGCACATAAACACGAATGGGTTTATACCTTATGGTAACTAAAATATTTTTATCAAATCATTTGATATCATTTCTAATAACATTGCTTTGAATACACTTTTCAAATAATACATTAAAATAGCTAAAATTATTACATTTGTTAAATTCGATAACATATTTAAGTATACAATCAAGTCCGTAAAGGTACATGGAGAATGGATTTCCGACAATCACAAGATAAGAGACTACCTTCCGTATAGTACATTTCTAAAAAAATGTACCAAGGCTCCAACCTCTACCAACACAGAACCGGCCTACCCCTTCCTGGATAGTACCGAATACATCATCACCTGATCGTTTCCGATCTATCTGTGGCCATAGCATACACAACAAACTCGAAATATAGAGGGTAATCTAGAAAAGTGATGACTATATCCTAATGGGAGCGAACCACATAGCCCTGCTGCATTTACCCTGTTTCTGCCATTACCGATGTGTGAGGCCTGCGGTAACGTTTTACCTTTCACATGACAACAAATCCGACTTTAAATGCCACATTGCCATTCCCGTCAATGCACTAATTGATTTCCACAAAAATACAACCCTCGAGTTCATATGCCTTAGGGAAGGGTGTTAAGTATAAGAGAGGTTACCTTCTACACCACTAAATAGATGTACGTTTGTAAAAACCAATGCACGTATTTTTAGAAATACAATGTCAGACACTCATTTATACAAGTTGCCCAGGAATAGGACAAACTGAAGGTACTTCTACCGTGTTTGGGAATCAACCCTAGGACTAGTAGTGAGCAGTCTTTGCATTGAAGATTTCACCTTTTAAATTCACACAATAGTACAATTTCCCTCCTCAGAATTTAATATAGGGTTTAACTAAAATGTTTTCTTTACCATCAAAATCATATTTTAAATCTTGTTTAACCTACCTGAAAAACTCCAAATCTCTTTTCATTTATCTTAAGAAAATGTTATTTGAGTAAATCAAATTAACTATCCCCTCCGTCGGGCCAGTCCAAATAGCTAAGGGGAGCAGGCAACTAGTTTTCCAAACTCCAGCCTAGTAAACTTTTAAAAGTATTTGATTTATCATTTGAAAAACATTTCCAAAAGATTTGGGAGGAAAAACCCAAGTTTAAATCATTTATTCAGAAATTGCCAAATTCAATGGTCAAGTTGCTGGTGAATAGTGATTTTAAAACTTTATAGATCAAAACACTATTCCATTACATAAATTTCCATTTTTATAACTCAAATCTCCTTTAAACATTTTGACATATTTATGGAATTTATTTCATATTCATAAAGATTAAATATCCATTTTTAAAGTGTTGAAAACAATATTCTACGAACTGCCAAAACGCGATGATTTTGAAAATTTGATTTGGACATATCTCAAACTTTACTAAATGAAATCTCGATTTTACATTTTCATTTGAAAACTATGCCCACAAGGTTTCGAGAAATTCTTATTTAAATAAATTTCAACTTATATTTCATTTTGTACATTGATTTAACTTTTTATGACATGAAATCAAGAGCTGCCGCTATGTGACGAACTCATTTTTACTCAATTTTCAAATCTTTTTCAAACTTTATCGAAATGAGTTTTAATACTTATAAAACATTTATAAACCATTTTTACCCATTTTTAAAGAGGTTAAATGCTATATATACCGTTATAATTTATAAAGGAAAGTGATTCCTTTGTGTAAATTTGACGTGTATTTTACCGTGAATCATTTCCATATCAACCAAGCATATTATCAACTAATATCCAATAATCAATCATTTTAGCATCCAAACCATGCTAATCAACCAAGTATACTTACATAGCACAAATCATAGATATATTTAAGACAAATTTAAATAAGTGAAACTAGTGTTCTCACTTTCATGCTATCCGGCTCTAAGTGTTTTTTTATCGACGAAACGATCCCTTTCTCCGCACAGGGGCTAATGGAACTTGCCCCAGGACCTTAGTGATGCTCGACCAAGCTCTAGTGGAGGTGGAAGCTTGGCTTTGAGATGGTGGTGGTGTGGGCCGTGCACTTTAGTGAGGAAGAGGTGGAGTTTGGCTAACTTTTTGAAGCGATTTGATATCGTATGTGTATGGAAACAATTTTAGCAGAACTTCAGCGCGATGTTGAAATAATTTTACTATTTAGGATTCTACGGAAGAAGAGCTATTAGAGAGCTCAAGAAGAAGAAGAAGAAGAAGAGAAGTGGAGTGAATTTGTGAAGAAATGAAGAGGATATGCATGTGTATTTATAGAGTAGAAATTCTTGTGCATGGAATTACCAAAATACCCCTCCCCTCCTAACATAGCTTTAGCCGAACACCCCCCCCCACTCCATGTGCCTTCCATCACTTCATGATGTCTTAGGTGTATTGGTGTGTAAGTGATGGTGAGTTGATTTTAAGTTTGCTTTTACATTTTACCTTTTGTGAAAAATATTTTCTTTACTTACTTTTACTAATAACATTTAGTTTTAATTAATTTTGGTTAACTTATATGTTATTAATTTGTTATATGTGCATATATATGTCATTTTAACTTTCAACGTTGCAACTTCAAATATAACTTTTATTTGCTAAACCGTTGAAAATCCGGAATACGAATCCCGGTCATATTTTCATATTTTAATCAAACTATTTATTTATATAAAAAAACTTGAAAATAAATTTCTTATCATCTTTAAATAATTAAAACAAAATTATTTAAGCTATAAAACTATTTCATATAATATAAAAGCATATTTATAGAACAACGTCGAACTGCCAAAATGCGATAAAGTTTATATATCTTTATTAAATAAGTTTATATATTTATAAAACCATTATAATCAACTGTTATCATTATATAATAATTAAAGTGAAGTATTCATCATTTAAAACAATTATCTGAATATTTAAAATTAATTAAATATTCCAATTCAAAGTGATAAAATTACGGGTTGTTATAGTGCGCGCGCGCGTATCTGTGTGTATGTGTGTATGCGTATATTTGTTTTAGTTAAACCATAATACATATAATGTATATAAAAAAATTTAAAACCAAAGGTATTTTATAAGCTGAGAAAAGAAAGTTTATTTTTTAACAATAATCCGAATAAATCAAAATACATGTATTAAATATATGTTTGTATATGTTTTTATTTAAAATTGAAAACCATTTTTATACACACACACGTATATATATACATACACACACACAAGCCATGAATAAAAACAAACTAATTTTTTTTGAAACATTTAACTATACATATATATCTATTAAAATATATTTATAAATATGAAACATGATTTTCAAAAATAAAATTATGATGTTTCTCAATGGTTGAAACATATGGATGTTGATAGAAAATTTGATCAATGTATATAGATATGTTTAAATGAAATATGTACCATTTATGACCTTATCGGTTGCCAACACCTTGGTACATAGTAATCTCCTCTCCAAACTTTTAGTTCTCTGTCCTTGACTTTAGGTTGAAATTTGCCTTCTAAGCTTCACAAATTTGTAACAATAGATGCTATATTCTTTTAGTGTCATGTAAATAGAGAAAGTGATGTATTTAAAGTCTCTCTTGGACCATAGGATAAAAATCACTTTACATCTTTTTCCCCAATAAAAAAATTGATTATAGCACAGGTGAAAATAAAATTGCACCTTCCTCCTCCCATGCATGGTCGACCAATCCTATTAGGGTTTATGGGCTTTGAATCTAATTAATTTACCATTTAAATTAATTATTTAATTATTTCATTTAAGCCCATAATTTAATTGAATTAATAAATAATGATTATGCATCGTTTTAATTAATTTCAGGGTTTCATATAAATAAATTAAATACCAAAAAAATAAAAACAACATTTGTATTAATTTTTATTGTTGATTTATAATATTTATAAATTAAGCTCAAACTGGTTGAACTTGGTATTGACTAACAACACGGTTGTATTAACTCCCTGGTGTGAACTCGGTCCTCGGTCAACATGTAAACAATTTAAATACTAAATCATGCATGGACTTTTCTGAATACAATATCGAGCATAAGTTCAGTCACTTGTAGATTCTTTAGGTGAAATCCAATTTCTAATCTTTACTAAGCCACACCTTATAACAAAATTTTATGCACGTATTCTTTTCATTGTCACTATATTACTTAGGCTCTGCTTGAGAGTTTTTTTTATCAATTTTGACTAGTTTTGGACGGCTCTATATTTCAGATGTGTCATAACCCTTGCTTGTATATATTTTTTACACCTGTTATTGTTGGTTATAAAACCGGTGAAATCCATTATAGTGTAATTTTAATGATGATTCTCATTCCATCAAATTGGGGTGTTGAGGGGTTCTAACTTTTTTTCCAATTATACACCTACTAACTATATAGGAAAATTAATCTTCACAAAACTAGAGAATAAATATAAGGGTGTATATGTAATGTTACTTTAGTAGAAAACTCTTAAAACCAATGTATGTTAAACTCTCATACAGCCATTGATTGGCTATAACAATACTTCAAGTAAAATAATCAAAACTGCTATGATTATTGACGATCAAAATCGTACTGTCAAAACCTGTACTACAAAACTCCCAAACAGAGCCTTGGATATCTGGAGTTAGATCAATGGTCAAAACCACTAATAATAATAGTTAATTGTGTAGATTGCATCAAAATCCTTGGTTTGATCTGATAAGATTAATCGATCAACCGATTTACTTTGGCTAGAGATCGACTTTAAGTTCAATACCAATCATGGTGATATTAACCTTCTACAACAAAGGGAATGAATCCTCTCTTAAGTAGTATTTCACTTCATGTAGTTTAACATATACCAATCTATAATGGTAACATGATCGCTATGTCATGTGATTGATAATAATCAAAGCACATCAAGCTACTTAAGATCCATAGTACCCTAAACTCTAAATATTACTACACGTCATTACATGAGATCTTCTATTTTGACTTAGTTGTATTAACCAATATAAGACTCTTGTTGAGTCATTCTGTGATTGTTCCAAACAACCATAAGTATGTAACCTCTTAGTGTCCCAACGGCCATGATTAATTCACTATCCATCGTATAGTGAGTGTTATACATACTAGTCTCAACGGACGTATCAATATCCTATTCTTAATACATATTGATTAGTAACATCTAAGGAATAAGTATTTAAATATCGATTCAACACTCATGGTTATGAACAAATTAACAACTGCAATCGATAAAATACATTTTCTAAGGATTTTCTACTTAAATAGATTTAATGTGTATAAAAAATTATTTACATCAAAAATAGCAATACATATGATGGAAATGTACAACCAGGAGTGTACTTCATTTCAAACAAAATTTTCTATAAGATATAAGTTATATAATCAAATTACATAATTGCCACTAGGGCACACCCTTTAGTCTTTCAATCATCCACTTGCACTTGGGGCCAATCATGGAGCCTCATACATATACCTTAGATTAGTCCACCTAAATTAGAATGATAAAGAGCCTTAGTGAATGGATCTACAATATTATTATTTTATATCTATTTTCAATTATACTTCAATGTTACTGATATATTCCTTTGTCACGTGCAAATTAAAGAGAACATATCTTGAATTCTTATCAAGCTATTGGTTCAAGTTGCAATATATATTGTGTTATTGCTATCACAATACCTTATTGGATTCCTAAAGGTGGGAACCACCCCTAGCTTTCTTGTAAATTTACGCGTATATACTGCTTTCATTGTGACTTTATTCAAGGCGATGTACTTTGCCTTTATAGTTGAACTTGCCACAACCTCTCATATGGAACATTTTCAACCTATAGCTCTTTAATCAAGGATGAACATGAATTTAAGATTGACTTACCATATTCGATTTCACTTATGAAGTTCGAGCATGAACACTCCTTCATAAGAAGTTTGTTGTTTCCAAAAAATTATCTAGTATTTTGTAAACACTTGAGAATACCCTAAACTACCATTCAATGACCTTATCTTAGATTTGGTATTCATTTAAAACCAAGTGTATAAGTGAGATCTAATATACTGCATAACATAGCATATATGATTATTTCTATTGTCGATGCATAAGGGATCTACCTCATATGATCCTTATTAAACGTATTAATATGGTGTTAGTGTATGTCGATTGGGATAGTCCCAACCTCTCCTTATACCCAATATAAAAGATATCTCTTTCAAATCCTTCATCAAGAGTTAAATAACCAAACTTAAACTGATTTTAACATGGGTATATCATTGACAATCGACAACATGTTATTTGCTAATAGCATTCCTTTGTTTTTCTATCTTATAAATACATGCTTCCTTTACATTTTAATTGAAACTGTTGCTTTTGGATCATTATTGGTTAGCCCTAAACTCCTTTAGGGTCATCCAATAAGTCCCATTAGACAAAAGTTTTATATATAGCCTCTCGATTCACATATAACCTAGGACATGTGGAAGTAAGAGTCAAAGCTTCATCATAGATCATGCCACAAGAACCCCTTATCATCAGCTTATTTAACCTCCGGATTCTTATTTAAGATAATATCTTAAAAATCCATAAGCTTTTTCATCACTCCCAGTAGCTTTGATACATTTTGGCGATTGTGTGTAAACATTATCTTCTAAATCATTGTTTTGAAGTTTTGTTTCAACATCAATGCGCCAAAACTTAAAGTTATATTGTGTAATGAACTAAAAGTAGAAATCAAATAGACTTAAGCACATCGACTAGCAAAATAATTCCCATAATTTCAATATTTGAAATTTATGCGCATACAATCATAAATAATTATTAAACAATAATAACTACAGCAGGATACATGAATATAGCTACATTGCTTAATAACTTGTTTATTACTAAAGAGAACAACAATGAGACAATATACAGGCATCGGCTTAATAGTAATAAATAAATGGAGTATCTTATAAGGTTGATTTGTTAACGGATTAAGTTAATTAGTTAACATCTTCCATGGATGTAACACCCCTAATTTTAATTAACATTATTCAAAAAATTTAATTAGATAAATTAAATAGAATAATGTGATATGTAGTAAGATAAAGAGGATGAGATTTGACAATTAACAAGGTCGAGCCTTAACTAATATATTATTAAGAGTGTTTTAGAACTTAAAACGTAAAAGAAAGTATGAGAGGGACAAAATAGGAATAGATTCCTTAAACCCTCCCTCTTCCATATCATTCTCATTTTTACTCGCACAAAAACAATCAAGGGAAAACGTAAGGAGACCGAACATTAATCAAACTTATAAGTGGAAAACTAAAGGCAAATCAAAGGGTAAAACCTAAGGAAACTTTTCTCCATCTCAACTCTATTATCTAATCTAAGGTGAATAATAATAGTCCATCACATTTTTATACTTGTTGATTTTGAATCTTGATGGATTTTGATTCGTGATGATGTTGTGATGTGCCATATTTGATTTTATCATTGTTTGGATTGAATAATGATTTATTGGCATTTTATGGAATTATTTTAATAGGTTTTAAAGGTAAAACCCAAGTTTTATATTTTTAAATGATTTGATTTTTTTAATATGGTGTGTAAAACATAATTTTGGAGATGGGTTTCTAATTTCATAATTTTCCAAATTACTAGGAATATTTTATGAATTTCCTAAGAGGGAAAAGGGTATTTATTTCAAGTTTTAATTATTAAAAGTAATTAAATAATGATTTTGGCTTTGAAATTTTATGTGTTAAAGAATGTGTTAATTCTGATTTTTGGTGAATTTTGGAGATTTTCCCCAAAAGATTATGATTTATATACATTTATTAAGTTAGAAAAGATTATGATAATTTTAAATAAGTAATGATTATTTAGTGGGTGCAAAAATTATTTTAGAGATAGAAATTGGATTGGCAGTAGAATTCAGAAAAGAAAGTTTGTTAAAGTTATTTTTAACCAATAGAAAATCGACAAGAATTTGGAGTTGGTGAAAAGAAATTGCTTATTTGAGAAATAAACCAGTTTTAATGTTATTTACGAGACTTCCATGAGGTTGATAGTTGATGCCACGGTCCATTTATGATGCACCCATAAATGTCGATGTCAACGTGAATGGAGGCATATGATATCGACGTAAGTTGGTACGCAATGGACCCATTCAGGTTGAAATAAGGTTCCGCGTCCTCTATTCAATGCCGACATTTATCAATCTCGTCATGTCGCATAGTTTCATCAAGGTTGTAAACAATGCCGCTACCCACTGTTTTCGGTATTAAACTACTTTATGACATTGATGTCGCAACCCTTTAGTTCCGTTATTAAACTATTTATGGCATTATTGTCGCTATCATTTCCACGTCGCTATGATGTCGCATATCGTCTGTTTTAGAAACTATGGTTATAAGATGGTGATGCCGCCAACCATACTTTCGACGTTGAATCATTTGCGACAATGATGCTGCTATATTATAGTTTTGGCATTCCTTAATACAGCGTAGTAGCCACTGTTTTTAAAAGCATCCAACATCAATGTTTTATGATATCGATGCCGCATGTTATCAATATCAACTTCAATGTATTTTTGTAATAAAAGGCTATACTTAATACGTTAGGTAATCTATAAACTCCCATGTTACAACAACATTGATTTCGGCATTATAGCCTTATGTTTTTATAAAATCATACTTTATTGTAAAGGCTTTGATATGGAGGAATACAATATCCCATGACGGCTATATCAATGCCGATAGTTTTTAACAATGAACATATTC
The DNA here is from genome assembly GCA_030737815.1 of Allium fistulosum. Lineage (NCBI taxonomy): Eukaryota > Viridiplantae > Streptophyta > Magnoliopsida > Asparagales > Amaryllidaceae > Allium > Allium fistulosum. The sequence continues at coordinate 261,851,655 of CM060903.1, forward strand.
TAATTTATGGCGTTAAGCCCTATAATGAAGAGGTGCAACGTCCTCCTATTATTTCCAACATATGCATGGTTGTATAAAAATTGTTTATTAAGTGGCATGAGAAATTGGTAAAGTAAGGGGCTATGATTTCCTTGTTTTAAATATGAATTAAAGGGATTAATCATATATAATCATAAATGTTTTCAAGGAATAAATTATTGTTTAGCCCAAGTTTTTATATGAAATTACCAAAGAGGGTTTTTACTTAAGGTTAAGTGATTATAAGATGCCAATTGATTGAACATATTTGGTGGATGTTGTATGTTATTATTATCTGATCAGTTATTTTGCATGATTATTATTGTCATACTCACATCATCATGGCCCATAACTGCATTTTTGGATATAAAAAAGGTAGGATAACCAGCTAGGTTGAACCACTAGTGAGTATAATTAGATTTGACTCCTAAGTGGGTAGAACTGCATCCAGGAGATCAGATAGATCAGAAAGAGTTAGGATCCCCAGAACTAGTCAAAAGATTATGATATGAGATATGGTATTGGAAGGATCCAATAGGTTCATAGTGATCCGTAAAAACTAAAGCTTGAGCAGTGTTATTGGATGATATCAAATAGATTCCTAGTGATCCCATGAAAACTATGATTTGAGAGTATGGTATTGGAAGAATCCAATAGCTTCATAGTAATCCTATGAAAACTATTATTGGAAATTATTATTGGTAGAAACCAATAGGTTCTTAGTGATCCTATGAAAACTCTGATTTCAGACAGGTGGTCCTTAAGAGCTTTGACGGGTTATTAGTCAGCTCATGGAAACTAATAGGTTCATAGTGACCTTAGAAGAACTATGGATTGAGATAGACAGTCGGTTTTGTAAAAAGGTGAACTTAGGGTAGATATAACCCTAGGTTGACAGATGATTCAGACTTACCCACATTGCATTCTTGCATATGATTATATTAGTATGTTTTAACCATTGTAGATGTAGGAGCATAGTATATGGTTGATTGTTAAGATTCTAGTGAGGGGAAAGCTCATTTCGCTTAGCGGCGTGGTCTCACTAGATATCTATTTTTGGTTCAAGATGGTAGGTTATTATTCAAAGCAGACTATTTGTCTGATCTGAAGTTTTTGTTTTTCCCTTAAACTCTTGGGTACTCATTTGATTAGGCTGGGAGTAAGGGTTTCCAGGTTTCTAGTAAGACGAATAAGCTTCTAAAGACGTGCAGGAGGCAATCTAGCTATTTAGAAATTCTTACCTAATCCGCTGTGTTGTTTGATTTTGTCTGAATGGATGTAATGGCAAGTTATATAACTGCCAAGTGTTGGACTCTTATCAACCAAAGGGGCATCTTCATATGTTGCTCTTGGAGTATTTTGTAATAATTATATTTTCTCTAAACGTGAATAGGATTACGCAATTAATATGAAATATTATTTGTCAAATGAAATGTAAAATTTTGTTATTAAATTAGGTTTGAAAATTTTCGTATTCATGGTTTTCTGATTATTGATATGATTAACATAACCACATTTGTCATCAGAGATTAATACTATGGATGACGGCAGCATCCGTAGCACTTATTTTCAGACCTCAAAGTGAGGGATGTTATAAGTTGGTATCAAAGCATAGGTTATGTAAAAGATTAAAAGAATTCGAAAGCATAATCCTAATGAATAAGAGAATAATATTTGGTATTTGGGATAACGCTATAGTAACATACTTGTATTTGCTACATATATAAGTATGTATTCTCCCCTCTCTCTTAGTCCGTTCTTCTATATCTTATTAAGGCTCATATGCAAATTATGAAAAAGCAAGATATGGAAGAAGGAATTGGAAGAGTGAATCTAGGTGGAGGAAGCACTACAACCAATGGAAATGTTCGACCCGATACCAAAAGGAACCAAGATTGACAGACAAATGCTAATGTAGGTACTGCGGCCCCACCAGTAGATATAAGGACTATGTATCAGTTCTTTGTCAACTTGATGCAAGCCAGAGAAGCTGCATGAGTGGTTGGAGGAAATGCTGCAAATGTGGAAGGAGTTAATCACATGGCATCGATTGGTAATAACTACGCCAAGCTGAACCAAAACTATACTATTCTTGGAGGAAAGCCTTTTCTTGGAACCGAGGATGCTATTGAAGTGGAGAATTGCAATTGCACTATGAAAGAATCTTTGCTGATCTAGGATTGAATGATGATCAGAAGAGGAGGTTGGCATCGAGGCAGTTGTAAGGAGCTGCTTTGTACTAGTGGAACGAAGTGACCATTGGAGTTCCAGAAGAGGAATTGACTTGGGTGGAATTTCAAAGGAGATTCGAGAAGAGATTCTTATTTAAAGTAGCTAAGTCAACCCTGCTTAGGATATTTATAGAATTGGAGCAAAGGGAAAAGCCAGTGTTGGAATATGCTACGAAGTTTGATGAGCTGTCTAAGTATGGATATGCTACCATCGACATCGTGATTAAGCGGAATGAGAAGTTTATCCGGGGTTTGAAGCCGGAGATTTCTAAAGCAACTATGCCACATCTCCGAGATCAGAGTAATGTAGTGTTAGGCTACAAGGAATGAGGAGATGCTTGCGACTTTTGGGAAAGAGAAGTCAGTGGAGACTTAGGGTTTTCAGAGTAAGAAAAGAAATTTTTTTCAGGAAAAAGGGAGCTTAGAAGGGTGGAGCTACCAAGAAAGGGAAGGGACTGACGTTGTCTGCTTCAAGTTTGATAAGAAAGTACATTTCGCTTATGAGTGTTGAACTAGTAAGAGAAAGAAGGTTGCAGAAAAGAAAGGTATGAAGTGTTTCAACTTCGACCAGTTAGGGTACTATAAGAATCAGCGTCCAGAGCTAGCCAAAATTGACAAAGGAAAGGTCTTTACCTTGGAACCATCATCTTCTAGATTGACTTCTACTGAGAAAGGAATGGCCATGATGGAAGGTATGCTTTTGATTCTTAGCATACGAGTTAGAGTATTGTTTGACATGGGTGCATCACATTCTTTTATATCTCATTGTTTGGTAGATAAGTTAGATCTAAAACCATCATACCTTATTACTTCCTTAAGGGTAGCTAATCCAATATGAGGGTATGCAATTCTAGGGATGAGATGTGACTATCTAGAGTTTGAGTTGTCAGGTTATACTTTTACCTGTAGTTTTTTGTGTTTGATTTTGTGAGTTTCTGGATTATTCTGGGTATGGGTTGGTTGAGCAGATATGATGCTAGGATATTTTGATAGGATAGGAAAATATCATTGTGACACCTTGATAGTAATGACGGAATCATATACTTTGTTGAGAATTCAAGTCCAGAAGCTTAGACTTTATTGGGTGCTATAGAAGTGGAAGATGAGCTAAACTGGGTTTATGTTGTAAAAGAATTTGCAGATGTTTTTGAGCCTGTTACAGGACTACCAACGAAATGAGTTATTGAGTTTAGCATAGATCTTGTACCTAGAGTTGAACCCATGAGTAGACCACCTAGTAGAATGACACCAATCGAGATAAAGGAGTTAAAGGTGCAGCTAGTGGACTTAGAAGGAAAGAAATTTATTAGACAAAGCAGTTTGCCTTTGGGAGCGGCCGCGGTGTTCGTGAAGAAACCGGATGGGTCATGGAGATTATGTATTGATTACCATAAGTTGAATGAGCAGACGATATAGAATAGATATCCTTTGCTGAGGATTGATGATTTATTTGATCAATTGAGTGGAGCCAGAGTATTTTTCCAGTTGGGTTTGGCGATAGGGTTCCACCAATTGAGGGTGGCAGAGAGCAGTATTCCTCTAACGGCGTTTCGAATGGGATATGGTTCGTATGAGTGGTTAGTAATGCCATTCAGGTTAACTAATGCCACCGGCTTTCTTTATGGACTTGATGAACCAGATTTTTCGAGAGCACTTGGATAGGTTCGTATTGATGTTCATTGATGACATTTTGATATATTCTAAGGATGAAAAAGATCATGGGATTCATCTTAGGGTGGTGCTTGAGATACTGAGGCAGCATCAACTAAAAGCGAAGTTTTCGAAGTGTTATTTCTGGAAAATAGAAGTGAAGTTTCTTGATCATGTAATTTTAGAAAAAGGGTTGTCCGTGGATTCAGCCAAGATTGAAGCTATTACTAATAGGAAAAGACCCGAAATGGTGACCGAGATAAGAATTTTTCTTGGATTAGCTGGCTATTACCGGAGATTTATCAAATATTTCTCACAAATAGCAGCACCCTTGACTAAATTAACCAAGAAGGATGTAAAGTTTGTTTGGTCAGACAAATGAGAGGAAGCATTGCTTAAGTTAAAGCATTTGTTGACCAATGCATTTGCATTAGTTGTTCCGAATGTGAATCAGGATCAATAGTGTATACATATGCATGTGGAATAGGGTTAGAAGTTGTGTTGATGCAAAGGGATAAAGTAATTTCCTACGCTTCTCGATAGCTTAGACTACGTGAAGTTAGATATCCAACTTATGATTTGGAGTTAGCAGTGGTGATTTTCTCATTGAAAGTGTGAAGACACTATCTCTTAGGAGAAAGATTCAGGTTGTATACAGATCATAAGTCTTTGAGATATTTATTTTCTCATAAAGAGTTGAATATGAGACAGAAGAGGTGGTTGGAGTTGTTAGCAGCTTATGATTTTGGTATTGAGTCTACGCCAAGGAAAGGAAACAAAGTGGCAGATGCACTTAGCAGAAAATATCAGAATGTAGTGTTAGCTTTGTTAGCGGAATGGAAAGATTTAGAGGCATTGACTACTTGTAGGGTGCAGTTGAGATCGACTGCTAGTTTTAGTCAAAGTACTGCCATATTGTCTTGCTTGGAAGTTCGACCAGTACTGATCAAAGGATCACTTTATGCAAAGAGATGATCTGTTAGTAGCCGAAAGGATTAAAAGATTGGAAGTGAAACTGAGATTGATGATCTAAAAGATTATAGTCTTTACCAGAGAGGACGGTTAAGGGAGAAGGGACGGTTGTGTGTTCCAGATGTTGGTGACCTAAGGAAGGAAGTTCTTAGGGAAAGTCATCGATCGAAGTTTACTATACATTCTAGAGGAACTAAGATGTACCGAGATATGAAGAGGAGTTTCTTATAGGAAGATATGAAAAGGGATGTAAGCTTATAGGTGAAGTAGTGTGAAAATTGCCAACAAGTAAAAGACGAACATCAGAAGCCAAGTGGTTTGCTTCAGCTTTTAGATTAACTGGTTTGGAAATGGGATTCTATATCCTTGGATTTTGTTAATGGGTTGTCAAGGTCGAATAGGGGAAATGAATGTATTTTGGTTATAGTGGATATATTAACAAAGAGTGCACACTTCATTCTCGTTAATTCAACTAGGACGGCACCTGTATTGGCTAAGTTGTTTATGAAGAATATTATTAGACTACATGGGATCCGTAGTAGTATAGTCAGTGACAGAGATACTTAGTTTACTAGTGGTTCTGGAAGTGTCTACAAGAGGTACTAGGTACCAAGCTTAAGATGAGCAACACTTTTCACCCACAGACGGATGGGTGGACAGAGAGAGTTAATAAAGTGTTGGAAGATTTGTTGAGAGCTTGTGTACTGGATATTGGTGGGTCTTGTGAAGACCATTTGCACTTAATTGAGGTTTCCTATAATAATAGTTATCATACTAGTATAGGAATGACGCCTTTCGAAGCTTTGTATGGAAGGCCGTGCAAATCACCAAAGTGTTGGTTAGAGACCGGAGATAGATTGGTTCTTGATCCAAATATAGTAAGAGAAGACATAGAAAAGACTGAGTTAATCCGAGTTAGAATGAGGGAAGCTTAGTCTAGGCAGAAAAGTTACATAGATAAGAGGTGTAAAGAATTAGAGTTCTCAGTTGGAGATCATGTTTTTATCAAAGTATCATCAATGAAGGGTGTGGTATGGTTTGGAAAGACGGGGAAGTTGGCACCGAGATGTGCATGTCCATTCCCTATTATAGAGAGGATCGGGAAACTCGCGTATCGGGTAAAGTTACCGAGTAGTTTAGCAAGAGTCCATAATATTTTTCATGTTTCTCATCTTAGAAAGTATGTACATGATCCAGAGACTACTATTACTCCAACTGAGTTGGAAGATTTAGTAGTAGAACCGGATCTAACTTTTGACCAGTTCGTGTTGTAGCGAGAGATAAGAAGAAGTTAAGGAATAAGACAGTCAGATTGATGAAATTCCGATGGAGTGATAACGAGAAAGACTATACTCGGGAGGCAAAGGAAAGGATTAAAGCTACTTATCATGAGCTGTTATGATGGTATGTTATATATTTTCTGTATATAGACTTTGTGGCTGGTAAGATATACTAGCATTGTTTACATATTTGATATGCTTGTTATAGAGTCCTTACTGAATTTCGAGGACGAAATTCTTTAAGAAGGGGAGCCTGTAACATCATAATTTTGATAAACGTTATTCAGGAAATTTAATTGGATAAATAAAATAGAATAATGTGATGTGTAGTAAGATAAGGAGGATGAGATTTGATAAATAACAAGGTCGAGCCTTAACTACTTAATTGTGAAGAGTGTTTTAGAACTTAAAACGTAAATGAATGCATGAGGGGGGAGAAATAGAAATAGATCTCTTAAACCCTCCCTCTCCCATATCATTCTCATTTTTACTCGCTCAAAAACAATCAAGGGAAAACGCAAGGCGGTCGGCCATTAATCAAACTTAAAAGTGGAAAACTAAGGGCAAATTTAAGGGAAAAAGCTAAGGAAACCATTCTCCATCAAATCTCAATCCATTATCTAATTTAAGGTGAATAATAATATACCATCTCATTTTTATACTTGTTGATTTTGCATCTTGATGGATGTTGATTCGTGATGATGCTATGATGTTCCATGTTTGGTTTATCATTGTTTGGATAGAATAATGATTTATTGGCAGTTTTATGAAATTATTTTGATAGGTTTTAAGGGTAAAACCTAAGTTTTTGATCTTCAAACAATTTAATTTTTTAATATGATGCGTAAAACATAATTTTGGAGATGAGTTTTTAATTCATAATTTTCTAAATTAATAGGAATATTTTATGAATTTTCAAAGAGAGAAAAGTGCATTACTTTTAGGTTTTAATTATTAAATATAATCAAATAATGATTTCGGCCCTGAAATTTTTATATGTTAAAGAATGTGTTAATTCTGATTTTTGGTGAATTTTAGGAATTTTTGCCAATAGATTATGATTTTATATAAATTTATTAAGATAAAAAGGCTTCTGATAATTTTAAATAATTAATGATTATTTAATGGGTGAAAAGGTTATTTTGGGGATAGAAATTGGATTGGCGGCAGAATTCTGAAAAGAAAGTTTGTTAAAGTTATTTTAACCAAAAGAAAATTGATAAGGATTTGGAGTTGGTGAAAAGATATTGCTTATTTGAGAAATAAACCGGTTTTAATGTTATTTACGAGATTGCCACGGTGTTGATAGTCGATGTCGCAGCCCATCAATGTCGGCATCAACTTGAATGGAGGCATATGATATCAACATAAGTTGGTATGTAATGGACCCATTTAGGTTGAAATAAAGTTTGACGTCCTCTATTCAATGTCGACATTTATCAGTCTTGTCATGCCGCATATTTTAACCAAGGTTGTAAACAATGCTGCCACCCACTATTTTGGAATTAAAATGCTTTATGATGTTGATGCCGCAACTATTTATTTTTGTTATTAAACTATTTACAACGTTATTGCCGCTTTTTTTTCGGCGTCGCTATGATGCCGCATGTCGTCTATTTTAATAACTATTGTTTTAAGGCAGTGATGCCACCAACCTTACTTTCGACATTGAATTTTTTACGGCAATGATGCCGCTATATTATAGTTTCGGCATTCCTTAATACAACGTAGTAGCTGCTATTTTTAAAAGCGTCCAATATCAACATTTTATGATATCGATGTCGCATGTTATCAATATCGGCTTCGATGTATTTTCATATTTAAAAGGCTATACTTAATAGGTTCGGAAACCTATAAAATCTCATGTTACAACAACATTAATTTCAGCATTATAGCCTTATGTTTTTATAAAATCAGAATTTATTGTAAAGGCTTTGATATGGAGGGATGCGATGTCCCATGATGGCTATATCAATGCCGCTAGTTTTTGACAATGGACATATTCTAATTTATGGTGTTAAGCTCTATAATGAAGAGGTGACATCCTCCTACTATTTCCAACGTATATATGACAGTATAAAAATGGTTTATAAAGTGGCATGAGAAATTAGTAAAGTAAGGGGCTGAATTAAAGGGATTAATCGTATATAATGATAAATGTTTTCAAGGAATAAATTATTGTTTAACCCAAGTTTTTATATGAAATTACCAAAGAGGGTTATTACTTAAGGTTAAGTAGTTATAAGATGTCAATTGGTTGAACATATTTGAATGACGGATGTTATATATTATTATTATTATTTGATCGATTATTTTGCACGATATTATTGTCATACTCACATCATCATGACCCATAACTGCATTCTGGGATAGGACAGGATAACCAGCTAGGTTGACCCATTAGTGAGTATAATTGGATTTGACTTCTGAGTGAGTAGAACTTCATCTAGGAGATCAGATAGATCAGAAGAGTTAGGATGCCCAGAACTGATCAAAAGATTATGATATGAGATATGGTATTGGAAGGATCCAATAGGTTCATAGTGATCCCATAAAAAACTATAGCTTGAGTAGTTTTATTGGAGGATATCCAATATATTCCTATTGATTTTATAAAAACTATGATTTGAAAGTAAGGTATTAGAAGAATCCAATAAGTTCATTGTAATCCCATGAAAACTATAAATTGTTATTGGTAGAAACCAATAGGTTCTTAGTGATCCCATGAAAACTCTGATTTCAGATAGGTAGTCTTTAAGAGCCTTGACAAGTTATTAGTCAGCCCATGAAAACTAATAGGTTCATAGTGATCCTAGGAAAACTATTGATTGAGACGGATAGTTAGTTTTGTAAAAGGGTGAACTTAGGGTAGATATAACCCTAGGTTGACAGATGAGTCGGACTTACCCACAATGCATTCTTGCATATGGTTATATTATTATATTTTAACCATCGTGGATGCAGGAGCACAGTATATGGTTGATATGTTGGTTAAGATATTAGTGAGGGGAAAACCATTCCGCTTAGCGACGTGGTCTCACTAAATATCTATTTTTGGTTCAAGATGTTAGGTTATTATTCACACCAGACTGTTTTCCTGACCCGAAGTTTTTGTTTTCCCCTAAACTCTTGGGTACTCATTTGAGTATGCCAGGAGTAAGGGTTTCCAGTTTTCGGTAAGACTAATAAGCTTCCAGAGACGTACAGGAGGAAATCTAGCTGTTTAGGAGTGCATATCTAATCTGCTATGTTAAATGGATGTAATAGCAAGTTATATAATCGACAAGTGTTAGACTCTGATCAACCAAGGGGGCATCTTCATATGTCGCTCTTCGAGTATTTTGTTGTAATTATATTTTCCCTGAACATGGGTTGTGAAAGGGATTATTTAATAAATATGAAATATTATATGTGGAATGAAATGTAAAAGTTTGTTTTTAAATTGGGTTTGAAAATTTTCATATTCATGTGCTTTTGATTATCGATATGATTAACATAGCCACATCTTGTCACCGGAAATTAATACTATGGATAACTGCAGCATTCGTAGCACTTAGTCGAGCCTCAAAGTGGGGGATGTTATAATGGATCCATCATGCTCTTGCTTAGTATGCAATCATGATATATGAACATATTTTCTTATAAAAACAAAATATCATACTCCACTCATCTCAAGTATACAAAGTAGAAACAGAATAGGCCTCAGAATAGCTTCCAGTGACTGTTTACAAAAAAGCCCTATTCATAAGGGTAAAATTAACCATTTTCAAATAAATGCATTGATTAATACCTCATCTCTTTCTTATTGGATCATTTTTTTATAAATAATGCTAGGTGATCTTCCATGCTTAGTTACTTGCTATATAAGTAGATAGCCTTGAACATAAGCAGAGGGAAGTCGGAATCTCGATGCATTAGTTGCAATAATTGCATTAATGGACAAGACTTGAATGTTATTAATTAATGTTAAGTTTGTTCCTTAACTTTATCTTTTATTGTTATTTACAATATTCAATACAATTTATTGGCATTTAATGTATTCATAATTAATTCCCATTTAAGTATGCACTAGTTTTAATTAATTCTCATTAATTACATTCATTAATTCTTTTTATTTTAAAACGGAAGAATCTAAATTATTTGAATTGATCCATATATAGTCTTAAATCAAAAAGGATTATTCACAAATGTTAGTAGTTACTCAAGGTAGGGAGGCTTCTATTGTTAACAATTACTGAACTCGCATATATATGGAATCAAATAATTTACTTGATTTCTCCTTTCGAATTTATGATATTTAATACATTTTATGTTAATTTTCAACTTTTAGCCTAATTTCCTTACTAAGTACATTTTATGCTCATTTAATGAAATTTATCCCTTCATTATTATTTTCAGACTTTTATACAATCTTCATCTTAAACTTATCTGTCTTTACACACAAAGGTACATTTTTATTTACACTTATTAAATTCTCCTTTTAACGATCTCATTGCATAATTTTCTTTTTTACTTACACTAATTAATTTCTCATAGATTTGTATACATCTAAAGTTAAATCACTAAAATTCATATATTACTAATATAATTAAATTAGTAATTAACTCAAGAGACTATCTCTCTTATTCGAAACATGCTAACTTATGTCATAATTTATTATCAAAATTCATTAACCATTTTTTGTAAAAAATCCTATGTTATTAATTTACATTTGACAAATTTCCCTTTTAACATATGAAAATAAAGGTTCTATCTTTTTAACATATTTGTACATTATTTCTCTTTTGCTAATGGGAAATAAATATAAACAACGCATAAAACATATTGCTTGAAATCTTACATCTTTTTTTAAAGAGGGTACTTTATTTCAAATGGTATAAATAAATAATACATGCAAAGCAAGTTCAGCCCAACAAAATTTATACACTTTAGGCCAGCATGTAACAAACAAAACTGTACAACAAATAAGGACTTCATAGTTCATTCATTCAAACTAAGTTTTCCCTAAATGTCCGTCGCCTTGAGATTGAGTAAATTAACAAAATAAATTAAGTATCGTAGACGCATTACTTTCATCACCACAATCTTCAAGAGTAGAAGCTTCTTCTATTTCATCTACTTAACCCGTGCATGGAATTTAGAGGACAAGGTTACGGTGGATATGGAGATTATTGTTTTGCAATCAAAAGAAATACCCCAAAATTCAACTACTTTGGCATATAGTTGAGATGCACTTGCTTTTTTATTTAACTTGTGTATAAGAATCCTCAGGTACATCTCTATTTCCTTACAAATTTTGAATTTGTCTTTTGATTTGTTAGTGATAATTCTTATGTTTCATTCTTTCCAAATTATCCAGACTGCAATCGAAGGAACTAGTTTGAGCATGTATTTGAGTCTGTCTTTACACTTAAAGTTTTGAATTTAAAATTCCATTTCACTACATAGCATATAACTACTACTCGCTTGTAGTCCAAATCTCAATTTGCACCAGCTCAATATGTATGTAGTAAAGTTACACTCAAAGAATGAATGATTGATATCTTATTTTTTCTGATTGCATCACATATTTATCATCTTCGAGTACAACATGTCTTTGAATAAGTCTCTATTGTGTCAAGATGTTATTTCTGATTGCCTTGAACAAACACATTTTCATTTTAGGGCAGTGGATTTTGTCCCAAATAAATTCATTCCAGTTGATTGTAGTGTTGTAAGGTTTAAGATCAATTATTGATTTAAAAGCGTAACTACCTTTGACATTACCAATAATTGATATTGCCTTGATATATTATGATTTGTTTTATTTAAATAGTGAAAGAATTGGTTCGAAGTAACTTACTTAGTTGCCATTGTCTGTTGCATAATATGTTACTAACTTTAAGTTCAAATCCTCCCAATAACTCTAATGAGATGGAACCTAACCTATCTAGAAGTTTGGATCTATTGAAATCTTACATCTTGAATTCATGTAATCAGCTACAATTTTATTAAACAACATATTTTGCATATAATTTTAATAATAAAATTGCAAAATTATACTTATTCTCTTAATTAACAAACTTTGTAACAGTCTTCTCTATATGTGTTCATCTATTTTACTCAACCATAAAAGTTGAATATTAACAACTTATTCCAATTTGACCTATTCAAAAATGTAAACTTTCAAATCTTCGAATCAATGAAATAGAATTAATATAATATTCACAATATGGGAGAGAAATCCTCAATCCCTTGATTACCATAGCCAAACTCAAATAGTTCTACCCAAATCTCAACTTAATATAATTTGAAACAATATATATAATCGATTAGAATTACATTATGCAACAGATTTGAATTAGAATTATATTACTCAATAGATCTAAATTAGATTCATATAATTTAACTATTTTGAAATAAAAATAAAATGAGTATGATTCATACTTAAGGAAATAGAGAAGAAAATATGAATGTATATAAAAGATAAATTATGGATTTACCTAAGTCTTTAAGCCTTGAAAAATCGCACCACATCGAAGTGTGTGTGTATGTGTGTGTGTGTGTACGTACGTACGTACGTATAGTTTATATTTTTAAGAAAATATATTTAGAGAAGAAGAAGATGAAGAAATGGAGGCTGCTGGGGTTAGAATTCGTACATATGGAAATTAGGATGTTTAAGGGTGTATTTATAGGCAGCAAGAAGTCTGAACCAGGTTTATACACACAAATCACACACGACCAATCGAATGGTGGTATAAGGACTAGTCGATTGGTACATGTAATTACGTACCTTTAAGGATAACGGCGTTAGCCGTGTGGGAATCTATTCAATTATTTAAAAAATCATTATTTTATATTATTTAGGTAGTGAATTATTTTCGTTTATATTTCTTATTTCGTTGATAACTTTTCCATACGAACTCAGATTGGAACGAACCAAAATAAAATCGATTAGCTCGACATGACAAACAAACAGATATAACTTTCTTCGTTAAATTCTGCCATTTGTAAAAATTCCCTTTTTATACCCTTTTGAAAATTTTAAATTTGTACCAAAATTTTGGTTCTCTCTTTTTGTAAAAATTGAGGTTATTACATTCGAAGCACGTCAACATCTATGAAAGGTCACCCATGTGGTGTACCCATTACCGTGACTCCACAAGCATATCGTCCCCATAGACTTCCATTGTCCGTCTGATTTGTTCTTTGAACATTCTATTGATCGGCGCTGGTAAGTAACTCCAACATTCTTCAAACTGAATGATATGTTTTTCTAGCAATACAGCCCCAAATCCGTAATAAAACTCATATGCTCTTGATTTGGAATGTGCATCGCAATCTAGTTGTAACTGAGGTATGCATCCATAAAATAAAGCAGTTCATATTTAGCTGTTCCATCCACTAGCCAATCAATTTGTGGCAAGGGGAAGCTCTCCTTTAAGAATGCCTTATTCATGTGGGAATAGCCAATGCATATCCTTCACTTCCCTTTTTCTTTCCTGATTAGTACTGGATTATATACCCACTCTAGGTTCAGGAATTGTACATATAGCCATTTTCCTTTAGCTTATCCACTTCTTCTTTCAACGCAGCGGATCACTTTGATTCCATATTGTACATTTTCTACCTTATAGGAGGGTAGCTTGGTTCACATTCAAAGCAAGGCATGCAACTACAGGAGATATCCCACACATATCAGATTGTGTCTAAGGAAACACACCTATGTTCTCTTAGAGAAACCACATATATCTTAGTGTTATCATCTGTTCTCTTCTACTGCTTCACTAGAGTACCCTCTTCAATGGCATAACACATCTCCTGAGGCACATGCCTCAAGGAGTGCCATAGCGACCTATCTCATTCCAACTCCATTCCGTACGACGCGGACCTCTAGATATTGTGTTAGTAACTATGCCCCTAGTAGGATGTCTCTGTCCTTGTCTGCTAGACCTAGCCCGATTCCTTTGGGCAAGTTGCCTCTAGGGTTGATTATTAGCTTGCACTCGATCCTACAGTTTCAGACATATTGCCGCGACTTTTTCTTACGAATCATACCTTCTATTATATCCTTCAAACGCCTATATTCATTCATATTATGCCCATGAGTTTCGTGAAAGCGACGTTATCTTCCAAAGAGTTTCTCCTCTTCGGTAGCTTCTCTCGAGGGTGGCTTATTGTAATGCTTTGTGTCTTGCGTAGCAAGGTAAATATTCTCAATAGAGTCAAACAGCTTTATATAATTCCATTACAGACATATCTCAAACGCTTCTGTTTATCTTTCTTTTTACCACCATTGTTCTAGTTCTCTGCTTGTTGTTATTGTTCCCAAAATTCAATGCAACATTTCCAACACTATCATTTCCTTTCTTAATAGTTATGTCACCGATCAACCCTTTTTGACCGATACTAGCCAATCCTACTTTAAGATCTGCCTCTTCCAAGCATAGATAGTGGAATGCCTTTCGATAAAAATCTTTTCTAAAAGCTTGCTCCTTCCTCTTGTGCCATCTCCCAAAGTCGGTTTGTAGATGACCCAATTCACATGCCCTATCAATGCTATCTCCTCTTTAGGGTTACTCACACTTTCAATCAATGCAACATTAGACCACTTCAAAAAACTTTTCAAGATCACTTCGAACCACTGATGCACAGACATGACATCCTTTGGCCGAGTAGTATGCACTCTAAACAGCTCTATGAATCTCTTTGCTAGTTGGTCCTATGACGTTATGGAGCAGGACTCAAGCCGGATGAACCATACCATCATAAGTCGTTCAAGGAAAATCCAAAAACACATAAATCTCATAACATCCATTTCATGGGCACTACCATGTGCCATCCATACTTCAATGGATGTTGTCTAGGATCAATCATGCCATTTTAGCTTGGCATGGTCGAGGTTTAGCTTGCTAATGAACCCCACTCGTCATTCCATTACTGCTAACTCAGACCCATCAATCTCTTTATTACATCGGTAATGTATATGAAAATCCCCGAGTATTTAGCCCGGCAAATGGTCCTAGTTAGCTCTATGACATCTAGGTACCTTTATCTTTAAAGAAACCATTCGTCCCGGCCATGAAGATGCCTTGTTGGACTCCTTCCCCTTCAAGTCGGTTCTCTAGTATTTGCTCCAACATCGCCAGCCTTAGGACCAATAGCTTGTCATTCGTCGGAATCAATTAACTACGACTCCTCTTCACTATTAAACAAATTCAACCTCCCAACTGACAGAACAGTATCGACCGATCTTGGTTGTTCGACATCGAATTATTTCAACGTTGGCTGAGGGGTTCCATCTTTTGCAAGCTTCTTCTGCATTGCCCTAGTCCCTTTGTCTTTTATCTGGCCTTCTATTTCTCTTTGATGAAGAAAAAATTTCTCCACTCGTATCAGAAGATGATGAATCCATTTTACTCTTCCTTTGCCTATGAGATTCACGTTATCGCAGCCAACACCGCTAACTGCTCTTGCATCTTTGACATTATACCTATCTGAAATTGCTTTTGCTAATGCATCCCCAAGTTCATCTCCAACATAATATGCTCCATCTTGGCATTTTCACAATCTCTTGTTGAGATGAAGATTTTGGCAAGGACGTTGGCTGATTAGTTTCTTCTTCATCATGGTGGGATCCTCCATTATCCTCCTCCATGGTAGCTCCTAATCTAGTAGCCTTCTTGGGAGCCATTATCGTATGGATCTACTTAAATTCAAATAACAACAACAGATCTATGCCTGAGAGATTCGTTCTTAAGTGAAAGCACCAAAATAATGTTTGCTTAACACTCATAATTGAATAAAAACAAAAATCAAAAGAGTAAGATAGAAAATAGAGAATTAGCACATAAGACTTTTAAAGTGGTTCAGCTAGTCTTAAGCGTACATCCACTACCAATTTTATTACCAATTTACTCTTACAATTACAATCAATTTACAAAGATTTTAAGGCTCAAATCAACTGATTTCGAATTTGATGGAGTCTTCTTGCAAAATCAGTAAAAGAGTGAAGATCAGACCTGATCCCTTTCTAGCTGTTATAGGTTATCCATTTATAGGTAAATTCAACCTCCAAAATCACTAGAATCGATTTGAACGAGCAAATATCTTTACGTTCGAAGTTTCAGTATGAAGAACGGTTCAAAAGCATGAATTTTCACAATCGACATGGTTCGGTATCAATCGCTATGGATCGGTATCGATCCATTTGTATGACTTTTCCTTGTGCTCTTTTATGATGAAGTATAAGTCTTCATACCTTAATGATAGATCTTCAAAAGATATCATATTGTTTGGTACCCATCGGTATGGATCGATATCGATCCATGTCAAAACTTGGCACTCTAACTTTTTCTACCATCTTTAAGTGTCACTTCTTGCTTAAGCTAGTGGGGAAACAATTCACATAGTTCGGTACCGATCCATATGGTTTGGTACCGATCCATATGTTCTCCATACTTAGTCAAAATTCATGCATTTTCTTGTCTTGATATCTCCCAGCTTCTTTAACTATTTCTTCATCATTTTGTAGTCCAAATTCATTAAAATGTCTTTTGGTTCAAAGACAGGATAATAAACATAAAATATTTAAAAAAAAAACTAGAGAACCTAACTTTACCTGTAAACTCTTAGAGAGTATCTTGTACACCTTCAGCCAATGCTTTGGGTATTTTCACATGTATGGTGTAGCCAGCTCTCGATCTCACTGGTGGAAAGTGACTACCTCAATCAACTGCACTACCCATGTGGGTCTATGGGCATAAAAGGTTACTTCCACTAAAGTTTGAAAACGTCTTAATCTAACTAACTTGCACAAAATAATTTTATTTTCATGTGGAGCAGAAAAAATAGTTTGTAGTTAATTGCAATTCTAGAATTCATAGTTTATTTAATGCATGGTACGAACAATCATATGTTGTGGATATTACATTAATCGAAATATGGTTACATCGAAATCGTAATAATTCAAGAACTAGCTTTATGTCGATACAAAAACTTTACAGAAATTAACTAATGTGTAATATTTTTTACGAATTCATGTCCCTTTATGTGAAGAGATGTATATTACAGTTAATATACTAATATCTTTATAACAAAACTGATGCGTTAAAATATCAAAATAGAAAACTCTTTTTATATGAGCATAAGAATCTTCCTCTTCAACATTTCTTTATGTCATCATATTTCTATTCATTTACACGAATAATTGCTTCCGTGTGGGGTAAAGCTATTTTTTGTATAAATAAATTTTGAGATTCAAATATCAACATTTTATGACTTCATGTGATGATTGCAGAAATTTAATATATTTTTTCCGACAACCTATGTCGAAGCATTAGCAACACTTACTAACTTAACACTTAAATATAACACAACATATAATATCAATTGTTTTTTAGCATTCTTGTATCATTGTATATGAGCATTAAATTTTAAACATTATACATGCAAATAACTTTGTAGCAAAGTCATATATGCAATATATCATACAAACCAAGCCAAATCAATATAAGCTGGTATATGTTTTCAAACCATATCTTCTCTCTATGTTGATGTTCCCATAGAGAGTAGACTAGTCCCATAACGCTAGAGAAAGCATTTAAAGGCTTTGATTACACCAAAATTTCAATCATACCAAACCAGACATAATCTTTGTTGTACTTAAGGGCAAAGGAATCTTATTGTGAGCAAATTAATCATTTAAAGAGAAACCATTTATTGCATAACGAAAATTGAACAAATTATTGAAAGTTTGTTATAAATTTACAAAAAAACGTATGCCTTTGCGTAAAGAGGTTTAGGGGTTGGCTCCTCCTTAGGTGCAGATGTGAGCGCAACACCTTCGCAAATGACATTGGATCCAAACTTTTTCAAAAGAATTAGAATTTTAAAAGCATAGTAATATTCGTTGCTGCCTAAGGATGTCAATTAGCTGGCAACTCTAGTGGTATTTAATATCTAACTCATCAATTTTACACTTCCACCCTTTAAAAGTTCTACATCTTGCGTAGGCTTTAATTATAGAGGGAATTAATTTAAAGGACAAAAATTTATATATTTTTAGCCTTAAGGACACGACTTCAATATTTTACCCACAAGGACAAACATTCTTCTAAAAATTATTCATAAGGACAAACATTCTTTCAAAATTATTCATAAGGACAAACATTTTTTCAAAATTGCTACCGAACTAAAAACTGATACCTAAAAACTGCTACCGATAACTACAAACTGATACCTAAAAACTTAAAAACTGATATCTAAAGAAAGTTGTCCTTCAAGCTAAAATACTGAAGGTGTGTCCTTGATGCTAAAATGCTGAGAAATTTTGTTCTTGACAATAATTTCCTGTTAATTATATTAGTAGAGCATTATTTTAGTATGATGCTAAAGGCTTCTTCAATTTTGATAAGAGCACCATAGTCGGGGTGAAATGCAGACCGTGTATGTCTAGAACGGTGCCAAATCGCCAATGAAGCAACATGCGGTGGTTTAGCCGCGCCCTAGAGCACCGCGTCGGCCTTTTGATGATTTCATTCACAAAGAAATAACATGTTCGCTCTAATATTATAACTGTTTTGCATTCTGGTCAAATTATTCGTACCGGAAGAATTTTAGCAACTATCGCCTGCAAGCGACTGCGCATGTATTCGACCATTAAGTGCAAAAACAACTTTTTTTTCTATATGAAATTTATGTGGATCCCACAATCAATGAATTGGTCAGCGAATACAATTCAGTCGCTGTACCACGACTGTTTGATAGCAGAATCATTTGTAGTATACGTTTGCCTGTCTGTGTCGTAGCAGCAGCGAAATGACTTCATGTCGGTAGTTGAGTCTATTTAAGATTAAGGTGTCGCGTGCTGTTTCAAATTCATGATGTAATCATCTAATAACTTCATTTGTTTTGGAAGTACAGAGTTAAAAATGAGTGGCTACCTGTAAAATTCACCCCATCACCTACTCAACCAACCCTCGCCATGTGGACCAACAGAATATTGTTCTTGCAGGCCTTGGTCAGTCATCTAAATGAAAGCAAGTACGTAGTAGAGAGAGAAGTAAGTTTGTGGTGTTTATCAGCTGTTTTGCCCGGATATCCAAAGCATATGCTTTCCCAATTCATTGAAACTAATTTTCCCTTAATCTGGCCATCAATTTCGCCCAAGCAACCATCGACGATCCACCGTTCTGTTTAGCCGCAATTGCACTCTCCTTCATCGCCTTCGCTCTCTCCTTCAAATTTCTCCCCTCTTCCGATTCGATCAACCATCTCACGTTTGCCTCAACCTCCTCCGCCCTTACAATCTCCTCATCATACCCCTTCATCTCCACCGCCATCTTCGCCTCCGTCAAAAACACCTTATTCATCCTCTGCTCTGCGTACAGCGGCCATGCCACAATCGGCACTCCTGCACTCACCGCCTCCAAGGTCGAGTTCCACCCAACATGACTCACAAACCCACCGACCGACTCATGCTTTAAGACCTCCGCTTGTGGAGCCCACGCCTTGACCACCATCCCCACCTCCTTCGTCCTTTCCAAAAACCCTTCTGGTAGAAGCCCATCCAGGTCCACATCCGCTGTTGGATCGGCCTTCTTTGTCCTATCCAGGGCCGCGGGGTTCCGGACCACCCATAAGAACCTCCGCCCGCTCCTCTCCAACCCTTTTGCTATTTCTCCAAGCTGCTCCTTGGAAAACGCCCCTGCGCTCCCAAAGCACAAGAATACCACGCTCCCCTTCGGCTGTGCATCGAGCCACTTAATACACTCATGTTTTTCACTTCCGCTACCTCCATCACAAGTCAGCGGCCCAACACAGTAAATAGGAGGCATGGGCCTGCCCGGGTAGCACCGTCCATCATTCAAAGCCTGGACCGCTTCCTTTTCAATCATCTCAAACGTGTTAATTACTATCCCATCCGCCTTGGGCACCATGATCAAGTGTTCAACAAACCCTTTGAATTCATCGCTGTCGCTATCCACGAGAAAGTGGGAAGGCATGTCGGCTGCTGGAATCGGTGGAATACCTGGGAAATGCAACAGTGTTTTGCCCAGTTCTTTGAAAGTAGTAGTGATTTGAGATAGAATGTTCGGCATTAAAACAAATGCTATGAGCGTGGAAGCGCTGCTGGCAAAGAAAATGTAAGGTGGGATGTTAAGGTTGCGTGCAACATCTAAAGCGTAGGTGCAGAACATGTCGAGGAAGATTGCACGAATGTTTGGAACGTGTGAAAGGAAATCGGAGAGATGGGGGTTCGATAGGCGGAGAATGTCGAAATTTGCAAGCATGCGGTTCTCGGTGCGGAGTTTGGATGAAGGGATTTCAGGGAGGTGGTGGAAGGAAATTGATGGGTAGGTGGAGGAGATGTTGGAGATGTACGATGAGTTTAGTGAAGGGATGAACGGGGAGGTGACGACGATGATGGTGACGGAGAAGTTTTGGTTGATGAAGAATTTGGCGAGCTCGACGATTGGGATTAGATGCCCCATTCCTACACTTGGGAAGAGGATTATTTTTTCTTGCAGGTCAGGCATTTTTTTTTTCTTGGTTGAGAAATGGCCGTGTAATCTGTATAGCAGAAATGAAGGGATATATATAATAATTATGTATATTGAAATGCACGTTTTGTTGGAAACCACTCATGGATTGGTTCGTCCAAATCTAGTGTGCTTTCTAATGGTTTCGAATTTGCTTGTATCGTAATGTTTTGAAACGGAAGTTGAAGATAATAAAATGATTTGTTAATACGATGATGGAGATGTCACCACATGTGTGGTTATGAACGTCATTGGTGACGTTTAGAGAAACGTCCTTAATTAGAATTATTGATGATGGTGATTATATTAATTATGAAGAGATTTAGGACGTTCTTGTTTGCCATCTCCCTGTAACTGGTGTCATTTCGTCAAGGTCAGGAATGGTTCTTCCGTGTAATTCGTGATCGCACATGGCTTTAAAAATTAATATTGATTTCGAAATTGTAGACGGTTTGCGTCTGCCTGGATAACACAGCATTATATGTATTTTTGATCGAATAAAATATAGTCAAAATTGCAATAATCGCCACTCATTGTTGTATTACACTCACTATTCTCAACTGTATAATATGTGGACAGCTAAAATATAAAAATTGGAGGCGATGTGGATATTTATGCTTTGATTAGCATTAACATTTACATTACACTAAGACCTGTTGATAACGATTTTTACTCTAAATTTAGCATTGTATTGTTTCTAAAATCAAAATATTGACGTGTAATTGTGAAAACTCAGTAGACATTATCTTATTTCATTTTAAATCATTTAGTCTATTGAATTAACAAGAAAAAAGAAAATAATTTACAAACATTTATTATAAAAATGAGTTTATTTTGTTGGAAAATTTCAATATGTGGGCCACATATGTAAAATAAATGTGTCGTGTTATTTTGGTGTAAAGCATAATTAAAGTGATCAAATTATGAATTAAAGTTAAAAGACTTACATGTATAATTGTCATGGTATTAATGTGTAGATACTGAGACAATTCTATTTTGTTGAAGGGTCAAATTAGAAAATGCCAACATTATAAATAAGAGGTTATGTTCCCCAAATTACATAAGCCCTAGTTATTCTCCTAATCTTTTTTATGGAAATAATTCAGATGCAGGATTTATGTCAATTTGAAAGACCAGATCCAACCCTTATCTTTTAGATCCATCTCTTTCTCTTGATCAGTTTATGAAAGCAGCAAATATGGATTCAGATCTAATATAAGATCTAAGGCTTGTGTTAATATGAAAAACCAAATCAAATTTACTTTCTGATCAGCAACTATGAATTCAGGTATGGCTTCTGCTAATTTGTTTGCTTTCCTCTATTTTCTTCTCAATCAAATCAATATGGGTCACCTATTCAGATCTAGGATTTCATGATTAATCTATCCTAAAGTATACTGAAATCCTAACAAGTGGTATCAAAGCCACCCGTCGTTGATTTCATTGGGAATTTCTTTTAATTATGAGTAAGTTTTGAATTGAACTTTTTTTTTAGAAGTTTTGTAATATTCTTACTTAAGTTTCAGATCTGCTTGATCTATGTATCAAGGACTTTTTTGATGATGATTTTGGATTTGGTTTACTATCAATTTTTTGTTGTAAATTGAAAGGCTAATTTATGAAATTGTTTAGGTGTAGAAAGATAGATAGATCTAAATGATCTGTATGTTATTTATGAAATCAGATAGAATTTTGAAATCCTTAAATTATGGAAAATAATCTAACTTCCTCTAAATTTTGAAAAATAATTTATATTGGTTAAAGCATTTACATGTTTATTATTGAATATTTTATAAATAAGTTGTGAATTTTAAGGTGGGGAATGCTTTGGATCTGATATGTACAGTCCCTTTTTTTTTAATGTTTATAAATGGTATAAACAGATATATATAATTTAGAACCATTTATGCAAGAAATATAAATCTGGTTCTATGGTTATTTTACCTTACTTAACTTTTGATTAAGTAATTTGGATATTTATATAAGGTATTTAGGTTATTTCAGAAATTTGGTTAATTAGAAATGCTCCCTTAATGTGTTTATGTTTATTTTATTATTAAAATAAATTTTAATATGACACTAATTTACATTTTGGACCACATAACGGGTTAATTGCATTTATTTTTTTATCATAATTGCATTAAATGTGGTTATTATGGTAATTAATTAATTAATTAATTATCATAAATGCAGTAAATGTAGTAAATGCGTCAGTTGCAATAAATTTAATGATGCAGCATATTTGTATTTGAAATTTGAAATAAGAAAAGACGTATGGTTTATTATTTGATGCTTTTATGTTTAATAGTTATATATTATATTTTATATGTTTGAACTATGCTTATTGAAAACATTTTTCACTTTCGTGATTTGGTTAGCATAAAATAAAAGGAGCATCAGTTTCCATATTTTGCCAAAATACACGGTTACTGACCTTAACTAAGTATTCAAATAATAAACTAAAGATAAAGTGACACAGGAACATACTATATAGCTATATTATGGTTCAAATGTACATTATAGCTAATGCATGTTATTTTGTATGACAGTTACTATGTCATTTATGCACAATTTTATATGGCATTTAAATCTGGCGATCATCTGTGACATTTTTTTATGTGATTTATTTATGATATCTTGTATCATACTTATTTAGAAAATGTCATGAATGTAACCACATACTTAAAGTAAAAGACTATAACAACTATGATTAAAACAAGTTGTGCCACAGTTATAATTTTGAGTTTTTCAAGTGTCATATTGGTGCAGCAGCGGAAATAACAAAATGATGATTATGTGAAAGTAGCAATTGATGGATTGACGAATACTGAAATGCCCAAATTCGTTGATCCGAAGATACCGAATTCTAGCTATCTCTAACACGTTGATCGCGCACGATACCGTGAAGAGAGATCTTCAATTCTTCGAGCGTTGATCAAGCGCACTTGATTCTACGAATCGGCTTCAACGATCGAAGATTCGAGCGCACTCGAATGTCGAAAGTGGAGATAGAAGATTACACTCAACTACCAATTTAAATTGAAAGCACAAAGCTAACAAACAAGAATTTCATTCAAAAATCAACAACCTTTACAAATGACTCACACGGCCTATTTATAGGCGCACATTTCAGCAATACAATTCTGTACAACTCTTAAGTCGGCTCCGACTTAACAAGACTCCGACTCACGACTTAAAAGAATATGCGACTCAAAATACTTCGACTTAACAAACAGAAAATACATCACTTAGGTCGTACGCGACCTAAAACAAACGACTTAAGTAAGACACACGACCTACAAACAGGCGACTTAAAAACAGACAACAACAGACGCGATCCACGACTTACTATGAGTCGGTAACGACTTAACAGTTCTCCACCAGATCAGCCGACTTAGCACACATGCCGACTTACGACTTAAGAAATTAACGGCTCATAGTAAAGCGGCACACGGAATCCACGGCCTCTATCTTCAATGACTTATCTCTTGATTCGTTAGGTCGCATACGACCTAACACTTCACCAATTTGCTCTGCCTTTTCACTGCGTAACTCGGTAGGTTTTAGCTTCTTAACTCGCAGGTTTTCATTAAGCCGTTGGGGTGACTTAAAAGCTTCGTTAGGTCGGTCCCGAGTTACGAGCTCGTTAAGTCGGTCACGACTTAGTACTTGGCCTGCATCATCCTCCCCTGGTTGAGAAAAATCCGTCCTCGAATTTGCGCCATCTTCTTCCACCATAAGTTCATCCCCATGATATGGTATGAGATGTTTAACATTAAACACATCGGAAGTGTACACATCCTCCGGCAGCTTCAACTTATAAGCATTTTCATTAATCCGTCTTACAACTTTTACAGGACCAATTTTCCTGGCTTTCAACTTGTTATAAGCGCCCAATGGAAAACGATCCTTTGTTAACACAGCATATACCATATCCCCTTCATTAAACTCAACATTCCTTCGCTTCAGATCTGCAGTTCGTTTATACTTTTCATTTGCCTTCTTCAATCATTCCTGAACAATTTGATGACATTCCGTCAGCCCTTCAACAAAATCAGTAGCTTACTTAACTGTCCCCTTCGAGTGTGGTATTACCGTTAAATCCAACGGTCCTTTTGGCATACTCGAATATACAATCTGAAATGGACTGAAACCCGTACTTCGATTCTCTGCATGATTATGAGCGAACTCTGCTTGGCATAACTTCACATCCCAGCTTTCACAACACCAGAACTGTCATTTTGTAACGGTTATAACCGTTGGTAATCTAATTCCCAACGGTTATAACCATTGGTAGCAGGTACGTTACAATTTTTTTACATATTTTGTAACGGTTATAACCGTTACAAATTTTGGTCATTCCCAACGGTTATAACCGTTGGGGATTACTTCACATTCCCAACGGTTATAGCCGTTGGAAATTACTTCACATTCCCAACGGTTATAACCGTTGGAAATTACATCCAACGGTTATAACCGTTGGGAATTTTTCAATTTCCAACGGTTATAAGCGTTAGGAATTCCTTGTATAAGTAAATAGCAAAATTACCAACACTTATAAGTGTTACAAATTTGGTATAGCAGAACCATCTTATTCAGCATCTAATAGTATTTCATTCAACTATATCTATATGAATATATAACAATAGAAAACACGAAACTAAAATTCAAAACTAACATATCATCAAATTGTTAAAAAGCATCAAACGTACGAAATAGTACATATCAAATTCTACAAAGTTCATTGTGACAACTTCAAATTTTACTACTACAACATATCAAGAAACTTACAAACAACGAATACGACACTCCGGCAAAACTACAAAACCACCATCAACCAACTCGGACAATGTATAATGACCATTTTGAGGTGCATCAAAAAGTGGCTCATCCAGATTAAGAACATCCTCCACCCAAACAACCTTTTCTCCATCTCTAACCTTTCTACCATGACAAATCTTTTGCACTCCAAGATGTTCTTTAGCCGGTTTAAAACAAAACATTGCTATATCAAGATATATATATATATAAAGATAAAATGTAAATTACACTTGGACGATGGTTCTAAAGTCTTATATCATATAGAAAAATTAAAGGGAAAATTGATACCTAAGTCATCCATAACTAAAGTACTTTATCCTTGCCTCCTGATGCAACTTTCTCACCATCTGGACTCTAGTAGTGAAAACCTGTAATCATAAAAGAAATATAAAAGATATTTACATATAATCAAAAGCCAAATGGTACTTTAAAAATTCTAAAGTGAATACCTCATATGCATGCCCAGGTAGATTTTGCTTCAGTTTTTGTCCAAATATCCCACACTTGAAAGCCATGCTTAAATTAGATACACATAAAGGAAAAGGAAGAAAAAATTAATTTGATTATGTTGATAAAGAATTTTTGCTTGGAATAAAAAATCACAGGTTCACCGCATGACATAACCTAGTCTTATTATAGTTTGTAGATATGATACTAATGTGGTAATTGTTGTATTTAATTAAATTGATATACTCAGCATACCACATAATGGACCAAGCTTGTAATCATAGAATCGCTAAAAAATAGCCAATAAAGTAGTGAAGTTCTCTCTGCCAATTGCATCTTCAACTGACATAGAGCAATAAGATATTTCTAATACATCATTAGTTTATGCCATTCAATTATATCTAAAATTCATTTGCAGTATAAGCAAACTTTACACGCTTAACCTGTCACCAAATAATCGTTCTGGATCAATTGCTAAATGGCTTTAAAACAAACTCTACACTCTTTCCACCAACATGCTAGCCAAAGCCCTAAACAAATAAAAAAATTCCACGTCAACACAATGTAAAGACAAAGGTAACAAGCTTCTAATAAAAGCCTGAAAAAGAAAAGAATAAAGAAAGAATCAGAAGCTTTTACATTATTTCAACAACAATTACACAACCTTCACTATTGTAAAGTTCTTAATGAACCACCTACATATTTTCCATATATTTCCATAACATTGTTATAAGCTAAAGCTTGATAAAATGACAGCAATGAGTTTACCACCTGGGTTCAGATTTCACCCAATCGATGAAGAACTCGTTGCTTATTATCTAAAAAGAAAGATCAAGGCAGAAATACAGAGTTAGAGGTTATTCAAGAAGTCGATCTTTACAAATGTGAGCTATGGGAGTTATAATGTGATTGTTTTGTATTTTTCTAATTGGTGAACTGTAAAGCTAATACATTGCTTGTATCGGCTATTCAAGTATATTTATAGGTTGTACTTTAAACTGTTAAATTAACTACATTAAAATTAAGAAGCATATTATAATTACAATGCAACTATATGATTGTAAAGAAGATATTCTTACCAAGCAAAGACTCAGAGTGGTTCTTCTTCAGTCCTATAGATCAAAAATACCCAAATGAATCAAGGACAAACCTATTAACCCAAGCAGGATATCGGAAAGCTACAAGAAAGGATTGAAAAGTAATTCACAAAAAAGAGTTCGAAAATACCCAAATGAATCAAGGACAAACCGATCAACCCAAGCAGGATACTGGAAGGCTACAGGAAAGGATTGAAAATTAAATTCACAAAAAAGAGTAGTCGGCACAAATAAATTTAGTGTACTACAGAGGAAGAGCTCCTATATCAAATGGGGGAAGAAAGGAACAAAACAACAGTTGCAATAACAGATTAAGGTAATGCACAATATATTAAAAATCAAAAGTATCACACAATTATTCAAACAAAAATTAGTATCGGTTGTTCACATGTTATGGTATGAATAGGTAATGATTGATTTTCACCATTAATTTGTTCAAAAATTGTGAAAAGGCATCTATTGTGCACCTAGTATCCATGACTGCTCCAAGAGGATGCACCTTATCTAGTTAGCCAAACATCCAAATCATATAATCATTGATTATGAGATGTAATTATCAATCATATATACTTAAAAATTAACTATATAAGAACCTTGAAGTGGCAAAGGGTCTTCCATGTAGCATTGGAAAGTGGCTTAGACTGCTAATGTACTGCTCTTTTCCTTGGATCTCATTTGCTTGTTCACCGATAACTGAGTTAAGCATATAATACATTAATATATATCCAAGATGAAGATCCGGAGTCCACCTTAGCCTAGGTGTCTTTGATCGGTTATACTGACGAATAGATCCTCCTGAATTCCCTCTTGATCTTTCACTTTCTTCAACTGTGCTTGTACTCGATCTTCAAACTTTGACATGTTGCTACTCGAGCTTCCCACTTGATCTTTCACTTTCTTCAATAAAGAGAAATAAGGTTCAAAGTGACAAAAGGGAATTAAAAGAAATTATTTACAACTCAAAGCAAAACAACATACAATAAATCTCAAAGCAATACTCAAAGTAACATACAAGAAAACTCTAAGCAAGAATTTATTTTTCTTTTTGTTTTTTTTCTTTGTTTTTTTAGTTTGGAAAGATAATTAAAAAGATAACAATTTTTTTTAACTTAGGGCCCGGCCCAAATCAAACTGTGTTACGAAATAAAGGATCAGAGAAACCTAATTTACAGACCAAATACGAAATTTTATTCGCGAATCCTGTAAAAAAAAATTCAATCAAATTTCAATCAAACTGCAATTTTCCAGAAGTTAAGGTGATTCTCGATCAGGCCAGCGAGGCAGTGGTCGAGACATGATGATTGAAGGCGATTTTGGGTTTCTGGTGGTTCGACCTAAGGGATTTCGGTCGCTGGTGGGTTGTTCGTGGGTTCAAGGTGGATGAAGTCGCGATTGAGTTGAAGTGGTTGAAGGGGGATCGACGAAGAGGGAGAAGCAGTGGTAGGTTGGTGGTCAGAGGCTGCTGCTGTTGTGTTGGTCAGTGAAGATGGAAGGTTGGGCCTGTTAGTAGAGATGGAAGGTAGTTGATAGACTACTGCTGTGGTGGAGTTTAGTGAAGTAGAAATTTGATGAGGAAGTGTGTGCTGTTTTGGGGAAACTGTGTGATTGCACAGCAGATGATTGTACTGTAGGAGACTGATCAGAAATGCAGTTGGGTTGTGGTGACAGTGGAGATGGTCTGTATGTTGGAGGGGTAGCAGGAATGTGGCCGAATGCACAATTTGTAGTGACGAGACAAATAATAATTTGGAAAAGATGTTGGAATGTGGCCGAGTGCACAACTTGTAAAAGATGTTGTCGGATGGTGTAGTGCACATTTGTAGTGTAATGTTGTAGTGAAGTGGTTGAGTGGATGTGGATGTGGCTGTGGGATATGTAAGAAGGATTGGAGCAGATGAAGTGCACTGATGTGCAGGTTGGTCAGGGATGGTGAGATGTTGTTGACAGAGATGGGAAGTTTGTGCAACTGCAGTATTGTGCACAAGGTAGAAGAGTGCACGACGGAGTATCTGGTGGCCATCAGGTCGAGGCATAACGGCCGTTTGATCTGCGGGCTGTGTACGGAGGCAGTGAACGAGGAGATGGTGAAGGCGGACGGGATTGTTACGGTTGAGGAGGCGATTGGACGGCATGTGAGATTTTGCAAGAAGTTGGACGAGTTTGAGATGGTGGATTTTGCGAAGGATTATATTGGGGTGGTTAGGAGGATATTGAGGAAGAGTCTGAGTTCGCCTCGATCTGTGAATTCCTTGTTTGGTTGTGAAGTATGTGAATGATCGTGGATATGATGTTGAAAGATCCAAATGTTGAACGTTGTGCATAATTGGATTGAAAATTTCTGTTGTAAAAGATGTAAATTTTTCTTTACAGAAGAACACAAGCAATTGTTCTATACTTTTGGCTATATATAATAAAAGTCTAAGATACGAAGAGAAAACATTGAACCTTATTTTATTCAATAGTTAATGCTTACTTACATGATACTTACAAAAATCAGCTGGATGACTAATTGGTTGACGAGATCCATCACAATTTGAGATAATTTTCATATGAGGATACAAATTTTTTATTGCTCAGTAGAAATGTCGATAAACTCAATTCGAAATGTGTCGAAACCAATTATTTAGTTTAACAAATTAATTTTATAAAACTAACACATTTTATAAAATCATCATATTACTTACATGACCTTACCTAGTTACTAATTAGCTGGCCAAACACTGAATAATATTTCACGATAAGCAAAAAAGTTCACTAACTAAAATTAGGAGCTAAACAACTTGCAAATGTTATAACAACGTTATCCCATTTAAAATAAACAAGTACAGATTGTAAACTATCGTTTTGTACATTACATTCATGTACCTTGTTTCAAACTGAACTGATAGTTCCATACTTCCTTGCGTTTTCTATTGGTTTTTCCACAATTTCTTCCAATATTTTGTGACCACTTATCAACTTACAGGTAAGATTAGAGCATCATGTTCACAATTTCGACCATACTAAATACATATCGAATATTGGAAAAAACAAAATAGAGTTAACTTAAAAAACCAACAATGTATCATTACCCTCATATTTGAAAAAAAAAATCTCATCTACATGTAATAATCTTCATCAAACTGTAAAGTAAGCAAGAAAAATGTTGATATACTTCCAGAACAAACAATGCTGGCTATTCTTCTACTATTAATGCAATCTGTTTTAATAATAAAATCATTCAAAGTATTTTAAGTAACCAAGCTATTTATAGTCTGTACCATATATTTATAGTCTGTATACATTTTTTTAATGTAAAATTCACAGGTAATCCATTGGTTTGAAGTAACCAAGCTGAGACCGCACTATCCAAACAATTTTTATGTAAGACCCAAAGAAATGGTATGTATTTTTATTTGACATTCTTTACAAAAATGTATTTCAATTGCAGAATAAAGTGAATATTATAATATCATTATTATGTTTTGTTTTGTAGCATTGGATATTGTTGGATTTGAAATCAACAACTCAAATGCTATTGGCTAAAGAATTAGAATGGTCAGGTACCATAAAAAGGAGCTAGAACTGTACAAAATATTCTTGCCATAATGTCATCAACAATCACATTGGACATTGCTAGTCCTTGATTATGAAGATTTGCAATGGTGCCACTATAATTCAATAAAACCAAAATCTTTTTCAAAATGGCCGTATGCGGAAGAAATACTGAAAGTGGTAAGTGAATTAATACTACAACAGAATATTAGTATTATATATCGTATTATAACTTTAATTATTTATTACATCGTAGTGAAAGTACATTAAAGACATGATGAAAGATATATGGCTCAGGAATGGAATTCCAAAAATGAAATCTGGTAGCGAAGTAATTTAGAATGCAAAGATTGTCCTCAACAACCAAAAAATTCGTAAGTTGGTTCAATATCTTTACATTCGATAGAAATTTCTCAAGTAAGTTTTGCTTATTCATTTAAAATTCAAAGATCGTAAGCCTAAATTTTTGTTATAAACCATATCAAAATCATTACTACTTGTCGTTACTGAACTTTGTCAAATTATAACCTATTACTATTGTTTTATTTCTTTACTCCCTATTTTTATTTTTACTTTTTGCTTTCACTGCATCATTTCTCAAAATTAAGATCAGCATAGTCATCAAATTGTATATTTTGATAGCAGTTGTCATTAACGAAATTTCTTAAATAAAGGTGAGTTGTCTAACATAGATAGCATTCTGACTTAACCAACTAAACAAAATAATCAAACTAAAATATTTTTGTCTGCATTTAAAAGGCAAAAAAATGATGGAATAAGGTAAAGTGCAACTTAAAATAGGAACGATATCCAAGTGACTTTATCCAAATCTTTTCTTGTCTAAAATCACATTATTTTAAAATTTATTATTTTGGATAGCCCACTTGATATCTTATTGATGAAATAATTTATACATGTCAATCAGTTTCCGTAGAATAAGAACATCTTATGATGGTCTCCACTTTCATTACTAAGGTACTTTCAGCTAGATCAAACACAGTAGCTTTAGTAATTTTTTCACTTATAATATGTTGAGCGCATGTATAAATGAATGAAATCAAAAGACAACACAGGACAGTTAGGAATGGGTTGTGTTTACATTAGAATGGAACTGTGTATGTTCCAATATACAATACGTAGTGCCCAACAAATGCTCTCGCCCAACTGCCTGTTTTAAAAATTCATGCACAATTATCAGTGCCATGTCAAGCTCAAAAGTGAGAAGATAACAGAGAAAGACACAGCCCAACAAAACAAACCTTGGTCATGAGTTTGAAAATGAGTATCTGAAAGGCCTTACGAGTTCATTTGCGAATTCTACTGAACTTTAACTGTATTTTATACATGAAACTAGTATAGTCATAAAGCAATTTAGCTGAACTGAAATAGCATAACTGTTGAGATATGTTTTGTTTTGTTTTTTTGTTTAACCCAATTTATTTGAAACGTGTTGTATGCTGTACGTTAATATTTATGATATATTCTAGAAAGCCAGTCAAATAAGCAAAGGGAATCTATGACCAAATTAAAACATAAATCGAGAAAGACTAAAGAGATAAGAAAAATGTAAATACCATGAGCATGAAACCTATGTGCTCTACAGGCATAACAGGCCAATCTTTAGGACGAGGTATGTGAGTCACTCCAAACACATACCTTGACAATCAGAAGAAAACACAACATATCAGAGAAATAGCCGTGAAAGCAAACAGCGTACATTTTAAACATCTAGGATTAGGACAATGCCAAAGCATTTTCTTCTTTATTTATTAGAAAAAAAACAGTGAGAGGGGTCTTTAATTAAACTTATTGCCAATGGAATAGGATGAGTTTTATAATCATTTTGTCATTCCATCAAAAGAGGTTGCTGGTTAAAGTTAGTGGCAATCTATTTCGCCAAATTTAGGAAATATGAGTTATACTTTTTCTTCACTTAACACCCTGTTATTTTTATAACAATCGCGTCTGTACATTTTATACAACTCATCTTAACTGGAGATAAATCTAGAAATTTCCTAAATATCCAACAAACTGAACTTATACTAACAATATATATTTCAAGTAAAATACGAATCGATTTAAACAAATTTATGGCACAAAATTTAAAACTGATGCCTAAATATGCCATACTTTTTTTACTACCCTTTTTTTAATGCTGAATTAATACCAGTAAGGCCTAATACTTAAAGAAGATAAATTTAATAAATAAAAAAGACAATTCAAAAATGATGCTGAATAATGATGCACATGTCAAAAATATCACTAACCACAGTATAATATTGGTTTCCTCAAGAGATCTATTCTTCTTGACCCAAGTAGCTAAACCCTCATTTTGGCGACGATTCTGATTAGGAAACTCTCCTCCAGGATACATTTCATCACGTTTGTATGGAGTC
This sequence comes from Allium fistulosum, assembly GCA_030737815.1. NCBI lineage: Eukaryota > Viridiplantae > Streptophyta > Magnoliopsida > Asparagales > Amaryllidaceae > Allium > Allium fistulosum. Next base: position 261,884,626 of record CM060903.1, read on the forward strand.
ACCAAAAGATTGTGCTTCAAAAATGCTGCCCTTCTTAAAAACATTGCTTCGGGACCAGCCAACGGTGAGCAATTTGAACCAGGTACAAGTAACGACACACTCCCGTTCATCGACGGCGTTGTGGACTCGGTTCTCCTCTTTTTATGCACTGAACTCAAATCGGTACTTTGTTTGGACGACGAGACATTTTTGGTGAAGAACGATGAACTTGAAGACGAAAGATTGAAGGCGGTGGCAAAACAGTGGAGGCGGAACAAACTGGAGGGGTGAAACCCTAGAACTAAAGAGGAATTGAAATGACGATGAAATGTTACGTTACGCGTATGAAACGGATAAGCAATAATAAAACATAAAATTACAATATTGTCTATCTTTATTTTTAGTATTTACAAAAATACCAGATGTAGTCACGGTTATTACCGTGACAAACATTTCTAACGGAAATATCCGTTAGAAATTTATAACGGTTATTACCGTTACAATTTGAAAACGCAAAAGTGTTACAAAATGACCTGTTTGGTGTAGTGTTTTCAGATTGTCTTTCACCAGACATCGCAATAAATTTCCCAGCGATCTGTTAACCACCTCCGTTTGCCCATCAGTTTGTGGATGGTAAGCGCTACTAAAATTCAACTTCGTTCCGACCATCTTCCACAAACTTAGCCAAAAATGACTTAGAAAACGAGTATCCCTATCCGACACAATAGACTCTGGCAATCCATGAAGTCAATAGATTTCTTTGAAAAATAACTGAGCAACATGCACAGCATCCGCCGTCTTCTTACAAGCAATAAAATGTGCCATTTTCGAAAACCGGTCAACCACCACATAAATGAAATCATTTCCCCTTTGAGTTCGAGGCAAACCCAAAACAAAATCCATACTCACATCAACCCAAGGCTTAGTTGGTACAGGTAACGGCATATATAATCCAGCATTGGTCGCAGTTTCTTTCGAAACCTGACAGATATGACATCGCTCCACAAACCTTTCCACTTCTTTCCTCATTGATGGTCAAAAATAAGATTGAGAAATCAGCTGTAATGTACGGTCTCTACCCACATGACCTTCCTCATGCAATTCCTTCACAATCTTCAACCGTAAACTGCAATCCGGTATACATAATCGATTTCCCTTGAACAGAAAACCATCTACCATCACAAACTCATCCGTCTCTCCTTTCTTTACTTTATCTACAAACTTCATAAAGTAAGGATCTTCAACTAACAATTCTGGTAGCACATCAAACCCGGTCACTTCAACTTTCATCGTAGTTAACAAATGATTCCTTCGACTCAAAGCATCAGCCACACAATTCGTCACTCCTGATTTGTGTTTCACAATAAACGTAAACTGTTACAGATATGCAATCCATGATGCATGTCTCGATGAAATCTTGTCTTGCCCTTGTAAATGTTTCAACGCCTCATGGTCAGTGTAAAGAACAAACTCTTTCTGAAATAGATAGTGTCTCCAGTGTTTAATAGCTTGCACAACAACATAAAATTCCACATCATATGTACTATATCTCATCTTTGCTCCCGACAGCTTCTCACTGAAATATGCAATCGGACGTCCCTTCTGACTCAACACTCCTCCAATCCCAACCTTTGACGCATCAGTGTGTAGCTCAAACAACAACAGAAAATCTGGTAATACTAGAATTGGTGCAGACGTCAGCAACTCCTTGATCTTCCCAAAAGCATCTCCTGCTTCCTCTGACCATGAAAACTGTTTACCCTTCATACAATCTGTAACAGGCGCCATCACACTACTAAAGTATGGAATAAATCTTCGATAGAATGAAGCCAACCCATGAAAACTCCGAACCTCTGTTATCGTCTTGGGCTGTGGCTAATCTCTAATCGCCTCTACTTTACTCCGATCCACCTGTATCCCTTCCTCTGATACAACATACCCCAGAAATAAAACACTATGCGTCATGAACACGCATTTCTTCGTTGCAGCATAAAATTGTTCTTGTCGCAGTACCATCAGCACTTCTCTCAGATGATTCAAATGTTCCTCTGGACTTCCACTATATATCAGAATATCATCGAAATACACCACCACAAACTTCCCAATGAATGGTCTAAAAATCTGATTCATCACCCGCATAAATGTACTTGGCGCATTTGATAAGCCAAATGGCATTACCAACCATTCGTATAGACCCTCCCGGGTTTTAAAAGCAGTCTTCCACTCATCACCTGGCCTGATACGAATTTGATGATATCCGCTCTTCAAATCAATCTTCGAAAAGATAGTAGCTCCGCTTATTTGATCTAGCAAGTCATCCAACCTCGGCATTGGAAATCTATATCTCATAGTAATCTTATTCAATGCTCGACTGTCAGTGCACATTCTCCACGTCCCGTCCTTCTTCGGTACTAACAAAGCTGGCACAACACATGGACTCAAACTTTCCTGCACACGTCCCTGCTCAAGCAACTCTTCCACCTGCCTCCTCAATTCTTCATGTTCCTTTGGACTCATTCGATAATGTGGTCTATGTGGCAACATTGCTCCCGGAACAAGATCAATTTGATGTTGAATGTCTCTTAGTGGTGGTAACTCCTTCGGTAACTCATCTGGAAATACATCCTCAAATTCTTTCAAAATTGGCTTCGCTTCTTCTGGAATTTCAATCTCTTCACTACTCTCTCGCCCAATCAACAAAAACACTTCAGGCTCCTCTTCAACTTCTTTAACAAACTCTTTCAAAGATAACAAAGTTTTCAGTTCTTCAATCTCTTCTGACTTACTCTCTCCTTGATGTCTCTTCTTTGGAACTAAGATAATCTTCGTACCTTCAAACATAAAACTGTAACTATTGGTCCGACCATCATGCTATACTACTCGATCATACTGCCATGGTCTTCCCAAAAGTAAATGACAAACATCCATCTCTTATATCACACCAGATCTCGTCTTTGTATTTCTTCCCAATAGAGAATGGAACACGAACTCCTCTATCCACTTTCACCTCTCCTCCTTTTCTCAACCATGCTAACTTGTATGGATTCGGATGCTTCTCTGTCTTCAACTTCAATTTTGTTACAGCTTCGGTTGAAATGATATTGTCACAGCTTCCCGCGTCAATCACAAATTTACACACCTTCCCTAGTATAGTACATGTCGACTGAAAGATATTACTCCTCAACCAACTAGCTTCTTCTTGCTTCGGTGTCAACCACGATCTCCCCAGCATTAGATTACAACCTTCATCTCCTGACGCAATATCCTGTTCATCCTCCTCAACTGGACTTGAATAACCTTCATCAACATCCTCATTCTCAACTTCTACAATCATGGTTCTCTTCTTTGGCTTTGGACACTCATTGCTTTTATGATCCAATTCCTGACAATTGTAACATTTGAAACTGTTGTTAACCTTTGCCTTCTCAGCCTCCTTCACCACTGGTTTACTGATAGGTTTAGAAACATTAGAACTTCCACTAACACCCTTCACTTGATTATTGGAATTTGTAAACACACCACCTCCACGCCTTCCCTGCTTCTCCCAAGCCAATGCTTTCTGATGTGCTTCCGCTACAGACCTTGGATCGAACATATTCACCATATCCTGGATCTGTATCCTCATTCCCCCAATGAATCTAGCAGTTAGTTGTTCTTCTGTCTCCATAATATCATTTCTAGCAATGAGTTGGTAAAATTCATCTGCATAGTCATTCACAGATTTCATCCCTTGTCTCAAGTTTTGCAAACGTTGATACATCAGAGATTGATAGTTGTAAGGTAAGAATGTTGCTTTCATCAATTTCTTCATCTTCTCCCAAGATTCAACCTTTGACTTCCCCATTCGTTTACGTGTAAGTTTGGTTTGCTGCCACCATGCCAAAGCTCTACCCCTCAACCTTGTAGCAACCAACTTCACTCTACGATGTTCTGGAACTTCCTTGAAGTCAAAAATCTCTTCCACATTAGACAACCAATCCAAAAACTCCTCAGCTTGCATACCTCCCTTGAATTATGGAATTTCAGTTTTCATCCCGGACTCCCACTTGTGATCGTACTCCGACTGATTTCTTCCTTGTCCACGTCTTCGTCCATGAACACTACCACCATCATACTCTTCTTCATAATCCGATGTATATCGATGTCGATCCTGACCATCAACATCTCTACTACCATCACGTCTACCACCAACATCCCTTCTATCTACATTCCTCCGATTACGATCAGTCACATTTCTATCACGACTTCGATCCACGCTTCTATGATCACTATCAACACTTCTCTCCCGATTGGAATGTGGTGAAACTCTGCTTCTCCCATGATTAGATTCAGGTGAAACCCGTCTCTGATTTTGATTCATCTCCAACATCATCTTTTCTAATCGACAAATCCCTTCATTAAGCTTTTCATTAAAGTTTTCATTAATTCTTTGCTCCATCTCATCGGCCTCTTCCTTTCGATATAATGCTTCAATATTTTGATGGCGATTAGCTCTTCTCGGCGGCATGATTTGAAACTTCACAAATGCTTCAACAAATTCAAACTTCAAGACTTCAAAATCTTCAGCCCTAGCTTGGTTTGGCCCATTCACGACCTAACTCAAGCTCGCACAAGCTCAATAGCTCGGAAGGGGTTTCGCGACTTAACTTGACTCGTCGGTTCTCCTTGACTCGCGGTCGACTCAAATCAAATGGGTTTGGCGCGCAAAACAACTACGGCCAAATTCAAACACCTTTCTTCTTTCGATCCAAAGTGATATGGATCAAAACCTCCCACTTTGTTGTAATCGACGATGAACACGATGAACACAACTTCTCCCAAAAGATATAGATCCGATCTCCAAACTTCCAAAAGTATGCACACACTTCAACTAGTTGCTCTCGGCCTTGATCAAACCTACACTTCGACTTTAAATTCTTTAAGATGATTGGCTCCAAGACTCGATTTAGCTATGATTGGCTAAAACAAGCTCTGATACCAAATGGTGCAGCAGCGGAAATAACAAAATGATGATTATGTGAAAGTAGAAATTGATGGATTGACGAATACTGAAATGCCCAAATTCGTTGATCCGAAGATACCGAATTTTAGCTATCTTTGACACGTTGATCGCGCACGATACCATGAAGAGAGATCTTCAATTCTTCGAGCGTTGATCAAGCGCACTTGATTCCGCAAATCGGCTTCAACGATCGAAGATTCGAGCGCACTCGAATGTCGAAAGTGGAGATAGGAGATTACACTCAACTACCAATTTAAATTGAAAGCACAAAGCTAACAAACAAGAATTTCATTCAAAAATCAACAACCTTTACAAATGACTCACACGGCCTATTTATAGGTGCACATTTCAGCAATACAATTCTGTACAACTCTTAAGTCGGCTCCAACTTAACAAGACTCCGACTCACGACTTAAAAGAATATGCGACTCAAAATACTTCGACTTAACAAACAGAAAATACATCACTTAGGTCGTATGCGACCTAAAACAAACGACTTAAGTAAGACACACGACCTACAAACAGGCGACTTAAAAACAGACAACAACAGACGCGATCCACGACTTACTATGAGTCGGTAACGACTTAACAGTTCTCCACCAGATCAGCCGACTTAGCACACATGCCGACTTACGACTTAAGAAATTAACGGCTCATAGTAAAGCGGCACACGGAATCCATGGCCTCTATCTTCAACGACTTATCTCTTGATTCGTTAGGTCGCATACGACCTAACACTTCACCAATTTGCTCTGCCTTTTCACTGCGTAACTCGGTAGGTTTTAGCTTGTTAACTCGTAGGTTTTCATTAAGTCGTTGGGGTGACTTAAAAGCTTCGTTAGGTCGGTCCCGAGTTACGAGCTCGTTAAGTCGGTCACGACTTAGTACTTGGCCTGCATCACATATGGACTTAAAATGCTTTTGGGAGTATTTTATAGCACTTGAAATATTGTACATACACTAAGAAATAAATTCAAATATATTTTTGGTGTCTCTTTGCAAACTAATTTTAAATATCCTACATTCCAAGTGAGCTAATTGAAATAACATGTTACCAAAGTGACCTCTCTTATTTTAGTTGTTCATTAAAATGTTTGATATTTGTGTGTATTTATTAATACTGATGTTAGCCAGTCCAAAGGAAGATTAATATTTGGCCGAATAACATACGCATGTGTGGTGAGAAATATGTGGTAATTATAAGGTTTTACAAGTGAATAACTAATCGGCCCAAAGGAAGATTGTTATTTGACTTGAATTTATTATCAGTGTTTGATCATTACAACAAGAGTACCACTTACAGTTAACATTACTGTCCAGAGACTTGATATTAATATTGTGTTAGGTATCTTGAGAAGAGACTCACCAATTATTTGAATTTACAATGGATGATATTTGGATATGGGCATCTACGGTCAATCCTTAATTTTTGTTCAATTTTCAACTAATTTGACTAAAGTGTTTGCCAATTTTAATGCTATCAACTTGTTTGGGACTAACTCAAAGGATTATTAAGAAAATATGTTGTTTGTTCTTCACTTTATGGGTCTAGCTCCTACAATTAGGAGGGTCACACCCACTCATATTATGGTTGAATGCTCTTATAATGTCATGAAGAACATTCAAAGGTGAGACAATTCAAAAGGAAAGAGTTAAAAGATCATAAAGTAAAATATTTCAAAAGGTTTCAAGGATGTGGTACCCGTAGGGATAACCAATTTTAAGGAGTTCTTTATTGAGAATGAAAAGCGTTTTGTTAAAATGGTAAGGAGAAACAAACACGCTTTATATTGCTTGATTCCATAAAGTCAAAATAAAGGAAACATAAATGAGCACTATATGGAAAATATTGCTTCAAAAGTTAAAGGCACTCAAGTTATTATTATTTTTTCTTGTACTAACTTTATTCACAGTATAACCATTTTAAGATTATTATTAATTTTTCTTAAGAATAAAATGACCTTTATTGAGCTCATTTCACATTGTGCTAAGAAGAAGAGAGATTGAAGCATGGTAAGATAGGAAGTACCTATTTATCGTACATTGTAAATAAATGTATAAAGAAGGATAAAGAAGTCGCTAAGGATCTAGAAGTAAAGAAATAACATATAAATATATTTATAGTTGTTTCTTTAATAAGATAAACAGATACATAAAGTAAAGTTTACTAGATATTTTTAAGATATCATTGAGATTTCAGTAATATTGTTTGGATTTATTTGATATATTTGTTACGCTGTCATTTAGATAGATTTCAGTTTTCTATTTCTAATATGGACAAATTGGGTTATTATTGTTCATTTAGAAATAATAAGATTGACTTATGAATAAATTCAAACATTGTTGGAATTAAAGCTCTTAATATTTAAAATATAGCTTATATATCTACTTATGTTAAATACCTTTTATAACGAAGTCTCAAATTTTGATTTGTTGATTAATATGATTATTTGTTTCAACTTACTAAATAATTCTATGTTGAGCCACTAAAGGTAGAAAATACTTTATTAGTATTCTAAGCGACTTAAAGGCTACAAGTTTTATAAACCCACACTACGAAGGAAAAAAATTATAAAAAGGGAAATGCTACAATTTTTGAGGATGTTGAGTTTGGAGGGAGAGATAAAGTACAGATCATTATCTTTAAGGAGAATCATTATCTTCAATTCAACTACAGTCACTTCTTTGGATAATGTATAGGATTTGTTTCTTTTCATTAACTAGAAGTAAATTAAGGACCATAATATGACAATGTTAAACAAAATTTTAAGGTATGTATCATTGTCTTTAAGGAGAATCATTATCTTTGGTTCAACTATAGTTACTTCTTCGGATAATGCATAAGACTTGTTTCATTTCATCAACAAGAAGTAAATTAAGAACCATAATAAGAAAATGTCAAACAAAATTCTCTTCAAATTAAGGTTTTTGTTTCAAGAAAACAAACTCAACAACCTCAAAGTGCAAGGTCACTAAGGAAATCCACTTGAAAAGAAGAAATACTATTATGATGACTATATAGTATTTTTTTCATAATGATAAATATTGGATTGGTGAAGATGATTCTTTGGACTTGCATCAATCCATATAAGGTACTAATTTGAAATATGGATTGAAGGCATGAATATATAGTCTAAATATATAAGGATAATAAAGTTTGATACCTTTCCCACCACCTTAAGGTAACAAGATCATTGGTTATGAATAATTATTCAAAAAAAATGGATCAAGTGAGTAATGTGGAAAGGTATAAGGCTCATTACAGTAAAGAATATACTAAAAAAGGAAAACAATGTTTTATTTTTTAAAGAGACTTTCTCTTTAGTTTTACTAAAAGAATCTTTAGAATTATTTTGAAACTTGTTGTAGATTATGATTTTAAGCAATATCGGAGGGATATTAAAGTCGTGTTACTCAATGGAGACATTGATGAATCAACTAAGAAAATCACTTATGGATTACCCTTTTGTATTAGGGATTCAAATACCTCATTATCATTCATGGAGTGCTATTTGGATTATAACAAAAGGGCTAGGCAGATAAGGCTTTAAAAAATAATAATAAATAAACAAAAAAAGGTGGGTTTCGTATGCAAACTGCAAATCAATTCTCTTTTACCAAATAGACAAATGTTATCTTATATAGTAATATAAGAACATCCTTAAAGCTAAAGAAATGCAAAAGATTCCTCATGCATTTGCGGTGTGGAGTCTAATGCATGCTAAAGCATATACAAAGATGGATATTGCATGTATTATTTGGCAGATATCTTACTGACATTAAAAGTTGATCAATTGTTAGTAACCAAAATGGTTATGAGATATCTTTAAGAAACAAAGGATTATATGCTTAAGATGGATTGGTTGGAGATCATAAGGGATTACAGTCCGAATATTTTGGATGCCAAGGGTACAAAAGATCCACTTCGGATAACAATAATATTATTGTTGTTACTGTTATTTTTTTGGATGAAGCTGTATAAGGAAAGTTGTCATACATATACTTATAACATTCTTTGCTATTTTCCGTTATCGGGCATCCAACGATGGAAAATAATTGTATAATTTTGTCATAAAGTAATGGACTATTGAATAAAGAAATTGAAAGATCATTAAAGTAATATTGTAACAATAAACAACATATTATTTTATAGTATGGGGAGTGCAAAATAGATTGTAATTCATAGAGCATACTGTGACAAACTCCACTATAGAGGATCCGCTTATGAAAGGATTATCACCCAAGGTCTTGCATGAGCATCTTGCTCAATTGGTGTAACTTTTATGTAAGAATATTTTGTTTCAGGGGAGTTTGTATTTGGTACTGTCATATAATACATTGCTCAATACTTTGGTTACAGATATATATCAAGTTCCTTTTCTTATCAAAAATATTGTAATAAAGTTTTGTTTGCACTCTAGGTTGTTCAAATATTGAACGTTTTGATCTCACTAAAGTAGGACCAGTTAGAAATAGACATGTATAGATCACATCTCATGTAATTTCCATGCTATGCATCCATGATTGATCTATGTCGTTTGATTGTGTTGGTATATGTGACCATTGATTGGTTTATTACACTGAAGGTAATGAAAGCCACTTTAATCCTTTGTCATCATAGTTAATGGACGAGATTGTGTCAGAAACACCTTATGTTATAAATAGCAAATTTTGGAGCTCATAAAGTTAAACACATTTATAAGGTTATTACATATATGGCCCAGAGGGAGATTGTTGGAAAAATTTCAATATGTGGGCCACCTATGTAAAATAAATATGTCGTGCTATTTTGATGTAAAGACTAATTAAAGTGATCAAATTATGAATTAAAGTTAAAAGGCTTACAGGTATAATTGTCATGGTATTAATGTGTAGATATTGGGGCAATTCTATTTTGTTGAAGGGCCAAATTTGAAAATGCCAACATTATAAATAAGGGGTTATGGTCCCCAAATTACATAAGCTCTAGTTATTCTTCTAATCTCTTTCTCTTGATCAGTTTATGAAAGCAGCAACTATGGATTCAGATCTAATATAAGATCTAAGGCTTGTGTTAATATGGAAAACCAAATCAAATTTACTTTCCGATCAGCAACCATGAATTCAGGTATAGCTTCCGCTAATTTGTTTACTTTCCTCTATTTTCTTCTCAATCAAATCAATATAGGTCACATTTCGGATCTAGGGTTTCATGATTAATCTATCCTAAAGTATACTGAAATCCTAACATATTTTGCATTAGATTTTTCAATAATCTTTAGTTTACCGGTAAGGAAAAACAAGGAATGTTACGATGAAACTTTTAAATGTGCTGTAGACATCTTAGATTCAAACTTGATATTTTTCTAGAACAAAATACCACTTGTAGCCCTTTGCTTAACACGCCTTATTTAGCACTATTTGTAACTGGCACAAGTTTATATTTAAATATTTGATCCATGTGATCGGAGAGAGAAACAATATTTAATTAAAAACTTATGACTGATATAAGAAGGCTACAAAATGGTGCTAAATATGAGGTGCTATTGATCATGTCTCTCACACACACACGAGCATGTATATGCAGATGTGTGCGTGTACACACACGTGTGCGTAACATCCCGTTCTAGAGTTAATTAAAATAAATACATTAAAAATGTATTTTTGACAATTTAATTTGGATAGTTGAAATATTTGATACTAATAGGAGAATGTTGGTTTAAAATTCAAATCTGAAATTTGAACTGAGTTTTGGAAATCCAAAAAGTCACTTAAAATTTATATTTGTGAAAAAAATGATATTTTTAAATTTTGGAATTATTTTGAGAAATAAACTATTATTTAAAAATTATTTTAAAGCTGAAAGGCAGTGTTATTGAAAATTTATTTTTAAAAAAAATTAAAAGACGTGAAACTTTTTTTAATGCCCTGAATAAAATTTTAAATTGATAAATCACTTTGATTTGAATTAAATTTGGACGTTATCTTTCCAACCCAACATCATTTACTTAAACCATATCTTTGTCCCTTTGTTATTTTTATCCTTATCCCTTCTCAATCAAACCGCCTCCCACATGAAAAAGCTCAAATACGTTTCCGTCTTCCCCTTTCAACCCTTTTTCTATTAGGTATTGTTATCGACACTCCACTTTTGGATATGTAAGGGTCAAATTATGCAACAACCCACTATTTTGGACCATTCAAATCGACAATAAAACAACACATGTCGAACTTGAATAATTCAAAACAATAGATTGTAAATAAATTTGGAGCAAATAAAACCAATCACAGAATCACAGACATAGAATATCAGAATAACTCGCAGCGAAAATAAAAATACATAGTAGTTCCTGAAGCTACTAAAATACATAGTCTCAAAACAGATACATAATACCATAGTCTAAAAAACAGATACAACAGAAGTCTGAATACATAAGTCAACTAATACATAAGCAAAGCTGAATGGAAATAACTGAAATAGATAGACAACTAGATAGACAAATAAATCTCCAGAAAATCTCTAGCTCCAAAAGATGAATCCAAAGCTGTGATACTCAGGCTGACCCGAGCGTAAAGCAAAACACAAAACACTCGAGTCAGGACATACATACTTAAAAAATGTAAATCAACTCAAGTGTACTGTAATAGAAATGCATCAATACCTTAAAGGATGCTTGGGATCGCCCATCCTTTAAGGATCTGTTAAACTATCTACTATGTAGTAATATACGCTATTATAATTATGTCTAAAGTAAACTAAACTACTTAAAAATAGCGTTAAGGCGTTACCCAGATCCCCCTTAACAGATTTTATAGTGCCAATAGTCTATACAGTACCGTAATACCCCAAAAACTGGAGCTACCAGAGGATACTCTATAGGTACGACACAAATCAAACTCGTAGTAAGGCACGCTGGGGTAGGTGACACGGCACAACTAGGCAATGCCAAGGTGGATATACCAATTACACTTCCGGGCCGGTGGTAACGTAGAGCCGCAGCAATCGCCCACCTCAAGCCACACTCCCGAATCAAGGGGTGCATCGAATCAATCACAAAGTAATAGAATGGTATACGATGGAATGTGTCCGATAAGAGGAGCTACCTCATTAGCCCGTCAATTGCTCCTGTTTTAGCCACCTTATGCCAACTCACGGGAGTTGGATCCACGTTTATACCTCAAAAATAGAATCATCGCCACCATCCTACTTCATTCTGGAATCTCCACCATGTACACAGTTGTTAAAGTGGTTTTCGGTATCGATAGAGAGTATGTCCATATCTAATCCCAGTCTCTTCAACAACCAATCGTTATTATAACCCGTGGTTATAAATTTCAAAATGATTTATATTTCAATTCAAAACATATTCATTTTATACCATAAAATCCAATGTCATTATTTTTCAAAAATAATATTCATTTCCAAAGTTTTAACATTTCCAAATTCATTCACTTAGTTGTAACATTTTGAAAACATCATATTTTTAGCAATCGTAGCACTTTGAAACTGTGACAATTTATATAGTAGCATTTCGAAAATGTTACATTGTTAGAAACAGTAACACTTTAAAAACATAACCTAAAACCATAGCATTTTGGAAATGCTACCAATTCTTTTATAATTTCAATTATAACATATTTAAAACATCATATCTTATATTTTTACCATAGTTATTATATAAGATCTATATTACTTTTCAAACTTATTTATTTGGATATTAATTAAACTATGATTTTAGTTAAATAAAATTTATCACTAAAATATCCAATTAAAACTGTATTTTCTCATATCAAGTTAAAAAATACATTTTAAACCATTTGTTACTTATAAAACTTTAACTTATAGAAAAAGTCAATATATATATTTTTAAATCATTTAAATCAAATTTTAAGTTAAAATTTCATAATTTAAAAATTCCAATTACTTCAAATTTTTAGAAAATATATATATTATAATTAACCACGGGTCTGTATAATATTTTCTAACCTAGGTCAAGTGATACGGATATATATCATTTCAATCCGAAATATAAAATCCCGGGTTTGATCATTTCAAACCCGCAATCCCAAGTCAAATAAAAATCGCTCGAGCCTATCATTTCAGCTTATAACGATTTTTCCCTATTCTAAAATCCATTCGGGTATGTATCATTTCAACCCATAGTGAGGGAACTTGCAGTGTGAGAAATAGAAATATAAAATGAACAGTATAGCATAGCATATCATATCAGGTGATGAAACAGGTATATAATCAGGTTATAACATCATATAATATCATATCAGGTAATGAAATAGGTATATATGAACTACTATCATCATAGCATATCACTATTACAATTCACAAGTCATTAATTCACTAGTTTATAAGTACGAAGTCGAGAGTGATAAACTCACCTTCTAAAGCTAGAGACGACAATTCAAAACACAGAATCAAACTCCAAAAATCACGACAAAGCATGAACTTGATTTGAGTGGATGAAGAGCCAAGACTCAAATCTTGTAAACAAACAAATATAAACAAATATAAGTAGACATTGAACACAAAAGAATATGAATTAAACAATGAAAAATATGAACAAAATGAAGTAAAATGGCTTAACCAAAACAAGTGGGCCCGACCACTTTCAAATAGGCTTGACCATCATCAAAATTGGCTCAGCCACTTTATTTTAGAGGCGCATGCTCGGCCATGGGTGACAAAAAGGCATGGCATATGGTAGGTGAAAGGATGGCATAGCAAAAGGCATGTGGAAGTCAAAGTGTCAAGGCAAGTGAAGGGTCATGTGCATCATTTGGTTCGACCCTATGGCCAACATGGCTCGGCCTATGGTGTTTGGGTTTGGTCATATGGTCAGGTCATCATCTGGTCACGGCACTTGAGGGGATATGGTCACGGCATGGGAATGGAAGGTGGTGGAATAGGTGGTGGCCGAGGCTAGCAAAGAGGAGAGGTGATCATGTAGGCTCGGCCAGGGTTTGTAGCATTGTTTGGTGGTAGGGTTTTGGGTCATGGTCACGGAAATAGGTAGGGGATGATGGAGATGAGGTGATGGCCGGTCATAGGTGATGGTTGGAGGAGGAGATGGTCGGCTATAGGGAGGAGATGGCCGAACTATGCTTAAGAACAATTAAAAGAAAAGAAAAGGAGAAAGAGGGAGGAAGAAAGACTTACTGTAATTTTTTTCATTAGAACAAAAGGAGAAAGAAAGAGGAGGTGAGATGTTTTGTATGGCCATGCTAAAGGAAAAGGCATCTCTTCATATTGAAAGGTCACAAAGTGTCCATTAGGAAGATCTTAAGCCCACTAGTCAAGCCCAATAATAAAGCAAGCCAAAACACAAACAAAAATCAAAGCCCTAACCAAAAATAAAATAGAAAATAAAATAGAAAAAAAAGAGAATAGAAATACTAAAAATATTTGCGTGTAAAACGCTGAAATTTATCAGATTTAAAAAGTATAAATCAGAATTTGACGAAACGAAAAGCAGAGCGAATATCAGAATCAAATTCAGCTTAAAAGAAAAAGGATTGGAAATTTAAAATTCAAATTAAAAAATTTCAACTGAAAGTCAAAATTTGACCAAAGTTGACCAAAATATAAAATTTTCAGAAAATCATTATTTTATTATATTTGGAAAAATAGTTATAAACAAATCCCAAAATTACATTATAAAATCCCAAAATTTCAATTTTTAAATGATTTAAAATCAAATTTTCAAATAAATTAAATTTAAAATATTTGTTAAAATTACGGGTTGTTACACTCTCCCTCACTCAAAACTTTTCGTCCTCGAAAAGGAACGCGACACAGAAAAACAAATCAAGATAAGATAGAATAACGAATAGTACCTGAAACAAACAATTCCAGATTTGAAGCACGCATGCTCTCCTCCATCTCCAAGTACAATCCTGATCATCAGTACTCCACTGCACTTTGACCAGGTTGACAGATTTCCTTCTCAGCTACTTCGTACCTCTATCGACAATACGAAGTGGCTTCCTCTCGATTGTAAGGTTTGGCTCAATATCCAAACTCTCGAGAGTAGAAGGCTGGACAATAAGAAATGGATCATGAAGATACCGACAAAGATGCGAAACATGGAATACATTATGCACTCCAGAGAACTTCTCAGGCAAATCCAGGCGATAAGCTAAAGAACCAATTCTCTCTAAGATGCGGAAAGGACCAATGAACCTAGGAGCAAGCTTTCCTCTCCGACCAAACCGAATCACATTCCTTAAGGGAGAGACCTTAATGAAAACCAGATCACCAAAAGCAAACTCCAAACTCCTCCTACGCCGATCAACGTACTTCTTCTGCCTATCCTGAGCACTCCTCATCTTCCTCTTAATCTTCTCAACTCTCTCAGAAGCCTCCAGAATCATATCAGGATCAAGAACCAAACGATTACCGGATTCAATCCAGCAAGATGGAGATCTACAAGGTTGTCCGTAAAGAGCAGCAAACAGAGACACTGCAGTACTAGCCTGAATTCAAAAGATGAAATGAGATAGATAAAGGATTAAGATAAGATTAAAATAGAAAATTGAGATTATACCTGATAACTGTTGTTATATGTGAATTCGAGAAGATGGAGATGATCTTCCCAAGATCCTCCATAATCAAGAACACAAGCACGAAGAAGATCCTCTAGAATCTGATTCACTCTTTCTGTTTGACTGTTGGTCTGCGGATGGTAAGCAGTGCTCAGATTCAGATGAGTACCCAAAGATTCCTGAAAAGATTTCCAAACTGACTTGTAAAGATGGGATCTCGATCACAAAAAATACTGACAGGAACACCATGAAGACGGACAATCTCCCTCATATAAATCTCAGCCAAACTCGAAGCAGAACGGGTAGACTTGACCGGAATGAAATGAGCTGACTTGGTCAATCTATCCACAATAACCCAAATACTCTCATTACCCCTCCTAGTCCTGGGTAATCCATCAATAAAATCCATAGAAACTTGTTCCCATTTCCAATTGGGAACCTCAAGGGGCTGCAATAAACCAGGGGTCTTCTGATGATCGGCCTTGACTTGCTGACAAGTCACACGCCTACTAACAAAAATGGACATATCACGCTTCATACCCTTCCACCAATAAAGCTTCTTCATATCCTGATACATCTTCGACACACCCGGATGAATAGTAAGTCTGGATCGATGATTTTCTCGAAGTAACTCCTGCCTCAATCCATCAACATTGGGGACACAAATCCAATTATTAATCCTCAAAATCCCTCTATCATCGATCTAAGCTCCACTACCATCAAGACTACTACCACCAACCCTACTACGGACACTCTCCTTCATAAGCCTAAGCATCTGATCCTCATCCTGCTTGGCAATGATACGATCCAAAAGAGGAGAAGAAACAACAAGCTGACACAACATCGCCTTCTTCCGACTCAAAGCATCGGCCACTACATTAGCTTTTCCAGGGGTATAGTTGATGTCGAGGTCATAAGAAGCAAGGAACTCAAGCCACCTAACTTGCCTCTGGTTCAAATCCTTCTGGGTGAAAATATATCTCAAAGACTGATGATCCGTAAAACGCTTAAACTTAGTTCCCAAAAGATGATGCCTCCAAAGCTTCAAAGCAAAAACCACACCAAGCAATTCCAAATCATGAGCAGCATAATTGGCTTCATGGATCTTCGACTAACGACTGGCATAAGCAATAACCTTCCCATCCTGCATCAGAACAGCTCCCAAACCTTCACGACTAGCATCAGTATATACCGTTAATCCCTTATTTCCATTTGGAACGGTAAGAACTGGTGTAGAAGTAAGCTTACGCTTTAACTCATTGAATGTAGCATCAAACTTATCATTCCATATAAACTTAGCATTCTTTCGAGTCAAAGCAGTGAGAGGTGCAGCAATTCGAGTAAAATTTTCAATGAATCTCCGATAATAACCAGTAAGGCCTAGAAAGCTATGGATATCAGATGGAGTCCTAGGAGTTTCCCAATCCTGAAATAGAATAGGGAAAAATAAGAACACAAAGAAAGATAGAAAAATTGGATTACAAAAGAAAGATGAGAAAAGGGGGACTTACATTGATCGCATCGATCTTAACTAGGTCAACGGAAACTCCATTACTAGAAACAATATGTCCAATAAATCGGACTTCATCGTTCCAGAAATGGCATTTAGAGAATTTAGGTTTTAATTTGTGACTCCTAAGAGTCTCCAAAATAGAATTCAAATGGACCCTATGCTCCTCCTCAGACTTAGAGAAGACAAGAATATCATCAACGAAAACCAAAAAAAACTTGTTAAGAACATCTCGAAAAACACGATTCATCAGATCAACAAAGAAAGCTGGGACATTAGTCAAACCAAAAGGCATAAATAACCATTCATAGAAACCATTCTCAGTACGGAAAGCAGTCTTGGGAATACTTTCCTCAGCAACTCTGAGCTGGTGGAAACCTATGGCAAGATCAAGCTGAGAGAAAACAGTAGCTCCATAAAGCTGATCGAACATATCATTGATATGAGGCATAGGATATCTGTTTTTCATAGCGAGCTTGTTTAGCTCCCTATAATCAACACACATTCTCAAAGAACCATCGGACTTAGTGACGAAAACCACCGCCGCTCCCCATTTGGAATGACTAGGTCTGATCAGACCCTTGGAGAACAAGTCCTCAATTTGTTTCCCCAACTCAACCTTCTCGCGGGGTGCCATTCTTCTGGGAGGAATAACTACAGGTCGAGCTCCAGGAATAAGATCAATACGGAAATCGATTTCCCGCTTAGAAGGTAAAGAAGAGACTTCACCAAAAACATCGGGATAGAGTTTAACCACAGGGGTTGAATTAAGATCACCAGGAGAAGAATCCAGAGAGAAAATAAAACTGCCAGCAAAATCCTGAGGCATACAACACTGAATCGCCAAAGAGTTAACCCGATCATCAACAAGAGAAACAGTTTGGGTTTTACAAGAGATAACGGCTTCATGCCTCTTCTGCCAATCACCCCCAAGTAACATATCAAAAGCATTGAAACCCAGAACATAGAAATCACCAGAAAATCGATGGCCAGAATAGAAGAGTTTCACTTGGCTACAAATCCTACTAAGGTTCGCGGGACCCCCAATAGGATTAGTAACACACAAAGGTACTGCCGCAAATATAGGTGAAAGGAGATGCTCAAATTTATCACAAAGATCCACAAAAATAAAACTATGCGAAGCTCTAGTATCAAATAGAACACGAACAAGAAAATTAAACAGAGAAAAGGTGCCCTGGAGAGTACCTTGGGTATCACTAGGAGCAGGTGGAGTAGGCAGAGCACGAGTGGAAGAAGTCATAGCAAAGACTCCAGATGTCTTGCCTTCTGATACAAGGGGCAATCCTTCTTGAAATGGCCATGCTGCAAACAGACATGACAAAGGTTGTTCCTGGTATCCTGAGGTGGAGGAACAGCAGCACCAACTGAAGTAGGGCAACTATTGGCATAGTGACCCTTCTGATCGCACTTGAAGCAACTGATGGAAGATAGGTCGATAGGATGCTTCCGAGGAGTAGATCCTAAACCAGGATTCTTAAGCCAATTCTGCTTCTGCTGATGAAAGTTAGGCTTCCTCTTCTTAGAGTTGCCTGAACCAGGCTGAGATGGAGAAGCACGAGGAACAGAAACTTCCTTAGAAGTTGGATTCTCATATCTAATGGCCATGTCCATCAACTCCGTGAAGGTACCATGAACATGAGAAATGAGACGATCATAATACTCTGGGCGAGCTCCAGCTATAAATTTCTCATTCTTCTTAAGAGAGGTGTCAATCAGGCCAGGACCAAACTTGGAAAGTTCATTGAACTTCCGCTCATACTTAGAAAATGACATGCTCCCTTGCTTAAGATCCATAAACTCCCTGTATAGCTGGGACTTCCTAGCTTCGAGCATCCACTTTGCCACAAAAGCCTCCCTGAAATAAGATATCCAAACTTAAGAAAGATTCCAAAGAGAGAAAACTGAACCAAAACAAAAATCAACACTAGAAGATACCTAAACTGCTCCCAAGAAATATTAGCCTCAATAGTCTGAGCTGTAACAGACTCCCACTAATCCTGGGCTACCTCCTGCAACTGCCAAGCTGCTAGTTGACGCTTCTAAGCATCAGTAATCTCCAATCTAGTAAAGATCCTCTCTAAACTCCTCAGCCACTGCTGAGCCTCAATGATACTCTCAGATCCAGTAAACTTGGTACCACCAAGCTGAGTGAACTTCTTACAAAGAGTGGTGAACCTGATGGGTGCAACAGGCTCAGGAACTGGGGCAATACCACGACCCCTACCTCTGGCATTCCTACGATTCATCCTAGAAAAGATCAAGAATGAATTTTAGGACAAAGGTAAAATAGAAAGACAACGATAAGATTCAACTAGAATGGAAATCCTAATCAAAGAATTCAAATAAACAAGGTGGATTCGAAAGGAATGAAGTTAAGCAAATGAGATTTTAAAACAAGAAAATTTATATCCAAAATAATCTATTAAAATCCTTTAAAAATCATTTGAAAATCATTTCATACTTAAAAATACATTCTCTCACAAGGAAATGATTCTAAGATTGATTTCACTCATTATAGGGTATTTCTACCCTATCTCTAATGAGTTTTTGCTCCGTGGGCTAAGGTTTTCCTAAAACCAAAGCTCTGATACCAAATGTAACGACCCACTATTTTGGACCATTCAAATCGAAAATAAAACCACACATGTCGGACTTGAATAATTCAAAACAATAGATTGTAAATAAATTTGGAGCAAATAAAACCAATCACAGACACAGAATAGCAGAATAACTCGCAGCGGAAATAAAAATACATAGTAGTTCATGAAGCTACTAAAATACATAGTCTCATAAAAGATACATAATACCATAGTCTGAAAAAAAGATACAACAGAAATCTGAATACATAAGTCAACTAATACATAAGCAAAGCTGAATGGAAATAACTGAAATAGATAGACAACTAGATAGACAAATAAATCTCCAGCAAATCTCTAGCTCCAAAAGATGAATCCAAAGCTGTGATACTCAGGCTGACCCGAGCGTAAAGCAAAACACAAAACACTCGAGTCAGGACATACATACTTAAAAAATGTAAATCAACTCAAGTGTACTGTAATAGAAATGCATCAATACCTTAAAGGATGCTTGGGATCGCCCATCCTTTAAGGATCCGTTAAACTATCTACTATGTAGTAATATACGCTATTATAATTATGTCTAAAGTAAAGTAAACTACTTAAAAATAGCGTTAAGGCGTTACCCAGATCCCCCTTAACAGATTTTATAGTGCCAATAGTCTATACAGTACCGTAATACCCCAAAAACTGGAGCTACCAGAGGATACTCTATAGGTACGACACAAATCAAACTCGTAGTAAGGCACGCTGGGGTAGGTGACACGGCACAACTAGGCAATGCCAAGGTGGATATACCAATTACACTTCCGGGCCGGTGGTAACAACTAAGCTCAAGCTCCCGAATCATGGGGTGCACCCAATCAATCACAAAGTAATTGAATGGTATATGATGGAATGTGTCTGATAAGAGGAGCTACCTCATTAGCCCGTCAATTGCTCCCATTTTAGCCACCTTATGCTAACTCACGGGAGTTGGGTCCACGTTTATACCTCAAAAATAGAATCGCCGCCACCATCCTACTTCATTTTGGAATCTCCACCGCGTACATAGTTGTTAAAGTGGTTTTCGGTATCGACAGAGAGTATGTCCTTATCCGATCCCAGTCTCTTCAACAACCAATCGTTATTATAACCCGTGGTTATAAATTTCAAAATGGTTTATATTTCAATTCAAAACATATTCATTTTAAACCATAAAATCCAATGTCATTATTTTTCAAAAATAATATTCATTTCCAAAGTTTTAACTGTTGGAACCTGCCTTCTTCGATTTTAATGTGACAACTATATATTTCAAACTATATACTATGATGACAAATATTCTTGCAGGAATCTACAAAGAAAAGCTATTATCATATCGTCAACAAACTAAGCTCAAGCTCTCTAGTATACTGATTATTATTTCCGGTTAGATATTTTTGTACAATCTCTGATATGATGATAACACACACACACATAAATAGTTTTTGGAAAACATGTTCTACAAATATAAAATATCTTTTTATAGACATAAAAGTATTTTCAAAAGTTTCTCAAGTTCAGAATCACTAAAATAAAGAAGAGGAACAAATCAGTACAAATTCAGACATCTGAACTTTTATTTAGCCATCTGTCATCAATGACAGACGTCTGTCAATTTAATACAGATATCTGTCATAAACGACAGACGTCTAAATAAAATAAACAGACGTCTAAATTCATAGAAATTTGTTTCTTCTGCCTATTTGACTTTTTAAACTTACTTAGCCATCTGACTATTTTTCTCAGACATCTGAACTTGACGAACTGAAGCACCTCTTCATGAAAATTCAAATTTTGAAGAGTTGTCTTCTTCACCAACAGTTGCACTCCTTCTAATGGTTGCAACTATTGAATTAAAACTATTCAATACTATAAATAGAGATGAAAATCCACTATTTCATTAACTAATTCTTTCTATCTATTCTGATCTTATATTGTTATAATATCAAGTGATTTTCAAATCTCTACTTCCTATCTTTGCACATTCAAATCATCATATCAAGAAGATTATAGGAAGGGTGTACTACATTGACTATATTCGTGTTATTCAAAGAACACACAAGTCAAGAAACAATTTACTAAATTGTATTTGAAGTCCTATTCGGTTGCTTAGGCGGAAAAGTCCTGTTCGGTTGCTCAGGCGGTGTAATACCTGTTCCTCCGGGTTAAGTGAGGGTTATTCGAGAAATTCCAGAAGGAGTCTGGGACTGGACGTAGAACGGGAAGTTCGAACCAGTATAAAAATCCCTGGTGTCATTTTTATTACTGCTATTTATTATTATTATAATTCCGCACTTGCTAGACTAGTCTTACTGTATATTATCGATCCATATACACTTTCATTTGGTATCAGAGCCTGGAATTCTATTGATCGTCACAACATCATAGAATAATGGCCAGAAAACAATCTAATCGAAATACAACGGGAAAAATCCCGGTCAAAGCCACCTATGAGGATTACAAAAAGGTACTTTCTGATTTACAAATTTCAGTAAATGGTAATAATGAATTAGTTAGTGTAAGCAATAAGATTTCAAAGCTTAACTTTATTATCTTAGAAAAGATGAAATCTGTTGAACTTGAAAATGAGAAATTGAAAAATGAGAAGTTAGATTTAGAAAATCAACTTGGTGTTTTAAAGAATAATTTTGAGGCTCTTACAGATTTTCTAGATGAAAAAAACACCATATTTGAGAAAGAGAGAGAAAAATTTTCAAAAGAAAATTTTGATTTGAAAAGACAAAATGATTTATTACAATCCTCCTTAGATAATTCAGAATCTCAAAATTTCCTTCTCAAAAATGAAAACTGTACGATAAAAAACGAGAATACTGAATTAAATAAGAAAATTGATGTTTTAAATAATAGTAATATTTCTTTTGAAAATAATAATTGTGACTTTAAAGCTAAATTTGATAAACTTAACACTGAAGTCACAAAATTTAATAAAGGTCAAAATGATTTAAACATGATTTTATCCAGTTCTAGACCGTTACATGATAAAAGTGGTTTAGGATATAATAAAATTGATCGTAGAAATAGCACTAGATATCCTTTCATGTATAGTAAAAATGTTAGTGCTAGTACTAAATTTCGAGTAAAGTCTAAATCCAATTTTTATAGAAATTCAAATACTTCTATGACCAATAATGTTTATAATTTCCCTAGAAGTACAAAATCATTGACCAGAAATATGAATAAAAATTATCTAAATATTTGGGTTCCTATTAATTGGAAAAATAGAGAAAAATACATTGATGATTATTTTGATATGGTAGTCAATAATGAAAATTATTTTTATAAAGGATCAATCACACCCAAATGGGTATGGTTTCCTAACACCTAACCCTCCGGACCCTAACATAATAAGTGGGTACCAAAAATGATTATTATTTTTTGTAGGTACTCGGAGAAACAAAAGGAAAAGGATAGATTTTGGAATTTTAAAGAATGTTCCATACGTTTAATAGAATTACGTGCTTACAATGAAATATGGACTTCAGCAAATATGGTAAAATCTATTTTATTTTTCCTTCATAATTAATAATGAGTTTATCTCGTTATTTATAAGATATTTTATATAATTTATTATATTACTTTATTCTTTTTTATAATAAAAAAGGGGGAGAAATTCATATACATATTGAATCATAAAACATAACTTAAAAAGGTTGAAATACAAAAAAATCAGCCTAACAAACGTCTGATAGTTATTAACAGACGTCTGTATACCTATTTTTTGTTTGAGCCGTCTGAACATTTTGTCACAGACGTCTGTCTTCAAATATAGACGTCTGCAACAAAAATTTAGACGTCTGAATTTAGTACAAAATGTTTTTTACTCTCTGTTTAAAATTAAGACCTCTGAGACGTCTGAACAAAATTTTTTTAGACGTCTGTCATCATACTTAGCCGTCTAATATAATTTTTAGACGTCTAAATCTATTAATTTTTTCAATCTTTTTTATTTTCTACAGAACATCAAACGTCTGTTATGTGACTTAAGTAATTTATTCTTATGTTCTGTATCTTTTTATAAATATGTATTTCTGTCCTATATCACTGTTTTTCTTTGTTTAGTATATTAAGATGTGGAACCTGTTCAAACATATGTTCAAATCTGTTTTTATACTCCAAATATTCTGACTCTTCCACAACAAAATTTTATCATTGGTATGTTCTGAACAAAGTTCGTATTGCTATTCAACAATGTGTTTTATCATCACATTTCTAACAAAACCCCTTACAAATTCCTTTTTTTTAATGACAAAGGGGGAGAAATATTAATCATTCTGCTATATAAAATGGTCATGTTGACAGGGGGAGAAAAAGGTATGGTTTATACTAACCGTTGAATTATATAGTTGTCATCATCAAAAAGGGGGAGAATGTTGGAACCTGCCTTCTTCGATTTTAATGTGACAACTATATATTTCAAACTATATACTATGATGACAAATATTCTTGCAGGAATCTACAAAGAAAAGCTATTATCATATCGTCAACAAACTAAGCTCAAGCTCTCTAGTACACTGATTATTATTTCCGGTTAGATATTTTTGTACAATCTCTGATATGATGATAACACACACACATAAAAATAGTTTTTTGGAAAACATGTTCTACAAATATAAAATATCTTTTTATAGACATAAAAGTATTTTCAAAAGTTTCTCAAGTTCAGAATCACTAAAATAAAGAAGAGGAACAAATCAGTACAAATTCAGACATCTGAACTTTTATTTAGCCATCTGTCATCAATGACAGACGTCTGTCAATTTAATACAGACATCTGTCATAAACGACAGACGTCTAAATAAAATAAACAGACGTCTAATTCACAGAAATTTGTTTCTTCTGCCTATTTGACTTTTTAAACTTACTTAGCCATCTGACTATTTTTCTCAGACATCTGAACTTGACGAACTGAAGCACCTCTTCATGAAAATTCAAATTTTGAAGAGTTGTCTTCTTCACCAACAGTTGCACTCCTTCTAATGGTTGCAACTATTGAATTAAAACTATTCAATACTATAAATAGAGATGAAAATCCACTATTTCATTAACTAATTCTTTCTATCTATTCTGATCTTATATTGTTATAATATCAAGTGATTTTCAAATCTCTACTTCCTATCTTTGCACATTCAAATCATCATATCAATAAGATTATAGGAAGGGTGTACTACATTGACTATATTCGTGTTATTCAAAGAACACACAAGTCAAGAAACAATTTACTAAATTGTATTTGAAGTCCTATTCGGTTGCTTAGGCGGAAAAGTCCTGTTCGGTTGCTCAGGCGGTGTAATACCAGTTCCTCCGGGTTAAGTGAGGGTTATTCGAGAAATTCCAGAAGGAGTCTGGGACTGGACGTAGAACGGGAAGTTCGAACCAGTATAAAAATCCCTGGTGTCATTTTTATTACTGCTATTTACTATTATTATAATTCCGCACTTGCTAGACTAGTCTTACTGTATATTATCGATCCATATACACTTTCATTAACATTTCCAAATTCATTCACTTAGTTGTAACATTTTGAAAACATCATATTTTTAGCAATCGTAGCACTTTGAAAATGTGACAATTTATATAGTAGCATTACGAAAATGTTACATTGTTAGAAACAGTAGCACTTTAAAACATAACCTAAAACCATAGCATTTTGGAAATGCTACCAATTCTTTTATAATTTCAATTATAACATATTTAAAACATCATATCTTATATTTTTACCATAGTTATTATATAAGATCTGTTTTACTTTTCAAACTTATTTATTTGGATATTAATTAAACTATGATTTTAGTTAAATAAAATTTATCACTAAAATATCCAATTAAAACTGTATTTACTCATATCAAGTTAAAAAATTCATTTTAAACCATTTATTAACTTATAAAACTTTAACTTATAAAAAAAGTCAATATATATATTTTTAAATCATTTAAATCAAATTTTAAGTTAAAATTTCATAATTTAAAAATTCCAATTACTTAAAATTTTCAGAAAATATATATATTAAAAATTAACCATGGGTCTGTATAATATTTTCTAACCTAGGTTAAGTGATACAGATATATATCATTTCAATCCGAAATATAAAATCCCAGGTTTGATCATTTCAAACCCGCAATCCCAAGTCAAATAAAAATCGTTTGAGCCTATCATTTCAGCTCATAACGATTTTTCCCTATTCTAAAGTCCGTTTGGGTATGTATCATTTCAACCCATAGTGAGGGAACTTGCAGTGTGAGAAACAAAAATATAAAATGAACAGTATAGCATAGCATATCATATCAGGTGATGAAACAGGTATATAATCAAGTCATAACATCATATAATATCATATCAGGTAATGAAACAGGTATATATGAACTACTATCATCATAGCATATCACTATTACAATTCACAAGTCATTGATTCACTAGTTTATAAGTACGAAGTCGAGAGTGATAAACTCACCTTCTAAAGCTAGAGATGACAATTCAAAACACAGAATCAAACTCCGAAAAGCATGACAAAGCACGAACTAGATTTGAGTGGATGAAGAGCTAAGATTCAAATCTTGTAAACAAACAAATACAAACAAATATAAGTAGACATTCAACACAAAAGAATATGAATTAAACAATGAAAAATATGAACAAAATGAAGTAAAATGGCTTAACCAAAACAAGTGGGCTTGACCACTTTCAAAATAGGCTTGACCATCATCAAATTTGGCTTGGCCACTTTGTTTTAGAGGCAAGAATGCTCGGCCATGGGTGACAAAAAGGCATGGCATAGGGTAGGTGAAAGGATGGCATAGCAAAAGGCATGTGGAAGTCAAAGAGTCAAGGCAAGTGAAGGGTCATGTGCATCATTTGGTTCGGCCCTATGACCAACATGGCTCGGCCTATGGTGTTTGGGTTCGGTCATATGGTTAGGTCATCATCTGGTCACGGCTATGGAGGGGATTTAGTCACGACAAGGGAATGGAAGGTGGTGGAATAGGTGGTGGCCAAGGCTAGCAAAGAGGAGAGGTGATCATGTAGGCTCGACTAGGGTTTGTAGCATGGTTTGGTGGTGGGGTTTTGGGTCATGGTCACGGCAATAGGTAGGGGATGATGGAGATGAGGTGATGGCCGGTCATAGGTGATGGTGTGGAGAAGGAGATGGTCGGCTATAGGGAGGAGATGGCTGAACTATGCTTGAGAACAATCAAAAGAAAAGAAAAAGAGAAAGAGGGAGGAAGAAAGACTTACTATAATTTTTTTCAATTGAACAAATGAGAAAGAAAGAGGAGGTGAGATGTTTTGTACGACTATGCTAAAGGAAAAGGCATCTCTTCATATTGAAAGGTCACAAAGTGTCCATTAGGAAGATCTTAAGCCCACTAGTAAAGCCCAATAACAAAGCTAGCCAAAACACAAACAAAAATCAAAGCCCAAACCAAAAATAAAATAGAAAAAATAGAGAATAGAAATACTAAAAATATTTGCGTGTAAAATGTTGAAATTTATCAGATTTAAAAAGTATAAATTAGAATTTGACGAAATGAAAAGCAAAACGAATATCAGAATCAAATTCAGCTTAAAAGAAAAAGACTAGAAATTTAAAATTCAAATTTAAAAATTTCAACTGAAAGTCAAAGTTTGACCAAAGTTGACCAAAATATAAAATATTCAAAAAATCATTATTTTATTATATTTGGAAAAATAATTATAAACAAATCCCAAAATTACATTATAAAATCCCAAATTTTCAATTTTTAAATGTTTTAAAATCAAAGTTTCAAATAAATTAAATTTAAAATATTTGTTAAAATTACAGGTTGTTACAAATTATATGAGCACTCCATCTTTAATAAAATTGATGTGAGGGGTACATAGCCTTTAATTAAAGCTAGTATTTTTCCTTCTTTTTCCCCTGGTTAAAAGCTTCAAAACTTTGCTGTAGTAGAAAGTAAACATCCCCAAAATCAAACTCTTTACTCCACCTTCTTTATGAAGAAAAAGAATAGTGAGAACCAAAAATTCATTTCGATCTTCACGGTTAGATCCGAACTTTGTTGAAAAGATTGTCATTGTATTATATTTTAAAACAAATTTTTTGTTTTCAGAAATAAAATTTAGCAGGGCTACGTCGAATAAGCGGAAGTACATTGTTGTTTATCTCGCCGAAATAAAAAATCGATGGGTGCAACGTTCTACTTTCTGCAGTTTTGGTGGGGTTGTCTCGAATATGAAAGTTAAATTCGACGGTGATATTTCATTTTAGACCAAAAGTTTTGGATACGATAAGCTTGCGTCGGAAAAAATATGAACAAACGACGATGCCATGTCGAATTTGATATTGCCTGTATTACGTGCATTGAATCATTTCAGTGGCATATTGCCAAACATGAAAATTAAATTCGATAGCGGCTTTTCAAAATTTTGCTAAAAGTTTGTAGAACGATAAGCCGGTGTCGAATACAAAAAGAACAGACAACGAGACCCTTTCGAATTTGATACTATATACTATATGCGGTAGGGGTATGCTGAAACTGGTTGATAGTTGAAATTCTCACCATCGAACTTAATTAACAAGAAAATTAGGACAAATAGAAGAATGGGCAGTTTGGTCAATTTGATAGTAATTTTATAAGGGAGCTAAATTTGGTCAGCACCCCTCATAATAAAAAAATTAAAAGAAAACGACCTTCTTATATCCAAAAGTGGAGTGTCAATAATAATACCCTTTATATTTTCATGGGAAAAAAATTAATACGGAAGAAGAAGAAAAACACATCAAAAATTGCATGATATTCCGACAGGCATAATAGCTTTGCAAAGGGAGTAGGAGCTGCGTTTTTGGGTTACGTCGAATTAAAGATCACGTGGGCAACTGAGGCGGACGATGGTAGTGACGTTAAATCTCTTTGTTCTACTCTTCGGTTTTTCTTTGTTTGATGATTATTGTTCATTGAATTGGCAGTTGATAATTAATCGACAAGCTAGATTCTTTTATTTGCTTCCTCGTATAAGCCTAACTATTATATAATGGTTTGGCATTAGTGCAAATTAATTAAAAAATTTCACAATAGATTGGTATTAGAGCTAGCTATCTTGTTCTAGATTAGTTATCAATGGAAAATTCTTTTAGTAGTGGTATAAAAAGTTATGGCGTCACCAAATTTGCTAGAATATAAGTTTTTGGGACATGGAAGGTAAAGACTAATTACGATGTTCTTCAACAACAACTTCATTCATTTAGAGGAAGATATAAAAACCAGAAGCATCTTGAAGGTAGAAGAAATATGCATATACCTCACTTCATGGGTCCTAGAAGGGGTGTTTGCTATTATTGTAAGAAGAAAAGGCATTTCATATGGGATTGTCCAGCTCTTAGAAAGAAGAGAGAGAAGAAGGAGAAAGCTTCAATTTTGGCAGCAGTTAGATCAGATGCAGATAGAAGAGATAGTGATACATCATCATTTTCAGCCAATATTTCACCTTTAGGGAGTACATGTTGGGTGATTGATTCTGAAGCCTCTTGTCATATGATGCTAGATAGGAGCTGTTTTGTCAGTTATAGGAAGATTGATGGTGAATCAGTTCATATGGCAATGAAACATCTTGTCATCTTATGGGCGTTGAAAGTATGAGGTTTAGAATGTTTGATCGTGTTATTAGGACTATCACATATGTTAGACATGTTCTGATAGTGCGTAGAAGTTTGTTATCGGTAGGAGCTTTCAATATACTTGGTATGAGGATAATAATTGATGAAGATAAATTGAGAGTGGCAAAGGGTTCCTTGGTAGTGATGAAAGTGTGTGAGTTGATGATATTTATGTGCTTCATGGAGAGACAGTCTTAGGAGGGTCAGTAGTTTCTACCAATTCTAGTGTTCTAGATTCTACTTGGTTATGGCATCTCCGTTTAGGTCATGTTGATGAGAAAAGTTTTAAAGTATTAAAGAAGCAGGGGTTGATTGATGGTGTTTGTCAATCGAAGCCAAGCTCCTGTAGAGATTATTCTTTTGGAAAGAAAAAGCATGTCACATTTGATGTTGGGAGACCTAGAGCTATAGATTTTCTAGAGTTTGTTCATTCTTATATGTGGGGACCCACCCCAGTTACATCTTTTGGTGGAGCCAGTAACTTCGTGTTATTTGTGGATGATTTCTCACATGAGGTCTGAGTTTATTTCTTAAAGGCCAAAGATGAAATATTTTCCTGGTTTTGTAAGTGGAAAACCTTAGTAAAGAAGCAGTCGAGGAAGCGTTTGAAGGTTCTCAAAGTTGAAAATAGTAGTGAATTTATGTCACAAGAATTCACAAACTATTGTGTGTCCAAGCATGTACTTAGAGATTTTTCTATTTTTGTTGAGTCACATTGTTATAGAGTAGCGGAGAGCATGTGTCAGATATTATGAGAGGGAGCTATGAGCTTGAGAACAACTGTTGGTCTAGAAGAGGGATTTTGGGCAAAAGCGATATGTATGGTAGTATTTCTCATCAACCATACACCTTCTATTGTCATAGATATGAAGATCCCAGAAGAAGTACGAAAAAGAGCCTGTTGATTATTCATTCCTTAAAGCGTTGGTTGTTCAGCTTATTTAGATGATGGGGGACATGATAAGTTGAAGCCTAGAGAAAGTAAGCACATTTTGTTAAGCTATAGAGAAGGAGTGAAGAGATATATGTTGTGGTGTAAAACAACTAGGAGAATTGTGACTAGTAGGCATGTGATATTTAATGAGAGGTCTTTGTTGAAGATGGAGCATCTATCAAGTGATGACATTGGGAGGATGAAGAATTGCCTAGCACATTTGGAGTCATCAGATATTTCCATATTCAGAGAGATATTGGTATTTCCTATGATACCATAATTGATGAGAACATTGCAGAGGTTCAGACTCTAGGTAGAGCTCAATTGCAGGCAAGGCCTTTTGGTTCAGTTGGCCTTATTTGTGAGCATATATTTAAGGATGATTCTTCGTCTTATGCTTCAAATGATGTGGAGCTTGTTGGTGAGTCTGTTGTTGTTGAATTAGGAAAGTCTAGCAAAATTCTTATGAAGTATATTGGAGTAGGTAATATTGAGCATGTCCTCACTCAATATGGAATGGAGAAGGTGAAGCACGCTCTTAAATCTTCATTGGTCTCTCAATGTTCTATATCTACATATCCGTCTCCTACATCGGATATTTTGAAGAATTTTTTCATTTTCTTGTATGCATTTTGTTTGTTCATGTGTATACTATCTTTCTTATGCTTGGGAATGATTTTAAAGCTTCGTTTAGGCAATGGTGTCCAAACTAGTTCATATTGAGCTTAACGGCATAGACCTAACAATTTGTTGAGATGCGATGATGAAAGAAGATTGTTATATTTGAATCAAGGTGGAATATTAAATTTGGATGATTCAAATATTTTCCAAAAAAGAAAAGAATTTAGCTAGTTGATCTTATCAATCAATTATGTTATATATGAAAAGGAAAAAAAGGAAAGTTATATGTGATTGCTTTTGAAGAAAGGAAACTAATTAATTAGCTAATCAATTAATTAATCAAAGAATTTTCTATATGAAGAAAGAAAGGATTGCTGATGAAGATTGATTCAAGCAAGGAAAATTATGGAATCCAAGATCACCATTATCCATTTGCATAGAAATCAAATCATGAATATTCGAAAATATTTTAAGATAATTGGACAATTAAATTTCTTAATCTCCAAGTAACTCCTCAGTAAAGCCTAATTTCTTCAGTCAAATCAAATTAGGGGTTTTAAGCACAAACAAGTCTTTGGAGAAATTGATTGTTCAATTTATAATTATAGGTTAGTCTCTCCACTTTGCTACTTATAATTTTTTAATCCCTCTTTTTTGTATTCTCTTTCTTCAGTAAAATAAATAATAGTTGTTGGGTCTATGGACGTAGGCAATCTAGCTGAACCACGTTAAATTTCTGTGTTTTACTCTTCGGCTAATTCTACTTAAACTCACAAAAATGCCGAGTTCCCCCTCCCTCCAAAAAAAACACACACTTCATGTTTTACCGAGTTTCCCCTATTGTTTCCAGTTTTGCCCCTGCCTTTTTCTCCTGTCCAAATTTAATTCTCTCAGTAAAAAATTCTCTCGGTAAAAAATCTCTTAGTTAATTAGCAATATTCAAAACATGATATCTTTCAGCGGATGTATCGGATTTCAATTTCATTTTCACCATTAAATCACAAATTTTATTATCTTTCTCTTAAGATCCAATTGTGATATGTTTTGACGAATATTTATTTTTATTTTTACGATGGCAAATAGTTGCTAGCCCAGCAAATATTTGCCATTGTAAATAAAAAGAAAACCCTTACGGTAGCTTGTTCAATACGCACTCCACCTTATTCAGTACCCACTCCACCTTTGGCTATTATGGACATGCATGAGAAATTTAAAGGTGGAGTAGGTATTGAGCAAGCTATTGTGGGTTTTTCTTTTTATTTACAATGGAAAATATTTGCCATTGTAAATAAAAAGAAAACCCCTACGGTAGCTTGTTCAATACACACTCCACCTTATTTAGTACCCACTCCACCATTGGCTATTGTGGACATGCATGAGAAATTTAAAGGTGGATTGAGTATTGAGCCTGTTGTGGGGGAGAGGAGTTTCTTTTTATTTACAATGGAAAATATTTGCCATTGTAAATAAAAAGAAAACACCCCACAGCTTGCTCAATACCCACTCCATCTTGTTCAGTAGCCACTCCACCTTTCGCTATTGTGGACATGCATGAACATTTATAGGTGGAGTGAGTGTTGAGCAATCTACTGGGAGTTTTTTCTTTTTTTATAATGGCAAATATTTGCCACCATAAAAATTAAAAAATTCATCAAAACATATCACATATGGATCTTAATAGAAAAATAATATAATTCGCGATTTAATGGTGAAAACGAAATTAAAATTTGATACGTCTACTGAAAGATATCACGTTTCAAATATTGCAAATTAACTTCTCATTATAGCAGATTTTTTTACAGGTAAAATGGACGAGAGGGTATTTTTGTCTTTATTTTTTCCTAATAAGGAGGGTAAATTCAGCATTTTTTTGAGTTTAAATAGAATTAGCCTTATCATATGTTTTTCTCTGTTTGGTAATTATTGTTCATTGAATTGACGGTTGATAATTAATCGAAAAATTAGATCATTTTGTTTACTTCTACGCCTAAGCCTATGTAACGACCCACAAATTTTAATGGTTTTAATAACAAAATTAAATGAATTTTGTGAAATTTTAAATAATTGAATTTGAAAATAAGAATCTAATATTTGGAATACGTCTATTTAAACATAGCTAATGGTAAATTTTAATCAGAAAATATGGAAGTTTATTTTGTTGTGTGATTTTATTTAAATTTAAATCAGCTAAAATTAGATAAAAATAAATTTTTTCCGAAACTTGAATATTTTATACAATAAAAATGTTTATAATTTTCCGAGTGAGGCGCCATGTTTCGTTTTCCCAAATTTGGACTTCTCTAACTTCGTTTATCTTATTTTCAGCAAATTTGCAACAGTTTAGCAGCGGAATATCGACTTTTGATAGGATAGTCGTATCGCTGATATCTGTGTACCATTCTGTTCGTCTTGCCGTGCTGATTTCCGCACTATATTTATTTCTGTATTTTGAGGTCCGATATACGACAAAATGATTGAACAGTTCGTTGTAACGGTGCCATAAATTGTGACTTTTAACTTACCGTTCCTTTTCAAAAAAATCAAACGTGCAGCCCAAGGAATCCAATAAATTGCTTTCATAACTTTCCCAAAACCCAACCTCTGACTTTTACTATTTCCTGACCTTTCCTTTTCCACCGTTTCACTGTTTCCTTTTATTTTTATATATCAGTTCATTTATTCACTTTTATTTGCTTCCTCTCTCCACTTTGATTTTTTTCTTCTGAAAAGATAATATACTATATTTTATAAATAAAGCTTAATCTTCCCTGTAGCCATATGCAACCATCTCCTTTCCCCTATTTCACTTTAGCCTCTCTCCCCTGCTCTTACCTCCTTCATGACCACCCAGCCTATATTTCCTCCACCCTTATCCACGAAATTCACCATGGCCTCACCCTCCACATTCTTTCCCCTTCACTCCAACAATCCCGAACCACCGAACCATACCCGTGTGCCATACTCTGTCCCAAAGCCTTCCCTTCCCACGCATGTCCTTCCTCTTCCACTCACCCCTCTCTCCTACATGCCCAGCCGCTCTCCCCAACCACTTCGGCCTCTACCGTTCACCCAGCCCAGTTCCCACGTAGGTACCCTCTCCCTTTTGCCTTAGCTCAGCTGAGTCCACTGGCACCAACACCCTCACCCAAACGCAAGGCCAGCCAACCTTCACTTGCCCATCAAATCGCCCGTGCGCCTCCCCTGCCTTCCCCTCTCTTATATATGAAGATAGATATATATATGTATGTAAGTTATATGTGTATATATATATTAATCTATATATAAATATACTTGATTTTGATTTTTAATATATTATATATGTGGTTCATACGTATGTGATATATATGTAGGCGTACACCTATATTTGTATATAATGCTTATAATATATGCTTATAATATATTACAATTTTAACAAAGTCAGTTATGTTCATATGTTGGAAATGTAGATTTTGAATATAACGTGCATAAGCACTTTGCATTTTAAATAAGTATATATGTATAAGCCATATATTTCCAATCGCTTTTGTCTTATATAGTTTACTTACAGTTTTATATTTGTTCGATTGTATTCTTGCATATTTGTTAAGTATTGATTTTTAAATGTTTTGTAGAGAGAAGAAAACAAGAATTGTTTGTCCATATCAAAACTATATGCGTTTGTTTAAAATATATAGTCTGCATATTTTCCATAGCCTGCATGTATATATAACTTATAATTTATATATGTAAAACTTATGAAAGTTATATAAACTATAGATCAGTTTATATGTAAAAGTTTACATAAGATTTTATATAATACGTTATGATATATATATATATGTTTATATATGGATACACAATCTGTTTGTGTATGTACATAAATTTATATATGCTATATGTAAATGGTTTGTTCGTGTTTATGAGTTTACATGAGTTATATGTGATTTGTTTGAGTTTATATATACATTAAAATAAAATGTTTATATTGATTCTATAATAAATATTGATTTTAAAATGTAATATGTATATATATAAGTATTGATTTAAATTATAATATGAATATTGTTCCATCAATCTCTAGCTATTAATTACTTCGTTTCACCGCTGTTCAGATTTACAACAGCAGTTCCAACCTTGTCACTATCCTACTCGTTCTATCCGTGTACTTGTCTGTATCCATCCACTCTCATTCTCGTTTATCTCCAGCCTCGTAAGGTGAGCAATCACTCACGATTAACATTCTTATAATTGATAAATTTTATTTCACTTGAAACGACAATTGAAATATGCTGTTAAATTTAAATTGCTAGTTATTTAATTGCTAAATATGATATGTCATTATCTGCAATTGTTCGCCTGTGATATATGACACCATATCCTGCTGTATATATTTTATTTAATTTATCACTGATGATATATGCCTGTTATTGATATGTTATATTTTATAATATTTGTTCTCACTCTGCAAGTTCCCTGTTAATTAGAAATCCCTATGGGTTGAAATGATACATACCTGAACGATTTTGTAGAATAGGAGAAAATCGTTATGGGTTGAAATGATAAACCCAAGTGATATTCATTGATTTTAAATTTTGGGATTGCGGGTTGAAATGATATATACCCGTAGATATTTAAATTGCGGATTGAAATGATAAATATCCGTATCACTTGACCATAGGATAGAAAATTATATACGGACACCGTTGGTCTATATTTTGAAAAATGATTTCCAAAGTTTTGAAAGGAAATATACGGTTTTTAATAAATATTTATTTTGGAAATATAATATATATAAATGTCATTTTTATATATGTCTAAATTTTAGATTTTTTTTAAATTATATGTTTTGAAAATTTTAAATTTATAAGTTAGTTTTGAAAATATAATTTTTCAGATTTTTCTTATAATTTTATTGTTTTAAAAATACATAAAATAAGATCTAATACAAAATACATTTAATAATAAGATTTAATTTAATAGAATTAAATTTAATTGGTTTATAATATGTTTAAGTATTTATTTAAATTTATATTAATATTTTTAATAGATTTTTTATAACTTTAATAATAAAGGTTGGGAAGATAAATTAATGTCGACTTAGAATTTAAATTGGTTAACGGTTGAATTTAATAAGGATTTATTTGAACTTATTGATTTTTAGATGTTGAAAATATGATTTATAACTTGATTGATAAAAGTGATTAAATGAATATTCTCAATTTTAAATAAAATTGAGATTGAATATTTAATATTGATTTAAAATTGTAAATTAGGATTTTAATAAATTGTATTAAAAAGATTAAGTAAATACTTTCGAATTTGAATAAATTTAAAGTTAAATGTTGAAATATAAATGAAAGTTATATTGTAAATGTTTGAATATTTAAACTTTGGAATTTGTTGAAATTGAAATGGTTTAATTTGTAGTTCAAATCTATATTTGAAATCTATATAAATTAAAATGGTTTATTGAGAGGTTGAATTAAATTGAAATTGATGAACTGGGATTGAATTAAATTGAATTTCTAGAATTTGAGTTGATTTGAATCGATTTGTGAAATTAGAGGAAATTATTTATTATATAAAGTATTTTAATATAAATATATATATATATATAAACTATTTTAATTTATAACTATTTTAATATATATGCTATTTTCAACATCTCAACTGTTTAGGTGGAAAGTGTTATGATTTCAAAAGTGTTATGATTTCCAAAGTGTTATGAATCCCAAAGTGTTATGATTTCCAAAGTGTTATGAATTCCAAAGTGTTATGATTTCAAAAGTGCTATGATTTCGAAAGTGTTATAATTTTGAAAGCATTACGATTCTGGAAATGAATACTATTTAAAGTGAATAATGATTTCGAATTGATATGGTTTTGAAATGAATATGATATTTTGATATGAATTATAAACTATTTGAAATGAAATGACCACAGTGTGAAATAAGCGTTTGGTTGTTAAAGAGACCGGGATCGGAGATCGTCATACTCTCTGCCAATACCGAAAACCACTTTAACAACTGTGTACGTGGTGGAGATTCCAGAATGAAGTAGGATGTTTTGGTGACGATTCTATATGGTATTTACGTAGCCCTGACTCCCGTGAGTCAGCTTTATGTGGCTAAAACAGGAGCTACACCGGGCCAAGTGGGGTCATTCCCCCTATCAGACACATTTCTTCGATACCATTCTATTGCTTTTGTGATTTGATTGGGTGCACCTTTGATTTGGGAGTGTGTCACGAGGTGGGCAGTAGTAGATGCTATGCGTTACAACCAGTCCAGGAGTGCAATTGGTATATCTACCCTGGCATTGCCTTGAGTGCCGTGTTCACATGCCCTAGCGCGCCTTCTACGAGTTATTTTTGTACCATACCTATGGAGTGCCCTCTGATAGCCCTCCAGTTTACGGGGGGAGTTACGGTACTGTATAGACTATGGGAATATACAAAATGTGTTAAGGGGGATATGGGTAACGCCTTAACGCTATTTTAATACTTTTACTTTACTGATAGACGTATTATAATAGAATATATTACTACATAGTAGATAGTTCCACGGATCCTTAGAGGATGGAAATCCCAAACATCCTTTAAGTTACTTGTATTTCAGTTGACATTTCACTTGAGTTGAATTTATTAGTATAAGAATGTTAATCCTGACTCGAGTGTTTTGTGTTTTGCTTTACGCTAGGGTCAGACTGAGTGTCACAGCATTTGAGACTCACCTTTGGAGCTTTGCTTGAAGATCCATCTATATCTGTTCAGCTTTCAGCTATCCAGTTGTTTTGTTTCAGACTTGTCATCTGTTTGTATTCGAGACTATATTGTATTTGAGATATTCTGTTGTATTTTATTTTAAACTCTATCGTTTATATATTAGCTTCATGAACTACTATTTATCTATTCCCCTACTTATCGTTATATTACTCTATGTCTGTGATTTTGTGATTGATTTATTTACTGTATATGCTGAGTTTTGCCAAATATAAAATTAACAATCTGTTGTTTTAAGCAATTCAAGTCCGACATGTGCGGATGTGAATGGTTCGAAATACCGGGTCGTTACAGTTGGTATCAGAGCTTTGGTTTAGGAAAAACTTAGCATATGGAGTAAAATTTAATTGCGGAATCACCTTCGTTCGAGCTCCTTTGAATTTTTGGAACTTTCCCCTCCATTTTGAAAATTCATTCTTGTCTTCTCCTGTTCATGTTCTTTTGATATTGGAGCATCCCATAGCTCTATTTCTGTTGATCTCTATAATCAATTTGAGCTCATCTTGCCACCTCAATGGGCAATCTCGCCCTTGTGTGTGTATAATTCCATCGGCGACTCCTCCAACATAAATATGATTTGTAAAGGGGTGAAACTCCTTTACAACAGGCGTCGATTCACCGGAGACTTCTATGTCCTCGGTTTTGATGCTGTTATTTCTTACAAAGTCCGAACCGTCTCTAGTGGACAATCAGGGTAATTTCCTTGTAATCTTGACTCTACTCAGATAATCAGAGATTATCCTGATATTGAGTGAAGTAACTTCTCTTCCCTTCAAGCGGGAAATTGAATTTCCACGTCGATCTTATTCCTGGAATCTCGGTTGACTCGGTTAAGGTCACCCGCGATTTATATAAGTCCATCGATTTTTCCCTCTTTTGTAATCTATCTATCTTCCTCTCGAGCATATCCTCCTTGTTAGAATTCTCTTTGATTAAGGTCCCCTTGAATTTGAATCTCTATCCTTGTTCTAGAATCTATTCTGGAATCATCGTGTGAGGGAGTGTATTTGTAATTAATATAAAAATAACTTATAGTGTGTTGTTTTAGTTGTTAAGTTTGAATTTCTGGGTTTCGATCGATTCATCTGGCCAACGCTATCGATAGGAATTCCAAAACACTTGAATAGAGCAAACTGACACAATATTTTTTTCAAATTTGGTAAATGATATAATTTGCGTATGATTATATTATATATATAAAGGTAAAAAAATTTGAAATTAAATAGTTAAATGGATTGGTTGTTAGAGATGATAATATTTGATTTTTCATTTATTATTTTGTAAACCTTTGACTATTGCCACATGATAAATAAATAAAATTATAAAGCATGGTTATAAATTGATTTGGAATTGAAATGAATTTAAATTAAGAATTTGAGAATTCAATTTCTGGTATTTTCAAAAAAAATATTTGGTTTCAAAGGTTTGGAAAATATATTAGTTGAAAGTATTTTTGAATATAGATTGTTTTCAAAGAATTTTAAATGAAGAAAATTAGTAATCTCTTCGTTTCTCGCTGGAAAATAATTTCGACGATGACTGCAGCATTATCGACATTCATATTCAAGTTGCAGAGTGGAGAGACCACTTAGTAGCTTTGCTACACTTTTGTTTTGGAAAAAGAATTTAATTTGAATTTCTTGAATATGAGTTGATTTATAAAATATATATATGTAAATAATTATTTCAAAGTTGTTTGAAGTGAAACCGGAAATTTGAATCTCAAGTTTTATATTAAGAAATGGTCTCAATGATTGAAATAAAGTGAAATTTTTGAATAAGTGGAATATCTAAAATGATAAATGAAATTTAACCAAGTTGAAATAGTTGAATTTGAATAAAAACTTATTTTTATAATACTAAATTGCATTCTAATATATATAACTTGCCTAAAATATTCAAAAAAAGGAGTTAAAATGTTAGGGCATAATAAAGGGTTGTAAAAGAAGAAAACTTAAGTAATAAAATGCTCAAAATAAATTTTGCATAATAAATTTTTTCAAACTAAAATCTTGCTTAATAAAAATGTGTAAATAAAAGGTAAATTTGTATAGTATTCAATTATATCAGAAACCTTAATAAAACTTATCTGGAAGAGTTTTGAATGTAACTGAATAATATACAATAATAAATAAGATGTCCAAAAGAATTTTGTTAGGAAATTTTTGAATAAAAATTTAGGGGATTATAATAAATGATATACACTTAACCTGTATTGCAAGGTATGCCAGCGGAGTAAATTAAATAATAAAAGAAAAATGCTAGCTAAGCAAATAAATATGAACTTAAGAATAGTGAAATTTAAATTTTAAGTGAAATCAACTTAACTAGAGGCAAATGGATTTAATAAATAAGTTAAATCAAATGAATATTGTTTTGAAAGAAATTTTATAATAAATGTTAATAAATTAAAAACAAATCAATTGAATGAAAATATTTGGAATTGAAACCAATCAAATGTGAACACAATAAATACGTTTGATTAAATAAAATAAATTGGAATCAACTAATTGAATATAAACCAATTTTAAAATAAATGTAGTTTATACGGTTTCGAATAAATTGTTTTATTTTGTATTTCAATCTATTTTTCTTTCTGGTTGTTTCTATTCTCCTACCTCGTTCCTTTTCGGGGATGAAAAGTTTTGAGTGGGGGAGAGTGTAACGACCCATAAATTTTAATGGTTTTAATAACGAAATTAAATGAATTTTGTGAAATTTTAAAGAATTGAATTAGAAAATAAAAATTTGATATTTGGAATACGTCTATTTAAACATAGCTAATGGTAAATTTTCATCAGAAAATATGGAAGTTTATTTAGTTGTGTGATTTTATTTAAATTTAAATCAGCTAAAATTAGATGAAAATAAAATGTTTTCGAAACCTGAATATTTTATACAATAAAAATGTTTATAATTTTCTGAGTGAGGCATTATATTTCGTTTTCCCAAATTTGGACTTCTCCAGCTTCGTTTATCTTATTTTCAACAAATTTGCAGCAGTTTAGCGGCGGAATATCAACTTTTGATAGGATAGTCGTATCGCTGATATCTGTGTACCATTCTATTTGGCTCGCCATGCTGATTTCCGCAGTATATATATTTCTGTATTTTAAGGTCAGATGTGCGACGAAATGATTGAACAGTTCGTTGTAACGGTACCATAAATTGTGACTTTTAACTTACCGTTCCTTTTCAAAAAAATCAAACGTGCAGCCCAAGGAATCTAATAAATTGCTTTCATAACTTTCCCAAAACCCAACCTCTGACTT
Source organism: Allium fistulosum (assembly GCA_030737815.1). Taxonomy (NCBI): domain Eukaryota; kingdom Viridiplantae; phylum Streptophyta; class Magnoliopsida; order Asparagales; family Amaryllidaceae; genus Allium; species Allium fistulosum. Next base: position 261,925,513 of record CM060903.1, read on the forward strand.
TTACTATTTCCTGACCTTTCCTTTTCCACCGTTTCACTGTTTCCTTTTATTTTTATATTTCAGTTCGTTTATTCACTTTTATTTGCTTCCTCTCTCCTCTTTGATTTTGTTCTTCTGAAAAGATAATATACTATATTTTATAAATAAAGCTTAATCTTCCCTGTAGCTGTATGCAACCATCTCCTTTCCCCTATTTCACTTTAGCCTCTCTTCCTTGCTCTTACTCCTTCATGACCGCCTAGCCCATATTTCCTCCACCCTTATCCACGAAATTCACCATGGCCTCACCCTCCACGTTCTTTCCCCTTCACTCCAACAATCCCGAACCACCGAACCAAACTCGCGTGCCATACTCCATCCCAAAGCCTTCCCTTCCCACGCATGTCCTTCCTCTTCCACTCAACCCCTCTCTCCTACATGCCCAGCCGCTCTCCCCAACCACTTCGGCCTCTACCGTTCACCCAGCCCAGCTCCCATGCAGGCACCCTCTCCCTTTTGCCTTAGCTCAGCCGAGTCCACTGGCACCAACACCCTCACCCAAATGCAAGTCCAGCCAACCTTCGCTTGCCTATCAACTCGCCCGTGCGCCACCCCTACCTTCTCCTCTCTTATATATGAAGGTAGATATATATATATGTACATAAGTTATATGTATGTATATATATATTAATCAATATATAAATATACTTGAGTTTGATTTTTAATATATTATATATGTGATTCATATGTATGTGTTATATATGTAGGCATGCACCTATATTTGTATATAATGCTTATAATATATGCTTATAATATATTACAATTTTAACAAAGTCGGTTATGTTCATATGTTGGAAATGTAGATTTTGAATATAACGTGCATAAGCACTTTGCATTTTAAATAAGTATATATGTATAAGCCGTATATTTCCAATCTCTTTTGTCTTGTATAGTTTACTTACAGTTTTATATTTATTCGATTGTACTCTTCTTGGCATACATATTTGTTAAGTATTGATTTTTAAATGTTTTGTAGAGAGAAGAAAACAAGAATTGTTTGTCCATATCAAAACTATATACGTTTGTTTAAAATATATAGTCTGCATATTTTCCATAGCCTATATGAAAGTTATATAAACTATAGATCAGTTTATATGTAAAAGTTTACATAAGATTTTATATAATACGTTATGATATATATATATATATATATATATATATATATGTTTATATAAGGATACACAATCTGTTTGTGTATGTACATAAATTTATATATGCTATATGTAAATGGTTTGTTCATGTTTATGAGTTTACATGAGTTATATGTGATTTGTTTGAGTTTATATATACATTAAAATAAAATGTTTATATTGATTCTATAATAAATATTGATTTTAAAATTTAATATGTATATATATAAGTATTGATTTAAATTATAATATAAATATTGTTCCATCAATCTATAGCTATTAATTGCTTCGTTTCGCCGCTGTTCAAATTTACAACAGCAATTCCAGCCTTGTCACTGTCCTACTCGTTCAAACCGTGTACTTGTCCGTGTCCATCCACTCTCATTCTTGTTCATCTCCAGCCTCGAAAGGTGAGCAATCACTCACGACTAACATTTCTTATAATTGATAAATTTGATTTCACTTGAAACGACAATTGAAATATGCTATTAAATTTAAATTGCTAGTTATTTAATTGTTAAATATGATATGTCATTATCTGCAATTGTTCACCTGTGATATATGAAACCATATCCTGGTGTATATATTTTATTTAATTTATCACTGATGATATATGCCTGTTATTGATAAGTTATATTTATAATATTTGTTCTCACTCTGCATGTTCCCTGTTAATTAGAAATCCCTATGGGTTGAAATGATACATACCCGAACGATTTTGTAGAATAGGGGAAAATCGTTATGGGTTGAAATGATACATACCCGAACGATTTTGTAGAATAGGGGAAATCGTTATGGGTTGAAATGATAAACCCAAGCGATTTTCATTGATTTTAAACTTTGGGATTGCGGGTTGAAATGATATATACCCATAGATATTTAAATTGCGGATTGAAATGATAAATATCTGTATCACTTAACCATAGGATAGAAAATTATATACAGACACCATTGGTCTATATTTTGAAAAATGATTTCCAAAGTTTTGAAAGGAAATATACGGTTTTTAATAAATATTGATTTTGGAAATATAATATATATAAATGTCATTTTTATATATGTCTAAATTTTAGATTTTTTTAAAATTATATGTTTTGAAAATTTTAAATTTATAAGTTAGTTTTGAAAATATAATTATTAAGATTTTTCTTATAATTTTATTATTTTAAAAATATATAAAAAAGATCTAATACAAAATACATTTAATAATAAGATTTAATTTAATAAAATTTAATTTAATTGGTTTATAATATGTTTAAGTCTTTATTTAAATTTATATTAATATTTTAAATATATTTTTTATAACTTTAAAAGGTTGGGAAGATAAATTAATGTCGACTTAGAATTTAAATTGGTTAATAGCTGAATTTAAATAAGAATTTATTTGAACTTATTGATTTTTAGATGTTGAAAATATGATTTATAACTTGATTGATAAAAGTGATTCAATGAATATTCTCAATTTTAAATAAAATTGAGATTGAATATTTAATATTGATTTAAACTTATAAATTGAGATTTTAATAAATTGTATTAAAAAGATTAAGTAAATACTTTCGAATTTGAATAAATTTAAAGTTAAATGTTGAAATATAAATGAAAGTTATATTGTAAATGTTTGAATATTTAAACTTTGGAATCTATTGAAATTGAAATGGTTTAATTTGTAGTTCAAATCTATATTTGAAATCTATATAAATTAAAATGGTTTATTGAGAGGTTGAATTGAATTGAAATTGATGAACTGGGATTGAATTAAATTGAATTTTTGGAATTTGAGTTGATTTGAATCGATTTGTGAAATTGGAGGATACTATTTATTATCTAAAGTATTTTAATATATATATATAAACTATTTTAATTTATAACTATTTTAATATATATACTGTTTTCAACATCTCAACTGTTTAGGTGGAAAGTGTTATGATTTCAAAAGTGTTATGATTTCCAAAGTGTTATGAATCCCAAAGTGTTATGATTTCCAAAGTGTTATGAATTCCAAAGTGTTAAGATTTCCAAAGTATTATGAATTCCAAAGTGTTATGATTTCAAAAGTGCTATGATTTCGAAAGTGTTATAATTTTGAAAGCGTTACGATATTGGAAATGAATATTATTTAAAGTGAATAATGATTTCGAATTGATATGGTTTTGAAATGAATATGATATTTTGATATGAAGTATAAACAATTTGAAATGAAATGACCACGGTGTGAAATAAGTGTTTGGTTGTTAAAGAGACCAGGATCGGATATTGTCATACTCTCTGCCAATACCGAAAACCACTTTAACAACTGTGTACGTGGTGGAGATTCCAGAATGAAGTAGGATGTTTTGGCGATGATTCTATATGGTATTTACGTAGCCCTGACTCCCGTGAGTTAGCTTTATGTGGCTAAAACAGGAGCTATACCAGGCCAAGTGGGGTCATTCCCTCTATCAGACACATTTCTTCGATACCATTCTATTGCTTTTGTGATTTGATTCAGTGCACCTTTTATTTGGGAGTGTGTCACGAGGTGGGCGGTAGTAGCTGTTATGCGTTACCACCAGTCCGGGAGTGCAATTGGTATATCTACCCTGGCATTGCCTCAAGTGCCATGTTCACATGCCCTAGCGCGCCTTCTATGAGTTTGTTTTGTACCATACCTATGGAGTGCCCTTTGATTGCCCTCCAGTTTACGGGGGGAGTTACGGTACTGTATAGACTATGAGAATATATAAAATGTGTTATGGGGGATATGGGTAACGTCTTAACGCTATTTTAATACTTTTACTTTACTGGTAGACATATTATAATAGCATATATTACTACATAGTAGATAGTTCCACGGATCCTTAGAGGATGGAAATCCCAAACATCCTTTAAGTTACTTGTATTTCAGTTGACATTTCACTTGAGTTGAATTTATTAGTATAAGAATGTTAATCCTGACTCGAGTATTTTGTGTTTTGCTTTACGCTCGGGTCAGACTCGAGTGTTTTAATATAAGGATAGTAGCTGTGACACTCAGTTTGACCCGAGCATAAAGCAAAATACAAAACACTTGAGTCAGGATTAACATTCTTATATTAATAAATTCAACTCAAGTGAAGTGTCAACTGAAATACAAGTAACTTAAAGAATGTTTGGGATTTCCATTCTCTAAGGACCCGTGCAACTATCTACTCTGTAGTACAATACGCTATTATAATATGTCTATAGTAAAGTAAACTATCAAAACAGCGTTAAGGCATTACCCATATCCCCCTTAACACATTTTTATATATTCCCATAGTCTATACAGTACCGTAATTCCTCCGTAAAATGGAGGGCTATCAGAGGGCACTCCATAGGTATGGTACAAACCAAACTCGTAGAAGGCGCGATAGGGCATGTGACAAGGCACGCGAGGTAATGCCAGGTTAGATATACCGTTTGTGGATCTGGACTGGTGGTAAAGCATAGCAGCTACTACCGCCCACCTCGAGACACACTCCCAAATCAAAGGTGCACCCAATCAAATCACAAAGTAATAGAATGGTATCGAAGAAATGTGCCCGATCGGAGGAATGACCTCACTTGGCCCGGCATGGCTCCTGTTTTAGTCACATCAAGCTGACTCACGGGAGTCAGGGATGCGTTAATACCTTATATAGAATCGCCGCCAAACCATCCTACTTCATTCTAGAATCTCCACCACGTCTACAGTTGTTAAAGTGGTTTTCGGTTTTGGCAGAGAGTATGACAATATCTGATCCCGGTCTCTTTAACAACGAAATGCTTATTTCACACCCTGGTCATTTCATTTCAAATAGTTCATACTTCATATCAAAATATCATATTCAATTCAAAACCATATCAATTCGATATCATTATTCACTCTAAATAATATGCATTTCCCGAATCGTCCCGAATCGTAGCACTTTAAAAAAATTATAACAATTTCGAAATCATAACACTTTTGAAATCATAACACTTTTGAAATCATAACACTTTTGAAATCATAACACTTTTGAAATCATAACACTTTCATAATCATAACACCTTTTAAATCATTACACTTTCGTAATCATAACACTTTCGTAATCATAACAATACTAACTTAACAGTTTAGATATTGAAAATAGTATATATGTTAAAATATTTATAAATTAAAATAGTTATATATTAAAATATTTTATATTTATTTAAAGAGATTATGCTAAACTAGCTTCCAAATTAGAATTTGTTTCCTCCAATTCCACAAATCGATTCAAATAAATTTAAATTTCAAAATTTAATTTAAATCAATTCCAGTTTAACCATTTCAATTTAAAGTTTAAATATTCAAGTTTAAATATTCAAATATTTACAATATAAAATTCATTTATATTTCAACATTTAACTTTAATTTTATTCAAATTGGAAAATATTCACTTAATCATTTTTATAACCATTTATTTAAATCCCAATTTATATATTTAAATCAATATTAAATATTTGAATCAATATTAAATATTCAATCTCAATTTTATTTAAAATTGAAAATATTCATTTAATCATTTTTATCAAATCAAGTTATAAATCATACCTTTCAAAATCTCAAAATCAATAATTACAAATCAATTCTTATTTAAATTCAACTGTTAACCAATTTAAATTCCAAGTCAACATTAATTTATCTTTCCGACCTTTATTATTTAAGTTATAAAAATTTATTTTTTTAAAATATTAATATGAATTTAATAAATGCTTAAACATATGTTATACTAATTAAATTAAATTTTTATTAAATTAAATCTTTTTATTAAATGCATTTTATATTAAATATTATTTTATATATTTTTAAAAAAATAAAATTATAAGTAAAATCTTAAAATTCATATTTTTCAAAACTATCTCATAACTTAAAATTTCCAAAACCTATTATTTTAAAAATCGAAATTTTATACATATTATATTTTAAAAATCAATATTTATTAAAACCCATATATTTCCTTTCTCAATTTTGAAAAATCATTTTTAAAATATAGACCAATGGTGTCCGTATATAATTTTCTATCCTTTGGTCAAGTGATACAGATATTTATCATTTCAATCCGCAATTTAAATATTTATGGGTATATATCATTTCAACCCGCAATCCCAAAATTTCAAAATAAATGAAAATCGATGAGGTTTATCATTTCAACCCACAACGATTTTCCCTATTCTACAAGATCGTTCGGGTATGTATCATTTCAACCCATAAGGAATTCTAAAGTAACAGGGAACTTGTAGAGTGAGAACAAATATGATAATAATATAACAGATCAACAATAGGCATATATCATCAGTGACGAATTCAATTATAATATAAATAACAGATTATGGTGTGAGATGTCACAGGTGAATAATTACAGATGATGGCATATCATATATAACAATTTAATAATTAACAGTTCAATTTAACAACATATTTCAATTGTCATTTCAATGTGAATTAAATTTATTAAATACAAGAATATTAATCGTGAGTGATTGCTCATCTTTCGAGGCTAGAGAGAGAATAGGATAAACACACAGAATAAATCACAAATTCGACAATCGACCAATCCAAACAATAATCTCAAAGCGAAGTAGCTGAACACTGATTTGACGGACGAAGCTGATAAATAGGAATTGATGAGAACAAATCAAATCAGCTTGAAATATATAGAAAATATATTTATTTTATTAAAATCAATATTTTAATTTAAGACAAATATTAAAATAAAATATTTGTATATAATTAAAATCATTATCCTTAAAACACATATATTTAAAAATCAATATTAAATTTTAAACACATATAACTTAAAATCAAAATATTTTATAATTTCAAAAACAATACTTAAAACAATATTTGTAAAACAATATTTATATAAAATAAAACTGAAGGCTGCCAATTGCAAGGCAATGGCTAAGCAAACATGATTCAAAGAATAGCTACATATATTATATATACTTCACTTTTCTCAAAGGAATATATATATATATATAACAATAATAGAAATGAGCTACTATACTACACACACACATAACCTATCTTCCTGCCGAAAACATGTATATGCAACATGTATGAAATCATACGTAAGCTTGCACATATATATATGAACTTATATATAATAACAGATCACGTAGCTTATATAAGCTTTTACATATAAGCAGACATATCATATATAGTTTACAAAACTTATGTATGTAAAAAGATAGATGACATATATAAACTTATGCAAACCTATACATATACGAATAAACAGATTTTATACAACTTCCATAAGCTTACATATAAGAAAATAGGTTATATACAACTACATATTATAAACAACAGCTTATATATATATAGTCTGTTATCAACTTATACATTAAAACCCAACAGATTTTATATAAACTAATATATATAAATCTTATATATTATACCACTTTAAACATATTATAATTATACTTTTCACACACACACACACACACACACACACACACACACACACACACACATATATATATATATATATATAGGAATTTCTAATACTAAATTGAATGAAAATAACATAGTCCCACATCGCCAAAATTTCAAAACTATTCTAGTATATTAATAGCTTTGCAATGAAGGGGTTGGGGCCTTGGGGCACCAAATGTTTACTTCGTTGTGAGGAGGGAGATCATGCATCACCACCACACACGTGCGCGCGCCGCCGTCCGTCCGACCGAACCAGGCCGAGCCGGGCTCGGGTTTGGATCTAATATGATCCTATTTTTACTGCAAAACTGGGCCGGGTTTTCTGACAGTTGCAGGCTATATGAAAAGGTGTGGATCTATTCGGAAGCGGACGTGGATTGACTGAAGCGGCGCGGCGAACATATGCGAGTAGCAGGCGGGTGCGACCTGTTAACAAACAGTAGTAGTTAAAAAGGCAACGGGTGCGACCCGTCAAGCGGACACGACTGTTTGAAGGGATGCAGACGAAATTATAAATAGGAGAGAATACTGATCACATTCTCATTCAATTTTCAATTATTTTTCATATGCCTCTTCTTCTCTACTGCTCTATACAATAAATCATAGAGTTGACGTACTCATTACAGTCTCGTGCAGATTACGTATGTTGTATCTTGGGAGAATTTGAATAAAAATTCTTAAGGAAATTGTTTCGACAAGCCTCAGATGGAATTTCCTTAGTTAACCAGTCAGGTTCTAGCCTATTTGTATATTCTTATACATCATTCTTTTATCTTTCTGGTTTCTACGTTGTGCTATTTTTTACAATAGTATAACGTTGTTGTTGTAATTTAACTACGACATACCTATTGCTTAAATTAGCTAATACAGACTTCGTGAGTAGTGGAAATCTGATTGATAAACTTATGAGACGAGTTTATAATTGATTATTCTCTGTTTTGGTATACTAGACATATAACATCTTAAGAATTTTTCTGTTTTCACTAAAACAGAGATGGCAACAGTAGAGCTCTCAACAAAGGCTACTACACACAACAGGCCCGATCCTTTTAAAGGAGATGGTGACGACTTTCTAACATGGTAGAATCAGATGTTGTTTTATCTCACCACACTCGGTCTGCAACGGTATCTCAATGAGGAGGAACTGATTCCTGCACCAGGCAAGGAATCAGATGTTGATACGTGGAAGCATTCCGATTTTCTATGCAAAAACTATATTCTGAATTGTCTCGACAAGGTGCTATACAAAGTATATCAACCTCTAAAGATAGCAAAAGCACTCTGGAATGCACTTGCCACGAAGTACAAGACGCAGAATATCAGTCTTAAGAAATTCATTATAGACAAATTTATGGACTACAAGATGGTTGACTCCAAACCGGTGACTGCTCAACTGCATGAACTACAAATCATCATTCATGAACTCGAAGCGGAAGTTCATATGGTTGGAGAATCATTTTTGGTTGAAGCCATCATGGGAAAACTGCCGCCGTCATGGAGAGATTGCCGCAACTATCTAAAGCATAAAAAGAAAGAGATATCTTTGCAGGACCTCATCGTACGATTAAAGATTGAGGTAGATAACCGCGGAATTACCAAACAAAGTGGGGAGGCGTTAGTAACAGAAGGGTCGAAGAACAAGAATAAAGGCCACTTCAACAAAAAGAAGAACTTCTCAAAGAAGAGGAAAGCTCCTGAAAACAAATCCAAAGATAATAAAACCAAGAAGTTTAATAGCGAATGTTGGGTTTGTGGCAAAATGGGACATGCCGCTAGAGATTGCAGACACAAGAAGAACACAACTCAGAGGCAAATATAGTTGACAACATGGAAGTGGACGAGTCCAACTTTTCAGCAGTTATATTTGAATGCAATTTGGTTCAGAATCCTAACCAATGGTGGGTGGACACAGGAGCTACTCGTCATGTCTGCTCTGATAAATCCATGTTTTCAACATATCAGAAATTCGATCAGAAAGAAAAACTCTACATGGGTAATTCTGCTGTTTCCATGATCGAAGGCAGTGGCACAGTAATCCTCAAGTTTACTTCTGGAAAAACTGTCAAGTTGAATGACGTGCTCCACGTTCCAGACATACGCAAGAATCTGATCTCTGGCTCGGTACTATCAAAGAAAGGATTCAAAATGGTGTTCGAGTCAAACAAGATGGTTCTGTCCAAAGCTGGAATGTATATCGGTAGGGGATATTTATGTGATGGCCTATTTAAGGCAAATGTAGCCGTTATCGGCAATAAAACTATGTATCCTGATTGTGTTATTAATAAAATTGAAGTTTCTTACTTGCTTGAGCATGAAATTTCACTATGGAATGATAGATTGGGACACATAAATTTCTGAAAAATGAAAACATTATCAAACTTGGGATTAATTCCAAAATTCCAAGTAGATAAGAACTACAAATGAGAGACATTTGTAGAAGCAAAAATGGTTAAAAAAACCATTTCAATCTGTTGATAGAAGCACTGAACCACTAGGTTTGGTTCATACAGATTTATGTGATTTTAAATCGTTACCTACAAGAGGTGGGAAAAAGTACTTTATCACGTTTATTGACGATTATACGCGATATTGCTATGTCTATCTTTTGAATAGTAAAAATGAAGTAATTACATCATTTATAAAGTACAAGGCTGAGGTAGAAAATCAGTTAAATAAAAAGATCAAGATATTGAGATCTGATCGAGGTAGAGAATATGAATCACCATTTGAATAGTTCTATGCCGAAAATGGTATAATTCATCAAACAACAGTTCCATATTCACCACAACAAAATGGTGTAGCCGAGAGGAATAATAGAACGTTCAAAGATATGATTAATGCCATGCTTTTAACCTCTGGTCTACCGACGAACTTGTGGGGGGAAGCCTTAAATATGTCTAATCACATATTAAACAAAGTCCCTCACAATAAAACATGAACAATTCCATACGAGTTATGGAAAGGACACAAACCAAGTTTTAAATACCTCAAAGTGTGGGGGTGCTTGGCAAAAGTTCCAGTTCCGCCTCCCAAGAAAGTCAAACTTGGACCAAAAATAGTAGATTGCTACTAACTAGGGCCAGCCCAAAATAGCAGTGCCTACAGATTTTTGGTATTCAAGTCTGATATAGCTGATGTTCATATAAATACAATCATGGAATCAAGAGATGCCTCGTTCTTTGGAGATGTGTTCCCACATAAAAGAAACGATGGAAACCTTGTCCCAAAGAGGACAAGAGATAACAGAGGTGAGACATATGAAGATGAAACTCATCTGGACAAAGATGAAGTTGAACCAAGAAGAAGCGTAAGGGCAAGAACTTCCAAGACATTTGGTTCGTATTTTTTAACTTATATTTTAGAACACGAACCTCAAACGTACAAGGAAGCAATGTCATCTTCTGAATCTTTATGTTGGAAAGAAGCAATCCAAAGTGAGATTGATTCAATTCTAAGTAATAAAACTTGGGAAATAGTTGATATTCCACATGGAATAAAACCAATTGGCTGCAAATGGATTTTTAAGAAGATAATGAAACCAGATGGCTCTATTGATAAATATAAAGCCAGATTAGTAGCCAAAGGATATCGTCAAAAAGAAGGTGTAGATTTCTTTGATACCTATTCACCGGTTACACAAATAACCTCTATAAGAATGTTAATAGCAATTGCATCCATATATAATCTAGAGATTCATTAGATGGATGTAAAAACAACATTCTTAAATGGAGATCTCGATGAGGAGATTTACATGGAGCAACCTGAGGGTTTTATTTCCAAAGGAAATGAAAACAAAGTATGTCGGTTAGTAAAATCACTATACGGACTCAAACAAGCTCCAAAACAATGGCACGAAAAATTCGATAGTGTCATGATGAAAAATGGTTTTCATATAAATGAATGTGATAAATGTGTTTATTACAAACAAGTTGGACAATCACACGTTATGATTTGTTTATATGTAGATGATATGCTAATCTTTGGTCCTAACACTAAAGTAATAGAGACCATAAAGAATATGTTAATCAACAATTTCGATATGAAAGACTTAGGAGTTGCAGACGTTATTTTGGAAATCAAAATAATAATAACACCTACTGGAATTGAATTGTCTCAGTCACACTATGTAGACAAAGTGATTGAAAAATTCCAAGACTATGGAATTAAAGGAGTGAGAACACCTTTTAATCCATCAGATACTACATAAAAACACTAATGAGAGTGTAATGCAACTGGAATACTCTCGTGTAATAGGATGCTTAATGTATCTCATGAATTGCACTAGACCAGATATCGCTTATGCGGTAAGTCGATTAAGCAGATATACAAGTAACCCAGGGAAGGAACACTGGAAAGCACTAATGAGAGTGTTGGGATATTTAAAGAATACCACTAATTTTTCTTTACATTATGGAAAATATCCTGCGGTCTTAGAAGGATATAGTGATGCAAACTGGATCGCAGATTCAGAGGAATCAAAATCCATAAGTGGTTATGTCTTTACCCTTGTAGGAGCAGCTGTGTCATGGAAATCTACTAAACAAACATGCATAGCTCGATCCACTATGGAATCCGAGTTTATCGCATTAGATAAAGCAGGCGAAGAAGCAGAATGGCTTCGTCAATTCTTAGAAGATATTCCATTTTGGCCCAAACCAGTAACGGCCATATGTATTCACTGCGATAATAAAGCAGCGCTAAGTAGAGCGAAAAACTTTGTGTATAATGGCAAATCACGACACATTCGTCGTCACCATAACACAGTTAGGCAGTTACTCTCTAATGGAACTATTTCCATTGATTATGTGAGAACAAATGATAACCTAGCGGATCCATTTACTAAAGGTTTATCAAGAGAAAAAATTGACTGCGCATCGAGGGGAATAGGTTTAAAAGCCTAAACCAATAAGAGTTACCTTATACGGAAACCTATCCTAGCAACTGGAGATCCCACGGACTAGGATCAATAGGCAAACCAGTTATGAGTAACTCAAGAAGCAATGCATTTGTTTGGACTTAGTCCTACTGCATTCCTACGGTGCAAAATATAATGCATGCCTACTGTTACCTGAAGGTTTGACCAGGCAACTAGGCACTCGACACTTGCATACCGTTCGGCATTAAGAGTCGTTCGGTATTGTATATCGTCCGGCATTAAGTGACGTTCGCCATCCTTGGACCGTTCGGCATTCGTGAGTGTTCGGCATCAGACCCTGTTCGGCATTCGAAAGCGTTCGACACTCAAAGAGTGATCGGTATTCAGGAACGTTCGACATTCGAGAGTGTTCGGCATAAAGGGGACGTTCAACATTCGAGAGTGTTCGGCATACAAGGGTTGTTCGGCATTCGAGAGTGTTCGGCATACATAGAGCGTTCGACATCCATGGATCGTTTGGCATAGCAGAGTCGTTCGGCACTCCTTGCTGCTCGTCACCCACACCTCATTCGACGCTCCATACTGCTTGGTATAAATCTCATTCGGCGCTCCATACTGCTCGGCATAAATCTCGATCGGCATTAGACATCGTTCGGCACCACTTCGTTCGGCATCAATGGTTCGGCACACAGAGCTCATTATTTCTGGGCCGAGGTATTTAGCTGCCAGGCCCACCAGGGAAGTCCAACCCATCTTTGCCTATAAATAGAGAGGCAGGGGCACAGTGAAAAGGACCTTTTTTCGAGAACACTGGGGAGACTCTGCCGCTTTCAAGACTCGGTCTTTTTACTTAGCAAATTGTATTCAAGTAGTTGGTGTACGGATTGTATCTGTAATCAATTATCAAGTAAAGCAATAAAGTTTGACCTCAAAGTGGACGTAGGTAGTTACACTGAACCACTATAAATCTGGTGTTCTCGTTTTTGCATTCAATTTAGCATATTGTTCTCTGTTTAAATTGACTTTCTTCATTAATCTCTCCACGTAATCTTTCTAAATGGGGTTAGTGACCAATTTTGGTGCTAACACTTTGGCGCTTTCACTGAGAATCGAATTCTCAGACCTTAAGGATCTGCTTTGAAGCTACTGGATTGAATAAATCCCCCGAAGAAGATCCGAGTCATTCGTAGGACGTCCGTTGATTCTACTCATAGTTCTTACCAATAACTCTATAATGGGAAGACCATGCACTAGATCAGCCTCTCATAATGCGGACGCCCATGAGACTGCTAGCGTACAACAAGCAGGGCCTAGCAATCAGCAAGCAAATCTAGGAGCAGGGACTACCGCCCAGGACCAAATGCAAGTTGTCACCAGAATAGAGTTCGACGACTTGATGAGAGAGCTCAAGGAAAGCAGGAGACAACTTGGAGAGCAGATGCAAGCTAACACCAACCTCATGGCATAGCTCACTCAACAACAGCATCAGAATGCTGGGGGCAGTCCAGCTCCTTATTCTTCATCTGACAGCTCGACTTCGTCCGATGAACCTCCTAGGCGTAGACGCCACAAGATTGAAACTACGCAGGCAGGCGCTGCTGTCCGAACAGTTGGGGACCATTTACACCTCGGAGACCGTGACCAAGCAGGAACTGGAAACTTAAGAGCTAGAGTGCAGGTGGAGGCTGGATGCCCGGCTCTCCAAGATGCCAATGATGTCGAACCTCAAGATGCACGTCTGGTAGATCACCAGTAGAGGAGGCATTAGCATGATCAATCCCGAAGGACAGACTCCAACTTGCCATCTTCCATACAAACCGCAGACTTATCAGCTATGGTCAGACAATTGATGAGAGAAAATCAAGGCCTGACAAATGATGACTAGGGAGTATCTAGGAGTCATACTCCGTTTACAGACGTTGTTCTAGAGGCAGAATACCCCAGGAAGTTTAGCATGCCAACTATCCCGGCCTACGAAGGAAAGACTGATTCCAGGCAGCATGTGATGAGGTACGAATGGATGATGGATTCAGCCAGAGCAAATGATGCAACCAAGTGCAGGTGCTTTCCAATAACCCTATCTGGGATCGCTACCATGTGGTTCACCCGAATTCCTCCGCAGTCTGTATCCAGTTTCGAGGAGTTGGCAAAGAAATTTATAGAACAATTCAGAATACATACTACTCGTCCCAAGGATGTGATGTCACTGTCAAGTGTAATCCAAGCTCCTGGGGAGTCGTTGAAGGAGTATTTACAGAGATTCCATGTTGCGGCTACTGAAGTCAGTAATCCTAATGATCATGCAATTCTCATGGCTGTGATGCGAGGTGTGGATCCAAATTCAGAGTTTGGAGATTGGTTGGTAGGAAAACCTCCAACTACGCTAGAGCGTTTTTACAAAGGCGCATTAGTTCATAAGAAGAGAGGAAGCAAGGTGGATAAGGCGAGATAAGGCACCGGGGCCTGTTCAGGAATCCGTGAAAAGCAACATTGCTGTGAAGCAATCCGAAGACAACTCGGGGAAAGTTCAGGTCAATATCCAGAACAAATCCGGACAGGCAAAGGACTCCTGAGGAAGAAATCAGGGGAAGAAAAGAGAAGCGGGGAAATGGAAGCAAAGGATTCCAACCTACAATGAGTACACCCCACTGAATGCATCTCTTGAAAATATTTACCTATCAACTTGCAATACCTTTCAGTATAGAAAGCCACGCCCAAAGGAGTCAACCGAGGAACAAAAGCGGACCGGGAAGTATTGCCGCTTTCATGAGACTTATGGGCACAATACTGAAGAGTGCAGACACATACACGATGCTATAGAGAAGTTGATTAAGCAAAAAAAGTTACAGGAGTTTGTAGAGGATCCGCAAGAAGGTGGACAGGGAACGTCCCATCCCGATCGTGCACCAGCCCCACGTCAATCCGAGGAGCCTGCTCGGACCGTGGGCAGACTAGTCATAAACACGATCATCAACGGACCTCACCCTGCAGATAAGAACTGGCAAGAAATGGAGCGGTATGCTAATTCCCTAAGGCATGCAGACTTTGAGTGTTGTTCTAACGTAGAGGATGGGACCCCAGCTAAACAGATGCGCATGATGACAAACGATATAGTATTTAGGAGCAGAGATGCTGATCAGGTGGAGGCTCCTACCATTGACCCGATGGTCATATCTGCGACAATCGGGCCGGCTTTTGTGAAAAGAATTCTGATTGATTGTGGAAGTTCTGTCAATATCATCTTCAAGAAGGCTTATGACCAGATGAAGATGGAGATGAAGGATTTGAAGCCATCTAAAGCTCGTATACACAGCTTTAATGGCGCAGCGACTGATGCAGTGGGGTATGTGGAATTGCCAGTTGAACTGGGACAAGGTGAGCGAAGGAGGGTGGAATCCTACCTTTCGTAGTTTTGGATGTAGATTCTCCATACAATGTATTTTTGGGCCGACCGGCCCTGGCTGAGTTTAGGGCAGCATTGGCCCCGTGGTGTTTGACTTTAAAGTTTCCGACTGACAAAGGAGTAGGTGTTGTTCATGGCGAACAGGCGACCGGTCGTGCATGTTATGTGGCTGAGCTCCGAGAGGCCCAGCGGAGAGAGAAAGGGAAGGTTGTGGACAATTCCGTCCGCATCCAGAATACCGACAATTGACAAGTAGTGCCCGAGCCCTGGCTCGGGCAAAGTTCTCGGATCTACAGAGACATAGATCCGAGAGACAATGATGAGGAACCCAGGGAAGAAAAAGCAGCACCGGCTGAACTGACGATCAACATTTCGGTCAGCCGGGACGATCCATCGCGAGTATTGAAGATTGGATCACAACTCAGCCCCTCAATGATTGAAGACCTCAATGATTTCCTCTGAGCGAATCTCGATGTTTTTGCTTGGGCACATTCCGACATGTGCGGGATTTCTCCCGCTATTACGAGTCATATGTTGAACATAGACCCGAAGTACGTCCCGGTTAAGCAAAAGAGGAGAGGAATGGACCCGGAGAGGTCCGCTGCTCTCAGAGAGGAGGTGGACAAACTCAAAGCCAATGGGTTCGTCCGCGATGCCCTCTACCCTGAATGGGTATCAAACCCCGTGCTGGTGAAAAAGGCGAACGGGAAATGGAGAACTTGCGTAGATTATTCCAATTTGAACAAAGCATGCCCCAAGGACAGTTTCCCATTACCTAGGACTGATCAGTTGGTCGACTCCACTGCAGGACATGAGTTGTTGTCATTCATGGATGCGTACTCGGGATACAATCAGATCCCAATGCACATTCCGGACCAGGAACACACCAGTTTCGTCACAGACGTTGGACTATATTGCTATGTAGTAATGACTTTTGGATTGAAAAACGCAGGAGCGACCTATCAACATTTGGTGAATCGACTGTTCAAAGATCAGATTGGTAGAACGATGGAAGTCTATGTGGATGACATGCTCGTGAAGTCACGACAGTCAAACGACCACATTCGGGACTTAGCAGAGATGTTTGACATACTCAGATATTATGGAACGAAGATCAACCCTCTGAAATGTTCCTTCGGCGTTGCGTCGGGGAAGTTTTTGGGATTCATTGTTAATGCCCGGGGAATTGAAGCTAACCAAGAAAAGATTCAAGCTATTCGAGACATACAAGTGCCCAGAACTATAAAACAGGTGCAAAGCTTGAATGGGAAGGTGGCTGCGCTGAGTCGATTCATCTCCAGAGCCACAGACAAGTGTATTCCCTTCTTCGATATAATAAAGAAAGGAAAGAGGAATTTTGAATGGACATCCAACTGTGAGGAAGCGTTTCGAGATCTGGTGAGACATTTGGAGAGTCCTCTAGTGAAGTCGAAACCAGTAGACCACGAAATGCTGTACGTATACTTGGTCATATCCTCGCATGCTATAAGTACGGCTTTGGTCCGTGAGGAGGACCGAGTCCAAAAGCCGGTGTATTACATTAGTAAACACTTAACGGGTATAGGAAGAAATTATCCTAAAATTGAGAAATTGGCATATTGCTTGGTGATTGCATCACGTAAGCTGCGTCCATACTTTCAAGCACACCCAATTAGTGTCTATACTGATCAGCCCTTACGACAGGTGCTCCAACGATCAGAAACTTCTTGAAGGATGTTAAAATGGAATATCGAATTGAGTCAGTTTGATATTACCTACCTACCGTGAAGAGCCATACAAGGGCAAGCATTAGCAGATTTCATCATTGAGTTTACTGTGCCAGACGAACCAAATGGTCACAATGTCACTCCTCCCATTCAATGGAAATTGTACACCGATGGGGCATCAAACGACCATTGCTTTGGGGCTGGTGTAGTCCTTGTGACTTCGGAAAATCGATGGATTTGTTACGCTTTGAAGCTCAATTTCCCGGCTATGAATAATGAAGCAGAATATGAAGCATTGATTGCTGGCTTAAAGCTCGTTGGAGAACTCGGGGTAAAATCAGTTGAAATCTTTTATGACTCGCAACTGGTGGTGTACCAAGTGCGAGGAGACTACCAAGCAAGGGGACAAAAGCTTGCTCCATACCTTGCTCATGTTCAGGAACTATTGGCGAACTTCAAACATTATGACATTTCGCATGTCCCGCGTGAACAGAACAAGGAAGCCGACTCGTTGGCCAAATTCGCAAGCACTGGCGATGCGCAGCAAATGGGATTAGTTCCCGTTGAAACCTTACACGCTCCAAGCATAGATGTGATGGAAGTCGATTCTGTGTTGGAAACAAGAATCGAGAGGGAGTCATGGATGACCCCATTCAAACAATACCTGCTAAACGGGACTTTGCCCGAAAGAAGAAGCGAAAGACGACAGGTCATTCGCAAAGCCGCGCGATATTTGATGCAGGGAGGAGTAATGTATCGGAGAGGATTCTCGGTCCCTTTACTATGGTGCATTGCCCGTGGTGAGACAAAGCGGGTTTTGGAGGAGGTTCATGAAGGAGAATGTGGCGACCATACTAGGGGGCAGACACTAGCAAAAAAGATCCTCCGCTATGGATACTATTGGCCGACTGTGAATCGGAATGCTGCAGATTATGTAAGAAAGTGTGACAAGTGTCAAAGATACGCAAAAATCCCGAGAGCTCCACCGACGGAACTCACGCAAATGGTTAGTCCATGGCCGTTTGCAATCTGGGGAATCGACATAATCGGTTCCTTACCTATATCCAAAGGTGATGCAAAATACGCCATAGTTGCGGTCGACTACTTCACAAAATGGGCCGAGGCAGAGCCTCTGGCCACAATCACCTCCAAGAAGGTCATTAACTTCGTTGTACGAAACATTATATGCCGCTTTGGCCTCCCGCGAACCATCATTACGGACAACGGAACTCAGTTTGAAAGTATAGAATTCAAAGATTTCTGTTTAAAGTACGACATTGAGAAAAAGTTCGCCACCATTGCTCATCCGAAGGCTAACGGACAAGTCGAGGCCGTGAACAAAATAATCAAGTCCATATTGAAGAAGCGTTTGGAAAAGGCTAGAGGCAAGTGGGTAGATGAACTCCCAACAGCGCTATGGGCTTATAGAACTACCCACAAGTCCGTGACTGGCCACACTCCATTCGCATTGGCATACGGCTCGGAAGCTGTTATACCCATGGAGCTTGAAGTTCCATCGCATCGAGTGACAAATTATGATCCTAAGATGAATCGGGATCTCTTGTTGGAATCACTAAACTGCATTGATGAAAAATGTGAAGAATCTGAATTAAGGGCGGCAGCATATAGGCACCGAGTCAAGCGATATAACGACGACAAAGTCCACCCAAGAATCTTTGATGTGGGTGATCTCATTTTGAAACGAGTTTTCCCGGTACCATCATGCATGAATCCCAACTGGGAAGGTCCGTATGTCGTTGAACGGAAGCTTGGAGAGGGAACTTTCAAGCTAGCGACCGTTGATGGCGTGACACTCCCCCGAGCGTGGAACAGTGAACATTTGCGACGTTATTATATTTAGCCTGTTTCTTTTCTGTTTTAGGTGCGATTATTTCCCGTATGTTTATATTCCATTGATTCTTAGTTTCCTTTTTAGCATGTAATCGGAAGATTTAGTTTGTTTTCATTAATAAAGGCTTCAAGCCATCCTTTCTATGAATCATTGATGTTTCTGAACCTTATAGTCCGGTGACAAACAACTGAAGTTGCATTATTCTACCTGACGTACGAACTCGCATAAAACGACTTAAATCTCCGAGTCCCCAGAGTGCGGACCGGAGTACTCTAAGTCCCCGAAGCGCGGACTAGAGTATAAACGACTTGAATCTCCGAGTCCCCTGAATGCGGACCGGAGTACTCTAAGTCTCCGGAGCGCGGACTAGAGTAGAAACGACTTGAATATCCGAGTCCCCTGAATGCGGACCAGAGTACTCTAAGTCCTCGGAGAGCGGACTAGAGTATAAACGACTTGAATCTCCGAGTCCCCTGAATGCGGACCGGAGTACTCTAAGTCCCCGGAGCGCGGGCTAGAGTATAAACGACTTGAATCTCCGAGTCCCCAGAGTGCGGACCAGAGTACTCTAAGTCCCTGGAGCGCGGACTAGAGTATAAACGACTTGAATCTCCGAGTCCCTTGAATGCGGATCGGAGTACTCTAAGTCCCTGGAGCGCGGACTAGAGTATAAACGACTTAGATCTCCGAGTCCCCTGAATGCGGATCGGAGTACTCTAAGTCCCCTGAGCGCGGACTAGAGTATAAACGGCTTGAAACTCCGAGTCCCCTGAATGTGGACCGGATTACTCTAAGTCCCCGGAACGCGGATTAAAAAATGTTCTAAGTTCCAAAAATGTGAAACAAGAAATGTCTAATTCCCAAGGATATCCGAGTAATGTGAATGTGGATTGGGAATTTATGTAAGTCACGAGAACTTGAGTTTCATCCGCAAGTATACAGAAAGCTAAAAAGCAGAAATCATTTGAAAGACAAAGAAACTAAACTTTATTCACTAATCCAAAATGGGGTTATACAACCACTCCTCCGAAACTCGGAGTCAAAAGTCTATTTACGTTGACTACAAAAATAAATAAGTAAAAAGTAGCTACATGAACTAAGCTAAACTTCGCTGAACGAGTATAGTGGCTACTTCTTCGACTTCTTTATTTTCTTGTCCTCCTTTGCTTTCTCGGATGACTCCTCTCCCTCACGCTTTCTCTTGGACTTTTTGCTCGCCAAAGAAGCGGAGTCAGGAGTGGGAGGAGGAACATCCAGTGGTTTGGATTTGCCGGGGAGAATGACTTTCAGAGGCCTGTTCAGCGGGTCGTTAAGTTCTATTACTTGAGGCTCGACCTTGATCTCAACTTTCGTCCTCTTCTCTTCCGCGAGTCGCTCCTTCATACTCACCTTCGAAGTGTGTTCTGAGGCGCCCGTGATTTCAATTTCATAACTCCCTTCAATGGGGGATGAAGTTTCAGACTTATCATCATCTAGTGCCCCAATCACTTGAGCATCGGGACCGAGGGTTACTCCCGCGTGAGAAGCGTCGCCCGCTTTCCCCATCTCCTCCTTGGCGTCATCGCTCCTCGGAGTCGGTTCAGGGTCAAGGTGGCCTGCGTAAAAACACAAAGGACTAACATTAGAATACAATAACCTCTCGTCGACGACAATGGTTCATCGAACTTTAAGAAAAAGGGTTATGTACCGGTTTCTTGCTGACTTTCGGCCGTCCGAGGGGTCTCGCCCTCTAAAATGGGAGATAGCACGTGGACGCCGAGACCGGGGTCTTCTGGATCATAGCCGGCGTGTTGTTCAAACGGATCAAGTACTGGCCGGCTGACCGATTGAGTAGGAGGAGGAGCTGAAGGCCCAGTTCCAGACGAGCCAGCTATGTCATTTTTCTCCTTAGATGGAGGAGAACCTTTGCTAAAAAGAGCCATAGCTGCAGACAAGTCCGATGGCTCGTTCCCCCTGAGAAACTCTTTCACTAAAGCATCCTCGCCGACCTCCTCGGTGCCCAACTCCACCTTTCTAATCTTTATTAAAGTCTCCCAAGCCTCGGCCAAAGATTTAAGGTAGCCCTCGCCTAAGAAAGTCAAGTCCCGGTGCATGAGGACACGGGCATTGTATTCGGCTATCAGTGGGTTGAACATACACTTGATCTCTTCTCTACCGGCCTCTACAGTCGCTTCAAGGCGAGAGTCGATCTCTACGGAAGCTATTCTCTTGCCGTCCTCGCGGGCTTCATCCTTTATTGTCCCAACCTTAGAAAGCTCATCGTCGAGCTTTGCCTTCAAGAGACGTGTATCAAACCGTTGAGACTCCTCTTGAGCCGCTATCTTCTTTTCCCTCTCCTTAGGAGTAACTCCTTCAACTCTTTAACCTGCAGGGTGAGTGCATCCCTTTCTTTTTGAATAGAATCTTTTTCTAAAGCTAGGGCCCCACTGCGTTGGACCGCGACATCAAGTTCCTTCTTATGAGTAGTCTCTAGACGAGCGACGGCATCCGCAGTCTCCATAGCACTCTGTTCTGCAGCTTCAAGTTTGGACTTGTACGAAGCGAGCTCTTCGTCCTGATTTTTGATGATGTCTTTATCAAAGATAGCTTCGAGCTTCAAGCGGTCGATTTCTTGTTGACACTCAACGGAGATTTCCGAGACTTTTTCGACTAAATGAACAAACGCGTCATGTTGAACATAGACGTCGTTGTTGCAAGCGATGGCATTCTTCTTGACATGCCCCGGAATATGATGAATTGCTGGAAGGAACTTCATACCGTCGAAGTAGATTTTGGGAAATTTAGCTTTAAGCTCGGCCAGCTTCTTCGATATCGTTGGGTCTACCGCAGGAATAGGGGGAGGAGGTTTTGAAAGTTCTGTTCTCTTACGATGCTCCCGAGATTGCTGTGTGCTTGATGAACTGGAATGTTGGTCTCGAGAAACATCGGGTTGAGACCCTTTCTGCGAAGATTTTTCTCTGTCTGGTTCTGTTTGAGGAGGAAGATCGCGAGAGTATGAAGACTGGGAATGTGATTTCTTTCGATCAGTCAACTCTCGGGGACGGTTGTCTCGATCTCTGTAGTCATCCCTGTCCCGGCGCTTGCCAGTGCCCGAGTCCCGACCAAAATGATGAAAGATGGATGAGCCGTGGAGACGATCAAATCCGTGGGAGTGTCCCATCTCACCTGCATAAAATGAGAATAACGACAAGTTAGAAAAGATCAAGGTGACGGCTAAGATTGAAGTGCACGTGTCCGTGTGTGTCCTAGTGTTTCCCCCCGACGGACCAGTTTCTTTACTAGTTGGAGTTTTATCCCCTAGACTTGGGCTTGAACTCCCGTACTGCCTCTAGTGGGCGAATGAAGCTTGAGGGCCTCTGGATCGTCGAAACCGTAGTTGAGTAAATCGTCGGGAATGGTAAGGTTCGACAGGCCCTTCAGAGAACTTTCTAAGTGCTCTGAGGAAGTTTCTTTCTCCACTGGAACAAGGGTAATTTTAGAAGTTCCGCCAACTTTTTCCTTCCTCATCTTGTACGTTAGATTCTTTTTCCTCTTAGAAGGGGAAGATGACGTTTCGATGTCGTGAACTTCGACCGTCGGATCCTGAGTGGGACCAACATTCTCATCTTGTGCTTCGGGTGTCTCAGTCTCCTTAATTTCCCCCTCTTCTAGTGCATTAGGAGCATTGCATGCTGAAGACTCGGCCTGTTTTTTCCCTTTGCCAGAGGCAGGCCTGGGAATGGTGACGCCTTGAGGAAGGCTTATCCGACGGCCTTCTGCCAATAGTCTAAGCCGTGTGAGTGACTCATTCAAAATGAGAGTTCTAATGTCCCGTTCTTCGGCAGGAAGGGCTCGAATAGCTTCGACGGCATCAGAGTATCCGCGGCCGTCAGGAAGTGGAGTGATACCTGAAAAGATGGGTGAAAGTTAGAAAAGGTACGGCTTCGACTAAACACGAGTAACAGTTCAAGAAAAAGGCTTACTTCCTTCAACATATCTCCTCGCAAAGCCGGGAGGACAACGCACATAAAACCATTCCTGTTTATACAAGGCGAACTTGGTCCACGCTCCAGTTAAGATTTGACATTTGTTATGCGGCTCGAGAAACATGAATGATGGGCTATCCTTCCACTTCTTGATGCAATATATGTATCTGATATCGCCCGGAGTTGGAAGCCTAGCGAGGACATTCATAAAGAGGATGCAAGTACCGTAGAGGAATGCATGGCCATTTGGGTGCAGTTGCGTTGGGGCAATGTCAATATATTGCAGCACATCCCGAAGAAACGAGTTAAACGGTGGCACACTACCAACCCAGCACAAGAATTTATTACAAGCTGTGTATCCGACTGGGCGCAAGTGTGGACGATCGTGCTTCGATGGAACTAGCATGTCATCAAAGGGGATTCCGTGGACATAGCATATCCAACGGAGTGTACTTTCATTAATCTTCGAAGCATGTGAATTGACAGGGTTGTCCAAGAGAATTGTTGTCTCCAGAGCATCGGGAGCTAAGTCATATGCAGGGGAGGTTGACGGGTTTGAAGTATCTGCGACTTCTCATCGGGAGGACGGCCCAGGCCTATCTGAAATCGTGGCGGAGCAAGATTTCCTAGACATCTCTGATAAAGATTGAATCTAGCAAAGTACCTGTTCGAACTATACTTGAAAAATAATCGACGTTAGACTTAACAATACGAATATCCCCCCGTGTAGTGTGTGAACTAGTGCGATCATTCAGGTGTAAACGCTGAGAAATTATAAGTCACAGAATTGATGGTATAAAGTTGAGCTTTGAACTATCGTCTTCGAAGACCGTCATCGCTGACCGTCTTCGAAAGCTAGCATTGCAATGTTTTCAATTTTGAACTCGGACATTGGCACTGCGTGTTAAAAGCTTTTATCTGTTTTTATCGGTTTAAGTTCAGGTTTGTGATTATTGAAACTAGGAAGTTATCAGTCCAGATTAGTTCGATATGCAAGTATGCTTAGGTCCTTGTCCTTGTGTTTGTTATATGATTAGGCAAGGTGAATATGAGTTCGGCCAAAATTCTGTTCGGCTTTGTTAAGATTTGAGAGAGAGAGCGGGAACTTTTGAGTTTGATTATTATTCAACTTAACCAAAAACAAACCAGCAGATACAAACTTATATAATAGAAGAGAGTCTTCTATTTGAGGAAAGAAAAGATATGGGCCAACATAAGTGGGCTTTGATAATAAGCCAAACATAAGAAGCCCGAACAAAATAAGAAAGACACACAAACAAAATATAACCAAAACATAAACATAACAAAGCAATGGAAAAATACCACTCTGACACTCCCCCTCAAGTGGAGCATATAGATTTATCATGCTCAACTTGTCATTTAAAGCTTTAATTCTGGCCCCATCCAATGCCTTGGTAAAGATATAAACGACTTGATTTCCAGTTCTAACAAAGCTGGTACATACAATTCCTTGTAAAATCTTTTCTCGTATAAAATGGCAATCAACTTCAATGTGTTTTGTTCTTTCATGGAATACAGGATTCGAGGCAATGTGTAAGGCTGCCTGATTGTCACAAAATAGCAAGGCTGGTTTCTGAACCTCTAGACCAATTTCAGACATAAGATAAAGTATCCACATAATTTCGCAAACTCCTTTAGCCATAGCTCTGTACTCCGATTCTGCACTAGACCTTGCAACTATACTTTGTTTCTTACTTTTCCATGATATGAGATTTCCTCCAACATACACACAGAAACCAGATGTAGATTTCCTGTCTAATTTGGACCCTGCCCAGTCTGCATCCGAGAAGCATTCTACCCTAGTGTGTTCATGATTTGTATATAATATACCCAGACCTGCTGTCCCTTTAAGGTACCCTAGGATATGTTCAATTGCCTTCCAGTGATGAACACAAGGTGCAGACATAAATTGACTAACAATACTTACTGAATATGAGAGATCTGGCCTTGTGACAGTCAAATAGTTTAGTTTACCAACTAATCTTCTATATCTTTCTGGATCATTGAATGGTTCTCCATTTTCAGCTAGATTGTTATTGGGTATCATTGGAGTAGAATTTGGTTTGCATCCAAGCTTTCCTGTTTCAATTAGGAGATCACGCACATATTTCCTTTGTGATAGGAGAATTCCTTGTTTACTTCTTGCTACTTCTATACCAAGAAAGTATTTTAAATTTCCCAAATCTTTGGTATGAAACTGTGCTTGTATAAATGTTTTTAGAGACAAAATACCTTTGCTATCACTTCCAGTTATAATGATATCATCAACATAGACAACCAAGAGAATGATTCCATTTTCAGTTGTCTTGTAAAATATAGAGTGGTCAAATTTGCTTTTATTTATACCAAAACCTTCTAAAGCTTGACTAAACTTTCCAAACCATGCCCGAGGAGATTGTTTTAGGCCATATAGTGTTTTCTTGAGTTTACATACCTTATTTTTCTCCCCTTAACACTGAAACTTGGAGGCTGTGTCATGTAGATTTCCTCTTGAAGTTCTCCATGCAAAAAGGCATTTTTAATATCCAATTGGTGAATTCTCCAATCATGTGTAGCAGCCAGAGATATGAATAATCTAATTAAGGTAAGTTTAGCAACTAGACTAAAGGTTTCTAAATAATCCACCCTATATACTTGTGCATATCCTTTTGCCACAAGTCTAGCTTTAAATCTAGCAACTGACCCATCAGGATTGACTTTGATAGAGAATACCCACCTGCATCCAATTGACTTCTTCCCTTCAGGTAGAACTGCTAAGTCCCATGTTTTATTCAGCTCCAAGGCATTTAGTTCTTCAATCATTGCCTCATGCCACTTTGGGTGTGAGATAGCCTCATTAACTGTCTTTGGGATAGAAATGGCATCAAGTGTTTTTATGAACAAACATGTGGTAGGTGGTAAATGATTATAAGTAACATAAGATGTAATAGGATATGTGCATTGGCGTCTCCCATTTCTTAAAGCAATTGGAAGGTCTAGCTCTGGATTATGATAGAGTACTGGCTCATGAATAGGTGGAAGGGGTGTAGATTCATCATTATTTCCTACTTCTTGTGTATGTGTGTTTATAGAATAGATAAGAAATTCACTCTCTTCATCTGGATCATACTCAGTTTGACTTGCTCTATTCTGAAAGTATGGTATATCTTCATGAAAAGTTACATCAATAGATACTAGGTATTTATCAAGACTTGGGCAATAGCACCTATACCCTTTTTGCAACCTTGAATAACCAACAAACATACACTTTAAGGATTTAGGGTCTAATTTAGACACTTGTGGTCGAACATCTCTAGCAAAACATGTGCATCCAAACAGTTTAGGTTTAACAGGGTAGAGCTTTTTCTGGAAAGAGAACTTTGTATGGGATATCACCATTTAAAACACTTGATGGCATCCTATTAATTAAGAAACAAGCCGTGGCAATTGCATCAGCCCAAAAAACTTTTGGCATGTTCATTTGAAATAAAAGAGCTCTAGTGGTTTCTAACAAATGCCTATTCTTCCTCTCTGCTATTCCATTTTGAGATGGTGTGTCAACACATGAAGTTTCATGCATAATGCCATTAGCAGCCATAAAATTATGAAAAAGACTAGAAGTGTACTCCTTAGCATTATCACTTCTTAGCACTTTGATCTTAGCATTGAATTGTGTTTTTATTTCAACACAGAAATTACAAAAAATAGAGTATAGTTCAGATCTATTTTTCATAAGGAATAGCCAAGTTAGTCTAGAGTAATCATCTACAAAAGTAACAAAATATTTAAATCCTAGTTTAGATGTTACTGAAGATGGCCCCCAAATGTCTGAATGAACAAGATCAAATGCAGCATTAGCTCTTTTATTGTCTCTTGGAGTTGAACTTTGACGGTGGTGTTTGGCAAACTGACAAGAATCACACTCCAAAGACTTTATTGAATTAAACTGAGGACACAGAATTTTAAAATTCTGTAGGGAAGGATGACCAAGTTAGCAGTGAGACTTGAGAGTCTGATTAATACTGGTACATGCAATAGAAGTTGATGGCAAGCTATCAAACATGTATAGGCCCCCAAGTTCATGACCTCTACCAATAATCTTCTTGGTGGTTAAATCCTGAAACACACAATGATTAGGATAAAAAATAACACAACAGTCGAGTTTTCTTGTTATTTGACTGACAGAGATGAGGTTAAAACTAAGCTCTGGTGTATATAAAATAGAACTTAATTTCAGATAGGAGTTAAAGTTGATAGACCCTGATCCATGAACAGATGATAAGGATCCATCTGCTAATGTTATGCTCTGTGCTTTGTGGTTTGCATGAAATTCTGAGAGAAGCAGTGAGTTACCAGTCATATGATCAGTGGCACCTGAATCTATGACCCATTTATTTGATTTGGCAACAGTTGAGATACTAGATGATTGATTGTTTGATTGCTTCTTCATATTATTTTGATATTCAGAGAATTTTGCATATTCTTCTCCAGAGATCAGCATAGACCCTTCTTTTTGAGCTCTTGCCACATTTGCTGCTGCTTGATTATAAGGATTTTGCCCCTTGCCTTTATCAAAGTTTTTCTGCTTGTTTCGTTCCTGTAATTTCCAGCATTGTTGGTACCTATGACCATCTCTTTTACAAAAGGTACAAAAATTTGGGTTAACAGTTTGATTTTCAGGTTGGCCACTTCCTTTCTTAGTGTTGTATTGGTTAGGTCTCCACTGTGCATTATTCTGTGCATATCTTGGTTGTGCACTGCCTTGGCTAATAAGAGCACTTGTATTTGGTGTGGTATTTTGTTCATTACTTGAATTGTCTGCTCTCAGAATTCGACTAAAAACTTCTTGCAATGAGGTAACATTAGATCCAGATAGAACTTGTGCTTTTGCAGAATCAAAATCACTTGACAATCCACCCAAAAAACTCATAATTGCCATTTGTTCTCTTTGTTGTTGCTGAACCTTCACATCTGTACTAATTGGTAGCAGCATGTTAAATTCTTCATATGTCTTTTTGAACTTCATAAAATAGTTCATCAGAGATAGGTCTTGTTTTTTAGATCGATAAAATGCCTTACAAACATCATACATCCTACTCAAGTTCCCTTTTCCAGAATACAAAAATTCGAGGTAATCCATTAATTCTTTTACAAAACTGCAATGATTCACTAGACTGATTACACAACCATCAATAGTATTCCTGATCTGAAGAAACAGCCGCGCATCATCCCTTAACCAGATTTGATCTTCCTTGTCATCAAAATTTTCCTTTGGTGGATCTCGAGAGAGGTGATCTTCCTTATCAATATTTCGAAGATATAATCGAATTGTTTTATTCCAATCAAAATAATTCGAGTCTCCCAATTTGTGTTCTGTGATCTTTGACATCACTGGCATAACATCCATGATAGCCTTATTCTCTGCCATAGCCCTAGAGTTTAGATCTGGATTGAAGAAGACATAGAAGCGGAAAACGAAAACGGAATTTAGATCGGATCTGATAGCTTTGATACCATGTTATGATTTGAGAGAGAGAGCAATAACTTTTGAGTTTGATTATTATTCAACTTAACCAAAAACAAACCAGCAGATACAAACTTATATAATAGAAGAGAGTCTTCTATTTGAGGAAAGAAAAGATATGGGCCAACATAAGTGGGCTTTGATAATAAGCCAAACATAAGAAGCCCGAACAAAATAAGAAAGACACACAAACAAAATATAACCGAAACATAAACATAACAAAGCAATGGAAAAATACCACTCTAACAGGCTTGAATTCTGTTCGGCCAAAATTCTGTTCGGCCAAAGTTCTGTTCGGCCTTCGTTATGCTCAGCTTAAATTTTGTTCGGCTTAAATTATGTTCGGCTTAAAATTCTGTTCGGCTTAAATTCTGTTCGGCTTAAATTCTGTTCGGCCTAAATTCTGTTCGGCTTAAATTCTGTTCGGCCTAAATTCTGTTCGGCCTTCGTTCTATTCGGCCAAAATTCTGTTCGACCTCCCTTCTGTTCAGCTTGAATACAAGTGCACGCGGCAAATCATGCCGAGCCGATTCATTCGGCCTTCTACCCTTAACATCACTTCTCCTCTTTTCTTCCATATCTCCCGACCGGCATGACTAAGTCTTTCGGCAAGCTGTGTCAAACCACGGTCATGCCGATCCACATCACTAGGCCTTACCTCCAATTCTGTGCACCCTTATACTCACGTGGCTTTAAAGATTTTGCTGAGCCACAACAATTCATCATCCACACGCCTCTTACTCCCTTTAATCTACGAAGAAGTTGCGAGTTTGAGTTTTGTGTTATGCTTCCTAATTTGAGAAAATGATCGAAAGGTTCTTACCGAAAAAAAACAACGGGAGCTTGGGGGTCTGTAGACTTAAGATTGAAAGATTGTTCGAGCTTAATTTGGAAAGGGGCTTGTTGGATTCGAAGTAGGAAGGAAAGATCGGAAGAGGTGAATAAAACTTAAGGGAGGTAAGTTTTGTATTCTTGGAGAGTCGTGGAGGTGAAAAGTGAAAAAGAGAAGAAGAAGAAGAGTGCCGGCCTTTATAGGAAAGGAGAGGAAGTCGAAGAGGCAATAACCGGTAGACCCGGTCAAAACGACATTGTTCGGCCTTGGCTATGTCGTTCGGCATCCAGGGCGCTCGGCTTCGGCCATGTTGTTCGGTATTTGCATATCGTTCGGCACACATCGCCTCACCTGGAATTTGAGAGAAGATACTATTGTGAAGACTAAGCCACGGCTTGAAGCAAGGCACGATGGATTCATGACTCAAAGCACCTCACGTTTAACCACATGATGCACTTTGGGAGGCAAGTGTTACCTGAAGGTTTGACCAGGCAACTAGGCACTCGACACTTGCATACCATTCGGCATTAAGAGTCATTCGGTATTGTATATCGTCCGTCATTAAGTGACGTTCGGCATCCTTGGACCGTTCGGCATTCATGAGAGTTCGACATCAGACCCTGTTCGGCATTCGAAAGCGTTCGGCACTCAAAGAGCGTTCGGTATTCAGGAACGTTTGACATTCGAGAGTGTTCGACATACATGGGATATTCGGCATTCGAGAGTGTTCGGCATACAAGGGTCGTTCGGCATTCGAGAGTGTTCGGCATACATAGAGCGTTCGGCATCCATGGATCATTCGGCATAGCAGAGTCATTCGGCACTCCTTGCTGCTCGTCACCCACACCACATTCGGCGCTCCATACTGCTCGGCATAAATCTTATTCGGTGCTCCATACTGCTCGGCATAAATCGCGATCGACATTAGACATCGTTCGGCACCACTTCGTTCGGCATCAATGGTTCGGCACACATAGCTCATTATTTCTAGGCCGAGGTATTTAGCTGCCAGGTCCACCAGGGAAGTCCAACCCATCTTTGCCTATAAATAGAGAGGCATGGGCACAATGAAAAGGACCTTTTTTCGAGAAAACTGGGGAGACTCTGCCGCTTTCAAGACTCGTTCTTTTTACTTAGCAAATTGTATTCAAGTAGTTGGTGTACGGATTGTATCTGTAATTAATTATCAAGTAAAGCAATAAAGTTTGACCTCAAAGTGGACGTATGCAGTTACGCCGAACCACTATAAATCTGGTGTTCTCGTTTTTGCATTCAATTTAGCATATTGTTCTCTGTTTAAATTGACTTTCTTCATTAATCTCTCTACATAATCTTTCTAAATGGGGTTAGTGACCAATTTTTGGTGCTAACACCTACAGAAGTAGTTAAAGGTTAAAACTATATTTTTTAATGATGACCATATCTTGGAAATAACAAGTGGGGTATGTGTAGGATACTCTTAATGGTTACGATCACCTATGTTAGTGTGAGCTGGGTCGGCTCTATGAGAATATTAAAGGCTTAAATTCTCTATAACACTCGCAGAACCAAAATGTGCTCAGGACCAAAATGAACACAACCAAGAGATTGGATGAGAAGGGAATCAATGCTTCGTAAAGCTTATTGTCTGGATATACAACAAAGGCCGACGGTTCATGATGAAATAATTCACCGATTAGCCAAGTAGATCTGATAAGTTTTAACTAGGGAAAGTTCAAAGTGAAATATCTACTTATCCACGATAAAGCATTATTCCATATGTACTCTGTGATATTTTGCTTTGTGTGGGGGATATGTATATTATCATTCATGTGGGGGATTGTTGGAATTCCAAATACTAAATTGAATGAAAATAACATAGTCCCACATCGCCAAAATTGCAAAACTATTCTAGTATATTAATAGCTTTGCAATGAAGGGGTTGGGGCCTTGGGGCACCCAAATGTTTGCTTCATTGTGAGGAGGGAGATCATGCATCACCACTACACGCACGCGCGCGCCACCGCTGTCCGTCCGACCGAACCGGGCCGGGCTCGAGTTTGGGTTTGGATTTGGATCTAATATGATCCTATTTTTACTACAAAACTGGGCCGGGTTTTCAGATAGTTGCAGGCTATATGAAAAGGTGCGGATCTATTCGGAAGCGGACGCGGAT
The DNA here is from genome assembly GCA_030737815.1 of Allium fistulosum. Taxonomy (NCBI): domain Eukaryota; kingdom Viridiplantae; phylum Streptophyta; class Magnoliopsida; order Asparagales; family Amaryllidaceae; genus Allium; species Allium fistulosum. The sequence continues at coordinate 261,957,434 of CM060903.1, forward strand.
TGACTGAAGAGGCGCGGGCTAACAGATGGGAGTAGCAGTTGGGTGCGACCCGACTGAAGATGCGCGGGCGAACAAAAGCAGGTGCGACGCGAGCGGATGCGAGTAGCAGGCGGGTGCGACTTGTTAAAAAACAGTAGCAGTTAAAAAGGCAATGGGTGCGACCCATCAAGCGGACACGACTGTTTGAAGGGATGCAGACGAAATTTTAAATAGGAGAGAATACTGATCACATTCTCATTCAATTTTCAATTCTTTTTCTTCTGCCTCTTCTTCTCTACTGCTCTATACAATAAATCACAAAGTTGACATACTCATTACAGTCTCTTGCAGATTACGTCTGTTGTATCTTGGGAGAATTTGAATAAAAATTCTTAAATAAATTGTTTCGACAAGCCTCAAACGGAATTTCCTTAGTTAACCAGTCAGGTTCTATTCTATTTGTATATTCTTATACATCATTCTTTTATCTTTCTGGTTTCTACGTTGTGCTATTTTTTACAATAGTATAACGTTGTTGTTGTAATTTAACTACGACATACCTATTGTTTAAATTAGCTAATACAGACTTCCAGAGTAGTAGAAATCTGATTGATAAACTTGTGAGACGAGTTTATAATTGATTATTATCTGTTTTGGTATACTAGACGTATAAAAATATATGTATGTATGTATGTATGTATAACAAAACTGAGTACACTAGAATATAGGTAGAACTACAAAATAAAATTAAATATATATATATATATATAACAAAAGGATCGTAACATCCATATAAATAATATAAGAAGAGAGGGCTACAGCAGTGGAGCACGGCCAGACGGAGGAGTTGTCGAGTGAAGGGTTTGGTGGTTGCGTGCTCACAGTGGGATGGCTCTGGTGGTTCGGCAGCGCAAATGGCTGAGGTGGTTTTTTTGGAGGGATGATGTGTCGAGGCGGACGTGGAATGGATCGGGTTTGGAGCGGAGGCTGTCGCATGGGTTGTTACTTAGGTGGTATTTGCGGCGGGAAAGTGTGGAGGACAACGTGGTAGGGTCTTGGGTGGAGATGCGGGGTAGGCTGGAGGTGCTCGGCGATGTCAGGGCAGCAATAGAAGAGGGAGGCGAAGGGAAGAAGGGGAGGGGATGCGAGGAGATTGGTTCATGGCTTTGGTGGAGATAGGCGATCTGGAGTGGGGCACGGGTGGCGTACGAAGTAAGGTGGAGGAGGATACGCTAGCGGGTCGCTGGCGGGCCAGTGGTGGAAAATGAGCCGCCCTCTTTTTTTTCAGACAAAGGAAATGCACGGAGAAACGCTTCGAGTTTTGGTGATGGGTGCTTCAAGAATGAATAGGAAACACACATATAAGGCTCCAGAAAACCAAATGAGATTAGCTTAAAATATTTTTTTCAAAATGAATGAATAAAACAAAGAATAAAGGAAGAGAGGGGAGCCAACAAATAAATTGAATACTAGGAATAACAAAAGTCACAGGCATGAATTTATGGAAATGATAATGGTAGTGGCTGTTTGTTTTTCTCTGGAAACAAACGAATGGGCATAGGAAATCCAATAGAATCTAGAATGAGTACCGATACGGTTAACCGTTTCGTGGTTTTCGCTGCGTTTCGGATGCCGTAATGAACAAATGAATATATTGCGGAGATCGACAAGACGAGACGAACAGAATGGTATACAGATATCAGTGATACGACAAAGTTATCAAAACTCGATTTTTCGCTGTTGAAAAATGCTGCTAAAACGCTGAAAATAAGATAAACCTAGCTAGAGCAGTCCAAATTTGATGAAACGAAATATGACGTCGTACTCAGAAAATAGTTTACATTTTTATCATATAAAAATATTTAGATTTCAAAAATATTTTATTTCTATCAATTTTAACTGATTTAAATTGAAATTGAAAATTACACAACAAAACTAACTTCCATTTTTTTTTCAACGAAAATCTGCCATGTGCTATGTTTGAATAGACGCATACCAAATACCAAATTTTCATTTTAAAATAAAATTTTAAGCAAAATTTCAGTTAATTACGTTATAAAAACCGTTAAAATTTTCGAGTCGTTACAGAATCGACAACATATACATATATTTTTATGCGTAACCACCAAATGGTTTAAAAGTTGAAAATAGATAAAATACAATTTAAAATATCATGTGTTTGACATAAATTCATGGTCTAACAGAGATTATGTAGTTAATAATTTTTTGGAATGCATCCAATATAGGTTCAACCATGTTATACAGTTTTTCAGCTTTTTTGATAGAAGCTTCACTACATGCAATTAAAAGATAAATTATTACAGTTTGTTTAGTCTGTTCACTTGTATTTAGTTTTTATGAATTGCATGAAACTTTGCATACTTTTTTTTCTAAAAAATCAAATTAATTCATAGAGAGATACAACAGAACACATTGGATGCTAATAATTGAAAACGAAAAAACATACTCACCGTAAAGGGATAATAGCAAGATATTGCAACTGATAGATTAGCCTAATCTTTGATATCCTACAAAGTACAGACACACAAACATATTTACTCAGATGTCAAAAGACTCAAAACTTTCATTGTGTAAACCATAGCAAAGACCGGGTATAGGGACAAAATAAAGTAATAACCCTATAAAGCAATTAAAAGTGAATATTTGTAGCTCGAAACCGGAAATGTGCTAAATATTATATTCTAGTTCTGATACAAAGAGTGCAATTGTAATAAAATATCAAATAAACAGATGATTGATACAAATACGACAGCTGTATTAGTAATGGTCAACTTTGGTTTAATATTATTAAACAACAAATGGACTAGAATTAACATATCACGTATAGATAAGAGGGTACAAAAAAGAACCATTGATTGTTCATATAATTTTGATCTTGCCAGAATTATCAAGACCAACCAATTTTATTTTATTTTTTTCCATTTGATACATACATGCATAGATACACACAGAGATACATACATATTGTTAAAACATATGTACAATACTATATATTATATGAATAAAACTACACTTTGAAAATTGTATTTGTGATATGACTTGATTTTCTACCCAAGTAATAGTTACATTGTAGATAATTAGTTTAACAAAAATGGGTGAAATTTATTATTTTAAATTGGTATTATACTATTGAGTCCTTATATGGATTTGAAGAGGTTCGGTACTAAATGAAAGTATTATAAAAATGTGAAAATTGATATAAATTTGAAATTTTTTAGATCACTTTGTATAAGTTTTTCATTTCTACATATAATGCAGTATTTGGTTAATTAAGTTCTCATGTCTATTGTGGATACTCTCTCTGGAGTTTTTTAGTTTAGAAGAACTCAATCTATTTTTAAAATGTTCGAGCATGAGAGATTTACAGTTAATTAATTGACTCTACATCTTATTTGAAAATGAAAGTCGTTTGGTTTCTATTCACCCTTTTTTTCTACTATCTCAAAATCCATATTGTTCTATGAAAAAAATTGATACTGTCATTAATATTTTCCAATAACAGCAATACACTTTCATGAACGATAATAAACACTCTAATATTGTAATGGTGGTGTTGGTTGTATTACCTAAGATAAAGCATGCAAAGCCAAATATTTTGGGCATAAAGAGGTTGCACTCTTCTGTAAGTTTGTTGGAGATTAACTTGTAAAATGAAATAATTTTTGTGACAGTTAAAAAATGCAGAAATGCATACTTAGTACAATTTTTTTCACATGAATAAAAATGAAATTGAAACAAGGAGAATACTCTAGCAAGCATAAATTGTAGTATCTACTGTTAGAAATCTGCTATTAGAAACTGCAATTGGCTCATTTACTTTTAACGTTATGCAGTTTCTAATCTTAATGTGACCCTATTAATTAGGTCATAAATAGAACGTTTCATTTACCTTTAACGTTATGCAGTTTCTAATCTTAATGTGACCCGATTAATTAAGTCATAAATAGATCGTTCTATAATTAGAACATTAGGTCTGTGATTAATCTTAAGCGTTGAATTGGTATATGATGGACGTACCAGATTTAGAGTTAAATGTTATATAAAGGACTGGGTCCTCTCTCTCCCAAAAAGAAAATAGATGTATTCTTCTCCTTCAAGAAACACATAAAGAAATAGGGTTAGAGAGAGAAACCGAATTCTGAGAAGAAGAGTAATTATTAGAAGTCAGAACAAGAAGATGACAGCCATTACATCTTCCGCTGTTAATCAAGGTACGTCATCTTAAACAATAAATCATATTAAGTTTTGTTTGTGAAATATTCGGTATTGGTGATCCTTGGGCTATTACTTGAATTGTTCATCATTAATCATGAAAGATCGAACTGTAAAGAATCTCTAACATTTGGTATCAGAGCAACCAATCAATAACTGAATATTTCCTATGATTGCAATTGATCTGTTCTATGCTTTACTCATGATGTTTAATCAAGTATGTGTTATAAGTCATTTATGCACATGAGATTTATGATTTTGTTAATCACCAAAGTGGTCAAAATCAGAATAATCATTTAGTGCATAAGTGACGTAATGATTATTGATAGAAATTGCCAGTTATAATAATGCCAATTAAAAACTGGCGTCACTAATGATAGAACATGAGAACTTACCCAAAGGAAAGTCTGGTTCTATAACTAGTTGACATGATGAGGTTTAATAGATATCTTGATTAAATAAATATTGATCATCCAAAGATGTCAGTTCTATTTAATTGAATATATTTATTACTTATGTTTTGGTATTAATTATGTTAAGTATAAGATAGTATCACCCAAAGGAGTGCTATATTATACTATTATGTACATATCTAAATCGCGTTAGCTATGAGCTTATAGTTATTTCATTTTTTTTAATTTAATTTGCAGTAGTTCCCATGAATACACATGCTTCATCTGTTACATTGTTCACTAGTGTTAATTTTTCTAAATGGAGAGAACAAGTCAATTTCCATTTAGGTGTTTAGGATCTTGACTTGGCATTCCTTGAGGATAAACCTGTTGCTCTTACAACAGCTAGTACTGAGACAGAAAAATCACACCATAAAGCATGGGAACGCAGTAACAGATTGAGCCTTATGTTTATTAAGATGATTGTTGCTAACAACATCAAGTCAACAATTCCGCAAACAGAAAGTGCTAAGGAATATATGCAGTTTGTGGAAGAGCGTTTTCGTTCAGCTGATAAGTCACTCGCTGGTACTCTTATGGCAGAACTCATGACCATGAAGTTTGATGGGTCGCGAACTATGCAAGAGCACATTATAGAGATGACTAATCTTGCAGCAAGGTTAAACTCCCTTGGACTTACAATAGAGGATTCTTTTCTTGTCCAGTTTATCCTGAACTCGCTACCTTCTGAATATGGATCTTTTCAAATTAACTATAACACTATAAAGGATAAGTGGAATGTTAATGAATTGGCCAGTAGACTTGTTCAGGAAGAAGGACGTTTGAAAAATCAAGTGAATCACTCAGTAAGTTTTGTGAGTAATAAAGCTGGTAAAGAAAAGAATGAAAAATCAAGTCATTTCAAGAAGAAAAAGGCACCTGCTAAGAATGGGCAGGATAAGGAAAAGAAGGAACTAAAGGATGTTCGATGTCATTTCTATAAAAGGAAAGGACATTATCAAAATAACTATCCGAAAAGGATAGCTTGGTTCGAAAAGAAAGGTAATCATCTATCTTTCGTATGTTTTGAATCAAATTTAGTTGAAGTTCCTATTAATACATGGTGGCTTGATACTGGTGCTATACCTCATGTCTCCAATAATATGCAGGGATTTCTTATGATCCGAACCATAAATCCAAATGAAGATCGTTTTCTCTTTATGGGAAATGAAATGAAATCCACAATAGAAGGCATTGGGACTCATCGTCTAATTCTAGAAAGTGGATATGTATTAGACTTATATCGTACCCTTTATGTACCTTCATTATCTAGAAACCTTATTTCCGTAAGTAAGTTGGATATTTCTGGTTTTAGATGTACGTTTGGATCTGGTTGTTTTGATTTATATAAGAATACTGATAATGTTGGTTCTGGTATTCTAATTGATGGTTTATATAAATTGAAACTGAATGACACTTACGTGAATTCCTTGCTGAATGTAATAAATAATGTTGGATGCAAACGTAGCATGTTGAATGAAAATTCTGCTTTCTTATGGCATAAAAGACTAGGTCACATATCTAAAGAAAGAATGATGAGATTAGTAAGTAATGAAATTTTGTCAAATTTGAACTTTAGTGATCTAGAATTATGTGTGGATTGTATTAAAGGTAAACAAACCAAACATAATAAGAAAGGACCACTAGAAGCAGCCAGCTTCTTGAAATAATACACATTGATATCTGCGGATCTATGGACACTCCAGCCTTTAATGGAGAAAAGTATTTCATCACTTTTATTGACGATTTTTCCCGCTATGGTTATGTCTATTTGCTTCATGAAAAATCTCAATCTGTGAATGTCCTTGAGACGTTTGTAAAGGAAGTTGAGAGGCAATTAGATAAAAAGCTGAAAATCATAAGGTCTGATAGAGGTGATGAATATTATGACAAATATAATGAGTCAGGCCAGTGTCCAGGTCCATTTGCAAAATTCCTCGAAAGTCATGACATATGTGCGCAATACACAATGCCAGGTACACTATAGCAAAATGGTGTAGCAGAAAGGCGCAATAGAACGTTAATAGATATGATTAGGAGTATGATGTCAGATTCAACACTACTTAAGAATTTGTGGTCGTATGCTCTCAATACCGCTAATTATTGTTGAATAGGGTTCCTAGTAAAGCTGTTCAAAAGACTCCTTTTGAATTATGGACTAACAAGAAACCTAGCTTAAGACACCTACATGTTTGGGGTTGTCCAGCGGAAGCGAGAATTTATAATCCACATGAAAAGAAACTAGATTCTCGAACGATTAGTGAGTATTTTTTAGGTTACCCTGAAAAATCTAAAGGATATGTGTTTTACTGTCCTAATCATAGTCCAAGAATTGTAGAAACTGGTAATGCAAGATTCATTGACATTGGTGAAGTCAGTGGGAGTACTAGAAGAGAAATAGTAGAAATAAAGGAAACAAGGGTAAATGTTACATTGCCTAGAATAGTTCCTCCATCTACTTTTACTCAAAAATATTGTTCCAGCTGTTGGAGAACAGCATGATGCTGAACAACATATAAATGAAGAAGTACTTCCTGAAGGAAATGACTTACATAATGCTGATATGCATGAACCACAACAAGTAGCATTAAGAAGATCTCAAAGAGATCGTATGTCAGCTATTTCTAATGATTATATGGTTTATATGCAAGAATTAGATTATGATATAGGAATCAATAAGGACCCAGTTTCGTTTTCACATGCTGTAGAAAGTAAAGAGTCAAAGGAATGGATTAATGCCATGAAAGAAGAACTAAAATCCATGCAACAGAATGAAGTTTGGGATCTCGTTGAGTTACCACATGGCTGTAAAAGAGTCCGATGCAAATGGGTTTTTAAAACCAAACATGACTCTAGTGGTAATATCGAACGGTATAAAGCTAGACTTGTTGCTAAGGGTTACACTCAGAAAGACGGTGTTGATTACAAGGAGACATTTTCTCCTGTTTCGAAAAAGGACCCACTAAGAATAATAATGGCATTAGTAGCACATTATGATTTGGAATTGCATCAAATGGATGTGAAAACAGCCTTTCTGAATGGCGATCTTGATGAGGATGTTTATATGGATCAACCTGAGGGTTTTTCTGTAAAAGGTAAAGAACAATTGGTGTGTAAACTTAAGAATTCAATATATGGGCTTAAACAAGTATCCCGACAATCGTATATTAAGTTCAATACCATTATTACATCTTTTGGTTTTAAGGAAAATAAGGTTGATCACTATTTATACCAAAAGATCAGTGGGTGCAAGTTTATTTATCTAGTCCTTTATGTTGACGACATCTTGCTTGCTGCAAATAATTTAAGCATATTGCATGAGACTAAGGAATTTCTCTCAACGAACTTTGAAATGAAAGATATGGGAGAGGCATCCTATGTGATTGGAATAGAAATATTTCGTGATCAATCACAAGGAATATTGGGATTGTCTCAGAAAGGATATATCGAAAGGATTCTAGAGATATTTGGAATGAGTAAGTGTTCACCTGGGAAAGTTCCTGTACAGAAAGGTGATAAATTCAATCTCATGCAATGTCCTAAGAATGATGTTGAACGAAAGGAAATGGAATCAATTCCATATGCATCTGTAGTTGGTAGCCTAATGTATGCTCAAACCTGTACTAGACCAGATATCAGTTTTGCGGTTGGGATGTTAGGGAGGTATCAAAGTAATTGTAACGCTCCACTCTGAGACCCACTGTAACAAAGAGTATTACGGGAGTAATACTGTCTGTTAAAGCGGAGAATAGAGTATAGTGGAAGCGACCATTTGTAATCAAGCTATAACTATCTACTGAATACGTCGAAAGGATGGTATCTATATTTTTTTTTCAAGTGGTTCGACATATTCAATAAATATTTATAACGAAATTACAATGGCTAAAGACCTATCAGAACAAGCATAGTAATAAATGATAAAACATCACAGAACAGAATCACATAACAGATATAAAATCCAGAACAATACCTCGTCAATACAGATCCAAATACTATAAGTGGGTACAAAGCCACTGCCCTCACATGTGAGTCAAAAATATGTACATATCAAAGTCTGAATAATAACAGAGTAGCGTAATAGTGGACAAATAAAAGCGCTATCTATCAGCATAGCAGATAATGTCCAAGCGGAAGCACAGAAGCTAAGTCCAGAGACCTAACCTGAAACAACTCGGTCTGACCCGAGCGAAAACACTCGGGTCAGGCTAGCTAAACAATCAGTAATAACTGAGATATATAATAATGCGGTACATAAATAAAATAGTACTTTTCCTAACAGAAGAGTATTTCGGACCACATGAATATAATGACGGTCCCTAATCATCAATCAACAGTAAAAATCTCCAAAGAGAATATCAGCACCAAAGTGTTGAATAAATAAAATCGCCTCATATCATTGGCGTAGCCAAAGCTATATAAAGTTGCCCATAGGCAATAATCCCAAGAGTGACCAGAGTCTGTAATCAATGCCCAAGCAAAGATCGATGCTCCAAAGAGCAATGGGGATATACTGAAAAGTCAATGAAATCAAACACTGAAAAGCAGTGTCCAGAGATATTGTGAATCCGCAAGGTAATCTCACTTACATCGTATGGTTCCATAGAACCAACACCAAATGGCGGTACTCGAATGGATATAAAAATCATCAGATAATACAAGTATAGCACGTGCACCGACCGGAGTCGTTATTGCCAAGTACTGTAGAGTTGTGATCGATCACTCGCACAGATGCGGAACGCGCGAGACGGCGAGATCCTTCCCAGAAGGATAAAGGCCCAGAGGCGCATGCCGAAAAAGAAACTGCTCCATAGAACAGGTGTCCAGAGACGGTTGCCCAGAGGCGTGGTGACCCAGAGGTCCAGTACTGGCCTCCCAGAGGCTAATGTGTCACAAACTTCTTGGAGAGGAACCTGTAAAGTGTTAACAATGAGTCCCATACCCCACGTTCGCACTAAATGGTTTACTAACCAATAGCATGCTCACATTCCAAACAATAAAAAGTCCACCTCGTATCATCGGTAAACTAGACCCAAAGGTCAAAACGATCAATCGAATAGGTCGGGGATTAACCGGAAAGAAAATACACACGGTTCCATAGGTCGGAGATTTCCTAACCGTTTAAGCACCTTTACACTTCGCTCGACGTGCTAAAAAGTGAGTGTGAGATTTTTATTATAGAAAATAATGGTGCGAAACGGTTTTATAATTGTTTTGAAATCACTTTAAAACGGCCTTTGAAAACTCTTCTATTATGGAGTAATTAATTTAATAATTAAAATAATATTATGTAATAATTTCGAAAGCCATTTCGGAGTGAAAAATCCTTTTAAAACCTTTTTATAATGCCCGTGTATGAAATCCAGAGACAAATCTCAAAGAAATCGATAAAACCAGAAAATCACTGAAAATATTCTAGGTGTTGGAAAATAGTCCAAAACTGACGCGAACCCAAGTTCAGAAAATTATTCGGACTAGCAAACTGAATCCGAATGGCATGAAAATTAGTAGGAACGTAGTCCGACATTCCTACTTCAGAACGCAAAAAGAATTACTCGATTTCGACTTGAAACGTAGTCACAGCGACGCTCCAAAGTCGGACCCGGAAACAGTGAATACACTGTTTCAGCCTGAGATCCGGGTCCCTCTTCGATAGCAATTTCGAAGAGTCAAATGAACTCGGATACTAATAAACTTTCTAGAGATGGAGTTCGGAACTCTAGCTTTCCAATGAGACCAAAATCGATGAAATCCAACAAAGGACGAGCCCGGGATGGCGTCGCAAAGTCGGGGTTCTGTACTGAAAACAACGGGAGAAAAGAGACTAAAGCCTATAGTTATGCACTAACAGACCAGAGATGAAAAACCACAATTTTGGCATAGTAAACTTCCAATTATGACAAAATTAATAAACTAAAAGTTGTAGCTTAGTTTCTAAGCTTTCCGGAATGACCAAGATCGTCAAATTCCGATCGGGGATGAAAATTTTATGACTTAAACAATTCTCAGATTTAAATTTTATATCACTGTCAATGTGCTCTCGGGACAGTAGTAAGAATGCACAGTTTTGACCCAATTAACTTCGAAATTTCATGAAACTCTAAACATGAAAGTTTTAGCCCTAAATCTAAGCTTTCCAGAACATCCAAAATTATTAGATTTGGATAAGAAACGAGTAACTTATGGCCAAATCAATTTCAGGGTTTTATTTTATCAACCCTGTAGTTTGTTGTCAGGTCAGCGACAAACAAACGTGATTTCGACCATTCAAACCACAAAATTAGGCAAAGCTCAAAACATAAAAGTTATAGGCTACAGAATAAGCTTTTCATAACATCAAGAAAATCTTAATTCCGATTTAAGATGAAAGAGATATGCCTAATTTACTAACAGCAATAAACTAATTATAATTTCAGCTAGCATATATTACAAGCACCTTATGTGCACACCCCAAAATGAAAGCAAAGATGATCAAAGAGCTATGATTCACATGTTACATAATAAAACATGTGTTACTAAATGATTACTGAAATCAAAAGATGATTAAACACATATTAGAAGAGGTTTTTAGCAATATACCTCTCTAGAAAGCAACAAAGACCACTATAGCATCAACCCAAGTTAGCAAAAGATGATTAGGAGGCTATAAGATCAAAAACACACATAAAACATGTGTTTCCAAATAAATTTCAGAAATTAGAAAGATATAAAAACTGATTTGAGGTGGGTATTTGCATTATCTTTGCATAAAATGACTTGCATAAGCTATAACTAGAAGGAGATGAAGATAGAGGCCATTTTTGTTAAGAAAGCTTTAGAAAATGATTAGGGTTTTGATTAGGGATGAATGAATGAGGTTAGGAGAGTTTGAGATAATTTATAGAGGAGGTTTAGAGTGGGTTATTGGGCTAGGTTTAGTAACCCAATAAGAAGAGAGTTATTTACATGTTTTCAAAAATTAGTCTAAGTGTTCATATATGTTTATAAAACTCATTTTTCTTATCCAAACCTGTTTTAAAATCTCTCCTAAAATATTTAACTTTCCAAAAATAACATTTTATCCTCATTTTAAAATCCCATATTTTTCATTTAATTAAAATAGCCTTTTTCAAATAAATTTTTGTTATTCCAAATCCTTTTATGCTTCATTAAAATAAATAAAAATCCTAACTTTTATTTATTAATTGGTAATGCAAATCTCGGGTTGTTACAGTAATCCAGGAAGGGAACATTGGCAAGCTGCAAAAAAAGTGCTGAGGTACTTACAAGGCACCAAAGATTACATGCTCATGTATAGTAGATCCAATGAATTGGAGGTGATTGGATATAGCGATTCAGATTTTGCTGGATGCATCGATACTAGAAAATCAACTTTTGGTTACCTGTTTATGTTTGCTCAAGGAGCCATATCATGGAAAAGTGCGAAACAAATTATCGTTGCTTCATCTACTATGGAAGCGGAATTTGTGGCATGTTATGAAGCCACAATTCATGCATTATGGTTGCGAAACTTTATTTCAGGACTTGCGGTTGTCGACACCTTTAGCAAACCGCTGAAAATTTATTGTGATAACTCTGCAGCAGTGTTTTTCTCAAAAAATGACAAGTACCCTAAAGGTGCCAAACATATGGAACTGAAGTATCTTGTTGTGAAAGATGAGGTTAAACAAAGAGTGTCAATCATGCACATCAGGATAGAACTTATGATTGCAGACCCTTTGACGAAAGGGTTACGGCCAAGACAATTTAAGGAACATGTTCAAAGAATGGGTCTTGGTAGTATTAATAATTATTGATGTGTGATATTCTGAGCTCCTTTGTGTGTTTCTGATAAACAATTATGTGTCTCTTGTTTTAATGTGGTAGTACGTACTTTATGTAATTTTAAACAAGAAAGAGTCTTATAAAGATATTATGTTTAATCATTATGATATAAGATATTATGTGGACCATTATGCTGTTTTATATAAATTATGAGTATAAAATGATGGATTGCTGGTATTGTAGTATATGGAAGGGAATGAATTGAATTAATAATGCACAACCGCCATAACTCTCAGCAATTTATCATATTATGATGTTCGACACTTGATATTATGAATAATCGGGTCAAGTGGGAGAATGTTAGAAATCTGCTATTAGAAACTGCAATTGGCTCATTTACTTTTAACGTTATGCAGTTTCTAATCTTAATGTGACCCTATTAATTAGGTCATAAATAGAACGTTTCATTTACCTTTAACGTTATGCAGTTTCTAATCTTAATGTGACCCGATTAATTAAGTCATAAATAGACCGTTCTATAATTAGAACATTAGGTTTGTGATTAATCTTAAGCGTTGAATTGGTATATGATGGACGTACTAGATTTAGAGTTAAAAGTTATATAAAGGACTGGGTCCTCTCTCTCCCAAAAAGAAAATAGATGTATTCTTCTCCATCAAGAAACACATAAAGAAATAGGGTTAGAGAGAAACCGAGTTCTGAGAAGAAGAGTAATTATTAGAAGTCAGAACAAGAAGATGACAACCATTACATCTTCCGTTGTTAATCAAGGTACGTCATCTTAAACAATAAATCATATTAAGTTTTGTTTGTGAAATATTCGGTATTGGTGATCCTTGGGCTATTACTTGAATTGTTCATCATTAATCATGAAAGATCGAACTGTAAAGAATCCTAACATCTACCACCAATTACCTTTAGGAGAGGCCTTAAAATAATTTAAACCTATATTCATACTCAGTAAAAGAATAATATTACAATTAGAATAAAATATTACCTCATTTATGTCTGATTCCATTTCCGAAACAAGTTTATTTTAGTTGTGATCCCAATCCTTCTTCTCAACGGCATCCTCTACTTATCATCTAGGTCTGAACATAGCCTACACACCCTTACAAAAATTAAAAATAGTTAGGCCCAAAATTTTAAAATTTTACCCCAGCTAATTTGAGTGTTTTTATAAAAACAAAATTAATGAATTCAAAGTTGTAAAGTAAATGAAAATTCACATGCAACCGGGATTCATGCAAGGAGACAATGTTGATACCATATCTTCCACTATGTGGAGAAGCTTAAATGGATGAATGATTAATTAATTAGAGTCAGTTGCAGAAGTAATCAATCCAATATTTTGGGTCAATATGAAGGTAAAATAAACCAAGCTTACTTAAAGATGTACTGAATTTAGATGTACAAATAGGAATTCAACTGCAGAGAAAGATTAGAAGATTCGTCGAGGTAGACACATTAGGAATGCAAAAAGGGGAAGAAGATTATGAGATATGCATGGAAACAAAGACTATTCAAATTTCTAATGCTTAATTTGTTTTTTTTTTGTAGTTAAAACCAAAAGCGGAGGTGGAGCCTTGGCGCAACGGTTAGGTCATCGCATGGTGATCTGGACGTCCAGGTTTGAGTCCTGAAACAGCCTCTTCGCAATGCGAGGGAAAGACTGCATACATTATCGATCTCCTCAGAGCCCGCTATCGTGTGGGAGCCTCGTGCACTGGGTTCCACCTTTAGTTAAAACCAAAAGCGAATGACATGTGGAATTTGGGGAAAATTGAATTTGAAAAGTCGCAACTTGGTTTTCATATAGTATAAATATACACACACACATAAAAACACACGCACATATACATGCATACATATATAATTCAAACACTAATAATACATAGGTATGACATTAAAACTTAAAATATACAGACATAAAATTAGGATAAATGTATAATGTATGTAACCCAACATTAAATGTACTGTAAAAGAAAGGTAGAGAATTTTGTAGTAATTTGATTTGAGGGAAAATCTAAAAGAAGCATATCAGTGAAGTAATAGGATACATATATAAAAAGTACAGACAAAGTTAAACTGTGTCGCCAAACGAAAACAAAAATTATAGCAGTTCAAAGTACATGAAAAATCAAAAAATCGTGCTAGTCAAATATTTGACCATAGAAAACCAGAGGAAGGTATATGTCACTAAAATTGTTCTTTTCAATAACTATAAAAATAAACTGAATATCATATTTTATTAAACCAGTAAGACAAAAAATAAATAAAATCCAATATTTGATTTCTTGAATAATGAAATAAAGTGACGAGGCATAATAGATATTGCTACCTATAAAAGTTTGGAATAAATATGGAAATCAATTAAATGTGAACCAACAAGTTATTAGAAAAGCCTTTAAAATAGTGTGTTTACCTTGAAAATAGAAAAATTTAACCTTTAAATTTTGGAACTAAAGCTTTAAATGGTAAAATAAACTTGATTTTAGATCACTTTTTTAGTTATTTCAAATTTCGGTAGAAAACAAAATCTATTTATTGCAAAAAATAATAATTATTGTCTAACTGTTTTAATTCCATCATTTTGTACTAGTAACTGTTTGCAAGGAAAAAAATCAAGAGATTTTGTACATAAAAATTATATTATATAAGAGATATCTGTATAATTCCTTAAAGGCTTGATATAAATTTGGTAGTAAGAAATCACACCCCATTTTGCCTATTCACACACCCTTGGTCTGTAGAGGTGAATTTACACAAATGATTGTAAATCAACCCTAATACATGCGGAAATAATAAGATCGTGTTGTAGTGCGACAAAACAAATAGAACTTGAGAATAAAACAACAAATCAGCAAATCACACAAGAAGGTAAATAGAGAGTTCACAAACGAATTTATAGTGGTTGCACTATCGCAAGATAATGTACATCCACTTGGAAAGAGGAGATTTTATTACTTTCAGAGAGAAGAATTACAAGATTGATAATGGAGACTAAGAAGAATATGAAGAAATACAAAAGAGAAGATAATTCGTTTCTGATGCTTCTATTCGTCATAATCCCTACCTTTATATAGGGATTATTACTTGATGTTGAAGTTATTGATTTATGGTCATAAATCAATACTTAATCAATTCTCCAAATCATACGGGAAACATTTACCATTTTATTTTTTCAGTTTTCCACAATTTGTATGTGCTTGATAAAATTCCTTCTTTAATTATCTAACTAGAGAATTAATTAATTACTTCACTCTTTTTCAAATATCTCTTCCTCTTATGTAACTAATCCATTGCCCTCTTTAATGCATATAAAAGAGGCAATATATTGAGAAATTATCTCAAATATCTTCCAAAACTTCTTAAGTATGGAAATATTGTATCAAATCTAACAATCTCCACCTTGATACTATATTTCCCCGCAAGCCTACCAACTCCACCTACATTCTTTTACTCCAAGCAGCTCTCGGACAAGGCATCATGGATACTTTCTCAATGAGCTTTGGCATGGCCATCACCCATTTCACTTTGTCAACGAACTCCGGCAAGGCCACCGCTCGCCAACAAAGTGTTGAATACCTCCTCCATGTAGGACCCATCAATCTCCAAAACAAACATCTCCGTATACTAACTCACTCTCCCTCTGTGCCACCAAGTGGCACCTAACGCTTTAGCAAGCGAATAAAGTTCGAGCAATGCTCGAACTTTGCAACAAGTCTAGCCTTGTATCTTCCATCGTCCTTCATATTATATACCGACTTGCATCCTATGGCTCGGCTTTCTTGAGGGGTGGTACCAATTCCCAAGCCTTATTCTTCTTAAACGAATCCATCTCCTCTTCCATAGCATGCATCTATTTCGAGCTGACACTCGAATTCATAGCTTCTTCAAGGTCGAAAGGCTCATTTTGCACTATATGCAGTGCATAATCAAAATGATCATCAAAGCTAAGGTTTGTATAACTCCAGTCTCCATACCTATTTGGTGGCCTTCTAATTCTAGAGCTAGTCCGAATAGGTGTAACTTTGCCTAAACTCCTGTCAACTCCACCTTGAGCTGAATCATCTCTAGCTTCACGATCATCACTATTATTGCTAGTGGAATTTTGTGGACCTTCATGTGATGTATCGACAACTGCAATTACTCTATCTTCTTTTACATCTCTGACTCTACTACTAGGCTGATATGTGGGAATAGTTTCCATCCTTAGGCTTTTCAGCTTCTGAATCTACTGAACAAGGTGGATTCTCCTTGGGCTTGAATCTAGCGGACTCATCAAATGTCACATGTCTCGAGTGCACTACCTTCTTATCAACAACGTTCCAAATGCGATACCCTTTGATACCTTCTGTATAGCCCAAAAATATGTCTTGGTAGGCTTTAGCCTCTAACTTTTCATTTCCTGTATGGTGAACATACATGGAGCTACCAAATATATGAAAAATAACTGATATGTATAGATGTACCTTTCCACCTTTCCTCATGAATCCTCTCATCAATGGCTGAGAATGAAATTCGATTGATAATATATGCTGCAGTTGATAAAGCTTCAGCCCAAAAGCCTCTTGACAAGCCCGCCGTCAATCTTAAGCAACGGGCCTTCTCCAGTAGAGTTATGTTCATCCTTTCAGCAACTCCGTTTGATTGCGGATCACCGGATGTAGTAAAATGTCTTCTAATTCCATGCTGTCTATAGAAATTTGTGAACTCCTTAGAAACAAATTCATTGCCATTGTCGGATCTTAGCACCTTCAACTTCCTTCCCACTTCATTCTTTACCGGTGCTTTCCAAGTTTTAAACTTTTCAAATGACTCCGACTTAGCTTTCATCATATACACCCAAACCTTCCGAGACTAGTCATCGATAAAAGAGATAAAATACTTAGCTCCTCCAATTAAAGCTGTAGCTACTGGTCCCTAAACATCCATATGGACATACTCTAGTACTCCTTTGGACTCATGTCTACCAACACCGAAAGAAACTTTTGTCTGCTTCCCTAACACACGCTCCTGGTAGAATTCCAAACAGTCGAAGCTTTCACCCTTGATCATCTTCCTCCTTTGAAGCAGCTCCAAACTCTTCTCTGAAACATGACCTAATCTAAGATGCCAGAGTCTGGTGGCATCCAAAGCTCGTAAACTATCAACTCCAACACACGTCTCTCCAAGAATTGTAGATCCTTTCAGCAGATAAAGATTCTGAACCATCATTCGTTTCATCAATACAAGAGCACCACGTGTCACCTTCAAGCCATCCGACTCTATCGTAATCTTGCACCCCGAAGATGCTAGCTGGCCCAAGGACATAAGAGATTTTCTTAAACTTGGAACATAGCGGAATCTAATGATAGTGCGCACCACACCATCGTGCATGCAAATACGCACCGATCCTTCTCCCAATGAATTGCAAGTAGCATCATTCCCCATTAATATGACACTTCCCTCCTTGTCTTCATAAGAACAGAAATCCTCCTTCCTAAGCATTATATGGAAAGATGCCCCTGAATCTAGCACCCAATGGTCTGATACATCGAAAACAGATGCAGTCAACACATCATCGGAAACAACCTTCTCCTCCACAATAGATGAAGAACCATTCGCTTCATTTCTCTTCCTCAAATCTGGACAATCTTTCTTCCAGTGGCCTTGTTTCTTACAGTGATGACACCTGTTGTCTCAGACTTACCTCTCCAACAGTTTCCAGGCTTCCTTGACTTGGAACGCCCTCTAAAATTATTCTCCTTCTTCTCATTTCTTCCTCTCTCCACAAACAGCCCCTGACGACTACTAGCTTCTCCACTTTTGCTCATATTCTTCATCTGATCCCTCATTTCATCACTTAGAAGTCCCATCTTCACATCTTCTAATGACAACGTGCTTCTGCTATAAATCAAGCTGTTAGCGAAAACCGTGTATCGCTTAGGAAGAGAACACAATACCACTATAGCCTTTGCTCCTCGTCCACATTCAAATCAACAGCTTTCATCTTCATCATCAAATTATCGAAGAAGTTCAGATGTGCTTTCAATGATGTACCTTCCCGCATCTTATATGTGAAAAAAGTCTTCAATAGAATCAGCTTATTCATGAGCGAGTTCTTCATGTAGAGATCCTCCAATTTCTTCCATAAGCCTCTAGCAAAAGTTTCACCGCTAATCTCTGGAATGACATTCTCACCCATGGCTAATTGGAGGGTAGTAAAGGCCCATTCTTCCATCTCTTTTCTTTCCAATTCTGAGATATCTGTAGGTAACGATTCTATGTCAAATACAACCCAATGAACACGATTTCTTCTCAACACCGCCTTCATCTTCCACTGCCACTTCTCAAAATCATTATCTCTGTTCCACTTCTTTATAGTCAACTGCGAACCTGATGTTGCATATAAACCTCTAATGTAGGGTGCATATTCCTGGGTAGGTCTAACCACCTCATTTCCAGGTCCTGCCATTTTATCGAACATCTTCTTGCCCTAGGCTTCAACAACAACCTTCAAAGCTCTGATACCAAACCGTAGTGGTGAATTTACACAAATGATTGCAAATTAACCCTAATACATGTGGAAACAATAAGATCATGTTATAGTGCGACAAAACAAACAGAACTTGAGAATAAAACAGCAAATCACACAAGAAAGTAAATAGAGAGTTCACACATGGATTTATAGTGGTTTCACTATCACAGGATAGTGTACATCCACTTGGGGAGAGGAGATTTTATTACTTTCAGAGAGAAAAATTACAAGATTGATAATGGAGACTAAGAAGAATACGAAGAAATACAAAAGAGAAGATAATTCGTTTCTGATGCTTCTATTCATCATAATCCCTACATTTATATAGGGATTATTACTTGAGGTTGAAGTAATTGATTTATGGTCATAAATCAATACCTAATCAATTCTCCAAATCATACGGGAAACAATTACCATTTTATTTTTTCAGTTTCCCACAATTTGTATGCGTTTGATAAAATTCCTTCTTTAATTATCTAATTAGAGAATTAATTAATTACTTCACTCTTTTTCAAATATTTCTTCCTCTTGTGTAGCTAATCCTTTGCCCTCTTTAATGTATATAAAAGAGGCAATATATTTGAGCAATTATCTTAAATATCTTTCAAATCTTCTTAAGTATGGAAATATTGTATCAAATCTAATATGGTCAATTTATACTTCTGGTTCCCATTTTATTTTTACCTTCTTTATCACCATTGGCATCATAATCAAAGTAATATAAATATCATCATTATCATTATCAAAATTCTCCCTTTAGTCTGTTAACATTACAGCCAGATTTCATCTACGCATATAATTTTTTGTGTGTTACCTTAAACCAAAAAGAACAAAGCAATGTTAAGTCAAATTTGTGCTACATGGTCCTTATTAAAAATTCAACACTTAGCACAATTTGTGCGAAAGAAAACCTTTTACCTGCTGTAAAATAAACCTTGCTTTCACCTACTGCAAGAAGCATAATTTTAGAAAAGAGTACCTTCCAAATATGAATTGTGCTAGTGATACACACCGTATATATAAAATATCCATGATTTTTAGTTACCGGCACAAATATGAAAATCTTATTTTTCTTTTTCTCTATGGAATAAAAAAATGTAGGATCTACCATATAACACATACTTTTAAAAGTCAAATAATGAAAATGGAAGTTAAAAAGGAAAAGTAAGTATGTTAAACATAATACAAAAGAAAGAAAGCACCATCGAGGTAAGCATCCATGAATGATATGATTTTCTTTATGGAAAAAGTTGATCTAAAAGCGAACTAAACAAAGTGAATAAATTTATTTCAGAAATTTAATCATGCCATCGATATAAATATCCATAAATATAAAAATAGTGAAATAAAAAAAATCTAACTTCATTGGAACATAAGATCAAAAAAGGTTAGCACCTACACCTACTTTATAATTCAGAATTGAAAAATATAAAACTATGGTAAGTAGAAATTCAAAAGAGGAAGTAAATGCAGTATGAATAAAACAAAAAATAACCATGTTGGGAGTAATATAAATATAAATAATTTTAGTATAATGGTTTTCATGTAACTCTAGGCTATTCAAATTTAGAAATTATTCAAATATGTTGTTTGGTAACGTAAATTCCAATATTTGCTGTTGGATGTAAAAATATAAAACCTGGCAACAATAATTCGCTGCATATTTTGATATGAACACAATATAAAAAAATGGCACATACATATATCAAAAATAAGAAGATAAGCTAGATCCAATTACCCATCTGAAAAATCAATTACTATTATTTTTATGAAAAAAGGTAAATCTTATTAAATCAGTTAAACCTAATGTAAATAATTTCTTTACAAATTTCGATCATGGCACTAAAATATCCATAAATTTTTGTGTAGTTGTAAAACTTTAAGATATCTTTATGAAAGTCAGTGATGGTACATGTATAAACATATCCATCGATTTTTCATGGTACTACAAAAAGTTTTAATCGAATTTCCTATGGGATAAAAAAAAAATACTCCCATAGCCTATCATATAAGGTAAATCTATAAAATTAAGCTAGGGAATTGAAACCAAACTATGCAAATTGCTCTAGTAGTTATTCAAATTATACAATCAGTCAATCCATAGGTTTTGATAAAGCTTTTTACTATATAAAAGCGAAAAATATTCAAAATACGCTCATTGGATACTACAAGACAAAATTTAGGTTGTGCATAAATGACAAATGTAGGTAGAAAATGCGACCGAATTACAGAAGTCGGTCAAGTAAAATCACTTTTAGTTCATGAAGAAAAGAAACATGAACTTACAGCAAACATCCAAATGTACAAATATATTGCGAAATTATAAATTGGTAACATTTGTCCAAAGATACATATATAAAAGCATTTTTTTGAACATACACAAATAAAGCGATGATAGTTAGCAATCATAATTAAATTATGGAAATCACTTGGCATAAATGATGGGTAAACAATTGTATAAAGGGAAATTAGCTGTAAGAAACAGTAGGAAAGAAAGACTAATAACTAATAAACATGCAACTACCTTAACTGAATCCAGAGAAGTTTGATATTTCATGTTGATGGAATGAAGCAGGTCAAAAGCGCCGTCATGGTGGCTATAGCCATCAACCAATTCCTTGACCTGAATCGAAGCCGGAAAAACCGACTAATCGATGACAATCGGATTTTGAAGATCGCAATCACCTATCACCTATCGCAATGGATCAAGCTGTGAGTTGATTCGACGTATGGATGTATTTAGTTAGGGTAGGGCGGTTGACTTTTAGCGATATGGAATTTAATTAGGGTTATTTTCCAAAAGAGGCTAGAACGAAAACAAAGTGGACCGCAATGGGAAGCAACTCTTCCTTTTAGGAATATAGGATTGTGACGCTTCATTATGGGAATACAGGTGTCAAGCGTTCATTGGATGAAAAGAATGAGGCCTAAGAGCTAACCATTCCGTACTTAGTATTAATATAATAGTATAGATATCAAAAAATAATATTATTTGAAACCCATAAAAAAGTCATAAAATACTAATTAAAGGAATCAATACTATAGTATAAACTAAGGAGAGGATAAAAAGCAGCAAGCCTAACTTGGAACTTTTCATTAATCCATTAATTCAGAGCTTAGGTAGGAAATCAAATCTAAGTGAATTATATTATCAACAACTTTCACACAACATATTGGAACAAACATACTATTCTAGTTTGGGTTTAAATATATAGAAAATCAGTAGAACAAATACGTGGATTGAATATGACTTAAGGATAGGTTATAGTATATTTTATCTACAAAACACAACAAATGAATGTTTTATCAATGTAATTAGCACCCAAATCATAGCATGAGTTATAGAAAACATGCAGAGTTATTAAACATGTAGATAAAAACATTTTGAAGGAGGAAAGAGTATGAAGAAACTAACATATCAATTTTTCCAGTGTGAGGAAAATCAGCGGTGATAAAAGAGAATGGGAGGCAGTAACCACATTTAAGCAGATAAAGTTGATTCAAAAATGGAATTAAAATGGATAGGTAAGAAAATGCTTGACACTCTGTATTCTGCTTCATTAATTAAAGCGTATACTTTTGAGCTAAAGTTAGGTAATACGGGAATTCCGATGGGAGAACAATGGAAAAGGTCCCTTAAACCGCGAAGGAGGTAGGAACCTATTTTTTTAACTAACCCCAAACTCAGAAAATCTCAAAACATGAATTACTCCCATCATTGTATGAATTGAAAACATTTTTCAAAATGATGGAATCTTCTAACACAATTTTGTATAAAAAAAATCAATCGAGTTAAGATACGAAAACAAATCAATAATCAAAACCTTGTAGTTCAGAAGAGAAGGGGAAATAGTTGGCACTGAAGTGGGTAAATGAGAACTGAAAGGGGTAATTGAAAAAATTGCCGAATGAGAGATCGGTATTTTTTGAGCTCAGCTTAATTCAGAATGAAGGATACAAATGGTTATATATTTAATTTTATATATAATAAAATAGTTATGTGATTTTTTTCAACATAACTTCATGGAAAAACCTTGTAATTAGGTTACTTTATACATAGAAAAATTAGTTGAAAATTTTAGCTATATCAATAAATAGCGAATATTAATATAAATAATATTATTAGTGATAAAGGTAAGTGATGAGTTGTTGACAAACCTGCCAAATCCTCATGATGTATAAAAGCAATAATAGATTAGCAAATCTATAGATTAAAAAGACTATTAACTCGTAAAGAGAAAACTAATGTAGAATTAAAGCCTTAAGAAATTATATATATGTACATGATATGCCCATACCGAAATGTTATTCCATTACATAATAAAATCAATCATGCATGAAATGTGACAACTTTTTGTGGAAAATCATATTGCTTTAAACATTAAAGAAACAAAGAAAATGGATCCACTATCAAACTCATACAAATCAAAGCATTTGGTTCCCATATATTGTGTTCCCTTGTTAATACCACCTATGTCATCCAATATTTCATTGTAATACAATGACTATTCAAAACTGTTAGTCATTTCATCAAACAGTTGGACTATAGAAACTAAAATTTGCTGTTTCATAACTTACGGCATGCAAAATAAACTGGGTAATGGTCACCGTAATAAAACAAATAAAAATAGAAAAAATGCACAAAAGAACTCACAACACTCAAAGCTATTAAAAGCTCAAATGTCTATCCGAACTAATCCTTGTCCATGTCTTCTTTGCCAAATCAATTGTTAGATTTTGATCACAACTCTGAATTTCGTTATTCATATATAAGGAAAAAAAATTAAATTACCAACTGAAATAAGTAAACAAAGAATTGATGCCACTAATTTGGAGGAGATTTGAGTTTTAAACGGGTACTTTAAAGAAGGAAAAATGGTGTTGCTTCTTTAATTAAAAGAAACATGAGTAGAAGATGGAAGATGTGAGTAGAAAAATGACAAAAATGTCCTACTAATTAATTAAGTGTACTACTAAGGCACCTAGAAAAACTCTTATGCTACCATAACTAAAGACGACTATACAAGATTTATTTACGTGCTTACTAATACCATACATTATTTTGTTTATCAAATAGGCATCCAAATGTTTTTCGGTTGTCTATCACCATACGGCGGCGAACAATCATTGAAATTCAAATTTGCATGGTTGTTTATCACCTTACGGTAGTGAACGACCTTTGGAATCAAAGGCACACAGTTTAAGGCCAAATGAAAAAAATTTGAATTTGGTGTTAAGTAGCATATAAGAAATTAATACATATTAATATTTTCTTGGTAGCTAGAAGCATAATATTAGATGCTAATATCAACCCAATTAATTAATTGTATGGCCATTTTTGAAAATTCGTAAAAGGACTCACTTTGACATAGGCATATCAATGGATACCTGAAATATCTGAAATTCGTCCATATTCGTATTCGAAAAGCGGATAAATATCCAATATTCGGAAAAAATAGATACAGATACAATGGTATCCGCAGTCGAACATTATATGTCCGATTTTTTCAAGGTTATAGTTAATATTTTGTGTATTTTAGTACAATGATAGACATGTGTTTGTTTTTTTATTAAGCTAATAGTTTGTATTATTTGAATTTAATGCGTATTAATTGCTCAAAACTATTTATTATCATTCTACTTGTTTATTTTTCGCACTTTTACAACCAATGGGATTGAAAAATATTTATGCTCAACCAAAATTTTCTATTTATATTTCTCAATTTATCGATCGTTAGCGGATAAGATAAGTTAGCGGATAAAATAATTATCTGATATCCGTCCATATCCATGAATGCAGATATTTGAAAATGATTTTGGATGCAGATGCGGATAGGCTACTATCCATATTCGAAAGTATCCGTTTATAAGTCTACTTTGACCTAGTAGCCCAAGGATTTACTTTATAGTATAAGATATATGATAATAGATAGTCCAATTAATTTTTAGTTGAGATTTGGATTCAAAAGCATGAGATTGTCAAATCTGTCATTAGTTATGCAAACACTAAAATGAAACCATCACATCCAAAATTATGCTAAGAGAGAAAAGATATTACATGCAATTTTTGCTAGGGAAGTAGCATGCAATAATGTTGGATATAAGTTTTGATCATTCTAACTTTTAGTTTAGATGAAAAAATAATAGCATGACTTCATTATTTACATAGATGAAAGTCTTTATTGACATACCTGCAATTTTTTTTACATAGATATTTGATAGTTCATGCTTATCATGTAGTATAGTTAGAATCTGGTATATAAAAATCAAATAGTTAGATTAATAATTCATGCAAGAACTAACAGCGAGTTAAATTACTGCATAGTATTTCAAAAGCTAACAATTTAATTTGATTTAAACAATAAAAACAAAAACAAAATGTAGTTTATGTACATATATAGAAATTCTTTTATTTTGATCCAAAATAGGTGTCCAAATAGTCTGAGTAAATTGCAACTTGAAAATATTTAAGGTACAACATAAAATAATGAGATATTCCTTGCGTAAGCAAACAATATAATCCGTCATAAAATAAAATAGTAATTGAATTAAAATCTTGCTATTAGTTAAGAGCAATAATGGAACTCTCAAGATGCCCGCAATCAAACACGATGAACCAAAATTCTTCAAATAAAGTCATTAAGTTTAAAAATAAAACTGAATAAAATAAACCACTATCTGGTTTTGTTGGTTCATCAAATTGTAATACCCTCAATCAAAGAGGACTTTCTCGATGAATTATTTCACTTGTAAAAGATGAGGCAAAATCTAAAGCTTAGCTTATCACTTGTTATAGCTCATCTACTTGTGCTTATTAACTTATAAAAACTTTACACTGTTGAAGAAAGATGGAGCACAACAGTCATACAAAGTGGTATAATTTTGGACATATGCTAATCCACTTGATTATGATACATAAATAAGAAATATTGATGTTTCGTTGATATAGAACATTTCAGTGAGTTGCTATTTTATATAAAAGAAGATTGTGAATGGTTTAATCTTTCACCACTTAACTTTGTTTTATTATGTACTTTCAGACTTTGTTATACCCAAAATCTTAGCTTCAGTTGATTGTGATCTCATATGATAATCTCCACCTCCAACCATATTAATAGTTATAAAAGCATTAATGGCTGAATTTCCATCTTTAAATAAAAGTGTCATATGCAGTACTTCAGTTTCCTGCTAACTCAACCAACTCATTGATACCCATACCCATGAATCTGAATTACTTTCTTAAGTTATAGTTCATTCGATGTTGAATTTTCTGATGGAAATAATAAGTTTTGGACACTTCAATTACAGGTAGAGATATTTTTGTCTATTCAAAAGTAGGTAATCACTTTTAGTTTAACAATGATGATAGGATTGATACTGTTGAATTTTGGCACTCCAACGCGTCCCCATAAACGAGCGCTTCATTGTTTTGTAATGGCACCACCTAATGAAACTTCCGATGTGCCAGCGTCCCCATTAAACATCCCTTTCATCGCCTTCCGGAAGAGGCACATATATGGTTTTGGCAACATTTGCTTGTAACAAAAGGAATTTCCAATGTTACATGTCACCAATCTCACATATATACCACGTTATGCATCATGTTTCTTGAGATGTGGGACTTATCGTCAAATCCACGCACTCGCAAATGCGAGCCACACCTAAAAATTCTCCATCTTGACGAGCATTTCCTCTAACCTTCATTTGGAGCATGCTGAAGAAATTTTGTAGCGGGATGAGGCTGCTTTTTTCTCACTTCTTATGCAGTTGGGTAGGGTTGCATTACCAAATCTCCACCTTAAGGTGAGTAGTTTCAACTCAAGCCATCTTGGAGTATCAGTTCTCAATGCAGTGGTGCAGGCTGTGTATCTAGCAGTGGTGTCGGACTACTTATATATTTCCAAGCCTCAAGAAGTGCTTGTTTCGGTCACTCTCGCATCGTCTAATGAAGCTTTCGATTTTTCTATGATGGAACCACCTAATGAAGCTCTCGATGTGCTAGCTTCCCGATTGAACATCCATTTTCATCGCCTTTCGGAATGAACACATACATGGTCTTGGCAACACTTGCTTGTAATAAAAGTAATTCCCAATGTTATGTGCCACCAATCTCACATGTGAGACTTATCGTTCAACCCACGCACCCGCAAATGCAAGCCCCACCTAACAGATTCAGTGCCACTGTTGGGACTTTTTCAATTCCAACAATAGTAGTGGAAATGATGATACCTTTCTTGACATAGCATTCAAGACTGAAGTTGCTATTGTTAAGAAAGTTAAAGTTGACCTTGCACCTAAGGCCTAATTATATGTCATGATCACTTTGTTCTTGTTATTGTTTCAGTTGGACTAACCATAAAAGTTTCTTCTGATAAAGAAAGATAAAAGAATACAAAAGAACCTTAATTTTATTTGAGTTCAACCTTCCCATGTGATCCCAAGTGCTGAACATTCTAGCTGTTGCATATAACTCTGCATGCCTATTACATTATTAGGCGAAAAACATTAGTTAGCAATATACTTAAGCTTCCATTTTATCAACATTGTGAGCAGTGTTGCTCACTAAAGATTATATTTTAACCAAAAAAGGTGCGATCTTTGAAGACATTACTTGCAAAAAGCCTTATGTGCCAACTGCATACATTTATCATAGGTAATATTGTACATAAATAATAGTTATAGGTATTCTATAATTGACAAATCTAAGAAAATTAATGAAACAAACCTAATTAAAATATTGAAAAGGAAAAATCAAAATCTCTGTGCTTAACATTATTAAGAAAACAAACCTGGTTTTGACAACTAATCTGAACCTTAAATCATGGGATTTCAAGGCCATGGCGAATTTGCATCGAATGACAAACATGTTAGGATCGCGATTATGTTTGTATTTTACCAAAAGATCGGTAGAATCCCTTATGGAAACTGGACAGTGGTTATGCTTTATCTTTTCTCCCTAAAGTTGGATTTAACTTTTCACTTTTGTTTTTCTACTGAAAGGATGGTTAAAATTAGTGTGCTACTATTCATACCCCTGTTTACACTTCTGGCCACCAATACTAAAGGCCACCTAGTTAAGTTACCATAACTTCTTCCGGCCACCTCAGTTTCAAATACGCTAAAATGGATAGGCACCCACAGTCTAAACGAAAGCTTCCTTCTTCGCTAAGTCCTCGTCCACCGCCGCCGCCATTGCCGAACATGAAGAACCGCATTTCACAGCAGAAGATCGCCACTTCTCAACAGCCCACGACCTCGAGTAAGTGTTTCCGTTTCAAGCATACCTAAATACATCGATTATGTGATTCGATTCGATTTGTTTAAACCCTAATTTTCGTTTAAACCCTAATTTTCAAGCAATGATCGGTTATTTATGTGATTTTTGATTTAGGGAAGTGTTTAATGTTGGTTAGGTTGTTTGTAGCCGGAATATGATTTTTTCTTCGGTTGGACATGGCCGAACACACATGTTCGGTTGTTTATAGTCGAAATTTGAATTTTTGTTCGATTAGACATGGCCGAACATAAATATATTAGTTCATGTGAACAAGTTATAATGTATTCATTTGAATTTCAATTATATGTTCTGTTATGATGATTCGTGTGAACATAACATGTAATGGATTTTTGTATGGATGAACATAACATGGTTTAAAATTTTTATCAAGTAGAATGATACATAATGATTAGCATATTATGTGGATTTTTATGTGAACATAACATGCTTTATTTAGGGTAATGTTTGTTTTGTTTCTACTGTTAGATAATTTCCAAATAGTTATTTATGTTTCTAATTTTAGCAATCGTGTAATATAATTGTAAATGTCATTATATTGGTTATAGAAAAGGAGAAGCAAACCATGACAAATTCGTTGAGATGTAAACGTGCTGCAAAGTTAGAGAAGAAAAAAAAGGAGCGATTAGTAGAAACTGAAAACATAGAAATTAGGAATGACAATGAACCGACAAATGGGTCTGGTGAAGATGATTCGGGAAATGAGTCTGTTCTGATGAATCTGGAGATGGATCAGAGAAAGATGGTTCGGACAATGCACAAACGGAAATGGAAACAAATTTGCCTCCTTTAGGTGGTCCCTCTTCTAGCCAAGCTATTGCTCCTATACCGGCGAACACTTCCATATTAAAAAGCTTTGAGTCGCATATTGCATTTGCTATTTGGAGTGAGGAACAGGTTAGGTGGATTTCACAAACATTTTGTCATATAATATTTTAAATATATTTCAAATTATAATTTTTTTTATTTTGGAGAGAGGCCCGCTCAAATGCATTTCACATACAATGAATTTGAACGAATGGAGTATCGATGATATGCCAACTCAAGTTGCACAGAAAATTAAAAATTCTAGTTTGTATTCATTGGCACAATACTCATACAAGCATGTTGACTATGTAACTATTTCCCCTTTCGTAGAGAGATGGCATCCTGAAACTAATTCTTTTCACATGCATTTCAGAGAAATGACAATAACATTAGATGATGTGGCACAAATTTTGAAAATTCATGTTGTTGGTACTTGTATTTATAAGGACTCAGATGATCGTAACCCAATCGATCTTTTAGTTGATTATCTTAGCGTTGCAGGAGATGTAGCTATAGAAGAATTAAATTATTTGAATTCAATGAAGCTTAACTTTTTATTGGACACATTTGAAAAGAAGGCAAAGAAAGAAGATGCAACTGAAGGTGATTATGAAGTTGTTGTCCATGCCTACCTTCTTTTTTTATTGGGTTGTACTTTGTTCTACAATAAGTCAGGCACTAAAGTTCCCGTTAACTACTTGGAATGTTTGGAGAACGTCAATCAATTGAATGAACAAGCTTGGAGGATGGAAGCATTGGCCTTTTTATATCGACAGTTAGGTCTATCTTCTAGACGGGATGTCGGACAAATGGCCGGTTACATGACACTGTTGACCGTAAGTATTTCTATTATTGTTTAACCTTATCAATCCGTATACTAAAATAAATGCATTTTCATAAAGGCGTGGATTTATGATCACTTTCCTATGCTTCCAAATGCCATTCCCAGTAAAGACTATAATGACACGATGCCTAGGATTTGCAGATGGCAACCTATCAAACAATCCGGTGATACAACTTCGGCTATAATACGGCTACGAGAGCAATTAGACGATTTAACTGCATAAGATGTAAGTATGTCAATTGTTTTCTTTAAGAAAATTATAAAATAACTTAGTAGTTAAAGGAATTATTATTTAAATGAATTATTAGGTATGCTGGGATCCATATCATAACTTGAGGTCGAAATACCCTTGCCCGAAGTTGCTTTTTATAATGGTGCCATTCTCTGCTTTGATATTGCGGAACCATACTATCCTAACCGAGTGCTCCGTCAATTTGGTATTGCTCAACGAATTCCGACAAATTCAATGGCGCCATGTAAATGTCGTAGAGGTAAAACGCTAACCAATACAAAATTGAATTTGACAACAATTATTGGTATTTAGAAAATTGGAAAGATCATGTCCTATCTATGAAATCACGGTCTACTCGTGTAATCTACTTATGGGATTGTGCCGCTAAATATATGTCCTGGTATTTGAGTATTTCTCATCCCATTGTTAAATACCCGGATGTGAGGAAAAGTAGCTCAAGGAAAGTGGACAACAATAAGAAGTTGCTAAGAATAATAATATTTTGTTATGTAATTGCCAATGAAATTAAAATCAACTTATATATATATATATATATTTGCAAATGTTGTAGAGAGTTGCTGTTGGGAAAGCGGTAGAAAAGTTGAAAGAAAATCTAAGTTCTCATCAAAAATCCATTGGTCGGTGTCTTGATGTTGAACGTGCAACAGTTGACTTGTTGGAGGAAACATTGAATGAACCAGATAAAAGAGGAAACGCGCAAAAGGAAAGAATGATCGTAGGATGTGATTGTATGTTGTTGGAGGAAGCATTGAATTAACCATTGTATGTTGTTTCTATTTCACTGTGTTAGCTTTTGATAAAACTGTGGATGAACTAGCGATGTGATTTTGGATGAACTTGCGATGAACCATTGTATGTTGTATCTGTTTAATTTTGGATGAACTGTGTTAGCATATTGAAATGGATGGAGTTTTTTCTATGTTCAGTTTTGGTATGATCGGTTTGATAATTGTATATGTTTGATCAGTTTGATAATTGTATATGTACGATCAGTTTATATGTTTTGATTACTTTATATGCTTTGGATGTAATTTCTGTTGGTTGATCATTTTGATCATTATTTATCAGGTTTATATGTATTTACATGTATGTTGTGCATATCAGCCGGAGTAATATGTAGCGGGTTTTGAATCTCTGTTCGGTCGTTAGTGGCCGATTGTTTTTGAGAAGCCTCGGCTGTATACAACCGTGCCAATTTAGTTGCTAAACCATTTTATTTGTCCATCTTCTGGTCGATTAACAACAGCCGAAATATATATGTAAACTCATTTTATAACAGCCGTGCAGTTCTTTATTTAAAAATAGAGAAATCCTCTGTTCAGTCATTAGTGGGCGATTGTTTTTGAGAAGCCTCGATTGTATACAACCGTTCCAATTCAGTTGCTAAACCATTTTATTTGTCCATCTTATGGTCGGTTAACAACAGCCGAAATATATATATATGTAAACTCATTTTATAACAGCCGTGCCAATTCGTTTACTTAACAATAGAGAATTCCTCTGTTCGGTCGTGAACAACTGAAGTTTTGAAACGCTAAACGGCTGTTCTGAACCGAATAGAGAATTTGTTAAAATCTCTTAAGTTTAATTTAGAAAATGATGGTGGTGTTCAACCGATGTTCTCAATTAATCTTGGTGTGTAACCACTGAACAAAACAACTCTTGTGCTCTTCAATATGAAACCACGGTGGTGTTAGGCCGAAGTTCATTATTTAGTATGGCGTCTAACCACCGTGACGATGTTACTTTCAATTCACGGTAAATTAGCTGTTCTGTTGGGGTTCTAACAACCGTGTATTTTGAAAATTTTCGGTTGTTTCTAGCCTTCCTCTGTTAATTGATGAGATTATTGCAATTTCCTATGTTTTGACCATTTCATATGTGAATGCACAATTAATTTTCACAAACATCAATTAATTTTCAGTAAACAACAAATTAATCCAACACCAAGACATAATTAATTTTTAGTAAACTTGAATCAGTTCACAAAATTTTCAAGTTTATATCCAATTACATTGGTGTTATTTGCAGAAAATAAAAAGCAAGTATATTTGAGTTAAAAGTGAGCATCCTTTGTGGCCATATCCGGTGGACAATGTTTAACAAACTCAATTTGTTGATCAGCGTATAGTCCGCTCAATAGTTTAGCTTCCTCAGTAGCCAACCTAAACCAAAAGTTAGCAACCAGTGGAATGGGTGCATTTTCTGTCAACATTAATTTGATAAAGTGGAAGTCTAAAATATTTGCAAAAATAATGAATTATTTCTCTTCTCCAAGACCAGGGCCTCTTTCATGTGGAAAAAATGTCAAACTCTGAAGAGTGGATACATAAACCACAACTCGATTGAATGCATTTGCAACCAAGTATACAGTTTCAAGCATTACCATCCAATTAGCTTTAGAACAAGGACTAGATTCACAATCTGTAGCCAAATTTAATTCTTCGAAGTTTGTTATATCGAAATGTCTAACATATAAATCCGAATTTTTCATCAACTCCTTTAAAATTGATTTTCTTGCTTCCCTCCAATCAGAATTTAATTCCTTGACTTGTTCAGCTATGCAACGAAATCCACAATTGCCATCTCCTATAACATCTTCAACGTCAACAATATATTGGTGTAGGAAAGCTGGTAGATACGTTAAATACTTTAAACTGCTATTTTTTGTATTTACATCACTCTTATCAAACTTCACATCGGGTTTTTTCCGTTGAGGAGGCAGTTTCTTGTTCACGCTAGCTTGAGAAAGAATTTCGTTACTAGTTTTCACATTTTCAAACGTGGAGGGATTTCTTTTTGTAGATTTTTGACGTTTGGCTTATTTGCTAGTTAATTTGTTCTTACTACCAATTGGTCTATCTTTGTGTTTCTTTGTTTTTGGTTCCAACGTAGATGTCGTGGCTAGCAATCCAATTTCTCTTAGCTTCAATAGTAACGCTTTCCTCTCCTCAACCGTGCTCGAATCAAAAAAAAAATTAACATAAGCAAACTCGGGTGTATGGATAAACATGAGTGACTCTTCAACTTGTGGAATATAATTTAATTGTCTCCAATGATCATCTACGATTTCAATTGGGATTGGAAGGCAATCACTGTGATATTTGTATATCTCATGTGCACATGGAAGACCATACACAAGTCGATTCAAATGATCGCAAACTGATGCATCCAAAGCAACACAACTAATTTTTCCCATTTCTTTCACAATCAAATCCAATGCAAAAAAAGATGTCTTACCTCGTAGTTGTTTTAACAACGGAACTTGATATGCAATCCATACGGCTCCTAAGCTTCTTTCAAAAGTGACTTTTGTTTCCGTATGTTGTAGACACAACATATAATCCATTTTTGACCATACTACGGCAAATGTTGCTCTAGACGTACCAAGATGTTTTTTCAATTGAGCATGGGAAGACTTAGCTTGAGTTGTTGTTCTATTATCGCAGTGTTTAATTTTATTTATCCATGCATAAGCAAAATACTCTTTGTATTCCAAACAATTATTACGAATATACTTCAAGCTTTCGGGATAATCTACCCAATCTTTTCGAAAATCATTGCAATATATCCAAAATTCATCTTCGGTCGGTGCATGAACCACCTTCTTCCAACTTTGCAAAAACATTTCAAAAACTTCATTTGTTTTAAACTCTAGTTTGCAATTCGTAATGACATTATTTCCCATGTGCCATAAACACATCATCAACGTTGATTGTGGAAAAAATTTCTTGATTCCATTTATCAGTGCCCACTCTCTATCGGTTACTATTACCTCGGGTAGTTTATCGGGCATATAAAAATGTTTTAACTTGGTTAGCACCCATTTGTAATTCTCCTCCCTCTCATGTGTTAGAAATGCATGCGCAATACTAAATGTTCGACCCGTAGAAGTCATACCAACCATTTCTAGCAAAGGCATATTGTACCGGTTTGTTTTATATGTACAATCAAGCAAAAGAATTGATGGAAAACACTTACATAATACAGACGATTCCGGATGAGACCACATTATATCTATCAAATGATCAGTTCCCGTATTAGACCTGTCAAAATATGCATAATGCTTCTCCGTAAGCAATTTCATTAAATGTTGCATGGCGGATCTACATTCTATAGCTGACAATTGCATTTTATATTTGGCATTGTAGATGGTTTTCAAAGTTGATGTATTTTCTAGAAAGGACTTCTTAATGGTTATTAACACCTCTCTTGGAGGAACGCCTGTAATACTCATGTCTTCTAAGATTTTTTTCTCCATGCCAATCAACCGTGCCGCATACGGATGTCCTTTTAAAGAATAAGGAAGTTCGTGATTATGTACTCCATTGATAACACATATTTTCCATTTATCTTCATCTAGATGTACGCCCTTCAATCTGAAAAGACAATTGCATTTTCTACTGGCGCCAGGTCTGGTTCGTTTTACATTGTTTTTCTTGTTTATTGACTTTGGCTGATGACTATGATAAAATCCAGCCCTTTCACACCCCAATTGCAGCTATGGTTTCCTTCTAGGTCCTAATTTATCAGACTTTAGAATTACAACAAAGGTATTCATCTTTTTTTCTTTTGTTTTACACCATCGGATCAATGCGTTTTGGGAATCAAATACCTGAAATCATATAGTTAAACAAAAAATTAACATAATTCATTTTAGTAACCACATTAGCATTTTTTAACGAATACTTACTTGGTCAGTTGTAAAATGATTTGTCAAATCAACATTTATGTCTTCTGAGTCATTTGATCGATCATCTTGCATCATATTATCACAACTAACATATTTATTATCTGAAACAATTATGGCATTCTCTATTTTATTATCATTCAAATTCTCTATCTAACAAATGGAATTAAGTGTCATCAAATTGTAAAACAAGACATGTAAGTTGTACGGAGAAAAACCCTAAAAGTCAATAACTTACATTGTCATTCTCTATTACAATGTTGTCAAATTTAATGTCCTCCAAGCTTGAAATATCTTAGGGAGCGGAAAAAATATCCTAAAACGCAATAGAAAACCCTAATCAATGAAAAACCCTAACAACATTTTCTACAAAACAATGGAAAATAATAAAAATCATGAGAAAGCAAATCTAACCTCTTTTTGATCTTCACCTTCCATCGTCTATTAGGCAAAAAAGAATATCTTCTTTTGTTAAGGTTTAGGGTTTGAAATTCCAAAGAAGTACATACTTTTTTTTGAGAAAGAGGAAACACGGCGATGAATAACCCAGTGAAGTTATAAGATGTGGTGGCCAAAAGAATATACAAAATAATCATCTGTATTAAAATAATAAAGGTGGCCAGAAGTGTAAACTAAGGTGCAAATAGAAGCACACTAAAATTATATGATTAATGAAAGAGGGGAGCTAGTAAGACAGGGTTGTTAGGGTTGAGTTGTGTAGGATCATTTTCACCTTGGAGGGGGGGTGAATAGGGTGATACTAATAATAATAAAAATTAATGCGGAAATAAAAATCAACAGTAGAAAAAATGCATAAGAGATCACACACAAATTTACCCAACTTCGGCAAAACCCTGCCTACGTGCTGCCCCCAAGGTTTCTACTAAAAATCAAGCAGTCAGATGCTTACACATGTACTTGCAACACCCGCTAATGACTAACCTAACTCTACGGTCAAAACCCTACCACAACTCAACCACTGAGTTGCGAATTCTCAAACTACACCACTGTAGTACGTCCCTAGTCACACGACTAGAATTTACACAAATTTTAAAAGGAAAATACAAATAAAAATAAGTAAACTAAACAAAAACCCTATATTTAAAAGTGAAGCCCAAAATAACAATGATCGGCCCAAGTGAATAACAAAAGAATAGAGCTTCCCCTTTTGTTAATATAACTGTTCGGCCTACTTCAAAATAAAATTTGAGACGTCTCCTTTGTTCTTTTGTTCGTGATGAATTCGGTCGCCTTCTTTTCCTCTTCAATAATTAGGGTTTTTTTCAAATCGAAACGCCGATTTAAAATTGATCGATTGAGGTAAAAGATTCTCTTTGATATGCTTCGTCAATTGATCTCTAGCTTTGATTGCTCTCAGTCGTCCCAATTTAGTCGAGCTTGAAATGATGTCTTTTAACTGGTATGTGAATTTCCTTTTATTGATTATTGGTTATTCTCGACTTTGATTCGAGTTTCATGATTTTATTCAATGCTTGCTCTTTGATTTGCTTGAACTCAAATTACCCATTTGCCGATGATGAATTTGGGTATTTATAGGAATCGATTTCTTATATTTTCGTATATACTTTCGGCTTGAAACATTCTGAGATTTTTACTTTGGCCGTGGATTATTTGGTCAAATGTTGGTGATGATATTTGACTTGTTCATCTCTGATACTTTAACTTGTTTGAATTGTTAGTTCCGTTCTTCTCTAGTTCCATTCTTTGCTGGCACTACGACTTGTTCATTGGCTTGTTCAAACGTATGACTTTGTTTGATTTTCTCTGAGTCGGTTTTGTTCTTTTTACCTTGAATTGTTCATCGTTCTCATCTTGCATTTGAATTTGACCGGTTCATGTTTACTTGCAGGCAATTTTCGAACTACCACTGACATATTCGATTTTCTTCCTTTAAATGCTTTGTGCTTTTCTTGTGTGTCACTTCATGTATATACTTATGATCTGTTGTATGCATGTACACTGGTTCCTCTTGGTTATGTTGAATACTTGCATATCCACACTGGTCTGCATTATGATTCTGCTTGGAGTCTTCATGTGTACTTCATGGTGTCTGATTTGGTTCACCTTCATGTTAAAAACTGAATACTTGCATCCCATTTTACTTGAACATTTTGCTTTGTACTGCTATGTTATGGTTTGTAGTCATGCTGACCCATTTGAACTAAGCATGTTTGGAAACTAAGCATGTTTGGTTTGGGTTGTATGTTGTTTTCATGTGCATTCATTTGACCTAGGTTGATCTGCACTGCTCTGACCACTGCCATGTTGCCTCTGTCCTTGTTAGACTTGAAGTTTAGTGTGTTTATGTCTGTTCATGTACGTGGCTTCTCCATGTATATACATACATATATGTATGTATATATGTGTGTGCTTTATTTTGCCTTTGTATATTACATTCAAGTTGACTGGTCTGAATGCATGTCTTGAGCCATGTGTAATTTGAGCATGTTGTTTTCATTTGCACATGACCATGCCATGTTGAGTTGCTTGAACATTTTGTTTTGATCTTCACATGTACATTATGTTGAGGACTTTTTGGTTAAGTTTGTTATCATGTGTTCATTGAGTCTGGGCTTGTGTTCATTTGTATTGTGTTCACCACTGTCTGATTTTCACTGCATATTTGTACATGTCCATACATGCATGCTGGTCTGGATCATCTTGAAGTTTGGTTCTTGCCTTTGTGTTTGTAGTCTTGTCTATGTTGAGGCTTCACTTGCATGCTTTTAACCCTGAATTCTGATCTTTCATTCTCTATTGCATATGTTTATAAGTGTATGTGCTCTTGTATTTTCTGACCATGCTCACTTGTCTGAATTCTTGTTGACTGGTTTGTGTTGAGTCTTTTGAAGCTCTGTTGTCACCTCATGAAATCTGGTTCACTTCAGTTTTTTATTGTTCGAAGTTTAGTTCCTGGCAATTGCTTGAAATGATTCTGGTCTGGGTTCACTTTGTGTTCGCATTGCTTTTTGTTTCATGGTTTTCATCCTTATACTTGTGCTTGTACTTGATCATTCTATGATGTTTTGTTCTTATATTGCACCTGAGTTGAATCCAGCTTTTGCTTAGGTTTGACCTTGTGCTCATCTGTCCCTGCAATTTTATCAAGCAAGTGTATATTGGTGTGCACGACCTTGTGACATGTACAGTGATACACTGTGCATGTTACAAGCTGTTCGTGTACGATGAATTCAAAATAAATGATGACGAACTACCCAAATAATTGAGGCAAACAATATTTTCAAAACACACTTTATTATGCACTGCAAAATATTTTCTTTTTCAATTTTACAGTGTCAGTGTTTATTTTGCAGATAGCTCAGATGTTGGATTCAAACTAGACCAGAGTTGAAGATAAAAATACGAGTGTTGAGTGAATATGTACTGAGGTGAACATTGTAAAGTGAAAATTGTGTTGTAATTGAAATTATATTGTAAACGAAAATGTGTAAATGTGGTGAGAGCTCAAATTTGTACTATTTGAATTTGTAATAAAATATTTGGTTGAATACAATATTTGTTTAAATATGAATTCTGAGTTATTTATTTTATTCAACAAATATTTATTTAATTATGTGAAAAATAAAATAGTACAATAACAAATACATTTAAACGAATATATTTATGTTTATTATCATCAAACAAAAATCATATACTAGCATATTCTACAAGTTGATTGTAAATGGTAGATATCATGAGGGGGAAAGTGAAAATATTTGCCTGATTTAAGGAAAAGGTTGTCTTGTTTGAGAGGAAACCAGATGAAGAATACAAATAGTCAATTATCTTTAATAATAGTTGTAATAGTTTTGGTGTCACACTTTTTTGGTATCAACGTAAACTGCCAAAAACGCCCCTCTATAAATTATCAAATCTTAATCATTTGAAAATAGGATCTAATATTAAACTTATTTTACAAATTCAAACGCCCCCTAAAAGTAGGATCTAATAATTAAATATGCTATACAAATTCAAAATGTTTTTAAAAATAGGATCTAAAATTAAACTCTTTTTACAAATTCAAAATACTTCTTTACAAATATACAAATTTTAATATCACTTGAAAATAAAAAATTATTTCTTTTTGACCGATTTAAACATACATAATTTATAAGGAAAACGCGAAGCGCGTACCGTATCACTCGTTCTTTTATGTATATAATAGAATAAATATATTGGTGACATATAAACCAGAGGCTTGAACCTTTTTGCTTGCCTTGTTTTTGAAACATATAGCAGTAGCAAAATGATTTAATGATTGTCTACTGTTTCTTTTCATTTAAGGCTAAGGGTTCGTTCTCAAAAATGAAATATTTAAGCGGGGCATTTGAGCATGATGCTTGAGCAAGGAAGTCAAATGAACGAAGAATGTGTTTGCGTTACGAACATGGTATTTGAGCAGAGTATTTAAGTTGTGATTTTTAATTTAATTAATTTTTAGTTTATTAATTATTATTTTTATTATGTAATATCAGTTTAATAATTGCAAATAATAAAAAATAAATTGCTCGATTTTTCATTAAAATAAACTAATACATTTTAAATAAAAATACAAACCCCCAAAAAAAAGTGAAAATTAGCCACACATCCTTAAAACGGAACTTAAATTCAAAGCGGGTCCCTATCATAAAATATATATTTTCTACATCCCTGTTTCTGTTTTCCGCCATTTTTTTTCCCAACTTACCCTTGCGTTTCGCTATGGAGCTGAATCTTCTTCTTATTTTTCGATTTAATGGTAAACTGCAATTAAATTAAAGATGAATCAATTTTTTTTATGAAATATGATATTCTTAATATTTGCGGTTATGAATAATCGCAACAAATTTCTGCAAATATATGCGCAATAGTTGCAGAAATTTCTGCAACTATACGCAATAGTTGCAGACATTTCTGCAACTATAAGCAATAGTTGTAGAAATGTCTGCAACTATAAGCAATAGTTGCAGTAATTTCTGCAACTATACGCAATAGTTGCAGACATTTCTGCAACTATTTGCAATAGTTGCATTTCTGCAACTATTTGAAATAGTTGCATTTCTGCAACTATACGCAATAGTTGCAGATATTTCTGCAACTATACGCAATAGTTGCAGACATTTCTGCAACTATTTGCAATAGTTGCATTAATGTCTGCAACTATAAGCAATAGTTGCAATAATTTCTGCAACTATACGCAATAGTTGCAGACATTTCTACAACTATTAGCAATAGTTGCATTTCTGCAACTATATGCAATAGTTGCAGATATTTCTGCAACTATACGCAATAGTTGCAGACATTTCTGCAACTATTTGCAATAGTTGCATTTCTACAACTATATGCAATAGTTGCAGAAATGTTTGCAACTATGTGCAATAGTTGCAGATATTTCTGCAACTATTTGCAATAGTTGCATTTCTGCAACTATATGCAATAGTTGCAGAAATGTTTGCAACTATATGCAATAGTTGCAGATATTTCTGCAACTATACCGTATAGTTGCATAAATTTCTGCAACTATACCCAATAGTTGCAGACATTTATGCAACTATACCATATAGCTGCAGAAATATCTGCAATTATTTGTAAATTTGAAAAAAAATCAAAAAGGTTTAAAAGTTGCTGAATTGTCTGCAAATATATTTGAAATAATTGCACATTTACTACAAATATGAATTTTTGGTATCAACAATGGATCTCATTTCAAAGATCATAAAATTTGTGATTTTTTGGTGAAAACGGTTTGTAGATCCGGTTTTTGTACATAAAGTTATACGCGTTTGAAATGTTAAAAACGTAAAGGGTATTTCTGTATTTTTGCTTGCGCGAATTTGAAAATAGAGGACGGAAATGTAAGTTTTGTATGTGAAGAATTTGCAAGCAAGCGGTTTTCAGTTCGGAGTTCAGAATAAGGGATTTCAGGGAGATGGTGGAAGGAAATTGATGGGTGGGTGGAGGAGATGTTGGAGATGTACGATGAGTTTAGTGAAGGGACGAATGGGGAGGTAACGACGACGATGGTGACGGAGAAGTTTTGGTTGATGAAGATTTGGCGAGCTCGACTATTGGGATTAGATGCCCTATTCCTACACTTGGGAAGAGGATTATTTTTTCTTGGAGGTCGTCAGGCATTTTTGTTTTACTTGGTTGAGAAATAGCCGTGTAACTGGTAGGCAGAAGTGAAGGTAATTTATATTTGAATGCACGTTTTGTTGGAAATCACTCATTGGTTCATTCATGTCTTGTGCTTTCTAATTGTTTGAAATTTGCATGTTTTGAAACGGAAGTTTAAGATAATAAAATGCTTTGTGTGGACGATGATGGAGACTTCAGCACATATGTGATTATGAACGTCATTGGTGACGTTTAGAGATTATGTCCTTAATTAGAATTATTATATGATACGATTATATTGATTATGAAGAGATTTAGGACGTTCTTGTTTGCCTTCTACATAAAAATAACTAGTGTCATTTTGTCAAGGCCTTCTACATAAAAAATAACTAGTGTCATTTTGTCAAGGTCACGGACGGTTCTTCCGTATAATTGATTTGGAGTCGTAGACAGTTGTATGCCTACATCAGAACATGTGATTGATGCAAGTTTAAATTCAGTTGATTTTGCCTGGATAATGTACTTTTTTTTTTTTTTTTTTTTTTTTTTTTTCAAAATAAAAGTATATAATCAAAATGAGAATAATAGCCATTCTCCGGGGCTTACAGAAAAGGCTAGCATCAAGCGACACCACCCAATGACCAAAATTTTAGAAAATACAAGAAAAACCAGAAATACAAAGCTCAGCGGTAGCTATTCCGCCCTGCACATAGAAAGGAACAGAGAAAAAGAGACCACCAGCAAACCACCAACCCGTCTTTACCATATGGAAAGACCAGTCCTCCAGTCAGAACCGCAGAAGCGATTGCAACGCAATCAACCAACACTGGGAAACCAACGCAGACAACCTCCAGGAGAGGAGACTATTGCTGGCCAGCCGGATCGACCAGAGCAGATAACCCTGGCCAGTGTAGAAGGAGACGGAACCACGGGCTGAGCACTGCACAGAGTAAGCAAGACAAAACCAAACCACAGAAACCAACACGAAAAGGCCAGGCGAGGAGCAGCAGAAAAGACCCTCTCGACCTATCTTGAAGAAACCAACCAAAACCCACCAGGCAAGCACAAGAGAAAGCCAACCAATGAAAAACCGCTCAAACCTGAACAGATGCTAGCAAACACATTAAATTAAAATGAGGGGGGGGAGAGGGAAAAAGGCGGTGTGTGAAAGGCACCACCTTTCTGAAAAGACTCAACCAACACCAAGTCTGTCGGCCAACCGCACGCAAGTGATCGAAAGTAGTCCTACTAACCGCCGGGATCTATGGCTCAGAGAACCCTTGAAAGGTCTACTCCGAAATGCCAAGAACACATCCTTCCTCACGCGATGGATGATGGAAAGCGGATCCATAGGAACGTTGTCGAAAATGGCCTTATTTCTTGCGCACCAGACATGCCAGCAAACAAGACACGGGATTAGTCTGAACACGATAGCCCGAAGGGATTTCCTTGAATTCCCGACCCACCAGGAAGAAAGAAAATCAGAGGACATGCCAGTATTACTCCGAGCCCCAACCAGGT
Organism: Allium fistulosum; assembly: GCA_030737815.1. Classification (NCBI taxonomy): domain Eukaryota; kingdom Viridiplantae; phylum Streptophyta; class Magnoliopsida; order Asparagales; family Amaryllidaceae; genus Allium; species Allium fistulosum. The sequence continues at coordinate 261,999,930 of CM060903.1, forward strand.
TACCGAAGTAATTCCAGCATGCTTTGGCAGTGAAGCCTTCGAAAAACAAATGGCTCAAAGATTCCCTTTCCCCGTTGCCGCAGCAATGACAGCGGGACACCAAAGGAATGCCGATATGTTGGATATTAACGTCTAGTGGCAAACCATCGTGAAGAAGGCGCCACATAAGCAAAGAAACTTTCGGTGGAGTCCGAGTGTCCCAAATGAAAGAGAATTCAGGACGGATAGGTGAAGGAACTCTGATGGAAGACCAGGCTGACAGAATGGAGAAGGATTCGCCATCCCAGCCCGTCATACCGTCGTGAGCGTCTGAGAGAGCTTTAACCGACTGCATATGCTTCCAGGTTTCACTAGCATAAGAAGGAGAGCCGGAGAAGTTAGCTCCCTCAAGAAGACGATATTTAGCACGGAGGAAAGAGGCCCAAAGGGAGTTGTTAGCCCCAAACCGATGCCACAGTTTACACGCAAATGCCTTACAAAGGTCGGTCGGGTTACGCAGCCCTAAACCGCCTTCAGATTTGGGGCGACAAACCATGTTCCACGACACCCAATGATGCCGTCGATCACTTTCCTTGTTACCCCAGAGGAAGGAAGAGGCCAAGGACCGGTAAGAACGAAAGAAGGATGCAGTAGGGGTCATAGTCGCGAAGATATGAGTTCCCATGGAATCCAACACTGATTTGATGAGAACAAGCCTACCGGCCTGAGATAGAAGAGACGCATTCCAGCGTAAAATCTTTCCCCTCACTTTGTCAAGCAGGGGATCGAAAATAGCATTTAGTTTCCTGCCCCGGTAAAGAACAATACCAAGGTAAGGAAGCGGAAGGGAAGATTCCTTGAAACCAGAGGTAGACTCGATCCAAGCAGCTCTAGCAGGAGACAACTCCTTAGAATGAACGAAGCAGCATTTGGAGGGGTTAACAAGCTGACCCGAGGATCTCTCGTATTGATGGATAAAACTAAGGAGCCTCCTAACAGAGGAACGACTGCCGTTAGAGAAGATAACAATGTCATCAGCGAATGATAACGAAGAGATAAGGGGACAACCCCTCGGGATACCGAACCGTTGGATTTGACCATAAACGGTTAAGGACTGAAGACCCCGAACAAACGCCTCAGCCGCAATCACAAATAATGAAGGCGAGAGAGGATCCCCCTGGCGCAGGCCCCTCCCTGCTTTGAAATACCCATGGGCAGAGCCATTGATGAGGACAGAGAACCAGGCGTTGGAAATAAGACGCCAGACCATGTCAATCAACCCCTCCGGAAATCCAAAGGTCCGAAGGACCTTGATGACGAAATACCAAGACATGCGATCGTAGGCCTTAGCCATGTCTAGTTTAAAAACGACATTGGAACCCCTAACTTTCCGATCAATTTGAGAGATCAGTTCCTGGGCGAGGAGGACGTTATCAGAGATAAGTCGACCTCTAACAAAGCCTGCCTGAGAAGAGGAAATGATACGTTCAAGGAACGGTGCCAAACGAGTGGCCAGAATTTTCGAGATAACCTTGTTAGAGAAGTTACAGAGGCTAATGGGACGAAAGTCCGAGCACGCCCGAGGGTTGTCGCACTTCGGAATGAGAATCAAATTGGTAGAGGTCCAGCCGGATGGAAGATTTCCTCCCGAGAAGAAAGATTGAACAGCCAGACAAAAATCCGCCTGGATAATCGACCAAGTAGACCGATAAAAAACACCATTAAAGCCGTCAGGACCACTGGCACTGTCCTTGCTCAGAGCAAATGCACAAGAACGGATCTCCTCAGGGGCCGGGATGTCCGTTAGCATGGCTCCCTCTGAGGGGAGAACCAATGGAGGAATGAAAGCCAGAAGGGCTGGGTCAGTAACAGAAGCTGACGGGGAGCCCAAGAAGGATTGGAAGTGGGAAAGGATGACGTCTTTCACTTCCTCGGGCTCGGAGGCCATAGTAAGATCAGGACGCATAATCTCACGGATAGATAAAAGACTATTCTTCTTACGAATAGAAGAGTGGAAAAATTTGGAATTCGCATCACCGTGGATAGCCCACTTGACCCTTGCCTTTTGACGGAGGTAGTCATTCTCGACACGAAGTTCGGAGGAGAAAGAAACTTGGGCAAGGTCCCACGTCTCCTTGTTTGAGGCGGATGGAAGGTCGTCAAACAAAGATTCGGCAACGATAAGAGCCTCTTCGGCAGATCGAACGCGATCAAAAATGTTTCTGAAAACATCAACGTTCCACACCTTAAGGCAAGCCTTGAGACGCAATAGTTTGCGCCCAAAAGTCGAACAGGGAGAGGCAGAAACAGGGGAGCTCCAAGAGTTAGAAACCACTTGAAGGAAAGAGTGGTGGGTCCTCCACATGCTTTGGAATCTGAAAGAAGAGGGTCCCGAGAACGAGAGAGGAGAGCACCGAAGTAACATGGGAGCGTGGTCCGAGAAGGACCGATGGAGATGAGAAATAGAGAAAGAGAAAGGAAGCCGAAACCAATCCTCCGATCCGAAAATCCGATCCAGTCTAGAGAGAATACGATTCGGGCCTTCTTGGTTGTTGGACCAGGTGAAAGCCGATCCGACGAAGGGGATTTCCGAAAGGCTTGAGGAGACGATGAACGAGTTGAAATCAGCCATTGCCCCTCGGTTTATGGCCGCCCCACCCCTCTTCTCCTCCTGGGTAGCGACGACATTGAAGTCTCCGCCAACCACTGACGAGGAGAAGCCAAACGAATCGAGAGCAAGAATATCAGACCACAGAACCTGACGACCCAAACGGTCACATTTGGCGTAAACAGCCGAAAAAATAAAGGAGGGAGCAAAATAGGAGGACGAACAAATCACAGAGAGGAGCTGATCGGAGTCGAAAAGGGGTAGAATCACAAACGATTTGGACCATAAAATCCAAATCTTGCCCGAGATGTTCGCCGAGCCACCACCGAATCCTAGGGAAAGAATAATTCGGGGAATGTTCGCCGGCTCAATCATGGGCTCTAGGATCGCAACCAACCCAATTGAGTGCTTCTTAACAATGCGCTTAAGCCTAGCAAGAGACTCGTCGTTGCCTATACCACGAATATTCCAGAAAAGAAAATTCGCCATGAGGAAAGAGGGCCAAAAGAGAGGCGATCGGGTCAAACACACCCTAGCCTCAGACCAGATACAGAGAAAACCGAGCCGATCGGTCGATCTGCTCGGACGCCGCTATAGAGCGTGTGCGAATGGTGCGAGGGGTGGAGATGGCTCTCCGCGACCTTCGCCGAGACGATCGCTGCGGAGGGACGGCCGCCTCAACCATCGCCTCTTCCCCAGCCCCTGTCGAGGAGAGCGAAGAAGGGCTATCCGATAAGGACGAGGGAGAAGAGTTCCTAGCCAAACAATCCAGCCGCTCATTAAGGAGCGCAATCTCTGCCTTGCTCATCAGAGGAATAGAAATGGAGATAGGGCACGAAGAAGAAGATCGAGAACACATCGAAGAGCAGTGAGAGGACGACGGGATATCCCTATCTAACAAAATGGAAGGAGACCGCAAGCAAGACGGAATGCGGTCCACACAAGACCAGGAAAGCCAAACGCACCAACCAAAGGGGGACATATCACCAACATCTGCTGCTATAACCGACTGACCAAAAAAGGAGACAAAAGCAGAGTCAACCGAAGACAAAGTAAAACCGAAGGAGGAGGAGCCCGATAAGATAACGGAGGAAACAGAAGCAGACGGACTACCGAATAATGTAGGAGAGCAAACAGATTGCTTCCCAAGTTGATGTTGGACTCCTTCCACTGCCAGACTGTCACTAATCAGACAGCCCCGCGTATAGGAAAGAAGTCTCGGCTCAGCCCCGATGCCTCGATCGCCCGCGCAAATCGAGAGTGGCTGGCAAATGTCCCAACTGCCCGTATAGCGGTCGATAGCGATCGCTATACATTCAGCTGTAGGAGATCGCCCACGCCGACCACATCGGGTCTTAGCCATCCATCGACAGACCCAAAAGGACTCAGCCCAGTAGGACCCGAAACAACCGGACAAACTAGCGGACGCCAAAATCGGTACTGATGGGGAATCGATTTGGCCACGGAGAGCAAAACTACTGACGAGTTCCAGTAGGCCGAGCCTAGATCGAAAAGGAGCTCGAGCGGAATCGATGTAGCAGAGGGAGAGCTGCACCGAATCCAAAGGAAAGCAGTCGAACTCAGACAGGAAACCAACGGAATATGACTCCCTGTCATGAGTGCAGACCTCAAAGTCATGGAGGAAATAAACAAAGCTCAGCCGAGATAAGATGGCCTGAAAAGCTACCAGCCCAACATAAAACAAACAACCATCTAAAATAACGAGAATACTAAAAGAGGAACGAGAGAAGCAAACCTGCCAATCCAACGAGCCTCCACCGATACCAACCGAGGCCAAAGTCCTCAGCGGCGATGAAACAACAACCGACAACGGAGATGCCAACGGCGAAGCTTCCGAAGGAGCAGGCGAGCTTCCCATTAGACAACCGGACGTTGGCGGAGGATTGGTGGTCAAATCCAATGCCCCACTGCCACCATCCAGACCGATACAGCTAACAGTGCCAAAACCAAAATCAACCTCGTCCAAAGCCGCCGTTATCTCGTCCCCAAGAATAATGAGACGAGTAGTGAAGCAGCCTCGCTCTACAGCCAAGAGGGGTCCCGAAATAACGGAATCAAGACCATAATCCAGCGAACCAAAGCACGTCCCAAAGGCGGACGAGTCCAAATCTCCCACCTCTGCCCCAAAGTGGAGGCTCGGAACAAAACGGGTGATGAAATCCCGTTCGCCGAAGGCATCCAGAAGGTCAGGGGAGGCGAAAGGAAGCAAACTCACAACATCATCGGAGGCCAGCGAGGCTACAGAGGACCGGTCTCGGATGGAATACGAGAAACACGGTGTAATCTCCATGAACCGCTCGCCAACAACAAGAAAACGGAATCTGTTCAACACCGCTGCCGACAAGTGGGAGAAGACGCAGATTTCCACAGAATCAGGGCCAATAAAGCACACAGATAGCGGTGGTGCCACAATCTTCAACAAAGCCTCGGCTACAATAGCAAAGGGGGGACAAGCACCCACGAAATCACCTCGAAAGTAAAAAAGCCCCAAATCCTCACAAACCCTAGAAACCATTGCACTGGAAATAATCGAAAGCTCACCAAAAAGAAGAAAGCGCACAACCAGAGAAGGAAGAAATAAATCGCGGAGAATACAGTAAAGATTCGCGGAGGGGAAAAATTTAGGTCGCCATTAGAGAAAGAAATAAGACCGTTGTTGCCTGGATAATGTACATTCGATCGAATAAAACATATTCAGATTGTTATTATCCCTACTCATTATTGTATTCCAGTTACTATTCTCAACCGTATAATATGTGGACGGCTAAACTATACAAATTGGAGGTGATGTGGATATTTATACTATGATTAGCATCAACGGGTACATTACACTAAGACATGTTCAAAATGATTTTTTCTCTCTCTATATTTAGCATTATATTGTTTCTAAAATCAAAATATTGACACCAAAACATATCGGTTACTGGTATTACTGTGTAATTGTGAAAATTTAGTAGACATTAGTTTAATTTTTCTAAAATCATTTAGCCTATTGTATTAAAAAGAAAAAAGAAAATAGTTTACAAACATTTACTATAAAAATGAGTTTATTTTGCATTAGATTTTTTTAGTAATCTTTAGTTTGCTGGGAAGAAGAATTAAGGAATGCTACGTTGAAACTTTTAAAATGTGATTGTAGAGAACTTAGATTCAAACTTTCGAAAATAGGACGTTTTTTAGAACAAAATACCATTGCTATACTAAAAAAGCTTTTACTTTATCCAAAACAAAAAAAAGATAAGGTTTCAGTACATTTTTCCCATTTCTCGATTGTTTATCATTTGTAATGAACGAATCTAGTTTTTATTTAAATGTTTTACACCTTTCTAAATAAATTTTTGGAAATAAAAATCACCTTTACTGAAAAGAAGAAATATTCATAAACAAATATGATTATTTTTAGAAAAATTTCAGATTAACTTCTTGAGAAAATCTGAGCTTACTTAACTAACTAATTGATTGTTTGAAAATATCCGAACTTTCTAGAAATTGAAATTTTATTCAAAAATATTCATAAACAAAGCACTTGTTTATCCTATAAACTTATTATTTTCATCGTTATTATTTAAATTAAAAAAAAGGAGATTTTTGTGAAAATCAATTAGACGACTTTATAATAATTTAAGAAGACATGTTAAAAATAAAATATTTGTTATTTCTACCTTTTTGCTTCAAAGGACTATATTTTTCCATTATAATGATAAACCTCTATATTAGTCCATTTAAGAAAAATAGAAGAGGTATTGCTTTTGTTTAGAATAATTCAGTTATTCCTTGATTTAACATTTATTTAATATTCAAACTTTGAACTCCAACATATTAAAATTTTGAATATGAGGATTCTTTATTAAAGCAATCAATGGGTTGAAATAAACAATGGTTCATGGGATGAATTCGAATATGATTAGGTCTTCATGGTTCATAAATGAAGTATGAACTCTAATGTTGGCGGTGGAATAATACATGCATCTTTATCTCCACCACCTCCAGCTCTAATCAAATAAAACGTCACTCCTCCATCATCACTATAACATCTCTTATGAACTCCTCCTCCATCTCCATCCCACCTCCATAATCACACCGTCCTATCCTCCAACTGCATGACCTTGATGGACTGCCTCCAATAGCCAACCACTATACCATCACAGATACCTCTTGCAACAACGTTGAAAACTACCGCACCATCACTGAAGAACATCGCTTCCCTCCTCCATCTCTTGTGATCCATCGCTTGAAAATTAAGAATCCCAAATTTAACGTGAGAAACTGTCATGTCCTTTGCTCAAAATACATGGACTTCTTTGTATTCCAAAATTTGTTTTCGTCTTTGTTACCAAAAAATAGTGTCGGTGCCTTATGTTTAATAAATTAGCATTGCTATAGGTACAGGCATGAGCTCGTTTTCTCCATCTAACTAGTTGGTGTCGAAGGCGAGACGTAGTGTAGTTGTTCTATTAACCCAAAAAAGCATAAAATGGACATAATTCTTAATCATACTCTTGATTCACTTAACTATCAAAAGTGTGACCGATCATCAAAACAATTATAGTCTGAGTACTCATAAGGTTGGGCTGACGTTCATCTCCCTTTAAACCTGACTTGCAAGTTTCCCCGTAAAAAGCTCTCCGTGCCTACTAGCTGAATAATTATAGAAAATCGTCAACATTCTCACTTCTGATATATCCCGGTCCTGTTTCCAAAAACCTTTCCTGATTGGCAGAACGTCCCGCTACTGAAGTTGAAAAAACAACTATTAAAGTCTCGTCGCTTCAGTGAATCACTTCTACCCAAAGACAGTTTCGGCGCCATGGAGCTGGGCCAGTGAGCATTTACGCTTTCTTCAAACAATGGTCACTTCCGTTCCCACCCTCAATAGAAAATGAGAGATTTAGTTTCCTCTCATCGGGATAGGGGTAGACAAAAGAGTGACTTTCATCATTTGTGGATTACTCAAAAAGCATCAGCTCTTTAAAATTAATAGAGTTAAAGGTTTGTCTTAACAGAAATTATGTAAAATGCTATGAAACTTAACTCTTGTAAAAAATATTATTCAAAAAAAGTATGTTTATAGTTTTGTTTTCTTTTATATGTGTTGTTATATTGTTATATAAGTAATGATATTAATACTTTAAATATATATAAGTAAAAAATCCATATGAAAAGTATTTTATCGATTGCAATGGCAAATGCGTTTGTAATCATGAGTTTTGAATCGATCCTCAAAATATTTATCCGTAATTGTTCCCAATCAAGATGTATCGAAAAAAGTATATCAACGCATTTGTTGAAACTTGTGTACGTAATGCTTTCTATACGATAGACGGTGAATTACTCGTGACTATTTTGGACACATAAAGGGATTACTTGTATGCCCCATGAAATTTATAGTAGGGGCAAAATAATAATTTTACAAACATTGAAATTAGGCAACGGGACATGTACCATTGCGTAGAGAACATTTTTTTAGTCAGAATCATATTTTGGTTTGTCTGGATCGAAGTCCGTATGAAGAAGTTACATAGGTTTTAAGATATGGATTTTGAATTTTTTAAACATGCCTAAGCCCATTAGGAAAAAGCGATGGTTTGAGAAGTTACAACACACAGACTGAGAAGTTTGAATTCATTTTCTCTACGTGTACATTTCTATCCTAACACCTCTTTTTTCCATCTCTCTGATTCACTCTCCCTCTCTCAAATATAAATCAAACCCCAGAAATTTATATACCAAATTGAAGAGCACGAAGCAGGCTACAAGAATATATCAATCATTTATGGGTTCGAGAATATTGGGATGACTACAATTCTATATAGTAAATGATTTAGGGAAAATTGACGAATTCTAGGGCTTTGCAACGTAATTCAGTGAGTAGGAAACATTACCAAAGATATATTGTTGCACAAGAGTAGTTTTTGTTGTATGAATACTATATAGGCTATTTAAATAGCGAATTTGGAAAATATAAGTTTGCAAATTAATACTAGAATAATCATAGGGTTTAATGATGCTAATAATGATTGATATTTATACATTGCCTATGTGATTGAAACTGAATATAACGTTTAAATTATGATAGTTAGGGAATTAAAATAAATATATTGATGATATAGGATATATAATAAGTTAGGCTGGTGGAGTATAATGTTCAAGTGACATATGGAGTGTTAGAACAGTTAATAATGAAGTAAAGATCGAATTTGGGGAGAAAAGAATGAAATATGGAATCGTTTACAGAAAATGAATACGTTAACTAGTGGACCGGTACGTGTAGACCGATGCACCGATGCACATTTTTACTGGCCACGTTAAACGTGGACCGAGGCTGGTGCAATTTTACTCTAGCCAAGCCTATATGAAATAGTTATTGAATAACATATGGGTTCTTTAGTGATGTTGGGATTATTTAATGTATAGATACATACTCCGACGATTGTGGATTGCGATGAGTGGATAAATCATGTGTAAAGAGTCAGACTGTGTTTATATATCCTTTACGTATACATGGGTCGGACTATGTTTGTCTAACTCATACTCTTGTTTATGTTTATGGGAATAGTCTACTTTAATTATATCCCGGGGTTAGTCTCCGTTTAACTAACTCTTACGTGTATCGCTAGGTTAGTCTATGTTTAACTAACTCTCTCGTTTATCATCGGGTCAGTCTATGTTTAACCAACTCTGTTCAATTTCCTCTACTGTGTGTAGACAAAATCTATGTTTAACTAACTCTATATGCGTTAAATGTTAATAAGTATATAATAGTGGTCGTCATATTTGTTTATTATGATGGACTAACTCTATGGATATAGGTAAGACAGTTTGAGGTAAGTATTGGTATTCATATGATGTCTGTGAAATTGTGTATTAATATATACCTGATAATATTTTTACTCACCAGATATGTGTCTGATCCCCTCCGCATACTCTAGAGGTGAAGGAAGTAATCATGATGGTGTGATGTTCGAAGACGGAGACTATGGATATGTTTATATATGTTGTCTGTTTGTTTGTACATGTTGTATATATTGTATGACACTTTATGTATGTATAAAAACTATGTGTATCTTATGATGTGTATAAATATGATCTATTTATTTTATCTATATTATAGTTTGATCCATTCCGGTGTGAGTTCTAAAAGATATAGTTAGTTAGTTCAGCTCTCTATATACTATTGTATTTATTTAAACGATTCGATTTTTAGTTTTATAAAGCAAGATTTTATGGCAGCTAAAAGTTGGGTTGCTACACTTAGTATCGGAGCTTAGGTTAGGACGTACAAAGAGAGCGTATTTGTATATTTTACATAACGTAAACGTACATACATAGGTTAAAGTAGAATGGGCGTATGATGTTTAATTTTGGGTTTATGTTTACTATCTCTGTATACAACACCGGAGGGATCTAATATTGAATCCTATTTTTACAAATAGTAGAGATGAGTAACCCAATTGAAACTATCATTGGAGCTGGCACTGGAAATGAAGCCGTGGAAGTACCAAGCGTGAACATTCCACTTTGGTTCCACCGTTATCTTCAAGCTAGAAACCAGGCCATTGTTAACAAAGGGGCACCTATAGCTGGGGTACAAGATGAGAATGTTGCTGCTATACCAGGGTCAAATTTTCTAAAGTTGTGTAAAGATTTTCTGAACATGGGTGGAAAACCTTATAAGGGTATGGAAGCTTTTGTAGAAATGTGAGTCTGGTTACGTGCATGTGATATGATTTTCAGTATGCTTAATTTGAGTGATGAGAAAAGAAGGCATCTTACTTCCTGGCATCTTCAAGAAGAGGCAATGAACTGGATGGAACTGCTTATAGAAGAAGTTAATGAAAGTGAAATCTTCTAGACTTGTTTTAAGGAAAGTTTTGAGTTGAATTTTTGTGGGGCTGAAAAGGAGGTGATGGTTGAAAAGTTTATCAATCTTAAGCAAGTAAATTTCACCGTAAAAGAGTATATAAATAGTTTTAATAAATTGGAAAAGTTTGGTTTTGAATTGGTAGACACAGCACCCAAGAAGGCGATGAAGTTTGCGAAAGGGTTGAGTCCATCACTTAGAGAGCTGGCACTTTGTCAGATTCCTATTGAAGCGACTTTTGAGAGTTTGTTTGAGGCGACACTACTAAATACCACTATATTGGAAATTTCTAAAGGGCACCCGACAAAGAATGTCAATCTAAGTAAGCATAACGATTTTGGAGGTTCGAGTGGACATGTTGGTAAGGAAGATAAGAGATGTGAATGGTGCAATATGCGAAGACATGATTTGATGGATTAGAGGGTTAAAGTTTCGAAGATAAAATGTTATAATCATAATCAGATAGGTCATATGGAGAAGGACTTGCTTTAGGAAAGTTGACTTAAAGATGCGTTATACACTGTATTATCGTATGTTTATATATATATATATATATATATCTATGTGTGTATGTGTGTGTTTATATATGTCATAAGGTACATAGATACATGAAATAGAGTTGCATTGGGAATTTCGAGGATAGAATTCTTTTTGGGGGGAAGAATGTAACACCTTATAAAATTTAGACGTTATTTTAATAGTATGGGAAAAATGATAACTTTACAAACATTGGAATTAGGCAATGTGACATGTACCATTGCATAGAGCTCATTTTTTCAGTCAGAATGATAAATTGGTTTGTTTGAATCGGAGTCCGTATGAAGAAGTTATGTGAGCTTTAAGATACAGGTTTTGAGTTGTTTAAACGGGCCTAAGCCCGTTAGGCTGAAGCGACGGTTTGAGAAGTTATGACACATGGAATGAGAAGTTTGAATTCATTTTCTCTTCATGTATGTTTCTATCTAACTCCTCTTTCTTCCTCAACCTCTCTTATTTACTCTCCTTCTCTAAATATAAATTAAACCCTAGAAATCTATATACCAAATTGAAGAGCACTAAGAGGAATACAAGAATATGTCAATCATTTGTAGATTCACGAATGGATGGAATACAATTCTAGATAGCAAGGTTTTTAGGGAAATAGACGAATTCTAGGGCTTTGCAACTCAATTTGGTGAGTGGGAATCATTACTGAAGATATATTGTTGCACGAGAGTAGTTTATATTGTATGATTACTATCTAGGCTAATTAAATAGCAAAGTTGGGAAATATAAGTTAGGAAATTAAGAAAGGAATAATCACAGGGATTAATGATGCTATAATAATTGAATTGGGTTTAGATTTCATTTATATATTGTCTATGTAATTAAAACTGAATATAATGTTTAGAGTATGATAATTAGGTAATTAAAATAAATATATTGATGGTATAGGATATATAAAAAGTTAGGATATGGAGTATGATGTTTAAGTACATTATGCAGTGTTGAAATAGTAATAATGGAGTAGAAATCGAATTTAGGTTAAAAAGAACGAAATATGGAATCGTTTACTAGAAAATGAATACGGTGACCGATGGACTAGTACATGTAGACCGGTGCACATTTTTACTGCCCAGGTTGAAAAAGGACTAGGGCTAGATTAATTTTACTCCAGCCATGCCTACATGAAATATTTATTTAATAACATGTGGGTTCTTTAGTGATGTTTGGAGTGTTCAATGTATATATATATGTACCCCGGCGATTGTGCATTACGACGAGTGGTTAAATTGTGTGTAAAGGAGTCAGGTTGTGCTTACTTATTCTTTATGTATACGTGGATTAGCCTACATTTATCTAACTCATATCTTATTTACGTGTACGGCAATAATCTATGTCTAACTATATCCTAAAGTTGGTCTTCGTTTAACTAACTTTTATGTGTATCGCTTGGTTAGTTTCTTTTTAACTAACTCTCTCGTTTATCATCGTGTTGGTTTATGTTTAACTAACTCTTTTCAGTTTCCTCTATTGTGTGTAGACAAAATAGTCTATTTTTAACTAACTCTAGTATACATTAAAAGTTAGGTATATAATAGTGGTCGTTATATTCTTTTATTACGAAGGACTAACTCTGTGGAAGCAGGTGAGACAGGTTGAGGTAAGTAAGTATTGGTATTCATATGATGTCTATGAAATCATGGATCAATATATACTTGGTAATATTTTTACTCACTAGATATGAATCTGATCCCCTTCTCAGACACTATAGGTGAAGGAAGTAATCTTAATGGTGTGATGTTTGAAGACGGAGGCTATGGATATGTTTATATATGTTGTCTATTTGTTTGTACATGTTGTATATATTGTGTGACACTATATATGTATAAAGACTACATGTATCTTATGATGTGTATAAATGAGATATGTTTATTTTATCTATATCATAGTTTGGTCCATTCTACCATGAGTTATAAAATATATAGTTAGTTAATTCAGCTCTCTGTATGCTATTTTATTTGTTTAAACGACTTGACTTTTCATTTTACGGCATAAGATTTTATGGTTGTGAAAAGTCGGGTTGTTACGTTATGTCTTCTGGTGGTTTGGAACAATTATAGAATGACTTAGTGATAGTCATTTATGGTTAATACAGCTAAGTAAAATGGAAGATTTCATATAATAATGTGCAGTAATCTTCAGGCTTAAGAGCACTGTTGACCTTAGTTAGCTAGATTATACTTTGATTATGGCCAATCAAATGATATCACGATCATGTTGTGACCATAGTTGGGCACATGTAGAACTACTAGAAGTGAAATACTACTCAAGAAATAATTTATTTTCTTTATTATAGAGGGATGGTATTGTTGGATCAAGTGCAGTAGACAATGTGGTAAAATGAATTAAAAAAACTCCTTTTTAATCCGTAGTTTTCTAGATCTTTTATCGTGTTACCATTAATAACGGTTAACATCAAATCATATTCAATGTCTTATTGAATGAATATAATTTGAATTTTATATTATATTACTACTAATACAAATAACATTTATTTGAGTGTGATATTTATCGAAATAATTTTATTTTACTTTGCATTCACTACAACAAAAAGTGTCATTTATAGCGGCATATAGCCGCTATTAATCACAACCATAGCGGTTTGATAAGCGCTGTATATCGACATGTTATAAAAAACTGTTGAATATTTATAACACAAAATATGCCACTATGGTTGAGCTTAGTTTTATAACGCAAATTCGCCGCTATGGTACGTTAATTCAATAGCTCATTATAGCCGCTATAATACAACTAAATCTCAACGGAACTGGAAATCTTTATAACACCATTTTGCCGCTATAAAATATTTATTCAATAGCTCATTATAGCCGCTATAATACAGCTAAATCTCAACGGAATTGGAAATCTTTATAACACCATTTTGCCGCTATAAAAATCGTAGATACACTTTTCAAGAGCTATGCCTATATATTACATTTTAATAATAGCAATCAAACTTAATCTTCATAAACGGATAAAGATTATAATCAACAAATATAACACAAGAGCATGCTCAGAAAGAAATGTGATATATTTTTCATTACAGTGTACAAACATTAAAGCAAGTGCCTACTGTGAAACCATATTCACCAACTTACAGATTTAAACAATAAAAACTACCAAACAGTTGCCTACTACGGAGTCAAATTAAATAACCATCTTGATATCCAAATCACTCTGCATTGACTATTTCGCCGCTACTGTCATCAAGATCGGAATCAGATTCCAAATCATCCATATCATCATCAATGTCTCAGGTAGAATTGTCCTAAGCGGACTATAAGGGCATAGAGGAAGTTCTCGTTACTCCAACAAGTTGTGGTTTAATATTGATTCAGTCTTTTTCTTAGCTCAATTTCGCACGTGCGAGCTTATCCAAGTCGATGCAGAGAAACACAAGAATTGACCTGAGCAGGGCTGAGCTGACCATGGTTTCAGCCTTTAACAGCTGTTTCGCCTCCTCGTATGTGTATATGTATACTTTCCTTACCATGCTGCAAAATTCACTACAAAATAACAATAGATTTGGTTTTACAACTGCCCAAAATTTACTCCAAGTATAAAAAAACAAACTTATGCTTGTAAACTTTGGAAGTATGCACGGAATGAGTAGCTACAACTGTTGATTGTGAGATTCAAATATGTGACACCTGATTAGCCAACATTTTCGTCTTCTCTAACTAGCATCCTTGTTGGCATTTTTAGAAATACTGAAATAAAAGCCAAAAATTGCATAAGATGTGATTAAAAATGATACTTACTGCCAAGGATCGTCTCCAACTAGCATCATGTCATTTTCATCGTCAGTGTAAACAACCTGCCACTTCTTCATATCACCAGTCAATTCTCCTTCTATGTTGAACATTTCTTCAAGCTTGCATAAGAGGTAATGGTAATTGTCGTATTTTGTCAAGTCTACCGCTCTCCCAACTGCCATACCGTTCATGTGCACCTGTTATATCATAAAATATCATTGTAAATGCATGGTATAGACTTATGCATGGTACAGATGTTAACTGATTAATTCTCTACCACCGTATAGGAATCTAAAAATTGTGGTTAGAAAGAGAAATATAAGCATGTTTCAACCCCGAGCTTTTAAATTGCATTTTACACTGCATGTGAAGAAATAACGCCCAAATAAAATATACATGAACCCACCTTAGTGCAGCTTCTAGTTTGTGGGCTCTGGGTTTCATGAGATGATCTAAGGCTTAAATTTTCAGGCATATTGCTAATGGTAGGAGCATCGAATTGATTTGCATTGTTCGAAGGTTGTGATTCTTGAACAATTTCATTGTGATCTTCTTCTTCTATTTGCGATGGAGCAGCCTTTGGAGTTGTAGCTTCTTTTACAGTGCTAGAACTCTCTATAAGCTGGAAGCCAAAAAGTCTACAACCACTGCCATTGTTGGACTCCTGTTTTTTTCTTCATCTGCAGTATTTGGACCTCTGTTATTCAATATTTGTCTAAATGCCTAGTGCTATAAAAATTGTTCTAAACACATGTATATTACATTCAACAGTGGTTAATACGACTCATGATGCATCTACTAAAATGGGACAAACTTTCAAACTAGGCCACAAAAAATAATTTATTTCGATTTTTGGTCTCGTGAAAAAATTATTACAAAAATAAGCCTAGTTTTGCGCAAATATGGATTGATTCTCTAAAATAAAATGAGTATATCAAGTCCGGAGTGTTTGCTAATTAAAAATGAAACCTAGTTTTGTATCTGCTAGCATTGCAAATTGATCCCTAATAGAAATCATATTTAGTAATTTTATTATGTTATTAATTGAAAATAGAAATGGAATCATCCGTAAGTATTTATTTGTACATCTCAAAATAAATTTATACGTAAAAAGACGTGATTGTGCCAGTCAGACATTTGCTACAACGCGGGAAGAAATCAAAAGAACAGTTGAGCAAAGCAGCTCATACCATATCCAATTAAGATACCCCTACCATAATAAATATGCATTTAAGCACTCAACTTGCACTTAGCACATTTTGATTATTGTTGCTACATGTCTACTTCCCTACTACAAGTCTACAAGTAATCACATTCAGACATGGTGATACCCATTTGTATAACTTTCTTGCATTAGTAAAAAAATAGTTGGCACAGTATTTCCTATTTAGTTTCAGATTAGCATGGGAAAGCATCAGAACCAAATACATGGAAGATGGTTGGTGCAAGCACATTTGGAACAACAATCTTGTACCTAAAATGTCTCTATGTGCTCTTCTAGACAGAAAGAACAAATTAAACACAAAAAATAAAGTGTTACAATGGAAGAAAAATACTGACTTAACATATGATATTTGTTTTCAAGACAATAAAGACAAAAGCACGTTTTTTTCAACTGCAGCTACTCGAATCAGCTCTAGTAAAATATCAAACACAAATCGCACATCCAATTTCAAGCATCCAATAATATAACAGAGATTTTCAACTTAATCCTACCGAATAATCATCATAACAATTCTTACAGCAATCTAATTGATATAGTCATCACAAGTTTAATCAGGTATACATGCTATGAACGTAGTGCGAGAGTTTTCCAGGATTAAAAATGTCTGTAGAAGTCTGACAAATTCTACTCATTGAAGACTGCAAGCAAGTAATCCAACAAGCAAACATTAAAATAAAATTAGAGGCAAAGAGCTTACCTTCTCGGAGTTTGTGTTTAATCTAGAGAACTTCCGACACGACAACAACCATACTCTGCTTTGAACATAAGACTGCGAACGAAAAGAGCTTTGTCAAGTGCCAGTGCATTTCAACATGCTCCACAATGCAAGAGACAGGCAACAGAGTGAGATTGAAAACAGATCTAGCATTTTTTTTATTAGATCAGTCTGATTTTACTGAACCGTCATGGATCTTCAAAGAAGAGGGAAAAGTAACCAAGACATTTTCTGCAGAGATGAATCAATTTAATATGATAGATGGTAGCTCACTAAATCCACAATTCATTCACTGTGAAGCTTTTGTTCAAGAATAGAATAATGAAACTAGAATAATTTTTATTTATACATGTAAAGAATTTGAATTTGTGAAAGTAACTTAGATATAATGAGTAGCTTCGTAGATTTACCCATATTTATAAGTAAGAGATCATAAAATTAAACTGATAAAGAAATGGTTAGGATTTATTACTTTGAAATAGTTTGATGAAGTTGTCTTAAGAATGCTGTGGAATGACTTGATTCGAGTATGTAATGGTGAGGGGAATAAAAAGACATTAGAGAAATTGAATTTTTCAAAAATATAAACCACACACTAAAATATATGAATTTTCCTTTTATACAATGTTGTAAAAATTACCCTTTAGAAATCACTCCTCTTAATCATTCTGTTTTCCAGTTCTAGAACGCTCCCTTAATAACCGGTAGTTACTCAAAGCAAGCTCAAGCTTAAAGAAACTGACTTAAAACATGCTTGGGTAATCTAGTGAAGACGAGATACTAAACTTCATAAAAAAAATAGTTGGCACACTATTTCCTCTTGAATCATAACACCACTGCATATAAACATTGCTAATTAACACAAATTTTGCACTCATTTCTTCATCCCGGCATAAACCTTGCTAACTAACACAAGTATTAGAAGTTAGCTTATGCATATAAACATCCTAACATAAAGTTTTAAAGAATATACTACAGTCCTAATGAATTTGAATGTAAATATAATCGTAACCAAATCATAAAGTCGAATTAAAACAGTTAATAAACATAACCTAGAAATCCAAGCAGATAATTTAAGTATGTTATGGTAATGTATCAAACCTTAAACTGTGCCCTTAGGGCAGCCTATTAACAAAATTCGTAAATAAATATGCAGGTAACACTTATCGCCCAGATGTATGCTAGAATAGGTATAGTTGTTGTATATTATTTAGGTATGCAGGTGACTAGTGAACATTATTGTATTAGGTATTGACACTTGTACCCAATTTAATAAGGGAGTTGTTAAAAACACACCACACATCAGGGAAGAAACACTAGTTTTGGGGTCCCTTCAAAAATGCCCGTTAATAATGTGCATCAAAAACAGGCTTCTAACTTTAAACATGTTTGAGTTATAACTAGATAAAAAATTATCAGTGCACTTTATTAAGTTATAACAGACAAGTCTACACTCCATGAAGATAAACACATCCAACCAGTTACAGTTTAGCATGTATTTTTTAATTATTTATTGGTAAAGCTCTACATGTATGTTGCAGTAAGTAAAACAGATATTTCTGCAAACTAATGCCGCTAATTGGTATTACCTACCATTCATTATTTTATTTTTTATTTTTGATGTAGAGTTTTATAACAAAGGAGCAGAGTAACATAAAATATAGGTTCAAAACATCAACAGGATATAAGCAACAGGAAAAGAAGATGAAAAGGGTAGGGTGAAGCAAACATAATCTAATGCTTCAGTAATATAATTAGTAGACAAAAATTGTTTAAACACATCGCATAAAAATAATAATTCACCATGAACATAAAATTGAACGGTTTTCAGATAATATCTTTGATGGTATCAAAAATTGAGTATATTATTGAAATTGAAACCTTCTAAATAATTTGTATATATTTATGGATAGAATCATAAAAAAACAGAAAGTACTAATTTGACAAACTACAAATTAAAACTCAGTTAAAATACACATGCAATATATGTTGACAACAGAGCAATTGACATGTTAATTTCCCAGAAGATTGCAACATATTTTGTGGCCTTCAGAAGAAATAAGTGATATATTAGTACAGTGACAACATGGAATTAGTCAATAGGAACATAGCTAGATACAGAGTGTTTAGTTAATCATTTTTCAGGGACTCTATTATTACACAGAAGAGGCAAAACAGGTCTGAGCTCTATATTGAGTACAATAGGCATTTTAAAAAAAGCACAAATATGGAAATTGACTTGTAGATTTTTTTCCATTGCGCAATTTAATTTATATTGTTTAAATTGAGGTTATCTTAATTTTAAATCACAGTTTTACAAATGGCTAAAATACAAAAATGACACTCTTTACAATCCTCAATTTCCCACAAAAAATGTGTGTGTGTGTGTATATATATATATATATATTATATTTCATTTTATTATATGATTAAAGCCAGTCCACACACCTTCTTTGATTAAACACATGCATGCTCTACATGCTCAGATTTATACAAGCACACATCATCACGCAACCCATACACACTCAAAACCCTCATATAATTATCAGTTTAACCTAAACTTTATGTTTAAATGCTTAGACCTGCTACCTATATTTATATATATACATATACAAAATGCACACTCGTAATTATATGCACACGACAAAAACATGAAAATATATAAACCCAGTCACTATAAATCCCACACATACATTGCACAACTCTCTCAATGGTAACTCAATATCTTACAAACACTGCAATACACTTGTATGGGCACATATGCAAAGAATGCAGCATCATATACACACAAGTGAATAGAAGTGCGCACACACATCTAGAAACTCACGTAGGCACACATCAACACACCCAGTCATTCATATGAGCACGCAATCAATCGCGGCAGGAAAGTTAAGTTAACAGTTGACTTAAGTTCACCATTAGTCGACCGACAAAGGAAATTTCTAAGGCGAATCGAAGTGGATTTTGTGTGATGTGGTACTCATCAAATTTTCCACAGCAAAACAAATTTGTTTTGTTGTAACAATTGCCAAATTTAGATTATTATGTTTGCATTTTGGTATTGACAATAATTCAGTACTGAATTGCCGAAACATTACATCTCTCTGCTTAATCTGTAATATTATTTTGTATTAGTTGTTCTCGTCTTGTACTTTCTAATATTATATTCGATGTTTCATGTATAACGTATTAAGCATTATGGATAAGTGTGTTATGAAGAATACCTCTTGTTTGTGTGGTCTCTTAGGAATGGAACGAAGGTTTCATCATATGAAGTATTCAAATCATACAAATACTGTGAAATTCCCAAATTCATAACATACTTTTGAAATTTTAAACTAAAACAAATATATAAAACACTAACCTAATGCGATTTCAAATTCCTGAATTGGAAAATAAATAATGAAAGGGTTCAGAACGAAGGAGTCCAGGAGACTGCCTGAACCTTTGCCTGCTTTCATGCTTTGTAAAATACCTATTTCGTTGTTGCCAAATCTTTGCCATGCCATCGAACCCGCCTTTCGCTCATGAGTTCGTGGATGAAAATCATGGGATGTGATGCCTAATTTTTTCACGCATGGGTTTTCTCTACTAACATTGTAAGCACGATCTGGTGCCCTAACTATTTTATGTCCCAAAGCATTTGCTTCTTATGAGGAGTTAAGGGCAGAGGCGGTGAAAAGGGAGGAGATTTTTTGTGAGGATTTGGGGAAACAAATTCACGAAGAGGAAAGAGAAAAACTATTAGAAGAAGCAGCGACCACGAAAATAATTTGGAGATGGAAATAGAGTAGAACGTGGATTAGGGCTTTGTAATAACCCTGAGGTTGCATTATCGAATAATAAATTAAAATTATGATTTTAAGTTGAAAAGGGAGCTAAACAAAATTTTGAGAATTTAAATTTTGCAATTGGTTTGTAAATTAAAGTATTTTGGGTTGAAATGGGGAATTTTTAAATAAAAAGTGATTATGGGTTAATGGGCCAAATGAGACAATTACATGGGTTTAATTAAAAACTAGGATGCTTATTAGGATTCTGTAACAACCCTGAGATTGCAATTACCGAATGATGGAGTAAAATTATGGTTTTAAGTTAAAAAGGGGCTAAAAAAATTTTTGGAGAAGTTAAATTTACAATTGTTTGCAAATTAAAATATTTTGGGTTGAAATGAGGAATTTTTAAATAAAAAGTGATTATAGGCTAATGGGCTAAATAAGACAATTATAAGATTTTAATCAAAAATAGAATGCTTCTTAGGATTTTGGTTCACATGATAGCATTAGAAAATAAAACTAAGTCCTAATGGGTTTCTAAAACCCCTTACCATTACCCATTAGCCTAACCCACTCCTTTATAATATCTCAAACTCATTTCATAACCCTAACCCTCATCCTCTTCATAAATTCCTAAACCTAGATCTAAACAAGAAAAAAAAATTAATGGCATCCATTTAGAAGCTCCATCTCCTTCTCTTCATAATTAGTTTAAATCCTAGAAAAAAAAGAAAGGTAATGCAATCCTAAGACAAATCACCTTCTAATCTTTAGTTTAATTTGTGAAATCTCTTTGTAATCCTTGGTTTTGTTCTCTTTTTAATTTTGAAGCTCTCTAATCTCCATCCTCTTTGCTTTGGAAAGTTGCACTTGAAGTGTTTGCTTATTTGCTTGATATTGTGCACACAAACCACTTGATCATTTGCTTCTTTGAGGTAATTACTATCTATTAGTAATTATTGTTAGTTATACCTATTAGTGATAATTACTAGTTAAATTTGGTGAAAATTTGATGCTAAAAATTGAAAAAAACATTCCAAATCATCTAAAAACTGAATTTTATGTTGGCTGTTTTGTTCAGCCTGAAAACAGGTTAAAAACTGAGCTCTGGGTGCACCAGGACAGGCCTGGGCTGCACCCAGGCTAGTGCAGAAACCCCTCCAGCCCAGCCCAGACGGGCTGGGCCGAATCCCCCCCCACCCAGCCCGCCCGGGCTGGGTTAGGTCCCCAGCCCAGGCGGGCTGGGTCTGGTCCCAAGCCCAGGCGGGCTGGGGCCTTGAAGCACCCAGCCCGCCCGGGCTGGGGCTGGATCAGGGCTGCACCATGTGGTGCAGCCCGAAAGAAAAAAAAAAAAGAGAAATTTTTTTTAAACCCTGTTTCAGATTTTTTTATCTCCATTTCGCGATGCCGCCACGATCGCATCCGACGTCGGAATTCGACGTTTTTGGTCTTGTTGGAAAGGTAGACTTTCAAAATCCATCTCTGTAAAATTTGGGCATCATCGGCATTCGTTTGGTATTTCGAATTTCGTGCCGAAGTTGAACTCTGGTCGCTGTTGGAAAACAGTATGAATCTTGTTCTGGGTCCAACTTTGAGACGTTGCTGCCACTTCGTCTCAACTCGGAATCCAGAAATTCTTTTTGCATTTTAAAGTAGGAATGTTGGACTATATGCCTGCAAATTTTCATGACATTTGGACATAGTTTGCTGGTCCAAATATATTGCCGAACTTGGGTTCGCAGCTGTTTTTGAATGTTTACAAACACTTAGAATATTTTTCAGTGATTTTCTGGTTTTATTGATTTCTTTGAGATTTGTCTCTGGATTTCGTACACGGGTTTTATGAATCATTTTCAAAAGATTTTTCACTCCTAAATGGCTTTAGAAATTATTATATAATATTATTTTTAATTATTAAATTAATTACTCCATAATAGGAGAGTTTTCAAAAGCCGTTTTAAAGTGATTTCAAAATCAATTATAAATCCGTTTCGCACCATTATTTTCTATAATAAAAATCTCACACTCACTTTTTAGCACGTCGAGCGAAGTGGAAAGGTGCTTAAACGGTTAGGAAATCTCCGGCTTATGGAACCGTGTGTATTTTCTTTCCAGTTAATCCCCGACCTATTCGATTGATCGTTTTGACCTCTGGGTCTAGTTTACCGATGATACGAGGTGGACTTTTTATTGTTTGGAGTGTGAGCTTGCTATTGGTTAGGAAACCGTTTAGTGCGAACGTGGGGTATGGGACTCATTGTTAACACTTTACGGGTTCCTCTCCAAGAAGTTAGTGACACATTAGCCTCTGGGCGGCCAGTACTGGACCTCTGGGTCACCACGCCTCTGGGCAACCGTCTCTGGACACCTGCTCTATGGAGCAGTTTATTTTTCGGCATGCGCCTCTGGGCCTTATCCTTCTGGGAAGGATCTTGCCGTCTCGCGCGTTCCGCATCTGTGCGAGTGATCGATCACAACTCTACAGTACTTGGCAACAACGACTCTGGTCGGTGCACGTGCAATATTGGTATTATTTGATGATTTTTATTGTTTGGAGTGTGAGCTTGCTATTGGTTAGGAAACCGTTTAGTGCGAACGTGGGGTATGGGACTCATTGTTAACACTTTACGGGTTCCTCTCCAAGAAGTTAGTGACACATTAGCCTCTGGGCGGCCAGTACTGGACCTCTGGGTCACCACGCCTCTGGGCAACCGTCTCTGGACACCTGCTCTATGGAGCAGTTTATTTTTCGGCATGCGCCTCTGGGCCTTATCCTTCTGGGAAGGATCTTGCCGTCTCGCGCGTTCCGCATCTGTGCGAGTGATCGATCACAACTCTACAGTACTTGGCAACAACGACTCTGGTCGGTGCACGTGCAATATTGGTATTATTTGATGATTTTTATATCCATTCGAGTACCGCCATTCGGCGTTGGTTCTATGGAACCATACGATGTAAGTGCGATTACCTTGTGGATTCACAGTGTCTCTGGACACTGCTTTTCAGTGTTTGATTTCATTGATTTTTCAGTATATCCCCATTGCTCTTTGGAGCATCGATCTTTGCTTGGGCATTGATTACAGACTCTGGTCACTCTTGGGATTATTGCCTATAGGCATCTTTTTATAGCTTTGGCTACGCCGATGATATGAGGCGATTTTATTTATTCTACACTTTGGTGTTGATTTCTCTTTGGAGATTTTTATTGTTTATTGATGATTAGGGATCGTCATTATATTAATGTGGTTCATAATATACTTCTCTTTGGATAAGTACTGTTTTACTTATGTACCGCATTATTATATATCTCAGTTATTACTGATTGTTTAGCTAGCCTGACCCGAGTGTTTTCGCTCGGGTCAGACCGAGTTGTTTCAGGTTAGGTCTCTGGACTTAGCTTCTGTGCTTCCGCTTGGACATTATCTGCTATGCTGATAGATAGCGCTTTTATTTGTCCACTATTCCGCTGCTCTCTTATTATTCAGACTTTGATATGTACATATTTTTGACTCACATGTGTGAGCAGTGGCTTTGTACCCACTTATGATATTTGGATCTGTATTGATGATGTATTGTTCTGGGATTTTATATCTGTTATGTGATTCTGTTCTGTGATGTTTTTATCATTTATTATTATGCTTTGTCCTGATAGATCTTTAGCTATTTGTAATTTCGTTATAAGTATTTACCGAATATGTCGAACCACCTGATTGAGAAAAATTTAAATAGATTCCACCTTTTGACGTATTCGGTAGATAGTTATAGCTTGATTATAGATGGTCGCTTCCACTATACTTTATTCTCCGCTTTAACAGACAGTATTACTCCCGTAATACTCTTTGTTACAGTGGGTCTCAGAGTGGGGCGTTACAGGCTTTCTTCGTTTTGGGAGGGAGACGAAAAGTGTTAAGCGAGGGAAACAAAATGGTTAAGTGTTTTTGGAGGCAGTCGAAAATTTTGGGACCAGCGTTACATAGCTACAGTACAAATTAAACAAGTATAAAACAAATCAAAAGGCTAAATAATAACGCTTAGAATAAATGCGCTATTAAATTGCGTTATCAATAACATATTTTCTTGTAGTGATTAAAATATATTTAAAGTGATATAATTTTAATAAATACAAATTATTAGTCTGAATAACATTTTTTTCCAATATATATAATATTTAACAAAACAATTTTTTTGTTAATCTATAAAATCTGTATATGTATGTATGTATGTATGTATGTATGTATGTATGTATGTATGTATGTATGCATGCATGTATATACAAATATAAATATTGATTTATAATTTGTTTTGGTTCGAATATAAAAAATTTAAATGACAAAAATGTCATATTCTATATAAAAAATTAGTAGTGATAGTATACAATCTTATAGTTAACAATATTCATTACCAATTTCCAAAGTCAGATACATGTGAACAATCCAACATGAAATGACTTCAATATGTCCATAATTTCAATACATACATAGTGACGCAAGCTCCTTTTAAAATGAAGTTGTATATAAAAATTATGAGGTTTACAAATTATAATGGTGAAATTGTAATTACTTAAATTGTGAAAGGATAAATTTTTAATTACGTTTTCCCATCGATTATCGCCGATCACCCGAGCCATCTGGGATTGTGTTGTCATCGCAAATCGACCTATCTCCGGGAGATGAATTGCAAGACATGCTCCTTATTAACTCAGATCATCTCTATTGGTGGCCAGTGTTTCAAACAAAACTCTAAATTCAGATCGACGAGATTTTCCATCCAATGAATAGAGCTCCACCTTAGTCGACTATCCTTAAATGATCGACATTGATATATGAACCGACCTTGCTATGTCTTAGTAAGCACACCATGTGTTGAATACGGTGAATTGGTTGTGCATGTACGACATGTATAGAAAAGAAAAAATATCTTTATATATGTATATGTATGTAGGTATATAAAATCAAAATCTAAAACAAATAATTTATAAATTAGATTGGTTTTTCATTAAAAATAAAACTTTAATTCGACAATCCAACGAATTTATACACCTTGAACCATCAGCTTCACCAACGAGAAATTCTATTTCTGACTCGATGGTGGAATTGCAAAGTCTACCGTTAAAATGTAATTTATTTTTATGAAGAGAGAATTATTTTTCCCTTTTTAGAATAAGGTACCTAGGTATTTATTTATCAGCATTAGTAGGCTATGTAAAATAAATTACCTAGATCCACTATCCAAGGTATGACCCATTATAAGTGAGATCTTACCTCACTTAATCAATTAAAACCATTTAATTAATTCTTATCCATATATAATTTTTTGCTAGTCTAATTTTAAAGCAATTTAATAAAATTTGGCTATAAAAATATTTATTATATTTAAATTATTATATTGCCCTAAATATAATTAAATTAATTGATTCATACCTACATATATTTTAGCTCATCTATTTAAAACAATTTAATAAAATTTGGATATAAAAAATGTTTATATTATTTATTATATTTAGATTATTATATTGCCCAAAAAATAGATAAATATGATAATTATATATTTTATTAATTAATTTAAGACCTTTTAATAATAAATAAATTAATATAACCATTGTATTGATTACTCTACAATAATAATTTTTAACATTTCAAAATTATTTCAATATTCTTAGTCAAAAAAGGGATTTGTGGTTGTGTGACTCTTAGGTGTGAAGGCAGTCCTAAATAATATTTAAGTAATTTAAATATTAACGCCCGTACGAACTTTGCTGAAGCGTGGTAGTGGACCCGTGTTCAGTTTCTTGTAGATTATCTATATGAAATCCAATTTCTTATCTTTTAAGATGATATCCTTAAGCAATGATATATTGTGCTTGTTTTCACTCTTCATGTGATATCCTAGAATTTCAAGGAATTTAAAATGTGATAATCTCTTAATTAAATTATTTAAAATTGATAAAATTGTTATTTTCAAATATAAATAACCAATTAATTAATAATGTGATGTTTTAAATTTTGATTATAGATTGATTTTAAATAAGAATAATTATTTAATTTGTGTTATTTTAAAAATAGATTTTCAAATATAATAAGTGTGTATATATATGTGTGTATTTTAGAAGAAAGCTATGATTTAAAAAATTAAAATAAAGTCTTTCAAAATATTTAAAGGAAAATCTATCTTATTCACATTTAATTAAAGTAAAGCTCTACTTATTCACTTTTGATATATATATATATATATATATATATATTTGATGTAATTTTGGTATAATGTTTAAAAATAAAATAAAATAAATATTTAATTGTAAAGGGGATATTTGGTAGTTAAGTTTAAAAAAAACAAGAAAATAAATCTTATCAATATTAAATATAAGAAGTAAAACAAATATATGGTCATAAACATAAATATAAACATAGGAAACTATGAAATTTAACATAAGTGAAAATAAATAAATAAATATTTAATTATAAAAGAAGAGTTTGGTAGTTTAAGGTTAAAATAGAAACAAATACATTAAGTTTAAAAATATGAAATGAACATAAGATAAATTCTAAAAAATATAACTTTATAGAAGTTTAAGGTAGAAAACAAATCAGGCAAGTAATATACCATAGCAATATATAGATATGCAAGGAAATAAAGAGGAATACATATATTTGCAGGCAAGAAGGAATAAGTCAAGAGAAAAATAACATCTTAGTACATACGAATTGAAAGGGGATAAGCACGAAAAGGTACAACTTCATTTAATGCTATCATCTCAAATTTGCTGGAAAATCATTTCAGCCCCCAAAGAAAAAAATCTCTGATCAAATCTTGTACCAGCCTGCACTTGTTTTCTATATATCAATCTTCTTTTCCTTTTCGTTTATAAAACTTAGCAAACAAGAAAATTCCTCAAACCAGAAAACAACTTGTAAACTTCCCTCAAAACATTTTCAAAACCCTGTAACCATTTTCAAATCAGAGAAAATCAAAACTAAGCCATGTAACTCAAGCCTGTAATCTCCTCAAAGCATTTTCAAAGCCTGTAACATCTTCAAAATGTAGCCTGAAATCAAAAGCTTTGAAGCATCTCATCATCAAGTCTAGTTCAACTAAATATTTCAGTTTCAAAGATCTAAGCATTCAAGTTTCCAGTAAATCAAGATCTGTTCATCTATACCTGTGAGTAAATCTTTCATTTAAAAACAGTTTTAAGTATTACATGTGATGATCTTATGTGATAAAGTTGTGATATGGGTTGCATGATTTATTTTATTCTGGACATATGAATGAGATTGCTTGTTTACCTATGTGAATATTTGTATATATTCATATATGTGCTCTGTTATTAGCTACAGACTCAACATCATCATCAATTTAATTCCTATCTTCTTAAACACTCAATATTAGACTTTGAATTCTGAAAAGAAAATGTAAATAACAGTATGATCTTGGTTTTAAAAATAGTTTAAAGTAATTAAATTTAGTAAATAGACTGTAGGTATTAAGATTACAGTAAGAATCAAGTTTTTGATAAAAATCAATATCAACGATTTCAACTTTGAATTATATAGTCTGATTCCTGTTAATGAATCATGAATTTTAAAATGAATTTGGTAATTTTTCAATGAGTATTGGCCGAGAATTAGAGAGTTGATCGTTTTTGGGATTTTGGCCAATTGTCGTTGAACGTTGATGTCTGGGTGTTCGAGTTTTGGCAAGGGGGAGGCTGGAGTATGGAAGATTGATGGAAAAACATGCATATATTTTTCTGATGAATGAGGTGTGCCGTCGGTGGGGTTTTAAGGTTGCATACCTATTTTTGGTTTGGGTCGGAATCATGGCGAGTTGAACGTCGTTGATGCACCGGACTAGATCGCATAAGGGGGATGGCTTTGGTGGTTCGAGGCACGTTTGGGGTTGCAGCAGTTTGGTTTCGGGTGGCGTGGTTCGTCGCCGTTAGTTGATTTTCCGATCATGTGCATTTGCCTGTTTCGATTGAGATAGCGATTTTGGGATTGCCTTCGATTTTTGTGTGCTGCATAGCTGGGGTGGTTGTCGAGGTCGAGTGTGGGTTGGCGAGGGTTGGAGGGATGGTCGGCGTCGAGTTTTCCGGTCATGTATGTGCACGTTTTTCGTGCATCTGGAGTTTGGGTTATGGGGAGACGAGCTCGACTCGGAGTTGTGCTCGCGTATTTTGGTATGCGACTCGAAGTAAGGACCGAGATCGGGTTTTGGGGTGAGTGACTCGAGTAATGTCTCGAGTAGGACGAGAGTGGATTATGTTTCCAGGTTTTAAAAATTTAATTTAAGTTTAAGTTAAAAAAAAATTTAAGGTAAGGGAAGAAGAACCTCGGGGCTTGACTCGAGTGATCTTCGGGTTTGACCCGAAGTATAGATTGAGCAGTTTTTAAAAGAGTTTTTAAAAACAAAAGTTTTTGAAATTTAAAAATATATTTAGTTTAAGTTTTCTTGTATAAATCACTTTATGTAAATAATAAGGTTTTTTCTTTAACTTTGAATATGAAGTTTTGAAATTTGTTAATTTAAATTTTGGCTAAGTAAAGTTTAAAGTTATTTTAAATTTAAGATTAGAAATGAAATTTTACAAGTTTTTATAAAAGCAAGTTTTTAAATTTAAATTGTAAATAGTTTTAAAACTATTACTTGTTAATGTTTAAAGCATTTTAAAAGAGGTTATGTTTTGTTAATTTTAATTTATCAGATTAAATGATTATATTATTTAAACTTAATTAAAGATTTAATTAAGTAAAGTTAATTAAAGATAAATGGTTTAAATATGTTAATTGTAATTGAGGCACTAATAAAATAAATGTTTATCTTAAGATAATTAAAGTTTTAATGATTTAGATTAATTAAGTTAATTGAGAAAATTTAAATATAATTAATTATTTAATTAATCAACGATAAAGAATTAATTAAGTAATTAATTATGAATAATTAATTAATTTAATTAACTAATGATTATGGTTGATTAATTAATGATTAGAGATTAATTAATTTGTAATTAGAATTTACTTAATTAAGTAATTAGAGGTTGATTAATTGGTAATTAAGAAATATGTAATTAAGTTTATGAATTAATAATTAAGATTTATTAATTAATAATTAAAGGATAATTAATCTATAATTAAAGATTAATTAATTTGTTTTAAAGGTAATTAAGGGCTGAATTACCAATTGTAATTAAGGAAGTGAATGGGATAAATTTTAGTTAATTAATTTGTTAATTAATTAAAGATAATCATTTGATGGTTGATTAAGTAAAATTACTTAATGAGATTGAATAGTATAATTACTTAGTGTAAGTAAGTAATGTATAATTACTAGATGTAATTAATTAAAGGGAATTAATTAATGGGAAGTAATTAAAGTATAATTACTTAGTAGAAGTAATTAAGGATTAATTACTTAGTGTGATTAATTAAAAGATTAATATAATTAATTAAGAGGTTAATTGATTAAGGTAAGTAATTACGGGATGATAATTACTGTTTATGATTAAGGTTGATTAATGGAAATGATTAAATTAAAATTTAATTAATTAATGTAATTAATTAAGGATTAATGTAATTAATTTATGGTTAATTAATTTATGGAAGTAATTAATTAAGGATCATTAATCAATGTAATTAAATGAAATAATTAATGGTTTATTATTGTGAATGGTTAAGGATAAAAAATTTATGTAATTAATTAAAGGCTAATTACTTAAAGTAATTAAGAATAACTAATCATAATGATTAATTAAGATGGATAATTAGAGGATGATCAATTAATTGATTTGTAATTAATTAATGATTAAGTAAGCAAGATTTATGTGATGAAAGTAATTAATTTAATTTATTTAAATTAATTAGAGATGGAAGTAATTAATTTAATTCACTTTAAATTAATTACACATGGTGATTAATAAATCATTGCTTATGGATGTTGAATGATATTGATTGCCTTGAATGGTTTGAGATCTCAGATATGAGATAAGTGATGTTGTATGATATGGATGTTTTGGTTGAAATGTGATGATATTGTGAATTATATGTTTATGATGATAATGTGAATTGTCTGTTTGTGATGATGATATGAATTATCTATCTGTATATATATAGATAATAAAATTGAATTGTTTTAACTTTAAAACAACTTGGACCTAAAAGATGGCGATTTGGATTTCGATGAGACCGAGATCGGGTTTCCAGATTTGGATATCCGAAAACCACACCGATCCAAATTAACGATAGGTCATGAATCTCAAGTGAAGATGAAGATTCAGAATGCAAGGGTTATTGTCATTAACTCTGAGGGTGATTCCAAAATGAGTGTAACGAGATAATGCCTTCGGTTTCGTTCGAACCCAGAACGAACTTGTATGGATTGAATGCTTTCAGCACATCGTCAGGTGGACGATGAGCATTCTAAGTGATGTGTTCTATTAAGTTTATCGTAGCCTCATCAACCGGGAATGGATAAAACAGGGGAGGTGCAGCAAGGCTTCGTGGGTAGCACCCACTTAAGAGCGAGATATACCCCTGTGTAGATGTCCCTTTTTATTTCGGCTGTGTGGGCGGTTGCTAGCTACAACCGCGGGGTTGTCTTGTTCGGGATTTTCCAGTAAGGGATGGTTCCGGCTTTGTGTTGCAGGGGGTCAGGAGTGATCCTTGGTACGGTGATCTAGGCCACATACTGTGACGGGCGGTACCCTAGTAGCCCTGCCATTGTATGGAATCCAATCACCAATAAGCACCGTACGATTTAGTTGTGCCCAACTATGTTGGAACGTGAGATGTAAGCATTCCAGCTATTTCTGTATTTTGAAAACACTAGACCCTATTATAATATCACTGGATTTCCTATCAAATGTTTGGTTAGCGTAAGGTAAAAACTTACCTATCTTTATGTGTGGGGAGTCTTACGTGATACCTTTGTTTTCAAAAGGTTTTTAAAATTAAGCAACTTTAACCGTTTACTCATACCAGACCCATGTCTGACTCGGAGTTTATTTCTGTTTTTCTTAAACTCTCGGGTACTCAAATTTTTACGAGTAGCTAAAATCAGGCAAGTAATATACCATAGCAATATGTAGATATGCAAGGAAATAAAGAGGAATACATATATTTGCAGGCAAGAAGGAATAAGTCAAGAGAAAAATAACATCTTAGTGCATACGAATTGAAAGGGGATAAGCATGAAAATGTACAACTTCATTTAATACTATCATCTCAAATTTGCTGGAAAATCATTTCAGCCCCCAAAGAAAAAAATCTCTGATCAAATCTTGTACCAGCCTGCACTTGTTTTCTATATATCAATCTTCTTTTCCTTTTCGTTTATAAAACTTAGCAAACAAGAAAATTCCTCAAACCAGAAAACAACCTGTAAACTTCCCTCAAACCATTTTCAAAACCCTGTAACCATTTTCAAATCAGAGAAAATCAAACCTAAGCCCTGTAACTCAAGCCTGTAATCTCCTCAAAGCATTTTCAAAGCTTGTAACATCTTCAAAATGTAACCCGAAATCAAAAGCTTTGAAGCATCTCATCATCAATTCTAGTTCAACTAAGTATTTCAGTTTCAAAGATCTAAGCATTCAAGTTTCCAGTAAATCAAGCTTTGTTCATCTATACTTGTGAGTAAATCTTTCATTTGAAAACAGTTTTAAGTATTACATGTGATGATCTTATGTGATAAAGTTGTGATATGGGTTGCATGATTTATTTTATTCTGGACATATATGAATGAGATTGCTTGTTTACCTGTGTGAATATTTGTATATATTCATATCTGTGCTTTGTTATTAGCTATAGACTCAACATCATCATCAAATTAATTCCTATCTTCTTAAACACTCAATATTAGACTTTGAATTCTGAAAAGAAAATGTAAATAACAATATGATCTTGTTTTTAAAAATAGTTTAAAGTAATTAAATTTAGTAAATAGACAGTAGATATTAAGATTATAGTAAAAATCAAGTTTTTGATAAAAATCAATATCAACGATTTCAACTTTGAATTATATAGTCTGATTCCTGTTAATGTATCATGAATTTTAAAATGAATTTGGTAATTTTTCAATGAGTATTGGCCGAGAATTCGAGAGTTGATCGTTTTTGGGATTTTGGCCAATTGCCGTTGAACGGCGGTGTAAGGGTGTTCGAGTTTTGGCAATGGGGAGGCTGGAGTATGGAGGATTGATGGAAAAATATGCATATATTTTTCTGATGAATGAGGTGTGCCGTCGGTGGGGTTTTAGGGTTGCGTACCTATTTTTGGTTTGGGTCGAAATCGTGGCGAGTTGAACGTCATTGATGCACCGGACTAGATCGCATAGGGGGGATGGCTTCGGTGGTTCGAGGCGCGTTTGGGGTTGCAGCAGTTTGGTTTCGGGTGGCGTGGTTCGTCGCCGGTAGTTGATTTTCCGATCGTGTGCATTTGCCTGTTTCGATCGAGATAGCGATTTTGGGATTGGCTTCGATTTTTGTGTGCTGCATATCTAGGGTGGTTGTCGAGGTCGAGTATGGGTTGGCGAGGGTTGGAGGGATGGTCGGCGTCGAGTTTTCCGGTCATGCACATGCACGTTTTTCGTGCATCTTGAGTTTGGGTTGTGGGGAGACGAGCTCGACTCGGAGTTGTGCTCGCGTATTTTGGTATGCTACTCGAAGTAAGGACCGGGATCGGGTTTTGGGGTGAGTGACTCGAGTAATGTCTCGAGTAGGACGAGAGTGTATTCTGTTTCCAGGTTTTAAAAATTTAATTTAAGTTTAAGTTAAAAAAAATTTAAAGGTAAGGAAAGAAGAACCTCGGGGCTTGACCCGAGTGACCTTCGGGTTTGACCCGAAGTATAGATTGAGCAGTTTTTAAAAGAGTTTTTAAAAACAAAAGTTTTTGAAATTTAAAAATATATTTAGTTTAAGTTTTCTTGTATAAATCACTTTATGTAAATAATAAGGTTTTTTCTTTAACTTTGAATATGAAGTTTTGAAATTTGTTAATTTAAATTTTGGCTAAGTAAAGTTTAAAGTTATTTTAAATTGAAGATTAGAAATGAAATTTTACAAGTTTTTATAAAAGCAAGTTTTTAAATTTAAATTGTAAATAGTTTTAAAACTATTACTTGATAATGTTCAAAGCATTTTAAAAGAGGTTATGTTTTGTTAATTTTAATTTATTAGATTAAATGATTATATTATTTAAACTCAATTAAAGATTTAATTAAGTAAAGTTAATTAAAGATAAATGGTTTAAATATGTTAATGGTAATTGAGGCATCAATAAAATAAATGTTTATCTTAAGATATTAAAGTTTTAATGATTTAGATTAATTAAGTTAATTGAGAAAATTTAAATATAATTAATTATTTAATTAATCAACGATAAAGAATTAATAAAGTAATTAATTATGAATAATTAATTAATTTAATTAACTAATGATTATGGTTGATTAATTAATGATTAGAGATTAATTAATTTGTAATTAGAATTTACTTAATTAAGTAATTAGAGGTTGATTAATTGGTAATTAAGAAATATGTAATTAAGTTTATGAATTAATAATTAAGATTTATTAATTAATAATTAAAGGATAATTAATCTATAATTAAAGATTAATTAATTTGTTTTAAAGGTAATTAAGGGATGAATTACCAATTGTAATTAAGGAAGTGAATGGGATAAATTTTAGTTAATTAATTTGTTAATTAATTAAAGATAATCATTTGATGGTTGATTAAGTAAAATTACTTAATGAGATTGAATAGTATAATTACTTAGTGTAAGTAAGTAATGTATAATTACTGGATGTAATTAATTAAAGGGAATTAATTAATGGGAAGTAATTAAAGTATAATTACTTAGTAGAAGTAATTAAGGATGAATTACTTAGTGTGATTAATCAAAAGATTAATATAATTAATTAAGAGGTTAATTGATTAAGGTAAGTAATTACGGGATGATAATTACTGTTTATGATTAAGGTTGATTAATGGAAATGATTAAATTAAAATTTAATTAATTAATGTAATTAATTAAGGATTAATGTAATTAATTTATGGAAGTAATTAATTAAGGATCATTAATCAATGTAATTAAATGAAATAATTAATGGTTTATTATTGTGAATGGTTAAGGATAATAAATTTGTGTAATTAATTAATGGCTAATTACTTAAAGTAATTAAGAATAACTAATCATAATGATTAATTAAGATGGATAATTAGAGGATGATCAATTAATTGATTTGTAATTAATTAATGATTAAGTAAGCAAGATTTATGTGATGAAAGTAATTAATTTAATTTATTTAAATTAATTAGAGATGGAAGTAATTAATTTAATTCACTTTAAATTAATTACAGATGGTGATTAATAAATCATTACTTATGGATGTTGAATGATATTGATTGCCTTAAATGGTGTGAGATCTCAGATATGAGATATGTGATGTTGTATGATATGGATGTTTTGGTTGAAATGTGATGATAATGTGAATTATCTGCTTATGATGATAATGTGAATTATCTGTTTGTGATGATGATATGAATTATCTATATATATATAATAAAATTGAATTGTTTTAACTTTAAAACAACTTGGACCTAAAAGATGGCGATTTGGATTTCGATGAGACCGGGATCGGGTTTCCAAATTTGGATATCCGAAAACCACATCGATCCAAATTAACGATAGGTCATGAATCTCAAGTGAAGATGAAGATTCAGAATGCAAGGGTTATTGTCGTTAACTCTGAGGGTGATTCCCCAAAATGAGTGTAACGAGATAATGCCTTTGGTTTCGTTCGAACCCGGAACGAACTTGTATGGATTGAATGCTTTCAGCACATCGTCAGGTGGACGATGAGCATTCTAAGTGATGTGTTCTATTAAGGTAATCGTAGCCTCAAGCCTCATCTACCGGGAATGGCTAAAACAGGGGAGGTGCAGCAAGGCTTCGTGGGTAGCACCCACTTGAGAGCGAGATATACCCCTGTCTAGATGTCCCTTTTTATTCGGCTGTGTGGGCGGTTGCTAGCTACAACTGCGGGGTTGTCTTGTTCGGGACTGTCCAGTAAGGGATGGTTTCGGCTTTGTGTTGCAGGGGGTCGGGAGTGATCCTCGGTACGGTGATCTAGGCCACGTACTGTGACGGGCGGTACCCCAGTAGCCCTGCCATTGTATGGAATCCAATCTCCAATAAGCGCCGTATGATTTAGTTGTGCCCAACTATGTTGGAACGTGAGATGTAAGCATTCCAGCTATTTCTGTATTTTACTTGAAAACACTAGACCCTATTATAATATCACTGGATTTCCTATCAAATGTTTGGTTAGCGTAAGGTAAAAACTTACCCATCTTTATGTGTGGGGAGTCTTACGTGATACCTTTGTTTTCAAAAGGTTTTTAAAATTAAGCAACTTTAACCGTTTACTCATACCAGACCCATGTCTGACCCGGAGTTTATTTCTGTTTTTCTTAAACTCTCGGGTACTCAAATTTTTACGAGTAGCCAAGGGATTCAGGTTAGCTTTGATGAATTCTGGAGGAGCAATGGAGCAGGAGGCTTCAGCGTATAGATATATATATATATATATATATATATATATATATATATATAGTGTTCCGCTGTGTTGGTATCTCTGTGTAGTTTCTCTATGTTGTATTTGAGTTGTAATAACTAGACAGGTGTTTATAACTGTCTAGTATGTGATGTATAATCTGTGTAACTCTGATTGATGTTGTAAATTATGTAATATCTTATGTGATTAATATAATTTATTCGTTCTGCTGTGAGATTCTGATGTTGTTTAGTTCTTTCTTCTCTATCCTATCTCTTTTCTACCCCTTTCTTTCTTAAAGATGATGCGACTTTCTGGTGATAGAAGGTCAGGTCGCTACAGTTGGTATCAGAGCATAGGTTGAGAGAATACCTAAGCTCAGGAGTGGTGTCTATCTTGAGAGAGCGTACTTGTAATTTTTATCTATATACATATATCTATATTTCTACCTATCTGTTGGGTTACCTGTTCAGGTTTTCCAATATAAGTTAGAAAGGTAGACGGGGTAGTGGTGTGTGTAACACAACTACCAATGGTTGGAGTTTGAATGCTGAGGTTGGAAGTGTATTTGTCGAGGCTGTAGACCTAATACCGTCTCGAGTGAGCTTTGTTTGATGTAAGAAATTTTATTGATCTCTGGAGGAAACCTGTTAAGGATTCGGAGTTCATCATTAAAGTGCAAGTTTGATCGCGCTCGTGTGAGCAGATTTTTGAGAGTTTGGATCCGTCGGTTAGGCAGAAACAAGTGATGCAAGTGATGGTATGTTGGCAACCTCAGGAAGTAGTAGTTGCATGGTGAGACGCAGTGACTATGGATGTTTCCGAAGATGTTTCCTTTGGAACAAGTTTAAGGGAGTGTGTCTACATCGATGGTGAAACCAAGTTTCAGCTGGATGTTGTGTTTGGTATGAGGTCCGAGTTTCTCAAAGGAGCTTTGGATTAGGAAGTCTTTGGTATCCATGGCAGCAGCGCAGCTGGGAGATGTTTTGTGCCAGTAGGAAGATCTTTTACCATAATAGCACCCTAGTGGCAGAATTCGGAAGCAACAGGGTGGATCCATTTCTTCGGTGGATTGGTTAGTTAAGGACAAGCTGATCTGATTTGTGAAGAGAGAATAGTATCTGTGGATATTGGTCTGGATGGGATCGCAAAAGTGACTTGCGATAGTTTGAGTGATTCTCTTGGATAATCTTTTGCATGGATTTGTGGCATCCCCAGAGGATATATTAGTTATAGAGTTGTCAAAGATTTGTCCAGAAGTTTTCAAGGAAGCCAGTAGTTTGTCGACATTAGGAAGTTTAATTTTTATTGACCTGGGTCTGGAAGAGATACCGGTGGTTCAGCTAAGGAGATGGATGGTTTCTAAAGAAGATTTGGTGGAGAATTTGAGTTTTCTCTTCTGTATCTAGTTTCGAGTTTCTTCCAGCTAAGGGTAGTTG
This sequence comes from Allium fistulosum, assembly GCA_030737815.1. NCBI lineage: Eukaryota > Viridiplantae > Streptophyta > Magnoliopsida > Asparagales > Amaryllidaceae > Allium > Allium fistulosum. Next base: position 262,037,398 of record CM060903.1, read on the forward strand.
AAGACAGTACCCTTGACTGAGGACTCATCTGTTTCTTTGAGCAGTTCGTTTCCGATTGTGGTGGATCTGATGAACTGTGTGTCCAGGAGGTGTTGGTTAAGATTTTGCTCGAATTCATCGACATGCTCATCTACTCCAGATCAGAGTTGTGCAGCGGAAGCAAGGTGGCAGTTGTTCTAGAATGGAAGCAACCGAAAGTTGCAATGTTTTGGGATTAGAGAATTTCTACAGGAAATTTTTTTGGATTTGAGGCCAGATTGGCAAGTGTTTTTGTTTTGTCTTTTTCGGATAGGAGAAGTAAGTTATAATCTACTGATGATGGTGGAGTAGCGTTGTATTCTGGATTTTGGGTAAATCTTAAGAGGATATTTTGTTGAGTTATTTTGATCCAATTTTTTATTGAAGCATCAGCAAAAATTGAGCTGGTCAGGAAAGGTTGTAGGCAGTCCAAAATCGTCAAAGGAGTTTTGTGGATAAGAAACGGAGGAATTTGGAATTCGAAGTTGGAGACTTCGTTGTTGTTGAAATTTTCTCTGGTAAAGGGAGGAATAAGATTGGGTAAGACTGTGAGGTTAGCTCCGAAGTATATTGGATCTTTCTGTATTCTTGTAAGGATAAGTGTTATGGATTACAGGAGTGAATTACCAATTTGGAAGACTGGGATTCAATGTATTTCACGTATCTCTGAGGGAATACGTGTATGATCCATCACTGATTTTGGAACCAGTAGTTCAGAAGGGTTTGGTTGTTGATCAGGTCTTGAGTGTGGTCAGATCTCTTGTATAGATTGTAGATCTAGATGGGTAGGAGCTCAGTAGCTCAGTAGTATAGCTAGTTTGGATTCAGTAGAGCGAGTATTCCAATATCTGTACCTGGGAAACTCGGGAAATTTTTTAGGTAGCTTATCCGGATCTATGTCCAAATAGACAGTGTTGTTTGTTTGATTAAATTATTTGTTTGGATGAAATTGTTTGTTTGGTTGTGTATGGCTGATATGTATGCCTAAATTGGTTGAAATAAAATAAAATTTTGGATTATCTTTTGTTTTAAATTTCGAGGACGAAATTCTTTTAAGGGGGGAGGAATGTGATATCCCGGAATTTCAAGGAATTTAAAATGTGATAATCTCTTAATTAAATTATTTAAAATTGATAAAATTGTTATTTTCAATTATAAATAACCAATTAATTAATAATGTGATGTTTTAAATTTTGATTATAGATTGATTTTAAATAAGAATAATTATTTAATTTGTGTTATTTTAAAAATAGATTTTCAAATTTAATAAGTGTGTATATATATGTGTGTATTTTAGAAGGAAGTTATGATTTAAAAATTTAAAATAAAGTCTTTTAAAATATTTAAAGGAAAATCTATCTTATTCACATTTAATTAAAGTAAAGCTCTACTTATTCACTTTTGATATATATATATATATATATATATATATATATATATATTTGATGTAATTTTGGTATAATGTTTAAAAATAAATATTTAATTGTAAAGGGGATATTTGGTAGTTAAGTTTAAAAAAAACAAGAAAATAAATCTTATCAATATTAAATATAAGAAGTAAAACAAATATATGGTCATAAACATAAATATAAACATAGGAAACTATGAAATTTAACATAAGTGAAAATAAATAAATAAATATTTAATTATAAAAGAAGAGTTTGGTAGTTTAAGGTTAAAATAGAAACAAATACATTAAGTTTAAAAATATGAAATGAACATAAGATAAATTCTAAAAAATATAACTTTATAGAAGTTTAAGGTAGAAAACAAATCAGGCAAGTAATATACCATAGCAATATATAGATATGCAAGGAAATAAAGAGGAATACATATATTTGCAGGCAAGAAGGAATAAGTCAAGAGAAAAATAACATCTTAGTACATACGAATTGAAAGGGGATAAGCACGAAAAGGTACAACTTCATTTAATGCTATCATCTCAAATTTGCTGGAAAATCATTTCAGCCCCCAAAGAAAAAAATCTCTGATCAAATCTTGTACCAGCCTGCACTTGTTTTCTATATATCAATCTTCTTTTCCTTTTCGTTTATAAAACTTAGCAAACAAGAAAATTCCTCAAACCAGAAAACAACTTGTAAACTTCCCTCAAAACATTTTCAAAACCCTGTAACCATTTTCAAATCAGAGAAAATCAAAACTAAGCCATGTAACTCAAGCCTGTAATCTCCTCAAAGCATTTTCAAAGCCTGTAACATCTTCAAAATGTAGCCTGAAATCAAAAGCTTTGAAGCATCTCATCATCAAGTCTAGTTCAACTAAATATTTCAGTTTCAAAGATCTAAGCATTCAAGTTTCCAGTAAATCAAGATCTGTTCATCTATACCTGTGAGTAAATCTTTCATTTAAAAACAGTTTTAAGTATTACATGTGATGATCTTATGTGATAAAGTTGTGATATGGGTTGCATGATTTATTTTATTCTGGACATATGAATGAGATTGCTTGTTTACCTGTGTGAATATTTGTATATATTCATATATGTGCTCTGTTATTAGCTACAGACTCAACATCATCATCAATTTAATTCCTATCTTCTTAAACACTCAATATTAGACTTTGAATTCTGAAAAGAAAATGTAAATAACAGTATGATCTTGGTTTTAAAAATAGTTTAAAGTAATTAAATTTAGTAAATAGACTGTAGGTATTAAGATTACAGTAAGAATCAAGTTTTTGATAAAAATCAATATCAACGATTTCAACTTTGAATTATATAGTCTGATTCCTGTTAATGAATCATGAATTTTAAAATGAATTTGGTAATTTTTCAATGAGTATTGGCCGAGAATTAGAGAGTTGATCGTTTTTGGGATTTTGGCCAATTGTCGTTGAACGTTGATGTCTGGGTGTTCGAGTTTTGGCAAGGGGGAGGCTGGAGTATGGAAGATTGATGGAAAAACATGCATATATTTTTCTGATGAATGAGGTGTGCCGTCGGTGGGGTTTTAAGGTTGCATACCTATTTTTGGTTTGGGTCGGAATCATGGCGAGTTGAACGTCGTTGATGCACCGGACTAGATCGCATAAGGGGGATGGCTTTGGTGGTTCGAGGCACGTTTGGGGTTGCAGCAGTTTGGTTTCGGGTGGCGTGGTTCGTCGCCGTTAGTTGATTTTCCGATCATGTGCATTTGCCTGTTTCGATTGAGATAGCGATTTTGGGATTGCCTTCGATTTTTGTGTGCTGCATAGCTGGGGTGGTTGTCGAGGTCGAGTGTGGGTTGGCGAGGGTTGGAGGGATGGTCGGCGTCGAGTTTTCCGGTCATGTATGTGCACGTTTTTCGTGCATCTGGAGTTTGGGTTATGGGGAGACGAGCTCGACTCGGAGTTGTGCTCGCGTATTTTGGTATGCGACTCGAAGTAAGGACCGGGATCGGGTTTTGGGGTGAGTGACTCGAGTAATGTCTCGAGTAGGACGAGAGTGGATTATGTTTCCAGGTTTTAAAAATTTAATTTAAGTTTAAGTTAAAAAAAAATTTAAGGTAAGGGAAGAAGAACCTCGGGGCTTGACTCGAGTGATCTTCGGGTTTGACCCGAAGTATAGATTGAGCAGTTTTTAAAAGAGTTTTTAAAAACAAAAGTTTTTGAAATTTAAAAATATATTTAGTTTAAGTTTTCTTGTATAAATCACTTTATGTAAATAATAAGGTTTTTTCTTTAACTTTGAATATGAAGTTTTGAAATTTGTTAATTTAAATTTTGGCTAAGTAAAGTTTAAAGTTATTTTAAATTTAAGATTAGAAATGAAATTTTACAAGTTTTTATAAAAGCAAGTTTTTAAATTTAAATTGTAAATAGTTTTAAAACTATTACTTGTTAATGTTTAAAGCATTTTAAAAGAGGTTATGTTTTGTTAATTTTAATTTATCAGATTAAATGATTATATTATTTAAACTTAATTAAAGATTTAATTAAGTAAAGTTAATTAAAGATAAATGGTTTAAATATGTTAATTGTAATTGAGGCACTAATAAAATAAATGTTTATCTTAAGATAATTAAAGTTTTAATGATTTAGATTAATTAAGTTAATTGAGAAAATTTAAATATAATTAATTATTTAATTAATCAACGATAAAGAATTAATTAAGTAATTAATTATGAATAATTAATTAATTTAATTAACTAATGATTATGGTTGATTAATTAATGATTAGAGATTAATTAATTTGTAATTAGAATTTACTTAATTAAGTAATTAGAGGTTGATTAATTGGTAATTAAGAAATATGTAATTAAGTTTATGAATTAATAATTAAGATTTATTAATTAATAATTAAAGGATAATTAATCTATAATTAAAGATTAATTAATTTGTTTTAAAGGTAATTAAGGGCTGAATTACCAATTGTAATTAAGGAAGTGAATGGGATAAATTTTAGTTAATTAATTTGTTAATTAATTAAAGATAATCATTTGATGGTTGATTAAGTAAAATTACTTAATGAGATTGAATAGTATAATTACTTAGTGTAAGTAAGTAATGTATAATTACTAGATGTAATTAATTAAAGGGAATTAATTAATGGGAAGTAATTAAAGTATAATTACTTAGTAGAAGTAATTAAGGATTAATTACTTAGTGTGATTAATCAAAAGATTAATATAATTAATTAAGAGGTTAATTGATTAAGGTAAGTAATTACGGGATGATAATTACTGTTTATGATTAAGGTTGATTAATGGAAATGATTAAATTAAAATTTAATTAATTAATGTAATTAATTAAGGATTAATGTAATTAATTTATGGTTAATTAATTTATGGAAGTAATTAATTAAGGATCATTAATCAATGTAATTAAATGAAATAATTAATGGTTTATTATTGTGAATGGTTAAGGATAAAAAATTTATGTAATTAATTAAAGGCTAATTACTTAAAGTAATTAAGAATAACTAATCATAATGATTAATTAAGATGGATAATTAGAGGATGATCAATTAATTGATTTGTAATTAATTAATGATTAAGTAAGCAAGATTTATGTGATGAAAGTAATTAATTTAATTTATTTAAATTAATTAGAGATGGAAGTAATTAATTTAATTCACTTTAAATTAATTACACATGGTGATTAATAAATCATTGCTTATGGATGTTGAATGATATTGATTGCCTTGAATGGTTTGAGATCTCAGATATGAGATAAGTGATGTTGTATGATATGGATGTTTTGGTTGAAATGTGATGATATTGTGAATTATATGTTTATGATGATAATGTGAATTGTCTGTTTGTGATGATGATATGAATTATCTATCTGTATATATATAGATAATAAAATTGAATTGTTTTAACTTTAAAACAACTTGGACCTAAAAGATGGCGATTTGGATTTCGATGAGACCGAGATCGGGTTTCCAGATTTGGATATCCGAAAACCACACCGATCCAAATTAACGATAGGTCATGAATCTCAAGTGAAGATGAAGATTCAGAATGCAAGGGTTATTGTCATTAACTCTGAGGGTGATTCCAAAATGAGTGTAACGAGATAATGCCTTCGGTTTCGTTCGAACCCAGAACGAACTTGTATGGATTGAATGCTTTCAGCACATCGTCAGGTGGACGATGAGCATTCTAAGTGATGTGTTCTATTAAGTTTATCGTAGCCTCATCAACCGGGAATGGATAAAACAGGGGAGGTGCAGCAAGGCTTCGTGGGTAGCACCCACTTAAGAGCGAGATATACCCCTGTGTAGATGTCCCTTTTTATTTCGGCTGTGTGGGCGGTTGCTAGCTACAACCGCGGGGTTGTCTTGTTCGGGATTTTCCAGTAAGGGATGGTTCCGGCTTTGTGTTGCAGGGGGTCAGGAGTGATCCTTGGTACGGTGATCTAGGCCACATACTGTGACGGGCGGTACCCTAGTAGCCCTGCCATTGTATGGAATCCAATCACCAATAAGCACCGTACGATTTAGTTGTGCCCAACTATGTTGGAACGTGAGATGTAAGCATTCCAGCTATTTCTGTATTTTGAAAACACTAGACCCTATTATAATATCACTGGATTTCCTATCAAATGTTTGGTTAGCGTAAGGTAAAAACTTACCTATCTTTATGTGTGGGGAGTCTTACGTGATACCTTTGTTTTCAAAAGGTTTTTAAAATTAAGCAACTTTAACCGTTTACTCATACCAGACCCATGTCTGACTCGGAGTTTATTTCTGTTTTTCTTAAACTCTCGGGTACTCAAATTTTTACGAGTAGCTAAGGGATTCAGGTTAGCTTTGACGAATTCTGGAGGAGCAATGGAGCAGGAGGCTTCAGCGTATAGATATATATATATATATATATATATATATATATATATATATATAGTGTTCCGCTGTGTTGGTATCTCTGTGTAGTTTCTCTATGTTGTATTTGAGTTGTAATAACTAGACAGGTGTTTATAACTGTCTAGTATGTGATGTATAATCTGTGTAACTCTGATTGATGTTGTAAATTATTTAATATCTTATGTGATTAATATAATTTATTCGTTCCGCTGTGAGATTCTGATGTTGTTTAGTTCTTTCTTCTCTATCTTATCACTTTTCTATCCCTTTCTTTCTTAAAGATGATGCGACTTTCTGGTGATAGAAGGTCGGGTCGCTACACTTCATCATCACTATAGCACTTAGGTATCTAAAGCTCGATCAATGTCCATAACTCTATTAATATCATAGTTAATTACGAAGTCCAACATAAGTTCACGGTTCAATCTGAAAAACAACTATCGGTTAGCCGATTCGCTTTGGCCAAAGACTTTGACTTTACCTTGATTACCAATCATGGTGATGCTAACCTTTAATATGAAGGAGATAAATCCTCTTTCGAATAGTGTTTCTCTTCAAGTACACTAAGGTCTCACATCATCATAATTTGTCACTCATAATTTAGGGACAATTATGGTGACTCATAATGCGACGACCACTCTACACTTTCGGTATCCTATATATCTGATAAAACTGCGACAGTACCTAGTCGATCCAGAGTGGTAGTCAAGGGTAAAGTAATTAAAACTCCAATCATAACCTATTGTATATCTCATAGCACATCGAATAATACATAATAATCATATATATATATATAATAGACGAGACAGATAAATATAACCAAATAAACCAAATTATATAATAAAGTGCATACGTTTACAACAGTTATACAAAGAAAATGGAGTAGGGTTTATACATCATCAAAACAAACTTAAAAGAAATATGCCTTTAATAATAGTCAAAAGCACCGATAAAAGCTACACAGTCCTCATAGTGGAATAGACATAAACTCTAAAATATAATATAGATAAGCACCAGCCTCCTGCTCGTCCACTGAACAGTTCCATGTGCTAATCTTAAAGTTGCTATCTAGTCCACTCATTTAAGAGTACATGAGATAATAAGAAGCAAAGCATAGAACCTGGAGTTAGACAAAAGTCTGATGTGAGCGATAAATTATCTCAAAGCACTATAAAAGCTAATATAGTAAAACAAAAGCACCGAGTATGAAAAATCATATCTGACCTCTTCGTTCATCAAACAAGTTAGTAACTATCTTCACATGGGTATGCTACACTAAGTATAACACCAGTGTCAGGGTACCTAGCTCAATAATACCTATATCATAAGACATCAATCCAAACCTCACATCATCACACCAATTATAACAGCATAACAACACATAGTAAACACACGACAACCATCAATAAGATTTCGTGTTGCCACAACCAAAACTAAAGTCTCACATCATCATAGCCATCACTAAGGTATCACATTATCCCGACCAACACTAACTACAACACCATCATGACCATCACAAAGGCTTCACATTACCATAACCATTACTAAGGTTTTGCATCATCACAGTTATCACTAAGGCATAGCACCATCACTAACATTATAAGGTACAATGCCATCATGATCATCACTTAGGTCTCATATCACCATATCCATCACTAAGGCTTTGTGTCACCGCTAAGATGCTCTTGAATACCTGATAAATCATATGACCATCACATAGGTCAGCTACACACTACGTCGCGTTAGATTTAATGCTCTATCATATACCATCACATAGGTATTGCCCTCACTAATACATGTCATACAATCATATGGGTCTAGGGTACAAAGGTAAGCATCTTCACCACATCTAGAGTTATCAATGACCTCTTTAGCACACGACTTTATAGTAAAACACAATACATCCTACTCCATCGCTTCACATCGTCGAATGTGCCTTCTTGGACCATCACTAAGTCCTACCACCACTTCTCACTTGAAGTACTTGACCCAAACGATTCACTTTGTTGATTCGTCGAAGTTCGTAACATTTCTAGGCCACAATCAAAAATTTTAGGAAATCTCTAAGTCGTCCCACACTTGACCCAAGTCAACCCCAAGTCAACCCCACCTTTCCCCAAAGTGGCCCTTAGGTTGCCCTGAAGTAGCTCCCGCATCACCCCTTAGTTAAGTGCAAAGTCACCTCAAGCTCTTAGTCGCATGCGTCTTTTCTTGATTTTCTCATAACCGACACAAAGTTGCAAGACCACCGAACCAAAGAAAACTACGGAATACGAATCCTTATTCGGCACCCCTACCACCGAAAACCATTTTCTGTCGAGCCATACAATTGAACCGAAATCAGCTCTACATTTTCAAGCCCCCTGCCTTAATTCACCATCAAACACCCATATGTATTATCATCTTCTACAAGCCCAGAGTTTCTACCATATTTTTTCTCCCTAACCCGGAGTCACGACCAAGTAGGCATTGACCAGACCAGAATACTTGCTATGTTCTTTGAAACTTAAATTTCACACCAAGTCACTAGCCACACCTACCGCTTCGACTTGCGAACAACACCATGAACTGATAAAACCCAAAGGCTCTAGGGTTGATCTATAAAAGTTCAATTTACACTTATGAATCTCCAATCCTTTGTGTATCGAGTTGGTGAATACATCACTACTCCTTCCACACAGAGACCCTCAACCATAGAATCACTTATCACGAGTTATTCGCTTTGAAGAGCATTTTCAACTATCCAAGTACACAAGCAACGTGTAATAAGCAAAAAAACATCGTATCAGGACAATTCGCATCAAAACACATTCATATAAACAACCATACATCAAATCAACATGTTTATGTCACTTTAAATCATCTTAAATTTGTTTTATTTTAGTTTCTAAATCAAAATAGCACCAAATCATAATTTTGTAACGATTACAGTTTTTTCGCGCTCGAAAATCGACATCCATACTTTACATCGTACTCGAATGCCGTAGATTCGACCGTTCAAATCCGAGTCGCCGGAGCTTATAACACAATTAAGTATAACAACACAGTGGAAGAAAAAGAATAATACATTGATATACAATATCTGATACAATATCTGATACAACAGAATGATAAAATGAATATCAATATACATCAGAGGTATGATACAAGAAATAGCAGCGGAAGAGAAAACGATAACATCAGCAGCGGATAATCTCCATCTTCAAAGCGCTAATCCAGAAATAGCTCGAACTCCCAATAACGATGCACGAAGATAAGCAAGTGCAGTACGATCCAAAGACTGAACTAGCTCCAGAAAATCTACTAATTCTGACTATTTGAAAAACCCAACTCTAGACTGCCCGTGGAGAAAAATTTTGAGCATCCAGAGTTTAGAAAAGAAACAATAAACTCCGGATCAGTCATGGGACTGGTGTGAGCAACAAAAAAAGTTTATCTTTAAAACAAATAGCAGAGAATTTTAAAGTCAATTCGCAATGCTTTTGGAAAATGAAACTACCATAAGACCTCCCGCCACACACACAATGCAAACGCAGACTTGGGGGAGATTTCTTCTTATGTTAGTCAAAGATGCTTACTACGCAAAAATCAAATCAAATCGTTTTTGATATTATTATTAGTGCATAGTGGAAAAAACATTTCGAAAGTAGAATATAAATCTTAGCCAGCATAGGTACCATTATATTATGCTTACTATAGCTACCATATTAGATGGCAGGTTCTACAACTAAAACCGTACAAGGTTCGTATTGTTTCTTTGGATTTCCAACAAATGGTCAGGCCAAGGAAGTTCCCATTGCCACATAGGTACGCCTCTGGAAAGACGACCCGAGAAATAACCTAACATTACGGTTAGATCTCTGCCAACACAAGGCCGGGTTACCCCTAACTGGGTAACTACTGACACGAATATGTCATTCCCCGATTGTAACCGATCTTCCCGAGGATCCTCGATTCCAACAACCACATAAGAATAATAATGCAGCAACAACATAGGTTAAGTATTTGGGCTCCATACCATGATACCACCTCTATCCAGAAGGAATGACATACACTAAAGGGGCGCTACCCCCTAATAACCTTGCTGCATCCTTCCTGTTTTGACCATTTCCGGGGTGTGAGGTCCGACGAAGTCTCGTCCACAAAGCTATGCTTTGGCACAAAGCCATGCTTTGGGTCAACAGATGATCAAAGTAATGATCACAAAGATAAATGATCAAACAAATGATCATATCACAAATGATCAAACAATGATCATCACACAGCAACACTCAGCATGTCACATTACCAAATTAGGAGTATATCGCTGATAACCTTCAACTACATAACCTCTGAGCTCGTACGTCTCAGAGAAGGGTGTTAAGCTAAGAGAATAAATTCTCCACCACCAAACAGAAATGTATTTGAAAGAAATCTGCTTTATATCTCAAAATGTAATGTCAGACATGTAACCATACAAGTCTGTTCCGGGTTCGAACAGAACCGAAGGCACTTCCAAAGAAGCCCTTGCAAATCCGGATAATTTCTAATCACGTCCGGACTTCCCGTCACAAAGGGTGATAAAATCTCTATATCGGGGCCAGTCGATGCAGTGACATTCGACGAGTTGTCCTTTCGTTTTCGAAAATATCCGATCTTCAAATGCTATCCATTTACGTCGTATCACTATTCGGAATGGGTTATATGACACAAATATCTTTTCCCGGCTAACCCGAATAACGAGCGCAATTAAAAATCATATGGATACTAGGGTCTCAGTTAAATCACAGCTTAAAACCCAAAACTTTTCATTCGAATGGTTAAAACAAATTACCATTTTCAAATCTTTAAACAAAAAGATTCATTTTAACAACCTTCAATGGTTTAAACAATTTCCACACTTTAATCTTTTAAACAAAAGATCCAATTCACAACTTAATAATTCAACTTCTTTCTTCAAATGGTTTAACAAGTCACCATTTTAAATCCGTTAAAAATAACAGATTCAATTCATAGCTTTCAAAAAGAATTCATTCATAACTAGGAAAACCATTTTTCAATTCAATCTTGAAATTCCTTTAATTAAACAGGAAATTCATTTCTTATCTGAAAGCTTTTATTCTTTTAAAACAAACTGTTTTCATTTTGGAAATCTGATTCATTTATACGAGTTAAGGTTCTTGGGTTAAATCCAAATTCTCAAAATTTTACTTTTAAAAATGGTTTAAGTTCATACAAACACATTTATATCATCTTTAACCAAAATTTCCAAGCATAGGATTTAATTCCAAATATTGCATTCAAATTCAAATTGTATTATTTGAATTAGAAAACTTACCAAGTTATTCAAAATAGCTTTTATCTTTGAAAATACTTTTTCAAAAGCTTTAACATTTAACCCAAATCCATTTCAAAATCAATTGAAATTAAAATTTCAATTTCAAAAAAACATTAAATTCAATTCATCTGTGACTTAACTGATTTCCTCGTGAAATCCATATTTGTGTGTGTAAAAGTGTGGTCCACGGGTTTTACACAATAGTGCAACATCATTCAATCATCACATATCAGAATACAGAAATATAGTTTATAAGCAGTATAATGATAACGCTTATCTTTTCATTCGCCGATCACAGATCACAGATAATATATTACATTCATCCCAGATAAATAAACTATAGTACAGGTCACACACAAATCAGAATATATCACAAAGCATCACAGATCAGGGAATATTAAACAATTCAACCATCAAGTCCAAACATTCATAAGTAAGGTCAATTTATTTATCTGATTAAATTAAATCAGATTTGTCACTAATCCTGGTTAATTAACATTAACTAATTACAAATTTTATTTTAATTAATTAACCTTTAATAATAAATTAATTTGCCTCAATTAATAAATTAATTAATTATCATTTAATTAATTATCCTTAATTACTTGCCTAATTAATCTCTAATTATAGATTAATCTAAATCATTAATTTATAAATTAAATAAATAAGTCATTCCTTAATTATCTTATTCATTAAATCATTTTTTTTAATACCTTAATTATCTCTTAGGTAATCCATTTCTTTATTAATGACTTCATTAATATTAAAGTGTATTTAAAACATTACACTTCCAAATTTAGATTTAAACTTCATATTTTAAAACCTGGAAAACAAATTTTCCTTTTTAATTTTAAAACCTGGTCAGTTTATAGAAACAAACCCGAACCCATGTAAATATTTCTCGAGCCCACACCCGAGTAACCCGCAACCCACCCTTGCTTCGATCAAATCAACCAAATCCCCGTTCATAGCTTCGAACCAACACCTCTCGTCTTCAAGTAATATTCGAGAAAAACACACGAATAACCCAGCTCCAATTCAAAACAAAACGCCCAGATTCAAAACAACGTGCTCGTGCACGTGCACAGCACCGCCGATCGCTGGCGAACTCCCCTCCGGCCTCTGACAAGTCGACATCCACCCTGACAACCCCACGCAAGCATCAGATCCCTCATCCCATAACTCGAAGTCAAATTCGAGTTCAAACCAAACCTGGAATGAATACTGCATCTAATACCCAAACCTGTCAACGCTCCCCCTTCGAAACTCGGACCACCAGAAACTGCCGTGTCACCGCCCATACCCTCGTCTACGTCTTAGGCACACCCCCTCCTCATCCGACCACACTCGACGCATTGAGGAATGCGCACGAGCCCAAAACCCAAGCGCCATTGCTCACAGTACTTAAACCCTAATATGATCTCGAATTCAAAATCTAAGGTTTTATAAATTCTACTCGCATTTTTCTAGTGATGTCGAACGTTCGTTCTAGCTGTGACGATGAACTCGAGACCCACCATCGTTTTGATCATCGGAATTTGGCAATAATCCCATTTTCTGATCAATCCCCATATCTCATTGAAAACTTAACGAAAAATTTTAGTTTTGCTTTCAAAAATCATCATTTCCAGTGGTGATTCCAATGATATTACTAAAATCAAAATTCTTAAGGTTCGAATCTTTACATATTTTAAGTTGTGACCGTGTTTTACATTTTCCAGGATAAAAAAAATATAAAATAAAACATGTTTCTTTGCTTTGATTTATTACTGGAATAAAATATAGGTTTAAACAATGTTTTAACTTTGTCACAATCATTTCCAGAAGCTAAAAGGGAAGGAAGAGAGATTTAAATTTTTGATGTGGTTTACTATGTAAACCTGATGCTTACATTTAACTCAGATTTCCAGAAAAAAATAAAATCACAACAACTTGCTTTGAGTTGTTACAGGAACATAGTACAGGTTCAAAAACAAACTTCAACTTGTTTTCAATTTGTTTTCAGAAGGAATAAGGGAAAGTTTTCTGGCTTTGGCATGGTTTACACTGTAAACCATAGTGTTACAGTAAACAGAGAAAAAAAATGTTAAGGAAGAAATCACATTTCCAGGCAAAGAAAACTCAAGCATAGCAATCCATTCACAAGCAAAATCTATTCACATTCATGCAGGCATTTAAACACAAAAAATAAAGCATGGGATTTACTCACCTGGAATGTGAAGTGGAGAAGAACAGATAACACTTATTGTTTGAAAAATGCAGATGATTCCCTTTTAAATCCTGTTTGTTGTTGATCTTGTTGTTTGAATTGATGTAGTTGCTGTTGTTTTTCAGGTTGCTATTTTGATTTCATTTTTTTTCTTAGGTTGATGATTATGAACGAATTGGAGCAGAGGAAGTTGATGTATAAATTTGTACAGGGGTTACAAGTTTGTACTATAAGCATGGTTGCATATGCTTGCATTATGGGCTGCTTTAATTGCATGTGTACTTGTTTATGCATATGAGTGTATTTGTTTACTTCAGCCATACTTGCTTGTCTCGGCTGATAATATTTCCTTTGTAAGTTCTATTTTTCTTTTGCCTTACTTTGTTTTATTATCTTGCCTAGACTTATTTTCTATGCTTTAGTTCTATTACTTTGTTTAGTGTCTTCATATTTTATCTTTGACAAGGCAGATTACTTTGTTTTATCACTTTGAAATATGTTGTTTGAATCTTAACTAATTTATTTCTAGCTTAAATATTTATTTTATTTTGTTGTTAGATTTTATTTAAGTGTTACTTTTATTTTTATAGTTCATCTCTTATTTATTTTTAAAACCATTTATTTTAAGATTATATTTCAAATCCAACATATACATATATATATAAATTCAAATTTACACATATATATCTATATACATATATATTCTCATATATACACAATATACATATATATTCACATATATGCAAATTTTCAAATCAATTTGACTTAATATATTTTCTATTTGAATCGGGGAAACTCGCTTCCATTTATAATTAATTTTACAAATTTTTATTCAAAATTTCATTTAATTATTAATTTAAATTAAATTAAAATCTAGGGTCGTTACAATTTTTGACTTTAAGATTGATTCAAAACATGTCAAACCAATAGATACATATATAATAGGTCTAGGGATGATAAATTACTTACAAATCACCTAAAAGCTAATGAAAACATGCAAATGAAGGTAAATTCAAAATGGACGAATAATATCCAATTAAAAATCATATTTTTAAGTTTTAAAACACTAAAAAACACTTCTAAAAACATACATCAACAATTATTGTAGCAATCTATGTTCTACATATCGCAGGATCGTATAATATTAATATTTTTTATATGAGGTCGTACAATTCTATAATTTTGGGAAATGATTGGTAAAGCCATTTTCCCTCCTTAGGACTTTTATTGGATGATTTTAACCTTGAAAATCATATGTGTCCTATAACTTTTGATAGGATTCAAATTGGGGTTTGAAACCGCTTCCATTAGATTGAGATGATGGTTTCTCTTTTCATAGAGCGGTCGTAAGAGGAAAACAGATTCATAGTTAGAGAATTATGGTTGTTTGAAGTTTCATTTGATTTTGAACAACTTAATGGATATTTAGTGAGCAAAGGGTTAGGACCAAAGCCCATTTTGGGATTAGCATGAGGTTAGGGCTGATGGGACTTCTCTCTATCACTTCATACTTCCCAAAAATAGAGAGAAATCCCCCAACTATATTTTAGCCTAAAAGTTACCCTCATCCTTACCTTAATTGGCCAAAACTTGTCATTAGAGGAAGATTAGCGAGATTAGCACTTTGGATTGAAGGTTTGCTGCTGGAGATCATCTTGGAGCTGCTATTCATTCTAGGGGTTCGTTCTTTCTAGGATTTCTTTAGATATAGGTGAGTGGTTTTATGACTCTACTCACTAATTAGCCACTATTAAATGTTTAATGATGTTTTTAAATGATTTTCAAACTCTAAAATATGTTTTAAAATCTGTTTAACTGCATCTGTGAATTTCAAACGATTTGGACAAGTTGTATAAATTCAGTGTTTTTATGGATCTCCTTTGTTCTTATGGATATACCCTTAGATTTAGCATTCACACTGATGGGCATAGATGTGTGCTTGTTTGTATAATTTTATGTAATGATTGCTTGAACGTGTGATGTTCATTTGGGTGAAAACACGATCGAATGGCATTTTAGTATAGAAATATATTAGGGACGGTAGCTATTGATCGGTATAGGTCCAAATGAATCGATATGGGGCAACAAGGAAGGCCTCATAAGGCAATGTTCCAAGTTTCAAGTCGTTTTAAGTTCGTATGCTCTAGATATTGATGGATCGGTGGATGTTTGCTTTTGGGTATGCTTAAGTTAAAGGCTGGATTGCTTCAAGTTTTGGGGAAGTTGCTTCAAGTCGCTTGTGCAAGTGCATGGATCGTTCGAATGAACGGATGGATGAAAATACTAAGGCACGGATCGGTAGTACCCATGGATCGTTAGCGATCCATGTGGGTTACTTGGTTCTTGCTAGAAGTTGGACTAATGGAGTAAAATGGAAGAATTTCTATAAGTGACGGATCGATGAGCCATGGACTAGTACCGATCCATGAGGAAACAATCGGTAGAGGTGATGGATTGATAGAGGAGGACTTCTTGTGAAGGAGTATGGCCTAGTTGAGTCGAAGTGTGGGATCGATGATGATGGACCGATGACTATGGATCAATGGTGATGGATCAGTTACCATGGATTGGTGGTGATGAAAGTTGAAGCTACTTCAAGTTCTTCCTACACTTTCTTCAAGATGTGATTGTGTTTGTTTCAAGTTTTGGGTTTGTGTTTACCCTGAACTCGTGTCAAACCAAACACTTAGCCAAATATGGCTAAGGGAGGGGTCGGTACTGGATTATAGGGTTCGATGACGATTTATGACGACGATCCATGATTCAATGATGATGATTCTATGATGGAAAGTGACAGCTTTGATGATGGATAGCTGTACTTTAAGATGTACAGTAGAGGATTATGAGTCAGATTGAGGGAACTATTGGAGGAAGGTTACATGACATATGATGGTATTCCAACATTGATGATGACTGTAGATAATCGTCCCTACCGTGGTGACGCCGTGATGGGAGTCATTAGATCTGTTCCATGATGTACTCTATTATTGGTGATGTGTGCAAAGGCATTGGTGAGACTCGAGGGTTCGTAGGGTAATCGTGAGATGGGGTATACTGGGGACATGATGGTTCTTGGAGCGTGATTGGCTCTTTATTCTAGATATGAGGTCTGTTTACCCTGGACTAATGTGATGGTTAGCCTTGTTCCTGGGCGACTAAGTGGCATGGATTTGAGTACCGAGAAACTAGGACGCGAGCTATCATGATGGGTAGTCTAGTCTTTGACCTTGATGGGTTGGCGAGTGATCTTATATCCAATGCACCGAGTGAGTGAATGTGAGGATGGATGATGGATGCTATGATTGCTTGTAGCCCTAGGGATATCACATGATGCCGATATTATTGATGTAGATATTTAGACAATCCTTAGTACTTTCACTATGCCAAAAAACGCATCAGACGATATATATGCTCCATTGTCTGATTGCATACCTATCTGTCATTCAATCCCGTGTCGTCTTATTGCACATCAGACCATAGAGATGCCCTGTCGTCTGATATGCACTAGCACAACAGAAAAACTATATGTTATCTGATGTTATAGTATCATTTCTAGAAATTCCTGTTATACAACATATAAATATTGTCTAATATGAATAATTATTCATAGAATGAAATTCAAATATTTTATTTCAAATCAAATTCAAATACAAAACAACTTTCATTATCATTCTACTTACATTTTCAAATACAACTTTCATTATCACTCTCATATATACAACATTCCTATGCACTCTCATATATAACATTTTTTTACCCTCACTCACACTCACACGAGTTTATTTTTATGTTGACCTTGATTTGCTTGCTCCATCTTGTGTCCATCCATCTCCTCTACCTATCAAATAAATAACGCAGTATGGAAAAGGAAAAAAAATCCTAAATTGAAAAAATTAAATTGAATATAATATTAATATTGCTTCAGTTTATGGGTTTGATTTCGCTTCATGTTTTAAATAGGGACAAATATATATGCACGAACAATTTATGATATGCACAGTGTATCACTGTGAATATCACAGGGTCGGACATCGATTAATTCTCACAAACTGTTGCAAAGGTCAAGCCCGGAGGCTCTACATAGCGCAAATGTGCACAAGGTCAAGCCCAAGCCTCCTCGGGCCCAACTCAGGTGCACAAGGAAATGCAACTTAAACCAGAAAACCAAACTAAAGGAAGCAACACCATTCAAAATAAGTCTAGTGTGTACTTCCTTAAATAAGTCCATAAGCCATAAATAAACACAGTTCAACAAAACAGTTCAAAATAAGGAAATGGTTCGAGTTCATAGGCCACAAATAAATGCACAAATAAGTCCAGTGTGCACTGCCATGAACAGAGCATGAACATGGTTGAACCCCGCTTTAAACAAGAAGAGCAAAGTGGAATAAACCATAGAGCAAAGTGGAGCAAACAAGCTCAGGCAAAACAATTCAACAATTGGTTCAAGCTCAAAATGGTTTAAGTTCAAATACGAACAAGGCTCAAATTGAACAAGTGCCATAAATTGAACAAAGGCAGTGCCACAAATTAGCATCAAAACAGATAAGTCAAACAATGAGAACTTGAGTTTTAAACCAAATAGCAAACCATACATGCATTAGTTCAAAGTACACATGTATATGCAGTAAACAAGTGCAAATGCTCATGTGCAACATGAATACACATGTATATGCGGTAAACAATTCAAGTGCAACTGCTCAGGTGCGACAAGTGTAAGTTCAAAGCTTACATGTATATACATGTATATGCAGTAAGCATACATCTACATGTAGTGAACAATTCAACAATTCAACTCAGGTGCAACATGGACAATGCACTGAGAGAAAGTATTTACAAGTGCACATAAACAAGCTTAGGCAAAACAATTAGTGCTGAAGCAAGTATATACAAGCTTGAGTGTACTTATGAACATACAAGTATATACAAGTGTATACAAGTACATAAAAGTATATACAAGCACATAGAAGTACATACAAGTATATACTAGTGTGCACTGCCTTGTCACAAATTGAATAGCAAGTGCAAGGTAATACCAACAAACTAGAAATAAAGACACACACAGGAATACAAGTACAGATAAATAAACATGGGCAAGCAAACATGTATCAAAGCTTCACACATAGCTCTACAAAAAAACGGCGTGACATATACATACATACATATGTATGTATACACAATGAAGCCATCATGAAGTGCATAATTCAAGTGTAAGTGTGCATAAGTTTATGCAAGTGGAAAAGCATTTCATAAATTATCAGAAAACCCAAACAAAATCAGTCGGAAACAAAATCAATCGAAAACAAAACCAGTCGAACTTAACTTCCCAAAACAATGCAGTGCCACAAATTAAAACAAGGCAGTGCCATAAACATTCACACATATTACATACATATGTATGTATGTATATACATGGAAGTTCAAAACAAGGCATCATATCAATGGCAACACATTGCAATCAGTCATGACCGAAACCAAATTGAACTAGTCATTGCAAGAAATACAAGGCAACACATTGCAAGTTTCAGATAGTCGAGCACAAGGCACTAAACAAATTTTCAACATAAACCAAATTAAACCAAATTGCAAGTTTCAGCAAGTTTCAAAAATACAAGGTATGACCGAAACCAAATTGAACTAAAAGTAAAAACAAGGAAACACAATGTAGATAGTCGAGCACAAAGCAACGAGCATAAAGTGAAATTGAACTAGTCAGTAGAAATATTCAAACCAAAATATCAAAACAAAAATATAGGGTTTCAATCCCTATAAAATTTCACCCAAAATCATCATTGGCAAATCGTCAAGCACAAAGCATAAAATCAAAAACTAAAATTAGAGAGTCCATACCGAATTTCATATCAATCTTGCTCGACAAATAAGCTACCAAAAAGGTTCCTCATCCAGAGAATCAAGCACGCAATCAATCAACGAAGAGGAGCTTGGGCAAGATTAGGGTTTAATCAATCGATGCAATCAAAATACAGTAAATAGGGGTGAATAGGGTTTCATCTTTTGATTCTCTAATTTGAGAGACGAGGGAAGAAGAAATGAAAAGTAGTAGGGACTAATTAATGAATACATGGGGGAAACAAAATAAAAAGAGCAGACATGAAATAATTGAGGGGGAAAGATGGAGCCAAAATAAAAAATTTGATAACTTAAATTAGATGACAAATAAAACGTTGTCTAGAATAACAAGCATGTTCATAGAGATTTCATGGGCTATTCAGAAAACTGATGAAAGATTTCAGGGGCTCTTCAGACAACAGATGGTTATTTCTTGTGTTGTGTGAAAAATTGGGATAACAGAAAATCTACCTTATGTTGTGTGATCACTGTTGTCTGATTCACTTTGTGGCATAGTATTTTATGTATAGTACACCAATGATGACCATGATATATAGTAGCATATATCTTGTGTATGTGCCAACTCTGTGGATGAAAGGACAAGTCATGTATGGTTCCTCATACTATTTGTCCTATTATAGTGGTTTATTAGTATTTAGAGATTTTCTACCGCTCACACCAGACTGTTGTCTGACTTAGGATTTTATGCTTTTCATCCTATTATTCCAGGTACTCATAAATGAGTAGATTAGGGATATCAGGTCTGGTGAGCATGAGGAGTTGGATAGAGGATGGACAAGAGGTTATACTCCCAGATTACTACATTTACATATTTGCTATTCCACTACACGACACTATAAAGCTTCCTAGTGCCTTTGTTATCTAGAGTTAGTTTCTTATGAGTTATTATTTTATGTATAACTCTATCACTTATGTTGTATGGATATGTGCACTCTAATTTCTACGGTTCATTTAGTTATTACTGTCTTGTCTGTATTATATCTGAGATGTTTACTATTACATTTTATTCGATGCGCTGTAAGATATGCGATAGGTTCTGTGATGCTTGTTTTCCATTTTACAATCTTGACGGTCATCCTACATTGACCAAGCACCATTGCAGCGCACTATATGGGTATTAGTTGATGCCGGTGGTGTAGTGCGGTTGTCACATTTGGTATCAAAGCTTAGGTTGCATAGTTTAACCTAAGGTATACAACGATCTAGTAGAAATAGGATAGGAGTCCTCACCTTAAACTGCATCGAGAGTGTATATATACGAGAGCGCATACTTGTTATATATTTCATATTTCAAAACTATGCAGTATTATATAGAATATAAGTCACACTACACACACGAGTACTTCTAAAGTAGAATTCCCTATAGAGAGACTAATCATCCTTATTACATATTGTGTAGCGACCCGAGAATTCGAACACTTCATCTTCGGATATCAAAACATTTTGAAATATAGTTAAGAATTATAGGGATTTTATAACCTTAATAAGCATCATTTAATTAATGAATAATGATAAGAAACTTATTTTAAAAAAAATTACAAAAATATATTCTTTGAAGAAAAATAGATAATATGACCGAAAATTGGTTATCGATAAACAACTTTTTGATCGATATAAGTTGTTTGAACTCTTTTGCACTTGTCTAATAATCAAATGAACACATTAACAACTAATTAACTCTTCTCTTCATAAAGCAAATAGAACATTCTAGAAGCTTCCAAGTGGATAAGGGATATTTTAAATGTTAAGGGTATAAGTGTATTTTGCTAAAGGAAGTGATGTAAAGGTGAAGTAATGGAGCATGTGGGGAGGTAAGCCTTGCATGAAATAAAAGGAGGGTGAGAACAAGCTTAGGCAACACCATCTTGAGCCTATATAAGGAGAAGCATACCCTTGATAATAAATAACAAATTTACAAAGCTAAAACAAGCTCTCTTTCATGTCTTCTTCTCCTCAAAGTTCTAAGAAAAATAGTTTCAAATCCTAGTCAACTCAAAATTTTCCACAAGCCTTAGGACAACATCACAACATTTTCTATCAAGTTAGATCTTGAAGAACCAAAGCACATCTCCCCCATCAAGAAAGGCCATGAGCAAGAGGGGTGTTTTGAGGGCAAAAGCAAGTGAAAGAAAGGAGGAAGAAGGAAGGAAAGGTGGCTACAAGGGAGAGGTTGTACTTGGGTGCTCGGATCTTGATTGTTTATTTTCTTAAAGGTGAGCTAACACACCACTCTAAATGAATAACCATATATGCTTGTGTTGATTGTGGATATATAGTTTGAATTGATGTTGACATATGTTGAAATATTGGTTTTGATTCTTGCTTTGAAAGTAAGTGGCATATGTGATCCATATGTATGGACTTGGAATGGACTTGAATGAACCTATATGACTTGTAGCATGGGCTCAAAAAAAGCACATAGGTTGTAGTTGAACTTTGGTTTAGATTGGACTCGGATTTGAAAGTGTACTTATAGCGACAGTCGATATGGATGCACTTAGGAATTGCCTTGTTTTTGGTGATTTTTATGGGACTTTGTAGAAAGATCCTTAGGAGTTTCTCACCATATTTATTATGTTTTATATGTATGCTTACTTACATAAAAAGTTTGGAAAATAAATAGTTAAGTAACATTCCGAAAATTGACCAAAACTTCACCTGTACAATACCGTCCCATTTAGCCTTGATTTTTGGACTTTAAAGGTTTGCGATGATATTTAAATCTAAGTATTTTATTTCATTCTTTTTACGAGTGTTTACTATCTCTTATTAGAGTATTTTAAAAGTGGTTTGAGATTCTTATCATTTTTAAGAGGTAATTGTGAATTTTTAAAGAAGAGGTTTTACTTATAAATATTTAGAAAACATGTTTTTCCAAGTTTTTATGTAAATTATAAAGTTGTTATTTCAAGTAATATTTTGAGTAAATGTTTTAAAACCTATTATAAGTATTTTAAATGCATTTTAAGTATATATAGTTTTTAGAAAGTTAATTGATAATTGTATAAAAATCTTATGTAATATTATCTTTTAAAGTGTTTTTATTAAATATCTAGTTTTATAAACAAAATTACTATACATATGTGTACCGTCTCTAAAATGGTTTTTAAAAGTAAAACCAATGGTTTAGAAAGGGTTTGGAATTGCTTAATGGCCTAATGGTTAATTATTTAATTACTTGTTTGAAAAGTAATTAACTATGTTTAACACTAAAAGCCGACGAAGTAGGCTTATCTATTTGTGAGACTTAAGATTGTTGTTCGAGTAGGGATATAAGCAATAGTGCTCTAAGCTACCAACTTTCCTCCTAACCGAGGAATATTTAAGTCGATAATGTCGGAAACTTGTTAATTGTGTTGATTTCTTACTTGTTTATGGAAATCATTAATATTATACTTAACATTAAAAGCCGACGAGATAGACTTATCTATTTGCGAGATTCAAGAATGAAGTGTCTAGGCGAGGCTTTGATATGTAACTAGTGCTTTAACTTACCCGGTTTCACTCTTGGATGAGGAATAGTTAAGTTGGAATGTCGGAAATGAGTTAAGTATATGAATAATAATCTGTATACGCAATTATTTTTGATAGATAGTCGATTAATCGACTATCGAACTTGACCAAATATAACTTAAGAAGTATCAAAATGCTTTGAGATTTCATACCAATGAGAACCCCCGGGGAGGAGTGTTGGTACAAAACGTCTCTAGATTTCGCTTACTTCTGAAAAAACCAAAATTGAGTTAAACAGAAATTCATCAAATTGGTTTTGAAGAGTCCGAGAATGGTAAGTGTTTTACCTACCGAACACCACTTCAAAACTAGTATATGGGTTCTATGTTTTGGAAGCCATTGAGAAAAAGGATCTATGTGGAGATTCGGGATCTGTTCGAGTTGCTCGAATCCATGTAGTGATTCGTGATCTATTCAAGATAATGAAATCCATTTGGGGATTCGTGTTCTGTTCGAGTGATGAAGACTCATGTGAAAGATGCCGAACGTGACCTCGACATCGAAAATTGCTTGAGACAGATTAGGCTGCACAATCTGGGGTTTGGCTAACCCATGATAGGGTATTATCAACTTCATATCCAGAGTATGCTTATCGATATGTTGGTACTGGGAGTTGTTGATATTTGGTTCCATGTTGTTCATGTTTATGTTTAGACATGGGCCTTTGTGTTTTCCTTATGGTATATATTATCTAAAGATATACGATGCTCAGAAGGTGACTTTTGATCCTTGTGCATGGAGATTGGATTTCGGCTTGACCAAAAGGATCTCCGTGAAAATCCATTATGCAAACGTACCTTAGCGGTTTTGATTATACCCTAAATATGTTGTGGTGTGATGAATGTACGCATCACAACCATTTGATATGATTTATATTCTACACTCCCAACATTACCTATCATATCACTTTATTAAACTTAATGAATGGTTGGTTTCTTTTGCGGGGAAAATCGTTATGGGAATACGTACAGTATCAATAGTTACTATTATATATTGCATGTATCTCGGGGTTTATCATACCAAACTTATGTCTAATGCTTGGTTTTTTTCCCTGTAAATTCCTTGCTTACTCTTTCGAGTTGGCTGAGTATGACAAGTTTTACCTTGGATGCTTTAGAGTTCAATAGACGAGCTGGAGCCTTCCATTATCTATCTATTTCTATTTTTATTGTATCATATTAGCTATGTATACATTAGTATTGTGAGGACAAATAGTTATAATTATCCAGCCTGATGATAGTATATAGGTTTTGTAACTCTGAAATTTTTGTATTTAGAGTAACCCTTTGTACTATTCTTTTGATATTATATATTAACGTTCGTTTGTGAGATTCTGATGTTATGTTCTCTCTTTCTTGTTCTATTCTTTTTTTATTTTATCCTAACTTTCAGTCTTTTCGGCACTTAGTTGTTTAGCACACGAATACCATGGATGTATTTAGTGTCAACATTCGAGGGTCAAAATGTCAGGTTGTTAGAGATTGAAGGGTGAGTCGTCAAACAAGGAATGCTACTCGGAACTTCATCTTTGGAGTTGAAGAGGGAGCTGGCTCAAGAGCTGCTAATCCTAACTTGCAAGCCATGTTCAATACTACAATATAGAACATGCTGTAGAATGCTCAAGTAGCTGCTTCAAATGTTGCTATTGATGGTAGTGCTCCAGTGCAGGTGCCCAGAGCCGATTTCGCTAAGCCGAACAAAGACTTTGCCAATCTAGGTGGCAAACCTTTCCAAGGAACAAAGTCGGCGATGAAAGTGTAGGATTGGCTTGATTCCTACAAAAGGATCTTCGATGACTTAGAGCTGGATGATGCTATAAAAAGGCGATTGGCTTCCTGATAGCTTCAAGGGCGAGCCATGAACTGGCGGAATGCAATGAAGGTCGCTACTCCCGAGGACTAGTTTACATGGGACTAGTTCAAAGAAATATGTGAAAAGAAGTATATATTGACAGCTCAAAAAGCGGTCTTGTTTCGTAAGTTCATTGATCTAAAGTAGGGGGATTTGACTGTCTCCAAGTATGTTGCAGATTTCGACGCCCTATCGAAGTATGGGATTTCCTTCATAGAACTCCATCAAAGAAGAGCGAGAAGTTCATCATTGGCTTGGATGATTACTTGGAAGAGAAGCTCATGGGCTACATTGATGAGACCTTTGAGATGCTAGTCAAAAAGGCAATGTGGCATGTCTTTATCCAAAGTCGAGGACTATTGTTCCTAAAGACGAACCAAAGCCGCAATCGAGGGGGGAGGGAAGAAGAAGCGGAACAATAAGAGGAAGAAATTTCAAAAAAATGGCGGCCAAAAGAAGAGTAAAACCTCACTGATTTGTTACAACTGTGGCAATAAGGGCCACTATAGTAGGGACTACAACCTAGAGGGGAAGAAATGCTATAATTACAACAATGTTGGGCATATTCAGAAGGATTGTCTAGAGTTACTAAGGCAAAAGCAAGTGGTGAAAGCATATGCTATCAATGCCATTTTTACTTCATCGAATGCTCCATCGACAAAAGAGAAGGGGAAAGGCATTGTTATTCAAGGTATTCTTTCCATTTATGATGTTCCTATATGATTTTTATTTGATATCGATGCTTCACATCCCTTCATATTTAGTGACCTGGTAGATAGTTTGGGATTGAGATCGAAAATTATTGACCGACCTTTGATTGCGATGAACCCTATTAGAAGCTCTACTAGCCCATGTATGGTTTGTCATGGTTTGATCTTATCGAGTCATGTATACTCTTTTGATTGTGATTGCTTTGTTTTGGGTTTCATTGGGTTTGATATTGTTTTGGCTATGGATTGGCTTCATAGATACAGAGTGGTGGTGGATTGTGAGAAGTCATTAGTGACCATAAGGGTAGATGATGGGCGGACAGTAGTGTTAGGCTGCCTACCGGACGATTACGTGATGGTCAGTTTTCTATATTCGCTCGATGCCCCACCTGACGAGTTGCCAGTGATACCTATTTCTAAGGAGTATCCAAACATGTTTGAAGAGGTAACCGGACTTCCACCACACACAAAGATCGAGTTCCGTATTGATTTAGTTAAAGATGCCAAACTGATAGTGATGCCTTGAGGAGGATGGCACCTAGGAAGCAGCGGGAGCTCGAGGTGCAAGTGAATGACCTATTGCGATGAGAGTTCATTCGCAAGAGTATTTCTAAGTGGGGAGCAACTGTGATATTCGCTACAAAGGTGGATGGTTCCCTTAGATTGTGTGTTGATTACTGTGATCTGAATAAAATGACGAGGAAGAACAAGTATCCACTCCCACATATTGATCACTTGTTCGATCAACTTCATGGTGCTAGAGTATATTCTAAGTTAGATCTTGTGATAGGATTGCACCAATTGAGGATAGCGAAGGAGAATGTGCCGATTACAGCGTTTTGTGCGTCATCTGGTTTCTATAAGTGGCTGGTTATGCCATTTGGGCTAACCAATGCACCGACATACTTTGTTGATCTCATGAACCATGTTTTTAGAGGTAAGCTAAATAAATTATGCTTGTGTTCATCGATGATATTCTCATCTACTCACGAATGGAGGAGGAACACAAGACGCATTGGGCGATAATACTAGAGGTGTTAAGAGAGCACCGATTGAAAGAAAAGCTTCAAAGTGTCACTTTTTGGAGGAGGAAAGTGAGATTTTTTGGTCACGTTGTTTCTGAGCAGGGAATTGCCGTAGATCCTGCAAATATTTCAACAGACCAAGATTGGGCTAGGCCAAAAAATGCTATAGATGCGAGAAGTTTCTTGGGGTTAGCTAGATATTATAGGAGATTCATCCTGGACTTCTTTAAGGTAGCAGCACCGTTGACTCATTTGATGAAAAATAATCAGACTTTTACTTGGGGAGTGAAATGTGAGCGTGCATTTGTAAGTCAGAAAGAAAAGTTGACGAGTGCACCAATATTTACCATTCCGAGTAGGAATCAAGAGATGATGGTATACACAAATGCTTGTGGTACCGGGTTGGGAACGATATTGATGCAGAGGGGAAATTGTTGCATATGCTAGTCGTCAACTAAAGCGACATGAGAAGAAATTCCCAACCTATGATTTAGGGTTAGCAACGATTATGTTTATGCGGAAGATTTGGAGGCACCATCTTTTGGAACAGAGAATCGAGCTGTTCACTGACCATAAATCATTGAAGTACCTCTTTTTGCAGAAGGATCTTAACCTTCTTCAACAGCGATGGTTAGAGTTCCTAGCCTCTCATGACTTTGATGTTGCATATACATCGAGAAAAGGGATTGTAGTTGCTGATGCATTGAGTAGGAGACATGCTAGCTTGGGAGCTATGTTCCTAAAGTGAACGCGGTTGGAGTATATTGCTGGTTATGATTTCTAACCGATATGCGAACTAGAGCCAAAGATATTAGCAAGCTAGACTATCAGACCTACTCTAATTAAGCGGATTAGTACTAGTTAGAGGTGTGATGACATATTAGCTGAGATGATTTTTATGATTGAAGCTGGAGTAGAGTATGAGGAGATGAGACAGTGCAAACTTGATGGAGACAGTTCGCTCTGTAAGGACGAGAGATTGTTTGATGTCGATGGGTTGAGGGATGAGGTGCTATCATTCGAGATTAACTATACATCCTGACGATAATAAGATGTACCGTGATATAAAGCAGACCTATTATTGGGAAGGGCTGAAAAAAGACATTGGGACATTCATCTCAAAGTGCATGAACTGCCAGTTGGTTAAGGCAGAGCAGAAGAATCATACCAGTTTGATGCGACTGCTAAAAGTTACCAAGTGGAATTGGGAGCGAGTAGTGATGGATTTCATCGATGAACTGCTAAGGATTAAGTAGGGTACCATAGCATTTGGTTCATAGTTGATTGGTTGACCAAGAGCGCCGGATCTATACCTGTCAAGTCAAGTAAAATGGCAGCTAAGCTAGCCGAATTATTTGTGAAGTGGATAGTATGATTCCATGGCCTACCAAAGAGCATTGTGAGTGACCGAGACCCATTGTCACTAGTGGTTTTTGGAAGAGCTTATAGGAGGTGTTAAGGACAGCGTTGCACTTTAGCATAGCTTATCGCCCTCAAACCAACGACCAAATCGAGGGAGTGAATCGTATCTTAGATGATCTCTTGTGGGCTTGTATACAAGACTTTTTAGGCTCGTCAGATGACCACTTACATCTCGTTGAATTTGCGTACAACAACAATTATTAGTCTGGCATCGATATGACACCATTTGAGGCATTGTATGGATGACCATGTAACGTTCCTTCGTGTTTGTGGAAAGAGGGCGAGAAACTGATACTTAGGTTAGATATGATTATAGAAACCTTGGAAAAGATCGAGATCATTTGACAAGGATGAAAGCTGCTCAAGATAGGCAGAAGAGCTACGCTAATAAGAAACATAGAGATCTATAGTACTCTATCTGCGATAAGGTATTTGTCAAGATATATCCATTGAAGAATGTAATTCGGTTCGATAGTAAAGGGAAGTTGGCATTAAGATTCATAGGTCCTTTTCCAATACTAGAGTGGATTAGGAACCTTGCTTATAGAGTCGACTTACCTTAGAAGAAGGTGGGAGTGCACAAAGTCTTCCACCTTTCTCATTTGAGGAAGTTTGTGCATGACTTGGGTGTAACTATCACACCGAATGAATTAGATGATATCAGGTTGAAACAGAGGCTTCGAGATCTTGTAGGCCTATTCGTATCATCGAATATGATACGAATCAGCTTAGAAAGAAGATAATGAAGTTGGTGAAGGTTCGGTGAAGTGAAAGCGAAGGCGATTGAACTTGGGAGATTGAGGAGAGCGTGAGGACAGCGTATCCATAGCTCTTTACTTGGTAAGATTTTTTATTTATCACTTTTACTTTCACTTACTATATTATGAAATATATGATACTGTAGTTTCGTGCATGCTAGGATAGGCTTGGATGTTTCCTTTTTCATTTGATTGTTATGTATGCATGTTTGATGTGTGATGGTTGCCTATGCTTGTATATGGTTGTTAGGTATGTGGGATAACCTTACTAATTTTTGTTTGGGATTTCCGGGGAAAAATTCTTAAAGGGGGGGAGAATGTAGAGACTCGTATTCTATGTATCGAAGGATCGTAAAATATTAATATTATTTTTATATGAGGTCGCATAATCCTATGATTTTAGGAAATGACTACTAAAGCCATTTTCCATCCTTAACATTTTTATCGGATGATTTTGATCCTAAAAATATTGTATAGCCTATAACTTTTAATAGAAGCCGAATTGAGGTCTGAAACCACTTCCATTAGATTGGGAAGATGATTTCTCTTTAGTAGAGTGGTTGTAATAGGAAAACAGAGTTACCGTTAGGGAATTATGGTTGTTTGAAGTTTCATTTAATTTTGAACAGCTTAAGAGGTAATTAGTGAGGCAATGGTTAAGCCCAAAGCCTGTTTCACACTTCCCAAAAATAGAGAAAAATACCTCATTAGCCATCTTTTAGCTAAATGGTTACCCTAAACTCTGCCTTAATTAGCCAAAACTTGTCATTATCGAAAGATTAGCGAGATTAGCGATTTGGATTGAAGATTTATTGTTGGAGATCGCCCTGGAGCTGCTTCTTGGGATTCGTGCTTTCTAGGATTAATCAGGATTGCTTTGGATTTAGGTGAGTGATTTTAAGCCTCTACTCACTAATTATCCACTATTAGAGGTTTAATGATGTTTTAAATGATTTTCAAACTCTAAAATATATTTTAAACCTTCTTTAATCACATATGTAAATTTCAAAGAATTTGGAAAAGTTTTGTAAAACTAGTGTTCTTATGGATCTCCTTTGTTCTTATGGATATACTCTTAGATTTAGGATTTATATTGATGTGTATAGATGTGTGCTTGTTATTATATGTTGTATGTAATGATTGCTTGAATGTGTGGTGTTTATTTGGGTGAAAACGCTATTTGAATTAGATTAGTATAGGAATATGTTAAGGATCGGTAGCTATCAATTGGTATAGGTCCAGATTCCATGCGATCGATATGGGGTTACAATGAAGGCCTCATAAGGCTACGTATCAAATTTCAAGTCATGTTCGTATGTTTAAGATATTGATGGATCAATGGTGATTTTGGGAGTTATGGATTGACAGACATTATCTTCAGGGCATGCTTGAGTTAAGGGATGGATCGCTTTAGGTTTTGGGGAGTTGCTTTAAGTCGCTTGTGCAAGTGCATGGATCGTTCGCATGAAGGGATGGATGAAAATACTAAGGCATGGATCGATAGCGATCCATGTAGGTTACTCGATTCTTGCTAAAAGTTGGACTGATGGAATAAAGTGGAGGAATTTCTCTAAGTAATGGATTAATGGACCATGGATTGGTACCGATCCATAGGGCATCAATCGGTGGAGGTGATGAATTGATGGAGGAGGACTTCACATGGAGGAGCATGGCTTATGAGTCAAAGTATGGGATCAGTGATAATGGATCGTTGGTTATGGATCGGGGGTGATGGATCGGTGGCTATGGATCAGCGGTGATGGATCGGTAGCTATGGATCAACGGTGATGAGAGTTGAAACTACTTTGATGTCAAACCAAACACTTAGCCAAATATGGCTAAGAGAGAGGTCGGTACTGAACCATATGTTTCGATGATGATTTTCGATGACAACCACCCATGAATCAATGATAATGTTAACCCAAAAATGGATCAACACCCTAGTTTGAGTTTGAAAGCACCAGCGCTGTTCCGACAAGGCAATATCATAGATCACAGATATAGAAAAAGAACAGTAAAAGAAAGAAGACAAGGAATTTTTATAGTGGTTCGGCTGTTAATGAATCCTACGTCCACTTTATAGTTTTATTATAGACTGATTGCTATTACAAGTAGTGTTTGATTACAAGGCTTTGATTATCCTTAGGTAGATTGAATCCCCAGAGTTGGAATCCACTTGAGAATCACAATGAATTCCTTTGGAGATTGTTGTGAGGGAGGTAGAGAGTGAAGAATGTTTCCAGCAGAGCTTCAGCAACCAGTCCAGAGAAGATCCCATTTATGTTGCGGGCAAGATGGTATTTAAAGAGATCGAAGGGTTTCTGGGCCAGGCCTGTTGTAACGATACAGATTTTTCGACGCTCGAAAGTCAACATTAATACGTCCACTGTATCAAATGTCGCGCAATCGAATGCCGGAAAACCGAACCATTAGAGTTAAAAGAAGAGGTAGAAGAAGACAGAAGAAAAAGAAAGAACAGAAAAACACAGAAACAGAAACAATATCAGAATCTCACATTTCGCAGCGGAACAATATATAATAGATAATCACTAGTCTTTTAAAACAAAGAACTATATCAGTTATACAATACATCAATCAGAGTCAATGTACAACTCAATACAAAACAATGGACAGTTATAGAAACCTGTCCTCATACAGAATACACAGCGGAAATAATAAACAAGTACGAGAGTACGCCTCGCCATCCAGCTCATCTCCAAAGCTCCAGAATATCCAGAATATCCTGATAACATAACTCTAGGCTGCCCGTGTGGAAAATTATGGGCACCCAGAGTTTAGAAGGGAACAATAAACTCCGAGTCAGTCATGTGACTGGTGTGAGATCGTAAAACATTTATTTTCACAAAGAAAATGAAACAGATTCGCAATGCTTTTGGAAAATGAAACTACCATAAGACCTCCCGCCACACACACAATGCAAACGCAGAATTGGAGGAGATTTCTTCTTATGATAGTCAAAGATGCTTACTACGCCAATCATTGGATTATTATTATTAATGTCTAGTGTAGAAAACATTTCGAAAATATAATATTAATCTTATCCAGCATAGACATTTCGAACTATGCCTACTATAGCTACCATCTAAACAGTGGTGACCACCATAAGTAAATGGCAGGTTCTATAACTAAAACCGTACAATTTCGTATTGGGAAATGGATTTCCAACAAATGATCAGGCTAAGGAACTTCCTTTCCTCCTGCAGAATGGGATCGCCTCTGGCTGGACGTCCCGAGAGACAAACTGCTCTCTGCCAAACAAGACCGGGTTACCCCTGTAACAGGTAACTCACGAATATGTCATCACCCGGTCCTTTGGGACCTTTATCCGAGCGCTCGATAACCATCATCACACATAATAAATAAGTGTATCCACATGAGTAAGTATCTGGGCTCCATATCATGATACCACCCCTTTCCAGAAGAAAATGACATAACCTAAAGGGCGCGACCCTCATAACCTTGCCGCAACATTCCTGTTTCGACCATTTCCGGGTTGTGAGGCCTGACGAAGTCTCGTCCACAAAGCTCCGCTTTTTCACAAAGCCACGCTTTGATCATAAATGATCAAATAAATGATCATCGTCACAGCAACACTCAGCATGCCACATTACCGAATTGGGAATATATCGCTGACAAATTTCAACTACATAACTTCTGAGCTCGTACGTCTCAAAGAAGGGTGTTAAGTTAAAAGAATAAATTCTCCGCCACCAACAGAAATGTATTTGAAAGAAATCAGCTTTATATCTCAAAACGTAATGTCAGACACGTAACCATACAAGTCTGTTCCGGGTTCGAACAGAACCGAAGGCACTTCCGAAGAAGCCCTTGCAAATCCGGATATTCACAATCCCGATAAAACTTCCCATCACAAAGGAAATCTCAATACCGTAGCTAACGGTGCAGAGACAATCGATAGGTCATCCTATCGTTTTCACAAATACCCGGTCTTCATCACCGGTCTTCAATACGATCCATATCGTCGTATTATTATTCGGAATGGGTTATCTGACACAAAGGTCCTTTCCCGGCTAAACTGAATAATAAGCGTTTGTTTTAAAAAAACAAATTCAAGTGCCATTTCAAAGGAAATATTGATAGTCGGTGATTTAACTATCAACAATATTCACAACAATCATCAAATTCAAATAATTTTCCCAAATTATTAAATTTCAAATATCTTCCTGATATATAATTTATACTTCAACCATTTGAAAACAATTCCCAAATTATATTCATTTAAGCCCTTTTTATAAATCCTTATCGATTTATTTCAAATTTACATTCCAAAACTGTAAATTTATTTCCACACTTCATCACTCTGAAAACCGATTTCCAAATCATATTTCTCATACTTTAAAAATAAATCAACGTTTATTTTTAAAACAAAATTCCCTTTCCTTTATAAATTATATTCGGAATTTACATTCTCAAATATTCATTTTCAACACCAAATCGACTTTAAATTTGATTTCTCAATTTTACTTCAATTCCAAATCAAATTTCAAATTGATTCTAATTTTAATCCCAAATACCAAATCATTTTACAAATCGATTTTTATATCGATTTCCCAAAGATCTATTTCTTCAGTATAAAATCAATTATCAATTGGATTTTAACAAATTTATCACTCTTAAAATAAATTCCTTTATAATTTCCAAACCATTTAAAATTCCATTTCAAATAAATTTTCCAACTTTCGAATAATACTATTCAAAATCCATTTATAAAAATCTTTTCCCATATCTTGGAATTTATTCAATAAGATTTCGACAATCCATTTTAATACTTAAAAATTCCTTCTTTCAAATAAATTCAATTCTAAAAATAATTTCATTTAAAGTTTTCCACTTTAATTTCAAAATCCAATTTATTTTCATTTCTGGTATCCAACGATACCAAAAATACATTCGGCTAAATTTTAGCCTTCAACAATTTCAATTATCAATAAATCATCCACAGATTATCAATAAATCACATCATTCACATATTAAATAATATTCAAACAATTTGAGGAATCCAGTTGGATCCCTCCAACCTGTTTCCCTGCATCCACAGATGTTAGCACAATACCAATTCCACTTCGAGGTGGAATATCGCGGTATATAGGATTTTATAAAATATCATCCGCTTAATAACGGCGCAATAGGGTCTCATCCGCTATATAATGCGGGAAATCAATCAATCCAATATATACATATGCCAATATGTATATATTGCTATATATATAGATATATCCTACTATATCTAATAGCACATCCAAATAGCAATCAATAACTGCAATCCAAATTTATTTTGAGTGAGAAGATCTCACCTTTGCTTTTATTAGCAATCCCATTTTCCATTCCAGAATGATTTTTCACGATCGTTTAACCTTGTATAAAACAATTTATACAATTTATTAACATTCGAGATGATCGAAAAATTCATTTCCATTTAATAAAATATTATTAACTTGTGATTAAATTTTAAAATTAATTTTTTTTTTTGGATTTGAGACAAAATTATTTTCTTTCTTTTCCTTTGAAACCTTACTTATATTTTTCTGCATACACATATATAGAATTCAACTAAAATATGTTTAATACCTTACTGCGTACATATATGTTTCCATTTAAATTAAAATATGAATTCAAAATTTAAAAACAGAGAAAGAAGCCCATACCAAAACGAACCTGACCCGCTAGCTACAGGGATCATCTTCCCCAAATCTGTATATTGCTCGCAATCTTTCCCCCCATTATGTTTGTACACACATCGCTTGAACCGCCATCGACAACTTTACCTCATCGCGAGCTTCAGACAACCATAAACCCAAGTCGCGACTGCCTCGAACTCGATGCCATCATCAGCTTCGACCACGAGCTCGTGATGCTCTAGCTCGACCCCTCATGCGAGCGGGCCTCGCTCGAACTCAGTCCATGCCCCCAGCCTTGCTCGCCCCCAAGTCTCGCGACGAAACCCTAATCGTCCGCGAGCTCTGCCTCTATCCAAAATCGCCAGTGCCACTCGCCGCTTGCCCCAAAATCCACGCGATCGCCTCCCTTCCTAAATCGAACGTGCTGCTCGAGACAAGCTGGCCATTCGCTCACGATGATGGTTCCCGATTTGGGATTGAACGAGGCTCTCAATTTCGTAAATTTTGTTTTTGAAGTTCTACATCCTTTGGTTTTAAAAATGAACGAGAGCAATGGGGGAGAAAACGTATCCCAGTCGATTTATAAGAGATTTAAGGAAGCGGCCATTTATATTGTTTTGAACGAGATTTTTGTTTTTCTTTCATTTGAAATGTTTTAACTGAGGAACAAGAGATACGATTTTCTTTGTTTCTACTTGCGTGATAAAAAGGAAAAGAAGAGGACACGAGAACGTGATTGTTGCAGAGAAAAAGTAAGTCGGTATTGAAAAGTTGATTAAAAATTTATATTTTTATATTCGAAAATATCTCGATATATTATATCAGCACGTTTGCTTATCGTACGACCACACGACAGCTCCAATCACCACGAAAATTGAAATCCGATAATAATACAATATTACGGATCCAATGGAACTGGTTTTGTCAAATTCCAAGACTGTGCCCCGGACCGCTAAATATCGATTTAAACGATATAATTCAAAACTGAACAAACCACTTCCAAATTCAATTCTGAAAGCTCCAGTACCTTCAGAATTATTAATATAAATTTTCTAAGCCTTGAAAATATTTTTAACAGGTCCGACATTAGCAATTCAGCAATTTATTCAATTTTCAATTATTAAATTCAATTATTTCAATCGCCAAATTTACTCTGATATTTGAATTTCAAATTAAATTATCATTCGAATATTTAAACTCAATTAAATATTCACTTTTCAAATATCAAAATTTCAGGGTCGTTACAATCTTCCCCCCTTAAAAGAATTTCGTCCCGAAATTACAAGTAAAGAAGAATAATCCAATACCCGTTAACTATTTTCTTAAATCCAAATAGTTTTAACAAATTTTCAAACCCAAATCTTTTTATTAAAGATTTGTTATCACTTCAACTAACTTTCCTAACATTTTCATAGTTTTCAAACAAATTCATTTTACTTCACAATTCAAATTCAAATTTTGAATTATCCAAAATTTCTCAAAAATTTTCTAACTCTCGAAAGTTTTGAAAAATTTCGCCAGCGTCTCCTTTGCGCGGCTAATACGGTACAACTACAAAACGTCCCTACGGACTCTCAGATCCCAAAAGAAAACAAAATGCCAAGTG
Source organism: Allium fistulosum (assembly GCA_030737815.1). NCBI lineage: Eukaryota > Viridiplantae > Streptophyta > Magnoliopsida > Asparagales > Amaryllidaceae > Allium > Allium fistulosum. The sequence goes on from CM060903.1 coordinate 262,073,662, forward strand.
GCAAACCAGAATCTCATCAAATTTCATATTGAAATTCAAATACATACCTTTGTCGAGCAATTTCAAATTTATCTTCGAAATTAAAATCCAATTCCAATTTCTTAGCCTTTACAATGCCTGTATATTTTACTGAACGATAATGTCCACATTCAATTATTGGATTTCCCCATACACATTTTACTTAAGAATTCCACCATTCATTCATTTCTTAAGTTCAATATAATTATCTATTTTCACTTTACAACCAAAATTATACATTCATTTCCATTCAACTTTGCATTTTCAATTCTATTTGAATTCAATTGACAATTTCAATTTTATTTGAATTCATTTCAAATCTCAATACTTTTATTTCCAAATTTTCATTCAGAATTTCATTTCAAATTTTACTTCAATTCGATTCATCTTCTAATTTCAAATATTGAGTTTTATTCACTTTTATCTCAATTCCCGATTTTTAAATCTTCTGCCGTTAGTGAAAAATTTTCAAAAATTCCAATTTTTTTTCTAACTTCCAAAATTTTTAGAAAATTTTGGCGGAGTCTCCTTTGTACGGAGGAGCTTTTGCAATTTGACAAAAGATATAAATATATATACATCGACCCACTCGATCGGAAAAGCAGAAAAACAGTTCATATTTCCTATTTTTATTGCGTAGGCGTACCTTTTAGCATTTTTAAGCAAAGCAATTATTTTATTAGCATTTACGCAACCCAAAATGCAGCCAAACGGCTTCCAAAACCCTGCACTTACTCAGTTTAAACACGTAAGTGACAAATATAGGAAATCTATTTAACAATTCACTTATTTCAATAACAAATACATAGATTTCATAAGCAATAGATTCAAAATAAATTCCATTAGCAATTTATAAAATTTCAATTCAACTTAAATCGCTTCCATATAATTCACATTAAATTTCTGTTCAATTCAAGTGATTAACAACTCACTTTCTTACATTTAACTCATTTCTAAGTGAATCTAACTCATATCTATTTCAATTGATACAAAAATCAATTTCTATTTGCTTTTATTAACTCATAGAATTTATATAGGCTCGTTTTTGTCAAACGATAATTCTTTCTATCCAGATTTGTTAATATTCATGCGACTAAATAATTACTTAAGCTAACAATCATTTAAATTGATTCCATTCAATTTAACTTGCATTCCATATTCACAAAACCATTCGATTTGTTCAAAACCATCGTACAAAACTCGACAATAACAATGCAAATATTTATATTCACTTCTTGTATTTATTTTCACTTCATTACTGAAGTTATACATTTATCACTATTCAATTTCGCATTTCAACTTATTAATCAACTAAGTTTCCATTTAACCATTTCAAAGCTTCACTTAAATTTGAGTTACTGTCTAATATTTACTTAAGCTATTTCAATTCAAAACTCAAGTTTATCATTTATGTTTATTTTTATTTTCCATAAACAATTCTCAATTTATTTCCTTTGATTGGTTTTCATTTATCGAATTTATTCCATTTACTAATTCAATTCAATTAGTACATTCACGTATTCATTTTAAATTTCAAATTTCCATATTCAATTCATCACGAATTTACTTAATTAATAACAAGGAAATTACAATTAATTTCTACTTACTTGAATTTATTTGCAAATTCAACCCATTTTAAATTTAGTTCACAACTTAAATTTAATTTAACTAACTTCTAATTCATTACTTCATGAATTAACAAATTATCAAGTTTATTTACTTGAATTCAATCCATTTCATTATTCAATTCCGATTCATTCTTTTACAAATGTAGCTTCATTTGTTTACTCACAAATTCATTTCTTTTCAATTTGAATTTCATTCCAAATCAAATTTTCACTTTATTTAATTGATTCACTTATACTTTCTTTAATTTAACTTCATCCTTTAAGTTAAATTTATTCTATCAAAATTCAAATTGTATAAGTTATCAACTCATTTATTATTCCATTAATGAATTTATTTTCAAATATCCTCTCTGGAATTTTATTTCCAATTATAAATTTCATTTACAATTTATATTCAAAAATCTCATTTATATATGAATTCAATTCCTTATCTTTTCAATTCGTATTTATAAATTTCATTTGTTAAATGAATTTATCTTCAAATCTTTGGTTATATCATTTTATTTCTTATTCATTTTTCATATAACAATGATAATATTTCAATGTTATTACCTCCTAACAACCAAGCATCCATATACTATAATAATTCATAGAAAATCATTTCTTTTCTATACAAAAATAGTTTTGGGCAAAATTATTTCATTTACCCTATTTAAAACAATACTGTGTCAGTTTATCTTGTTTAAGAGTTTAAACCCCTATCGATTACAGTTAGCTAGACTGCACCGACCAAAATCTATAAACAATCAACCGATAAGTCAACACAATACAAAACAAATTTGTATTCACTAACAAATACGCACTCATATCTATTATTACACTCAACTCATTCTAGAGTACTACTGACTCTATCTCTAATGAGTAACACCCAACAGAGCAGGGTTGTCGCTTAACCATATGCTCTGATACCACTTGTAACAGATACGGATTTTTCGACGCTCGAAAGTCAACATTAATACGTCCACTGTATCAAATGTCGCGCAATCGAATGCCGGAAAACCGAACCATTAGAGTTAAAAGAAGAGGTAGAAGAAGACAGAAGAAAACGAAAGAACAGAAAAACACAGAAACAGAAACAATATCAGAATCTCACATTTCGCAGCGGAACAATATATAATAGATAATCACTAGTCTTTTAAAATAAAGAACTATATCAGTTATACAATACATCAATCAGAGTCAATGTACAACTCAATACAAAACAATGGACAGTTATAGAAACCTGTCCTCATACAGAATACACAGCGGAAATAATAAACAAGTACGAGAGTACGTCTTGCCATCCAGCTCATCTCCAAAGCTCCAGAATATCCAGAATATCCCGATAACATAACTCTAGGCTGCCCGTGTGGAAAATTATGGGCACCCAGAGTTTAGAAGGGAACAATAAACTCCGAGTCAGTCATGTGACTGGTGTGAGATCGTAAAACAGTTATTTTCACAAAGAAAATGAAACAGATTCGCAATGCTTTTGGAAAATGAAACTACCATAAGACCTCCCGCCACACACACAATGCAAACGCAGAATTGGAGGAGATTTCTTCTTATGATAGTCAAAGATGCTTACTACGCCAATCATTGGATTATTATTATTAATGTCTAGTGTAGAAAACATTTCGAAAGTATAATATTAATCTTAGCCAGTATAGACATTTCGAACTATGCCTACTATAGCTACCATCTAAACAGTGGTGACCACCATAAGTAAATGGCAGGTTCTACAACTAAAACCGTACAATTTCGTATTGGGAAATGGATTTCCAACAAATAATCAGGCTAAGGAACTTCCTTCCCTCCTGCCGAATGGGATCGCCTCTGGTTGGACGTCCCGAGAGACAAACTGCTCTGCCAAACAAGGCCGGGTTACCCCTGTAACAGGTAACTCACGAATATGTCATCACCCGGTCCTTTGGGACCTTTATCCGAGCGCTCGGTAACCATCATCACACATAATAAATAAGTGTATCCACATGAGTAAGTATCTGGGCTCCATACCATGATACCACCCCTTTCCAGAAGGAAATGACATACCCTAAAGGGCGCGACCCTCATAACCTTGCCGCAACATTCCTGTTTCGACCATTTCCGGGTTGTGAGGCCTGACGAAGTCTCGTCCACAAAGCTACGCTTTTTCACAAAGCCACGCTTTGATCACAAATGATCAAATAAATGATCATCGTCACAGCAACACTCAGCATGCCACATTACCGAATTGGGAATATATCGCTGACAAATTTCAACTACATAACTTCTGAGCTCGTACGTCTCAGAGAAGGGTGTTAAGCTAAGAGAATAAATTCTCCGCCACCAACAGAAATGTATTTGAAAAAAATCAGCTTTATATCTCAAAACGTAATGTCAGACACATAACCATACAAGTCTGTTCCGGGTTCGAACAGAACCGAAGGCACTTCCGAAGAAGCCCTTGCAAATCCGGATATTCACAATCCCGATAAAACTTCCCATCACAAAGGAAATCTCAATACCGTAGCTAACGGTGCAGAGACAATCGATAGGTCATCCTATCGTTTTCACAAATACCCGGTCTTCATCACCGGTCTTCAATACGATCCATATCGTCGTATTATTATTCGGAATGGGTTATCTGACACAAAGGTCCTTTCCCGGCTAAACCGAATAATAAGCGTTTGTTTTAAAAAAAACAAATTCAAGTGCCATTTCAAAGGCAATATTGATAGTCGGTGATTTAACTATCAACAATATTCACAACAATCATCAAATTCAAATAATTTTCCCAAATTATTAAATTTCAAATATCTTCCTGATATATGGTTTATACTTCAACCATTTGAAAAAATTTTCCAAATTATATTCATTTAAGCCCTTTTTATAAATCCTTATCGATTTATTTCAAATTTACATTCCAAAACTGTAAATTTATTTCCACACTTCATCACTCTGAAAACCGATTTCCAAATCATATTTCTCATACTTTAAAAATAAATCAACGTTTATTTTTAAAACAAATTTCCCTTTCCTTTATAAATTATATTCGGAATTTACATTCTCAAATATTCATTTTCAACACCAAATCGACTTTAAATTTGATTTCTCAATTTTACTTCAATTCCAAATCAAATTTCAAATTGATTCTAATTTTAATCCCAAATACCAAATCATTTTACAAATTGATTTTTATATCGATTTCCCAAAGATCTATTTCTTCAGTATAAAATCAATTATCAATTGGATTTTAACAAATTTATCACTCTTAAAATAAATTCCTTTATAATTTCCAAACCATTTAAAATTCCATTTCAAATAAATTTTCCAACTTTCGAATAATACTATTCAAAATCCATTTATAAAAATCTTTTCCCATATCTTGGAATTTATTCAATAAGATTTCGACAATCCATTTTAATACTTAAAAATTCCTTCTTTCAAATAAATTCAATTCTAAAAATAATTTCATTTAAAGTTTTCCACTTTAATTTCAAAATCCAATTTATTTTCATTTCTGGTATCCAACGATACCAAAAATACATTCGGCTAAATTTTAGCCTTCAACAATTTCAATTATCAATAAATCATCCACAGATTATCAATAAATCACATCATTCACATATTAAATAATATTCAAACAATTTGAGGAATCCAGTTGGATCCCTCCAACCTGTTTCCCTGCATCCACAGATGTTAGCACAATACCAATTCCACTTCGAGGTGGAATATCGCGGTATATAGGATTTTATAAAATATCATCCGCTTAATAACGGCGCAATAGGGTCTCATCCGCTATATAATGCGGGAAATCAATCAATCCAATATATACATATGCCAATATGTATATATTGCTATATATATAGATATATCCTACTATATCTAATAGCACATCCAAATAGCAATCAATAACTGCAATCCAAATTTATTTTGAGTGAGAAGATCTCACCTTTGCTTTTATTAGCAATCCCATTTTCCATTCCAAATTGATTTTTCACGATCTTTTAACCTTGTATAAAACAATTTATACAATTTATTAAAATTCGAGATGATCGAAAAATTCATTTCCATTTAATAAAATATTATTAACTTGTGATTAAATATTAAAATTAAATTTTTTTTTTGATTTGAAACAAAATTATTTTCTTTCTTTTCCTTTGAAACCTTACTTATATTTTTCTGCATACACATATATAGAATTCAACTAAAATATGTTGAATACCTTACTGCGTACATATATGTTTCCTTTTAAATTAAAATATGAATTCAAAATTTAAAAACAGAGAAAGAAGCCCATACCAAAACGAACCTGATCTGCTAGCTACAGGGATCATCTTCCCCAAATCTGTATATTGCTCGCAATCTTTCCCCCCATTATGTTTGTACACACATCGCTTGAACCGCCATCGACAACTTTACCTCATCGCGAGCTTCAGACAACCACAAACCCAAGTCGCAACTACCTCGAACTCGATGCCATCATCGGCTACGACCACGAGCTCGTGATGCTCTAGCTCGACCCCTCATGCGAGCGCGCCTCGCTCGAACTCAGTACATGCCCCCAGCCTTGCTTGCCCCCAAGTCTCGCGACGAAACCCTAATCGTCCGCGAGCTCTGCCTCTATCCAAAATCGCCAGTGCCACTCGCCGCTTGCCCCAAAATCCACGCGATCGCCTCCCTTCCTAAATCGAACGTGCTGCTCAAGACAAGCTGGCCATTCGCTCACGATGATGGTTCCCGATTTGGGATTAAACGAGGCTCTCAATTTCGTAAAAAATTTTTTTGAAGTTCTGCATCCTTTGGTTTTAAAAATGAACGAGAGCAATGGAGGAGAAAATGTATCCCAGTCGATTTATAAGAGATTTAAGGAAGCGGCCATTTATATTGTTTTGAAAGAGAATTTTGTTTTTCTTTCATTTGAAATGTTTTAACTGAGGAACAAGAGATAAGATTTTCTTTGTTTCTACTTGCGTGATAAAAAGGAAAAGAAGAGGATACGAGAACGTGATTGTTGCAGAGAAAAAGTAAGTCGGTATTGAAAAGTTGATTAAAAATTTATATTTTTATATTCGAAAATATCTCGATATATTATATCAGTGCGTTTGCTTATCGTACGATCACAAGACAGCTCCAATCACCACGAAAATTGAAATCCGATAATAATATAATAATACGAATCCAATGGAACTGGTTTCGTCAAATTCTGATACTGTGCCCCGGACCGCTATTTTTAAATATCGATTTAAACGATATAATTCAAAACTGAACAAACCACTTCCAAATTTAATTCTGAAAGTTCCAGTACCTTCAGAATTATTAATATAAATTTTCTAAGCCTTGAAAATATTTTTAACAGGTCCGACATTAGCAATTCAGCAATTTATTCAATTTTCAATTATTAAATTCAATTATTTCAATCGCCAAATTTACTCTGATATTTGACTTTCAAATTAAATTATCATTCGAATATTTAAACTCAATTAAATATTCACTTTTCAAATATCAAAATTTCAGGGTCGTTACAATCTTCCCCCCTTAAAAGAATTTCGTCCCGAAATTACAAGTAAAGAAGAATAATCCAATACCCGTTAACTATTTTCTTAAATCCAAATATTTTTAACAAATTTTCAAACCCAAATCTTTTTATTAAAGATTTGTTATCACTTCAACTAACTTTCCAAACATTTTCATAGTTTTTAAAAAAATTCATTTTACTTCACAATTCAAATTCAAATTTAAATTCAAATTTTGAATTAACCAAAATTTCTCAAAAATTTTCTAACTCTCGAAATTTTCGAAAAATTTCGCCAGCGTCTCCTTTACGCGGCTAATACGGTACAACTACAAAACGTCCCTACGGACTCTCAGATCTCAAAAGAAAACAAAATGCCAAGTGGCAAACCAGAATCTCATCAAATTTCATATTGAAATTTAAATACATACCTTTGTCGAGCAATTTCAAATTTATCTTCGAAATTAAAATCCAATTCCATTTTCTTAGCCTTTACAATGCCTGTTGTTTTACCGAACGATAATGTCCACATTCAATTATTGGATTTCCCCATACACATTTTACTTAAGAATTCCACCATTCATTCATTTCTTAAGTTCAATATAATTATCTATTTTCACTTTACAACCAAAATTATACATTCATTTCCATTCAACATTGCATTTTCAATTCTATTTGAATTCAATTGACAATTTCAATTTTATTTGAATTCATTTCAAATCTCAATACATTTATTTCTAAATTTTCATTCAGAATTTCATTTCGAATTTTACTTCAATTCGATTCATCTTCTAATTTCAAATATTGAGTTTTATTCACTTTTATCTCAATTCCCGATTTTTAAATCTTCTGTCGTTAGTGAAAAATTTTCAAAAATTCCAAATTTTTTTTCTAACTTCCAAAATTTTCAGAAAATTTTGGCGGAGTCTCCTTTGTACGGAGGAGCTTTTGCAATTTGACAAAAGATATAAATATATATACATCGACCCACTCGGTCAGAAAAGCAGAAAAACAGTTCATATTTCCTATTTTTATTGCGTAGGCGTACCTTTTAGCATTTTTAAGCAAAGCAATTATTTTATTAGCATTTACGCAACCCAAAATGCAGCCAAACGGCTTCCAAAACCCTGCACTTACTCAGTTTAAATACGTAAGTGACAAATATAGGAAATCTATTTAACAATTCACTTATTTCAATAACAAATACATAGATTTCATAAGCAATAGATTCAAAATAAATTCCATTAGCAATTTATAAAATTTCAATTCAACTTAAATCGCTTCCATCTAATTCACATTAAATTTTTATTCAATTCAAGTGATTAACAACTCACTTTCTTACATTTAACTCATTTCTAAGTGAATCTAACTCATATCTATTTCAATTGATACAAAAATCAATTTCTATTTGCTTTTATTAACTCATAGAATTTATGTAGGCTCGTTTTTTTCAAACGATAATTCTTTCTATCCAGATTTGTTAATATTCATGCGACTAAATAATTACTTAAGCTAACAATCATTTAAATTGATTCCATTCAATTTAACTTGCATTCCATATTCACAAAACCATTCGATTTGTTCAAAACCATCGTACAAAACTCGACAATAACAATGCAAATATTTATATTCACTTCTTGTATTTATTTTCACTTCATTACTGAAGTTATACATTTATCACTATTCAATTTCGCATTTCAACTTATTAATCAACTAAGTTTCCATTTAACCATTTCAAAGCTTCACTTAAATTTGAGTTACTGTCTAATATTTACTTAAGCTATTTCAATTCAAAACTCAAGTTTATCATTTATGTTTATTTTTATTTTCCATAAACAATTCTCAATTTATTTCCTTTGATTGGTTTTCATTTATCGAATTTATTCCATTTACTAATTCAATTCAATTAGTACATTCACGTATTCATTTTAAATTTCAAATTTCCATATTCAATTCATCACGAATTTACTTAATTAATAACAAGGAAATTACAATTAATTTCTACTTACTTGAATTTATTTGCAAATTCAACCCATTTTAAATTTAGTTCACAACTTAACTTTAATTTAACTAACTTCCAATTCATTACTTCATGAATTAACAAATTATCAAGTTTATTTACTTGAATTCAATCCATTTCATTATTCAATTCCGATTCATTCTTTTACAAATGTAGCTTCATTTGTTTACTCACAAATTCAATTCTTTTCAATTTGAATTTCATTCCAAATCAAATTTTCACTTTATTTAATTGATTCACTTATACTTTCTTTAATTTAACTTCATCCTTTAAGTTAAATTTATTCTATCAAAATTCAAATTGTATAAGTTATCAACTCATTTATTATTCCATTAATGAATTTATTTTCAAATATCCTCTCTGGAATTTTATTTCCAATTATAAATTTCATTTACAATTTATATTCACAAATCTCATTTATATATGAATTCAATTCCTTATCTTTTCAATTCGTATTTATAAATTTCATTTGTTAAATGAATTTATCTTCAAATCTTTGGTTATATCATTTTATTTCTTATTCATTTTTCATATAACAATGATAATATTTCAATGTTATTACCTCCTAACAACCAAGCATCCGTATACTATAATAATTCATAGAAAATCATTTCTTTTCTATACAAAAATAGTTTTGGGCAAAATTATTTCATTTACCCTATTTAAAACAATACTGTGTCAGTTTATCTTGTTTAAGAGTTTAGAAACCCCTATCGATTACAGTTAGCTAGACTGCACCGACCAAAATCTATAAACAATCAACCGATAAGTCAACACAATACAAAACAAATTTGTATTCACTAACAAATACGCACTCATATCTATTATTACACTCAACTCATTCTAGAGTACTACTGACTCTATCTCTAATGAGTAACACCCAACAGAGCAGGGTTGTCGCTTAACCATATGCTCTGATACCACTTGTAACATATACAGATTTTTCGACGCTCGAAAGTCAACATTAATACGTCCACTGTATCAAATGTCGCGCAATCGAATGCCGGAAAACCGAACCATTAGAGTTAAAAGAAGAGGTAGAAGAAGACAGAAGAAAAAGAAAGAATAGAAAAACACAGAAACAGAAACAATATCAGAATCTCACATTTCGCAGCGGAACAATATATAATAGATAATCACTAGTCTTTTAAAACAAAGAACTATATCAGTTATACAATACATCAATCAGAGTCAATGTACAACTCAATACAAAACAATGGACAGTTATAGAAACCTGTCCTCATACAGAATACACAGCGGAAATAATAAACAAGTACGAGAGTACGTCTTGCCATCCAGCTCATCTCCAAAGCTCCAGAATATCCAGAATATCCTGATAACATAACTCTAGGCTGCCCGTGTGGAAAATTATGGGCACCCAGAGTTTAGAAGGGAACAATAAACTCCGAGTCAGTCATGTGACTGGTGTGAGATCGTAAAACAGTTATTTTCACAAAGAAAATGAAACAGATTCGCAATGCTTTTGGAAAATGAAACTACCATAAGACCTCCCGCCACACACACAATGCAAACGCAGAATTGGAGGAGATTTCTTCTTATGATAGTCAAAGATGCTTACTACGCCAATCATTGGATTATTATTATTAATGTCTAGTGTAGAAAACATTTCGAAAGTATAATATTAATCTTAGCCAGTATAGACATTTCGAACTATGCCTACTATAGCTACCATCTAAACAGTGGTGACCACCATAAGTAAATGGCAGGTTCTACAACTAAAACCGTACAATTTCGTATTGGGAAATTGATTTCCAACAAATGATCAGGCTAAGGAACTTCCTTTCCTCCTACCGAATGGGATCGCCTCTGGTTGGACGTCCCGAGAGACAAACTGCTCTCTGCCAAACAAGGCCGGGTTACCCCTGTAACAGGTAACTCACGAATATGTCATCACCCGGTCCTTTGGGACCTTTATCCGAGCGCTCGGTAACCATCATCACACATAATAAATAAGTGTATCCACATGAGTAAGTATCTGGGCTCCATACCATGATACCACCCCTTTCCAGAAGGAAATGACATACCCTAAAGGGCGCGACCCTCATAACCTTGCTGCAACATTCCTGTTTCGACCATTTCCGGGTTGTGAGGCCTGACGAAGTCTCGTCCACAAAGCTACGCTTTTTCACAAAGCCACGCTTTGATCATAAATGATCAAATAAATGAACACCGTCACAGCAACACTCAGCATGCCACATTACCGAATTGAGAATATATCGCTGACAAATTTCAACTACATAACTTCTGAGCTTGTACGTCTCAGAGAAGGGTGTGAAGCTAAGAGAATAAATTCTCCGCCACCAACAGAAATGTATTTGAAAGAAATCAGCTTTATATCTCAAAACGTAATGTCAGACACGTAACCATACAAGTCTGTTCCGGGTTCGAACAGAACCGAAGGCACTTCCGAAGAAGCCCTTGCAAATCCGGATATTCACAATCCCGATAAAACTTCCCATCACAAAGGAAATCTCAATACCGTAGCTAACGGTGCAGAGACAATCGATAGGTCATCCTATCGTTTTCACAAATACCCGGTCTTCATCACCGGTCTTCAATACGATCCATATCGTCGTATTATTATTCGGAATGGGTTATCTGACACAAAGGTCCTTTCCCGGCTAAACCGAATAATAAGCGTTTGTTTTAAAAAAACAAATTCAAGTGCCATTTCAAAGGCAATATTGATAGTCGGTGATTTAACTATCAACAATATTCACATCAATCATCAAATTCAAATAATTTTCCCAAATTATTAAATTTCAAATATCTTCCTGATATATGGTTTATACTTCAACCATTTGAAAAAAATTTCCAAATTATATTCATTTAAGCCCTTTTTATAACTCCTTATCGATTTATTTCAATTTTACATTCCAAAACTGTAAATTTATTTCCACACTTCATCACTCTGAAAACCGATTTCCAAATCATATTTCTCATACTTTAAAAATAAATCAACGTTTATTTTTAAAACAAATTTCCCTTTCCTTTATAAATTATATTCGGAATTTACATTCTCAAATATTCATTTTCAACACCAAATCGACTTTAAATTTGATTTCTCAATTTTACTTCAATTCTAAATCAAATTTCAAATTGATTCTAATTTTAATCCCAAATACCAAATCATTTTACAAATCGATTTTTATATCGATTTCCCAAAGATCTATTTCTTCAGTATAAAATCAATTATCAATTGGATTTTAACAATTTTATCACTCTTAAAATAAATTCCTTTATAATTTCCAAACCATTTAAAATTCCATTTCAAATAAATTTTCCAACTTTCAAATAATACTATTCAAAATCCATTTATAAAAATCTTTTCCCATATCTTGGAATTTATTCAATAAGATTTCAACAATCCATTTTAATACTTAAAAATTCCTTCTTTCAAATAAATTCAATTCTAAAAATAATTTCATTTAAAGTTTTCCACTTTAATTTCAAAATCCAATTTATTTTCATTTCTGGTATCCAACGATACCAAAAATACATTCGGCTAAATTTTAGCCTTCAACAATTTCAATTATCAATAAATCATCCACAGATTATCAATAAATCACATCATTCACATATTAAATAATATTCAAACAATTTGAGGAATCCAGTTGGATCCCTCCAACCTGTTTCCCTGCATCCACAGATGTTAGCACAATACCAATTCCACTTCGAGGTGGAATATCGCGGTATATAGGATTTTATAAAATATCATCCGCTTAATAACGGCGCAATAGGGTCTCATCCGCTATATAATGCGGGAAATCAATCAATCCAATATATACATATGCCAATATGTATATATTGCTATATATATAGATATATCCTACTATATCTAATAGCACATCCAAATAGCAATCAATAACCGCAATCCAAATTTATTTTGAGTGAGAAGATCTCACCTTTGCTTTTATTAGCAATCCCATTTTCCATTCCAGATTGATTTTTCACGATCTTTTAACCTTGTATAAAACAATTTATACAATTTATTAAAATTCGAGATGATCGAAAAATTCATTTCCATTTAATAAAATATTATTAACTTGTGATTAAATTTTAAAATTAATTTTTTTTGATTTGAAACAAAATTATTTTCTTTCTTTTCCTTTGAAACCTTACTTATATTTTTCTGCATACACATATATAGAATTCAACTAAAATATGTTTAATACCTTACTGCGTACATATATGTTTCCTTTTAAATTAAAATATGAATTCAAATTTTAAAAAACAGAGAAAGAAGCCCATACCAAAACGAACCTGACCCGCTAGCTACAGGGATCATCTTCCCCAAATCTGTATATTGCTCGCAATCTTTCCCCCCATTATGTTTGTACACACATCGCTTGAACCTCCATCGACAACTTTACCTCATCGCGAGCTTCAGACAACCACAAACCCAAGTCGTGACTGCCTCGATCTCGATGCCATCATCGGCTTCGACCACGAGCTCGTGATGCTCTAGCTCGACCCCTCATGCGAGCGCGCCTCGCTCGAACTCAGTCCATGCCCCTAGCCTTGCTCGCCCCCAAGTCTCACGACAAAACCCTAATCGTCCGCGAGCTCTGCCTCTATCCAAAATCGCCAGTGCCACTCGCCGCTTGCCCCAAAATCCACGCGATCGCCTCCCTTCCTAAATCGAACGTGCGGCTCGAGACAAGCTGGCCATTCGCTCACGATGATGGTTCCCGATTTGGGATTGAACGAGGCTCTCAATTTCGTAAATTTTGTTTTTGAAGTTCTGCATCCTTTGGTTTTAAAAATGAACGAGAGCAATGGGGGAGAAAACGTATCCCAGTTGATTTATAAGAGATTTAAGGAAGCGACCATTTATATTGTTTTGAACGAGATTTTTGTTTTTCTTTCATTTGAAATGTTTTAACTGAGGAACAAGAGATAAGATTTTCTTTGTTTCTACTTGCGTGATAAAAAGGAAAAGAAGAGGACACGAGAACGTGATTGTTGCAGAGAAAAAGTAAGTCGGTATTGAAAAGTTGATTAAAAATTTATATTTTTATATTCGAAAAAATCTCGATATATTATATCAGCGCGTTTGCTTATCGTACGATCACACGACAGCTCCAATCACCACGAAAATTGAAATCCGATAATAATACAATATTACGGATCCAATGGAACAGGTTTCGTCAAATTCCGAGACTGTGCCCCGGACCGCTATTTTTAAATATCGATTTAAACGATATAATTCAAAACTGAACAAACCACTTCCAAATTCAATTCTGAAAGTTCGATGGACCTTTAGAATTATTAATATAAATTTTCTAAGCCTTGAAAATATTTTTAACAGGTCTGACATTAGCAATTCAGTAATTTATTCAATTTTTAATTATTAAATTCAATTATTTCAATCGCCGAATTTACTCTGATATTTGAATTTCAAATTTAATTATCATTTGAATATTTAAACTCAATTAAATATTCACTTTTCAAATATCAAAATTTCAGGGTCGTTACAATCTTTCCCCCTTAAAAGAATTTCGTCCCGAAATTACAAGTAAAGAAGAATAATCCAATACCCGTTAACTATTTTCTTAAATCCAAATAGTTTTAACAAATTTTCAAACCCAAATCTTTTTATTAAAGATTTGTTATCACTTCAACTAACTTTCCAAACATTTTCATAGTTTTCAAATAAATTCATTTTACTTCACAATTCAAATTTAAATTCAAATTTTGAATTATCCAAAATTTCTCAAAAATTTTCTAACTCTCGAAATTTTCGAAAAATTTCGCCAGCGTCTCCTTTGCGCGGCTAATACGGTACAACTACAAAACGTCCCTACGGACTCTCAGATCTCAAAAGAAAACAAAATGCCAAGTGGCAAACCAGAATCTCATCAAATTTCATATTGAAATTTAAATACATACCTTTGTCGAGCAATTTCAAATTTATCTTCGAAATTAAAATCCAATTCCATTTTCTTAGCCTTTACAATGCCTGTATATTTTACTGAACGATAGTGTCCACATTCAATTATTGGATTTCCCCATACACATTTTACTTAAGAATTCCACCATTCATTCATTTCTTAAGTTCAATATAATTATCTATTTTCACTTTACAACCAAAATTATACATTCATTTCCATTCAACTTTGCATTTTCAATTCTATTTGAATTCAATTGACAATTTCAATTTTATTTGAATTCATTTCAAATCTCAATACTTTTATTTCTAAATTTTCATTCAGAATTTCATTTCAAATTTTACTTCAATTCATTCATCTTCTAATTTCAAATATTGAGTTTTATTCACTTTTATCTCAATTCCCGATTTTTAAATCTTCTGTCGTTAGTGAAAATTTTCAAAAATTCCAAAAAAATTTTCTAACTTCCAAAATTTTCATAAAATTTTGGCGGAGTCTCCTTTGTACGGAGGAGCTTTTGCAATTTGACAAAAGATATAAATATATATACATCGACCCACTCGGTCAGAAAAGCAGAAAAACAGTTCATATTTCCTATTTTTATTGCGTAGGCGTACCTTTTAGCATTTTTAAGCAAAGCAATTATTTTATTAGCATTTACGCAACCCAAAATGCAGCCAAACGGCTTCCAAAACCCTGCACTTACTCAGTTTAAATACGTAAGTGACAAATATAGGAAATCTATTTAACAATTCACTTATTTCAATAACAAATACATAGATTTCATAAGCAATAGATTCAAAATAAATTCCATTAGCAATTTATAAAATTTCAATTCAACTTAAATCGCTTCCATCTAATTCACATTAAATTTCTATTCAATTCAAGTGATTAACAACTCACTTTCTTACATTTAACTCATTTCTAAGTGAATCTAACTCATATCTATTTCAATTGATACAAAAATCAATTTCTATTTGCTTTTATTAACTCATAGAATTTATGTAGGCTCGTTTTTTTCAAACGATAATTCTTTCTATCCAGATTTGTTAATATTCATGCGACTAAATAATTACTTAAGCTAACAATCATTTAAATTGATTCCATTCAATTTAACTTGCATTCCATATTCACAAAACCATTCGATTTGTTCAAAACCATCGTACAAAACTCGACAATAACAATGCAAATATTTATATTCACTTCTTGTATTTATTTTCACTTCATTACTGAAGTTATACATTTATCACTATTCAATTTCGCATTTCAACTTATTAATCAACTAAGTTTCCATTTAACCATTTCAAAGCTTCACTTAAATTTGAGTTACTGTCTAATATTTACTTAAGCTATTTCAATTCAAAACTCAAGTTTATCATTTATGTTTATTTTTATTTTCCATAAACAATTCTCAATTTATTTCCTTTGATTGGTTTTCATTTATCGAATTTATTCCATTTACTAATTCAATTCAATTAGTACATTCACGTATTCATTTTAAATTTCAAATTTCCATATTCAATTCATCACGAATTTACTTAATTAATAACAAGGAAATTACAATTAATTTCTACTTACTTGAATTTATTTGCAAATTCAACCCATTTTAAATTTAGTTCACAACTTAACTTTAATTTAACTAACTTCCAATTCATTACTTCATGAATTAACAAATTATCAAGTTTATTTACTTGAATTCAATCCATTTCATTATTCAATTCCGATTCATTCTTTTACAAATGTAGCTTCATTTGTTTACTCACAAATTCATTTCTTTTCAATTTGAATTTCATTCCAAATCAAATTTTCACTTTATTTAATTGATTCACTTATACTTTCTTTAATTTAACTTCATCCTTTAAGTTAAATTTATTCTATCAAAATTCAAATTGTATAAGTTATCAACTCATTTATTATTCCATTAATGAATTTATTTTCAAATATCCTCTCTGGAATTTTATTTCCAATTATAAATTTCATTTACAATTTATATTCACAAATCTCATTTATATATGAATTCAATTCCTTATCTTTTCAATTCGTATTTATAAATTTCATTTGTTAAATGAATTTATCTTCAAATCTTTGGTTATATCATTTTATTTATTATTCATTTTTCATATAACAATGATAATATTTCAATGTTATTACCTCCTAACAACCAAGCATCCATATACTATAATAATTCATAGAAAATCATTTCTTTTCTATACAAAAATAGTTTTGGGCAAAATTATTTCATTTACCCTATTTAAAACAATACCGTGTCAGTTTATCTTGTTTAAGAGTTTAGAAACCCCTATCGATTACAGTTAGCTAGACTGCACCGACCAGAATCTATAAACAATCAACCGATAAGTCAACACAATACAAAACAAATTTGTATTCACTAATAAATACGCACTCATATCTATTATTACACTCAACTCATTCTAGAGTACTACTGACTCTATCTCTAATGAGTAACACCCAACAGAGCAGGGTTGTCGCTTAACCATATGCTCTGATACCACTTGTAACAGATACAGATTTTTCGACGCTCGAAAGTTAACATTAATACGTCCACTGTATCAAATGTCGCGCAATCGAATGCCGGAAAACCGAACCATTAGAGTTAAAAGAAGAGGTAGAAGAAGACAGAAGAAAACAAAAGAATAGAAAAACACAGAAACAGAAACAATATCAGAATCTCACATTTCGCAGCGGAACAATATATAATAGATAATCACTAGTCTTTTAAAACAAAGAACTATATCAGTTATACAATACATCAATTAGAGTCAATATACAACTCAATACAAAACAATGGACAGTTATAGAAACCTGTCCTCATACAGAATACACAGCGGAAATAATAAACAAGTACGAGAGTACGTCTCGCCATCCAGCTCATCTCCAAAGCTCCAGAATATCCAGAATATCCTGATAACATAACTCTAGACTGCCCGTGTGGAAAATTATGGGCACCCAGAGTTTAGAAGAGAACAATAAACTCCGAGTCAGTCATGTGACTGGTGTGAGATCGTAAAACAGTTATTTTCACAAAGAAAATGAAACAGATTCGCAATGCTTTTGGAAAATGAAACTACCATAATACCTCCTGCCACACACACAATGCAAACGCAGAATTGGAGGAGATTTCTTCTTATGATAGTCAAAGATGCTTACTACGCCAATCATTGGATTATTATTATTAATGTCTAGTGTAGAAAATATTTCGAAAGTATAATATTAATCTTAGCCAGCATAGACATTTCGAACTATGCCTACTATAGCTACCATCTAAACAGTGGTGACCACCATAAGTAAATGGCAGGTTCTACAACTAAAACCGTACAATTTCGTATTGGGAAATGGATTTCCAACAAATGATCAGGCTAAGGAACTTCCTTTCCTCCTGCCGAATGGGATCGCCTCTGGCTGGACGTCCCGAGAGACAAACTGCTCTCTGCCAAACAAGGCCGGGTTACCCCTGTAACAGGTAACTCACGAATATGTCATCACCCGGTCCTTTGGGACCTTTATCCGAGCGCTCGGTAACCATCATCACACATAATAAATAAGTGTATCCACATGAGTAAGTATCTGGGCTCCATACCATGATACCACCCCTTTCCAGAAGGAAATGACATACCCTAAAGGGCGCGACCCTCATAACCTTGCCGCAACATTCCTGTTTCAACCATTTCCGGGTTGTGAGGCCTGACGAAGTCTCGTCCACAAAGCTACGCTTTTTCACAAAGCCACGCTTTGATCACAAATGATCAAATAAACGATCATCGTCACAGCAACACTCAGCATGCCACATTACCGAATTGGGAATATATCGCTGACAAATTTCAACTACATAACTTCTGAGCTCGTACGTCTCAGAGAAGGGTGTTAAGCTAAGAGAATAAATTCTCCGCCACCAACAGAAATGTATTTGAAAGAAATCAGCTTTATATCTCAAAACGTAATGTCAGACACGTAACCATACAAGTCTGTTCCGGGTTCGAACAGAACCGAAGGCACTTCCGAAGAAGCCCTTGCAAATCCGGATATTCACAATCCCGATAAAACTTCCCATCACAAAGGAAATCTCAATACCGTAGCTAACGGTGCAGAGACAATCGATAGGTCATCCTATCGTTTTCACAAATACCCGGTCTTCATCACCGGTCTTCAATACGATCCATATCGTCGTATTATTATTCGGAATGGGTTATCTGACACAAAGGTCCTTTCCCGGCTAAACCGAATAATAAGCGTTTGTTTTAAAAAAACAAATTCAAGTGCCATTTCAAAGGCAATATT
This sequence comes from Allium fistulosum, assembly GCA_030737815.1. Lineage (NCBI taxonomy): Eukaryota > Viridiplantae > Streptophyta > Magnoliopsida > Asparagales > Amaryllidaceae > Allium > Allium fistulosum. The sequence continues at coordinate 262,093,012 of CM060903.1, forward strand.
GATAGTCGGTGATTTAACTATCAACAATATTCACAACAATCATCAAATTCAAATAATTTTCCCAAATTATTAAATTTCAAATATCTTCCTGATATATGGTTTATACTTCAACCATTTGAAAAAAATTTCCAAATTATATTCATTTAAGCCCTTTTTATAAATCCTTATCGATTTATTTCAAATTTACATTCAAAAACTGTAAATTTATTTCCACACTTCATCACTCTGAAAACCGATTTCCAAATCATATTTCTCATACTTTAAAAATAAATCAACGTTTATTTTTAAAACAAATTTCCCTTTCCTTTATAAATTATATTCGGAATTTACATTCTCAAATATTCATTTTCAACACCAAATCGACTTTAAATTTGATTTCTCAATTTTACTTCAATTCCAAATCAAATTTCAAATTGATTCTAATTTTAATCCCAAATACCAAATCATTTTACAAATCGATTTTTATATCGATTTCCCAAAGATCTATTTCTTCAGTATAAAATCAATTATCAATTGGATTTTAACAAATTTATCACTCTTAAAATAAATTCCTTTATAATTTCCAAACCATTTAAAATTCCATTTCAAATAAATTTCCAACTTTCGAATAATACTATTCAAAATCCATTTATAAAAATCTTTTCCCATATCTTGGAATTTATTCAATAAGATTTCGACAATCCATTTTAATACTTAAAAATTCCTTCTTTCAAATAAATTCAATTCTAAAAATAATTTCATTTAAAGTTTTCCACTTTAATTTCAAAATCCAATTTATTTTCATTTCTGGTATCCAACGATACCAAAAATACATTCGGCTAAATTTTAGCCTTCAATAATTTCAATTATCAATAAATCATCCACAGATTATCAATAAATCACATCATTCACATATTAAATAATATTCAAACAATTTGAGGAATCCAGTTGGATCCCTCCAACCTGTTTCCCTGCATCCACAGATGTTAGCATAATACCAATTCCACTTCGAGGTGGAATATCGCGGTATATAGGATTTTATAAAATATCATCCGCTTAAAAACGGCGCAATAGGGTCTCATCCGCTATATAATGCGGGAAATCAATCAATCCAATATATACATATGCTAATATGTATATATTGCTCTATATATAGATATATCCTACTATATCTAATAGCACATCCAAATAGCAATCAATAACCGCAATCCAAATTTATTTTGAGTGAGAAGATCTCACCTTTGCTTTTATTAGCAATCCCATTTTCCATTCCAGATTGATTTTTCACGATCTTTTAACCTTGTATAAAACAATTTATACAATTTATTAAAATTCGAGATGATCGAAAAATTCATTTCCATTTAATAAAATATTATTAACTTGTGATTAAATTTTAAAATTAATTTTTTTTTTGATTTGAAACAAAATTATTTTCTTTCTTTTCCTTTGAAACCTTACTTATATTTTTCTGCATACACATATATAGAATTCAACTAAAATATGTTTAATACCTTACTGCGTACATATATGTTTCCTTTTAAATTAAAATATGAATTCAAATTTTAAAAAACAGAGAAAGAAGCCCATACCAAAACGAACCTGACCCGCTAGCTACAGGGATCATCTTCCCCAAATCTGTATATTGCTCGCAATCTTTCTCCCCATTATGTTTGTACACACATCGCTTGAACCGCCATCGACAACTTTACCTCATCGCGAGCTTCAGACAACCACAAACCCAAGTCGTGACTGCCTCGATCTCGATGCCATCATCGGCTTCGACCACGAGCTCATGATGCTCTAGCTCGACCCCTCACGCGAGCGCGCCTCGCTCGAACTCAGTCCATGCCCCCAGCCTTGCTCGCCCCCAAGTCTCGCGACGAAACCCTAATCGTCCGCGAGCTCTACCTCTATCCAAAATCGCCAGTGCCACTCGCCGCTTGTCCCAAAATCCACGCGATCGCCTCCCTTCCTAAATCGAACGTGCTGCTCGAGACAAGCTGGCCATTCGCTCACGATGATGGTTCCCGATTTGGGATTGAACGAGGCTCTCAATTTCGTAAATTTTGTTTTTGAAGTTCTGCATCCTTTGGTTTTAAAAATGAACGAGAGCAATGGTGGAGAAAATGTATCCCAGTCGATTTATAAGAGATTTAAGGAAGCGACCATTTATATTGTTTTGAACAAGATTTTTGTTTTTCTTTCATTTGAAATGTTTTAACTGAGGAACAAGAGATAAGATTTTCTTTGTTTCTACTTGCGTGATAAAAAGGAAAAGAAGAGGACACGAGAACATGATTGTTGCAGAGAAAAAGTAAGTCGGTATTGAAAAGTTGATTAAAAATTTATATTTTTATATTCGAAAATATCTCGATATATTATATCAGCGCGTTTGCTTATCGTACGATCACACGACAGCTCCAATCACCACGAAAATTGAAATCCGATAATAATACAATATTACGGATCCAATGGAACTGGTTTCGTCGAATTCCGAGACTGTGCCCCGGACCGCTATTTTTAAATATCGATTTAAACGATATAATTCAAAACTGAACAAACCACTTCCAAATTCAATTCTGAAAGTTCCAGTACCTTCAGAATTATTAATATAAATTTTCTAAGCCTTGAAAATATTTTTAACAGGTCCGACATTAGCAATTCAGCAATTTATTCAATTTTCAATTATTAAATTCAATTATTTCAATCGCCAAATTTACTCTGATATTTGAATTTCAAATTAAATTATCATTCGAATATTTAAACTCAATTAAATATTCACTTTTCAAATATCAAAATTTCAGGGTCGTTACACCTGTTCACCGACTGCTTGCAGATGGACTCAGGAAGATGCAACGAAGCTCAGCTCGCGACCCAAGCCAAAACCATGGATCGCTAGCGATCCATGGTCTATGGATCGCTACCGATCCATAGATTTAGCTCATGTGCGAGCCAATCACTTAGCTCCTTCTTTCCCTTCTTCGCCTAGTTAGCTCACCAAGAATCCATGAAAAATTATGGATCGCTGGCGATATGGATCGCTGGCGATCCATACACTTAGCATATTTTGGCTTTCTTTGCTTCCCATGTGCCTTAGCGACCCAGTGATGAAATATGGATCGTTGGCGATCCATATTGTATGGATCACTAGCGATCCATGCACTTAGACTTTTTCTGGACTTTGATGTCTGGTATGCTTTTGTTGCTTTGTATCGACATTGTTCATGTAGTCTCATTGCATGTCGCTTTGTTTTGATGATGATCTTTTTGTTAGTTGCATTTGGCTCCTTGTTCTAGTCCCTTCGATTGGCTTTTGAGCTATTCTAATGTGATGGAGTTCTCTCGACTTCCTCTGGATTCTGCTGGGTTAAAATCCCAGATAACATTTTCCCCCAGAGTATGCTTTCGTTGAAAACAAGGCGTGCTCTGGAAGTAACTTCTTTTGAGTTTTCATTTTACGAAATCTAGTTTATCATGTCGAGGTTACCATGCAAATTTGGCTTTGACTGCTGAATTTTTGATTTGAATCGTCAGAGTCCACCTCAAGATGTTGTTCTCAATTGACTGACTTCTGATAGCCATTCGTTTTTTTATTTTGATCTGAATTTCAATTCCTGGTATTAACGATGCAATCTTTGCTCCGTAGTTTATGCAAGGGTTTAGGTCGGTAAGTGGGTGCATGGTGTAGGTTTGGAGTTGTCCCATATAGTTTTAATTCGATCGGCCATGAAGCTAAATTTGTCTCAAACGATTGTACACCGTTTTGGAGCGAAGTCTTGCTCTTTGTCTTTAGCTTTTTCTTCTCTAGAATTTGGTTAAGTTCCCGTCGATGTTTTTGAATTCCAATGCGATAATTTATTCCAAAATCAGATATAGTGCATGATTCAATCGTATCGCTCTACCTATTTCTGTATTCTAGTGATCCTGAAAAGAAAAGCTTGCCGCATTGCTTCGAACAGCGGCTCCGTTATCGATCGTTGATCGATAACGGGTAAATGTGGAAGAGATGATTTCAACGGAATATATGAATTATTTTTCAAATATATGCAAGCTATCCACACTAGATTGTTTGTTCGTAGTATTCAGGATACTGGAATCTTCTCATGTAGATAACACACTACATCTGCCCCGGTCAACGCTTAGGACCCGATTGGTCAACATACATCGACTTTCTTTGGATTCTGGGCGTTGGTTATACGAGGATATTATTTAAAGTAAAACATACTTGACAGGGTTGAATGCCAAATTTTTTCCGTTGAAAATGACTTTTCGATCATCCAATCTTTAGTCTGGCGGAGGTACTCCCACTTCTCCAAAAGCTGGGTCCTTCACAACTTTGGCTTTGCTTATTATCCCTATCATATTGGGATGATTGATTACAGTTAAATTACTAGGCATAGTTGCTCTTATAGAGTTGCAGTTGAAGTTCAATCAGGCACAGCTTCAGTCTTCGAAAACTAGTGCATGAGTTATTCGATCGTGAATATCCTTCCTTTGTGGTTTTTGGAATTCGATCTGCATGATAGCTTCTGTCTTAAGGGACTATTGGCTTAATTCCTCGGCTTCGAGAATTGAATTTTATTGAACTACGAGGTAGCTTGGTCTAGCCAGTTCTATAGCTAATCCCTACTTATGCTCAATTAAGTTCGTTTCAACAAAGTGTTGGTGTAAATGCCTTAGTCCGTAGGGCTGATTACTTTGACTACTGAACCGACATGTTTAGGGAGACTAGGTCTCCTAAACAATAAGTTTGATTGCCCCAATTTGATTGACATGATAGCTCCTACCTTCGGGAACTAGGGACTTTGTTGCTTGATCCCAAGATTTGAGTTTTGTAATGATGTCGGTATGTATTAGAAAGATGTGTTTCTAGCATATTTTGCTAAAGTAAATTCTTCTAAGTCTGGCATTGAGATCCTAATTATGTGTTGGTTTCTATCTTCATAGACTCTTGTATAGATTACTCAAACCTGTGTATTTTTCCTTAATGTTGCGGACCTTCGGATAATGTAAGATTCAAGAAGGTAGGAGTAAAGAGTCGATCAAGTTTTTGCTTCTATTTTTGAAAGCCGGTGTATCGATAGTTTCATTCTGGGAGTTTCTTCTTAGCATCACCAAACTTTGCGTAATGGCATATTCCTGCAAGTTGGAACCAAATGATCTAGTTAGACCCTAAGTAGGTCATCGATACTTCTTGTCATTCGATCTATGGTCATTGGTGGCCTCCTAACTCCTAAAAGGATCTACTAAATTCATCAAGTTGTTCCAAAGAATCAAAACGACCGATTATTAATGGAATCCCCCGTCGGCTCTCTGTGAAATATTCGTTTGGTCGCGAATCCAAGAATTCAGAATAACAAGTTCTTCATTACCCAGAATACAAAATAAACTTTGTAGCCGAGTACAAATGTTTCTTTCCTCCCCACATAGATAAAAGTAAGTAAACAAGAATTAATTCTAACTTCCACATGATAAAAAAAAGCAAAAGATCTCTAGAAGAAAATAATCCTATTTGACCAATGTACATTGCTAACATCAGGAAATAGAACATCATGAATTTCGAGTAACATGCCCAGACTATGAGCGACGGTTGACTTCTGAATGTTAAATCCTTCATTTCCTTTGTTGGCGATTTTGTTGCCAGAATGCTCTATTTTGTGATATAGAATCATGAGCTAACCAACCTCGCGGTTATTCATGTTTTGAATTTGAAACATTTCTTCCGATCAGGTATTTGTGTGTCTATCCCTTCTTGAGGGACTATCTATTTCGAATGCCTGTATTTGGGCGATTGTGAGAGATGGAGATCCGTGGGGCGAATTGCTCAATTGCCCCCAGTTTAGCTCTCAATCCTATTCTAGAATCTAGGAAGTTTGGGGATTTTATTTCTGACCTTCCATGATTGTTCCCGCCTGTCCTTGGTCATGCACGCTTTTCTTGGTTGCTGATGTCGTCACAGAAGTTTTGTTCATATGTCAACTCCTGTCTTTGTGAATTGATAACCTATCTGCTTGGTTCTGAACAACTTCTCCTCGAGGTTGCCTATTTTTTGGTTGTATCCAAATTCTTTCTAAATTGAATTTTGGAAATCCGATTGTCCAACATCTTTCATCCTTAGAAATTAGCACAGGAGCAATTCAATCTTGGGATTTCCTTACTGCACAGCTCTATTCTCATGTAGTGGCTGATTCCTGCAATGTCAGGTTGAACCATCCGGCTGACCTATGAAAATATATGTCTTCCGATCGTTGCCTGTCATCGGGCAATAGTAGTTTTCTGAAGACAAGGGTAGAAATTAAGTTGAGTTTCAACATCTATCTCCGAAAGCTAGTGCATCGATGGGTCACTACGATGAGTGTTTCTCATCAGCCCTGTCAACTAAAGTTTTCCTGGCATTGCCGATACTTAGTGAGTAGAAAGTTTTCTGTAGTTGCTGGGGCAACACCGGTACTTATGAAATAGAAAGTTTCCTAGCATTGTCGGGGCAACACTGGTACTTAAAAAATAGAAAATTTTCCCGATGTTGCCAGTGCAACACTAGTATTTGAAAGATAAAAGAAGGCCTTGGCATTGCCAAGGCAACACCGACACTCAGGAGTTTGGGATCGATTTCCCCCATCGATTCAACGATACTTTTAGTCCATTTGGGTACTAATTTCGGTCTTTAGAAACTAGCACTTCGATGATTGGATTGTAGAAGTATGTTCTTAGTGCTGCCTATCTTCGGGCAGTGTTAAAGTCACGTTGATGAGGATTGAATCATTCATCCGATCCTGTAGAGTTGAGTAGATTCCTTTTAACCCAATGTGGCTGTTTTCTCAATGTTGCTTAAATATGGGATACTCCACGTTCTGGAAGGGTGGGAGTCCTAGGCGTTTCCATTGCCTAGCTTTGTTTAATCGTTAAGTATTACCCTTGGAGATGCAAGGCTGTTACTTAACCAATTCTATAATTATTCTTATTCATGAAAAATCAAACTTCCTCCAACTGATTTTTGTTATGATCTAACGACTATTAACGGAACCCTTCATTTGTAGGTCTCAAACTCCAGGTTCTTATAAAAAAATTGAAATGGTGGAGCAAGTCATCACATTGCCCTCGGTACGACGACGTTCATTCCTATACTAATCATGGACCGGTAGAGTTCGATAGTGTTTGTCTTGAGTCCCTGACACCTAATCTTGCTTGTTTCAGGCCATATGCATTATGCTGGATTAATAACATTGTTGCGGATATCAAGCTTATTCGTTGGTTCCAATCTTCGGGAACCAGTGGTTTAGCTGCTCGATTTTGAGCGTTCTCTCCTTACCATTGCCTGTCTTCAGATAACAGCTGGTTTTTTGCAAGTTAGGGTTTGAGACCTTATTCAAGCACCAACATCTGTCTTTGGAAGCCGCTGGGTCGATGACTTGATTCTGGAAACGTCTTCCATCATTATCAATCTCTGGTTGTCGGTAAGTTCCTCTTTATCCCTATTTTCGAGCGATGGTGAACTTTAAGGAGTTCGATTTTCTAGTTTATATGACGGTCTGGAGTTCTCGATGTTGTTGAGACAATATCGATGTCTAGCAGGTTGGAGCAGTTTCCTTTTTAATTCCGCATTCATCCAGCCTACTATACTGATTAGTTTTTTTGCGATTGCTAAAATTCTCTATTCGGCATAACAGAACCATAGAGTGGTTTTTGGTCCCAATCAAGTGTAAGTGTGTTATGTGTCGTCAGTCCATGGGGCTGATTACTCTGAACAATTGATGCGAGACTTGATGTTTTGGGTGGCTCTCTGGATGCCCCCAGTCATAATTATGTCGCAGCTCCTATCTTTGGGAGCTCGTGATTTGAATGTCTAAAGTTTAGACATTTTTGTCAAAGATCGAAATTCTTTGTTGAAATCTTGGTTTGGGGACTTTGTGGCATTGCCGGAGCAATGTTGATCCTTTTAGGTTGTAGGGATTGGTCCCTGTTAATCCTGAAATAAACAAGTTTCCCGGTGTTGTCAAGACAACGTCGATACTTAGAGAATCTTGAGGATACAGTGATGATGTCGGAGCGACATTGGGCAGTGTTTGCACAGCTTATGAGACGCGTGGTTTATGAGAGTGCATGGCTTACGAGATGCGCGGCTTCTGGTAGTGCGTGGCTTATGGGTGACATGGCTTATGAGAGTGCGCGACTTATGGGATGCACGACTTTTGAGGGTGCATGGTTTACGAAATGCACAGCTTATGGGATCGATACGAACCGTTGATCTGAAACGGTTTAGAACTTCTCAACGTTGCCAATCTTTGGGTAACATGAGGAGTTCATGCTTCAAGAGCGTGGTTCCATGGCTCAAAAAGTGATGCGTGATGGTTTGGGCCTTCTTGGTGTTGTCGGAGTAACACCATTTCTCAAAAGGCTAGGATCGAGATTTCCTGTTGATGTGCCAGCTTCCTCAGTGCCCGGACTTGCTGCTATTTCCACAGCCTCCATGCTCGTTTTTGTTCCCGTTCCTATTTCCATGTCCGTGTCTGACCTGCAGCCGCGGCCGGAGTCCTAAAATATAACCGCGCTTCATGGCTTGGATGACCCTTCTATGTCTTTTGAGGGTGACGTAACAGCAGAAGAAGTTAAGGAGCAAGATGTTTAAATGGAGCAGCCTCGTAAGACTCAACATGAATTGGTCGCTATTAAGAAGGAGAAGGTTGAAGAGATAAAAGCCTCGAAGAGCTCCCACAAATCATAGAAGCGCAAAGCAAAGGGAGAATCTTCTGAGAAGGCAGTGGAGTAAGAGGAGGATGTTGTCACCGAGGAGTTTATTGATATTACTGGCAGCGACACCACTCCCGAGACGAGGCAGAAACTGCAAACAAAGGGCGAAAAGGGGAGCGGTGGAAGGAAGCGCTGATGTGCTTGTGTGGAGACTGATCTGATTTTGGTTCTTTTTGAGTCGTTTTGATCAAATGCAGAGTCTGCACTTAGTGTTTTTGTCGTGGAGTCTATATTTTCTTTCTGCTAGCTAACGTTGTGTGGGTATGGCCCCCATGTTTTGACCCTGTGTAAAGAAAATTATAAGCAATACATTGATATTTTGACTGTACTTTTATATGTCTGTTCATATGTGTTCTGTGCACTTGTGCTTGTTTTGTTTGCACTTATCCAGTTTTTGTGATTGTCGCCAAAATTTTTATTTAGAGCAAAATTCTTTGTTTGGAGTAACAGAACTTGTGAACTTATTTTTTTCAATTGTTTTTATTTAAGTACCGGTGTGTACCCCCCAGTTCACAGGGCTGTTTACTTCAAATTATCGGTAACTTATAGTTTAGATAATTTTCATATTAAACTTGAAATTAGGCTAAGTCACAGCTTGATTTTCCTTCTTTCGGAGGTTTTGCAACTTTAGCATGTAATCCAAGTTTCTTGTGATATTCTGGCAAGTATGCGATATATGCGTGTTTTAGAGGAGCACATTGCATGGGTTAACTAAGGGCAGATTTAATCATTAAGTGACGTCAGTTGAAACTTTTCTGTTGGTTTGTAGCACTCCAATTTTGTTGTAGTTGTGTCCATTATTCCCAATCATAGAAGTGATTGGCGCTGGTTATGAGATGCGCGGTGTTAAGGAATGATATGGCCCGTCGATTCGGTTCTGATGCTCCTCAGCACTGTCTATCTTTGGACAACGTGAGGAGTTTATGCTTTAGGAGCGTGATTTTTTGGCGATGTTCCTCAGTGTTGCCTATCTTCGGGCAATGTCGAGGAGTTGGTGCGCGGCTTACGGGCGTATGGCTTTTGATATTCCGTTGTGTTGCCTATCTTCGGGTAACGTGAGGGGTTTGTGCTTTGAAAGTTAGTGCATGGCTTATTGGATGCGTGGGTTTTAGTTTTTCTCGGCGTTGCCTATCTTCGGGCAATGTGAGGAACGAACATTTTAGGAGTTAGTGCGCGGCTTATGAAATGCGTGGCTTTTCGTGCTCCTCGGTGTTGCCTATCTTCGGGCAATATGAGGAGCTTATGTTTTGGCGTGGCTTATGAAATGCGTGGTTTTTGGTACTCCTCGGTGTTGCCTATCCTCGGGCAATGTGTGGAGCGTATGTTTTGGCGCGGCTTATGAAATTCCTGGCTTTTGGTACTCCTCGGTGTTGCCTATCTTCGGGGAACGTGAGAAGTTGGTATTTTGAAATTAAGTGCGTGGCTTATGAAGTGTGCGGTTTTTCGTACTCCTTGGTGTTGCCCATCTTCGGGAAATGTGAGGAGTTGGTATTTTGAATTTTATTGCGCGGCTTTTGGTACTCCTTGGCATTACCCATCTTCGGGCAACGTGAGGAGCATATGTTTTGGCGTGGCTTACGAAATGCGTGGCTTTTTATGCTCCTCGGTATTGCGTATCTTCGGGCAATGTGAGGAGAGTATGTTTTGGCGCGGCTTATGGAATGCGCGGCTTTTGGTGCTCCTCGGCGTTGCCTATCTCTGGGCAACGCAAGGAGCGTATGTTTTGGCACGGCTTATGGAATGCGTGGCTTTTGGTGCTCCTCGGCATTGCCTATCTCCGGGCAACGCGAGGAGCGTAAGTTTTGGCACAGTTTATGGAATGCGCGACTTTTGGTGCTCCACAGTGTTGCCTATCTCCGGGCAACGCAAGGAGCGTACGTTTTGGCGCGGCATATGGAATGCGCGTATTTTGGTGCTCCTCGACGTTGCCTACCTCCGGGAACGTGAGGAGCATATGTTTTGGGCCTTCCCAACGTTGCCGGAGCAACATCGATTTTTAGAAGGTAAGGATCGGGTACCGCCGATCTAGCGGTTTGAGTCGATTTGACCTCGTCGACTTAGCAGGTTTCTTACATGAATACGGTTTTATTAGTTCAAGAAGAAAAATAGTTTTTGGTTCGGGTAACCATGGCTTGGATGATCCTTTCGTGTTTCTGGAAGATGTACACGTCCAAATAGATCAGGCTGCCATGGTGGAGAGATCTATAGCTGACTACATGAAGGTGGATTGAAGCAAGAGCTATAGGAGTTCATGGCATGACTCTTAGCTATTGGTCAAAATTGCCTTTAGAGAATAGGTCTTTGACTGGCATACGGTCTAAGAGGAAGAGGAATTGGTCACCAAGAGCCGTAAAATAGTAGTTGGAAAGAAGTGGGCCAGTATTATGCTAGTATTTTGTTTGTTGTACTAGCTAGGTCATTAAGTTTGTGGTTGTTAGAATGCTAGCATTTTTTATCGGGCATAAAAGAACTGTGGTATGATTAGTCTCGGCCTTTCTTATGGCTATTCAAGTGTGTGCGGTGCCCCCCATGCCACAGGGCTGTTGGCGCGCTTGAACTATATCCATGGTCTCTCCACAACTCGTTTGGTTGCCCCGGTCCAGTGGGTGCGGTTTTCCCAGGTGCCAAATCTTGGCTTGATTCGAGTTGGCCTCTGATTGATCACAAGGTCAGATCAGTTTTGGCTTAGTTTCTTTGAGCGACTTTGAAGCTCTGGAATTTAGCACTGTTTGTCACATTGGTCATTGTAAGCGATTCCATTAACTTTATGGAGTGACTGGTATGATTGTCGATTTGTGACCCTGGAGCGTGACTTCATTGACTTCAAGGAGCTCTGGATCAGATGACTGCTGGTCTTCCGGTTCACCTTCGTGGATATATACATAAATTTCACTGATCTACCAGTTTGCCTTCATGATGCTTTAGTTCATGAAAGACCTTCCTGTTCGCGAAGGGTTTTTTAGATCAGATGACCGTTGATCTACCGGTTTACCTTCACGACGCTTTTGTTCATGAAAGACCTTCACATTCACGAAGGGTTTTTTGATCAGATGACTGCTGATCTACTGGTTCAGCTTCAAGATGCTTTGGTTCATGAAAGACCTTCATGTTCGTGAAGGGTTTTTTTGATCAGATAACCGGTGATCTACCGGTTCACCTTCATGACACTTTGGTTTGTGAAAGACCTTCACATTCGCGAAGGGTTTTTTTGGATCAGATGACCGCTGATCTACTTCAAGAGGAATTTTTCGAATTCAGCTCGAGGGAACATAGTTTTATCGGTTCCTGTAGGCTAAGGTGTTGGATCTGTTTGTTTGACGATCCTTTAGACAAGACTTCTCGACGCCACCAGCAACGCCGGTTCTTGGAAGGGGGATTGACATGACTCGTCAAGGGCACAGAAGCATTTCTTTTGCCGTGCTGTCTGCAATGCCCCTAGTGTCCTTGTATGGCTCATTTAGAAAAGGAGAGTAGAAAAAGATGGATGAGAAGGCATCGCTTTAGGTTGTTGTCCCATTCCTTAGTTGCTAGCTAGTTAGAGTGTTGTTTGATAATCATCTTTTCAACTGATTTCGTCAGTTAGCTGGGGCGCTTTTCTATCGGGTCTTAGTAGCCTTGCTTGGGTAGAAGGTCCTGTAGCTCCTTCACCATTTGGTATGTTCTTTGGCAAATTGTCGGGTTTGCCTTCTTCTAATTGCACTATTTCTAGTCTTTAGAACTGGTTTGCCTTCCTATAGAATTCTTCCAAGGTAGCAGGTTGTTTCATCCTTTAATGATTCCTGAGGGCCTTGCAGCAAACTGCATCCATCGCCCTTACTTCATCCATATGTTAGTCATACATGTAAAGAAGCAATTTCGAATCAGTTGACAGTTGTATAAAAGGTATGGTTGGCATGATAAACTTGTTTGGATATTCTGCATGTTGAATGGCTTCGGTAAATGGGTTTCGATTTGCAAAGATACTCTAATCTTTGTCATATCGGTCCGTTTTCAAGTTACAGAAGTTTATAATACTTGAGAATGATAGATGCATGATTGTCCATGCTTGAATGATTGGAAATGCCGACTGAGTGGCGAATCACTTATGATGGGGTCATGGATCACTGATGACCCCCAAAAATATTTAAAACTAGGTGTGATCGATCGGGTGTGACAAAGAAGGCCCCATAAGGTTGCATTCCAAATTTCAATGTATTTGGAGTTCGCATATTTGAGTTATGGGCAAAAGAAGATCGATCGATATTGATGGATCTATAGTACTTTACTTGGAGTCCGACACGAGAAAATTTGCCATTTGCTTAGAGTCACAGACTTTGAAGTGCTGGGTTAGCGACAAACGTTGCTTGGAGCCATTTGCATGTTTTCTTGGAGAAAACCTTGGTTTTACCCGAGTCTAATTTCGGGCCAGAATTTCCTAGGTTTACTTCGAGTCAAATGGGTGATTGCCTGGGTTCGACTTCGAGTCAGGACTGAAGTGAATTTTCCAACGATTATTTTGATGATTTTTGATGAATTTCGACGACGACCATTCATGATTCGACGATGGGAGCTCCATGATAGGTTTGGAAGCTGGTCAGTCGGGAGTGGTCACAATATACCATAGGAGCTTGGCATTGTAATTGATCTCGGTTTATATCATATCTTCGTGGTTCTCCTGCCTCTAGGAGTACCGTTTGAGTAGCAGTTCCTTGTCCATTGCTTAACACTATGCTACGACATGGGTTCTAGAGCTAGAGCTTCTTCTAGCGTTTTGCACGTTGGAATTTTCATCCAATTTGTCTTCCTCAAATTGTTTGTCATCTTCAGAGCCGAAGAGAGTCATCGTTATATCCTTTCGTGGGTTTTCACCCCTAAGTTCGGGTTTGTAGCCGATGCTTTTGCAGTAGGGGGAGTGTTAACGTTTTCTTCCATCATGATTCTTGGAGCGTCGCCAATTGCTTCCTTTTGATTATATCCCCTTCGAACGACCCAGATGGTATATGCAAAAATCATCATGAACTGAGCTAACTTTATGGATCGCTATCCATAACCTATGGATCGCCAACGATCCATAGCTTCTGGCGATCCATAGTACATGGATCGCTGGCGATCCATGTACTTAACTAATTTCAGTACTTTGTATTCTGGGGTGCCTATTGGATCATGATGCGAGAGAGTTGATTGACCTTCTAAGCAGAGATTGAGGATCTAACTTCTTGAACTATGAGATCCAACGTAGATAGCTAGATCTAAACCCTGAGTTGGAGTTCTCAGTGAAAGCACCAAAATGTTAACCCAAAAAATGGATCAACACCTTGGTTTGAATTTGAAAGCACCATCCCAGTTCTAACAGGGCAATATCAAAGACCACAGATGTAAAAAAAGAACAGTAAAAGAAAGAAGACAAGGAATTTTTATAGTGGTTCGGCTGTTAATGAAGCCACGTCCACTTTATAGTTTTATTATAGACTGATTGTTGTTACAAGTAGTGTCTGATTACAAGGCTTTGATTATCCTTAGGTAGATTGAATCCCCAGAGTTGGAATCCACTTGAGAATCACAGTGAATTCCTTTGGAGATTGTTGTAAGGGAGGTAGAGAGTGAAGAATGTTTCCAGCAGAGCTTTAGCAACCAGTCCAGAGAAGATCCCGTTTATGTTGCAGGCAGAATGGTATTTGTAGAGATCGGAGAGTTTCTGGGCCAAGCCTGTTCACTAACTGCTTGCAGAAGGACTCAGGAAGATGCAACGAAGCTCAACTCGCGACTCGAGCCAAAACCATGGATTGCTAGCGATCCATGGTCTATGGATTGCTACCGATTCATAGTTTTAGCTCGCGTGCGAGCCAATCACTTAGCTCCTCCTTTCCCTTCTTCGCCGTGTTAGCTCACCAAGAATCCATGAACAAGTATGGATCGCTGGCGATCCATGGTGTATGGATTATTTTGGCTTTCTTCGCATCCCATGTGCCTTAGCGACCTAGTGATGAAGTATGGATCGTTGACGATCCATAGGGTATGGATCGCTAGCGATCCATGCACTTAGACTTTTTTTGGACTTTGATGTTTGGCATTCTTTTGTTGCTTTGTATCAACATTGTTCATGTAGCCTCATTGCATGTCGCTTTGTTTTGATGATGATCTTTTTGTTAGTTGCATTTGGCTCCTTGTTCCAGTCCCTTCAATTGGCTTTTGAGCTATTTTGACGCGATGGAATTCTCTCAACTTCCTCTGGATTCTGCTGGGTTAAAACCCAAATAACAGATGATGATTTCGTGATGGGAAGTGCTGGATTTGATGATGGATAACTATATTTTGAGACGTAAAGTAGCAGACTATAAGTTGGATTGGGGGAACTGTTCGAGGAAGGCTACAAGACATATAATGGTATTTGACGATTGATGATGACTGTAGAGAATTATCCCTACCATGGTGACTTCATAATGGGAGTCGTTAAATCAATTCTAAGATGTACTCTGCTATAGGTGATGTGTGCAAAGGGATTGTTGACAATCGAGGGTTCATACGGTACTCTTGAAATGGGGGGTTCGTAGGGTACTCGTGAAATGGGGGTATACTGCGGACTCGTGATTGCTAGTCACCCTAGGGATGTCACGTGATGCCGATATTATTGATGTAGATGTCTGGACACCCTTTAGTAGTTCAATGTATAGCACACCCATGATGAATATGATGCAGAGTAGCATATATCTTGTGTATGTGCTAACTCTGTGGATGCAAGGATAGGTCAGGTATGATTCCTCATACCATTTATCCTATTATAGTGGTTAATTAATGTTTAGAGATTTTCTACCGCTCACATAAGACTATTGTCTAACTTGGGATTCTATACTTTGCTTCATATTATTCTGGATGCTTTTAAATAGGTAGATTATGGATATTGGGTCTGGTGAGTACGAAGAGCTGGACAGAGGATGGATAGGAAGTCATACTCTCATATTACTGCATTTACTTATTTGCTATTCCACTACACAGCACTATGGAGCTTCCTAGTGCCACTATTATTTAGAGATAGATTATTATGAGTTATTATTTGATGTATAACTGGATCTATATACTCTGATTTCCATGATTCATTCAGTTATTGTTGTCTTACCTGTTTTATATCTAGATGTTTACTGTTATATTTTATTCGATGTGTTGTAAGATATATGACATGTTCTATGATGCTTGATTTACCTATTTACAACCTTGACGGTCATCCTCCATTGATCGGGCACCATTGCAGCATGCTATACAGGTATTATTAGTTTTTGGTGGTGTAGGACAGGCGTCATAATTATAGTAAAGTGAGAGAACAGAACCACTCACGTAGGGTGTAAATCAACCAAAAATCACAAGATAAGTGCGGATTCACCAAAACAAGGTTTGCTCTGAATTTTGGCAGCAGCTACACATTTCCCAAGGCATAAATTTTGAAATCGAAAAAGCTCCTTGCTAATATCTTGCTTACTCCCCTTTAATTAATTGATTTAGGTTAATTTTATTGAAAATAATGGAGTATTGGTAGATTTAGATCAGTGGAAGCTAAGATAAGGTTAGAAAATGTTTAGAGATGCATTTATATTGGTGGCTGCTATGGTGGCTGCACTTAACCCTAATTTGGATATCACTCTTACAAGTTTTCCAGGGTCAAAACCGTCCAATAAAATTTTTGAGGGTGTAAGATGTCATTACTCAAAATTACCCAAAGTTTTTATAGTCTTATACGATCCAATTCATATTTTTGAAGTAATTTTTTACAATCCTCCAATATGTAAAATATGGGTCGTTACACTCTCTCCCCTTTAGTAATTTTTCTCCTAAAATCCCATCAAATAAGGTAAGGTCAAATAATTTAGTTACCTTGAATGCTTAACAATCATAAGGAAGCATAACACTCAATAATCATGCACACACAAGTAAGGAAGCAAACTTATGCCTACCATAACATGTAAGCTACTAAACTACTCTACACCATATCACAAATGAAAGTAAATGCAATAAATAGAAAGTCTTATCGAATAAAGTGCTTTGGATAAGCATTCCTCATGCTCCTCTCGGTCTCACATGTATTATCGCCTTCACTTTCACTCCACCGAACCTTTACCAACTTCATCATCCTAAGCTAGTTCATATCATATCCATCCATACGAATAAGCCTATGAGATCTTGATGCTTTAGGTTCAATCTTCAATATCATCCAATTTATTTGGTGCCACCTTTTCCTATGCCTCTTGTAAACTCTTTCTAAAATCCACTCGTAGATAACAGGTCTCTATGCTTACAATGTTCTTTGGCACACCCTAGGATTGTACAATCCACTTTCCATACATCTTAGCCAATTTTACTATCATTCCAATTGACTTTTTGGAAATAAACTTGGTAATCTCATAGTACCTCATTCTTAAACCATCAATGTTAGGTATTAATGGTCTACTATCCACACAGAACCAACCATCTCGGTTGAGTTCGTATTGCCTCATCTCCTTGAACTCTACCACATCTCTATCTTAGCAATGATCCTTGCAAATACTACAGGTGCTCCCCACTTTGATATACTTTTATGAATGAGCCCTCCTCTTCAACAAGTCATCCACTTGCAACTCCAGCCTTCATCGCTCCTTGAGTACCATTCTCTTCAAGGTTATAACACTGACTTAACATCCTTTACTAGGTTGATACAGAACTCGATCTCTCTATGTTGAGGTGCTTTGATCACCTTCATATACTTCCTCACTATGGTAATGACGACGGCTCCTCATGTGGGATCTCGATCGAATACACAATGCTAAACATAACTGCATCCACCAGCGTGCAGCTCAACTCTAGCCTATGCCCACTTGTTCAACTATGTTTCACCATCCACCCTACTTCTACTTCTCTTCAGCCATTCCAAACCTAAAATGATACCGTACCTAAAATAATCAATCACAAGAAAACAAGCATACATTACTCGACAACACTAAGTCAAAACAAACCACACTTAAGTTGGCTGAACCATCACTGAGTTTGAACAATTAAAGGCCTACCTACATTGGTAAGGACTTAACCCTAACCTATAACAAAGTCATTAGATATAAAGGGTTTGATATCTCGATATCAAATAAAACAAGTATAGGTATAGCACAAAAAGAAAGCATAACTTAGATAGTGATGCCCTCTCATTCTCTTTTGTTGGTGGAGTAGTTGATGAAGTAGGAATGACATTCAATGCATAAGAAAACACACCCTAATTATTCCTCAGCAAATATGGACTGTCCTTTTCATATGCCCAGCCATATCACAGATGAAGCACTTTGTCTCTCCACTCTTCGGGGCCTTGCAATTCTTACTAAGAGGACTTTTCCCATAATAATTAAAGCAGGTCGGCTCCCACTTGCCTTTCTTCTAGATATCCTCTTCCTCAGATTGCTTCTTTTCCTTGTTGTCCCATTTCCTCTTGCCTCCTCCACCCACTTGCAACTTTGGTTCTTCCTTAGAAACAATAACTTTGGTTTTGGGCTTGAGGAACAAACTCTCTTGACTCAAGCTCTCTCTACTACCTTCTCAAAAGTCTCATTAATATTGCCTATCATTATCCCTCCCAAATACTTATTTAGGCCAACTATGAACTTCTTGTTCTTTTTAAGCGAAGTTTCGATGAAAGACAAACCATACTTCGACAACGTGTCGAACTCATGAAGTCTCCTATCTAAGTAATCGAGCCCTTAACTTCTCTTAGGTAAATTGATCCTTAGGATTAGCTATCTTCACAATATTCCACTAGTCCATTGCTCTCCCATGAAGTCTCCTAAGGTTAACTTCCTTTTCGTTGCATCTTCCAACTCCAAATCTCTGAAGATGAGCTCACATGTGTTAATCTAATTCTCCACCTCAATAGTTGATTTTTTTCTAAGGAACGGATTGCCTCCTAGATAAGCATAGTCTTAACACAGCTTGGCAAGGTCATCCCTTGGATCTTGCACTTAAGCACCATGGCAAACACCAACATTAGGAGCATGTTAGGTAATCTAAACTATGTTCCATACCATCTCAATGAACATGTTCTACAAGCCGGGGTTAATAGCTACCCCAAATCCCACTCCTTCTTGTCTAATTGTATTCCTTATGTATCTAATTATTCTTTCAATTTATAACAAGAATGATCAATCTCTTACAACAAGAAATAAAGTATTATTCTTATATGTTATGTGACTATACTATATATACTACTATAATATATTGTTTTGAAATCCAAAATATGTTACAAGTACGCTCTTACATATATCGCTCGATCCATTCTAGAGTGATAACTCATACTCTATTTCTGGTGGATCCTAGTATCAACTTAGGGTATCTCAACCTAAGCTCTAATACCAAATGTGACGACCACACTACACCCTGGTGCCCATTATACCTGAAAAGTGCGCTACGGTGGTACCAAGCCAATGCAGAGTGGTTGTCAAGGGAAATGTAACTAAAACTATGATCATAACCCATCATATATCTCACAGCGCATCGAATAAAATATAGTAATCACATAGATATAAAACAGGAATGATAGAAAAGTATAACCAAATAAACCAAATTATATAAAAAAGTGCATATAGTTCACAACAGTTATACAAAGAAAATGATGTAGTTTATACATCATCAAAATAAACTCAATGAAATCTATCTCTAATAATAGTCATAAGCACTGATAAAAGATCAACAATGCTGTACAATGGAATATTCATAAATTCAGAAATAAAATATAGATAAGTGCCAGCCTACTACCCATCTATTGAACCGTTCCTCACTTTAAACAAACATACCGTCTAGTCTACCCATTTAAGAGTACTAGCGATAACAAGAAGCAAAACATAAAATCTCGAGTTAGGCAACAGTATGGTGTGAGCGATAAATTATATTAATGCGTTGTAAGAATCTATAGTAAAACAGGAACACTGAATATGAGAAATCATACATGCCATGTCCCTGCATCCAGCAAAGTAGCACATAACACTATATATATGCTACACTATCATCCCATGGGTATACTACACCTAGTATAACATCGGGTGCCAGGGTACTTAGCTCAATAGTACATATATCATATGACATCTGTTGGCGTCAAAATTGGCCACCAACACCCAATTATAAGTGAAAGCACCAATATCCAGTCACCGATCACAGATAGAGTATAGGTAGAGAATATAATATGAAGAATAACCAAAATTCAAAATGAAAGCAAGTAAAAGAGACAAGATTTATAGTGGTTCGGCTAACTTCGGCCCACGTTCACTCCAGAAAAATCCTTTTTATTATCAGAAATTTGATTACAGTTACAATCTGGAATTTAAGAATAAAAATGGCAGAGTAGCCTCTAGGTAAAAGATGAAGAGAAGTAGAATGAAGATCCCTTTTTCTAAAGCCACACCTATTGTATTTATAGGCAAAACTCTGGCTATAGGGCCTTCTCACCTACATGGGCCCGCCATGACGATCGCCGACCCTAACTTGTCCATCCTGTGCCGACCCCAAGTAGAACCCAAAGTAATTCCTTTGGTGACCTGAAGTAGTTCGTATGCCGACCCCATGTAATATGCCGACCTGAAGCCATATGCCAACTCCAAGTAGGACCCGAAGTAAACACCATGCCGACCCGAAGTAAACCCTATGCTGACCTGGAGTGAAACCAATGCCGACCCCATGTAATATACCGACCTGAAGTCATATGCCGACCCCAAGTAGGACCCGAAGTAAACCCTATGCCGACCCGGAGTGAAATCAATGCCGACCCGAAGTAGTACCATGCCGACCCCAAGTAGGACCGGAAGTAAACGCCATGCCGACCCGAAGTAGAACCCGAAGTAAGCCCTATGCCGACTCGGAGTGAAATCAATGTCGACCCAAAGTAGTACCAAGCCGATCCCAAGTAAGACCCGAAGTAATCACCATGTCGACCCGAAGTAGAACCAGAAGCAAGTTCCATCCTTGCCAAAATCCATATTCCAAGTACCCTGCGTAGTTTATCCATTGACTGTGATGAATCTTGACTTCATATTAATATTTATTATCCGTAATTGATCATCCATCCATACATTCGAACCAAATCCATAATATTGCAGCCTCGACAACCGTGCAGTCTGTTGGGTTAAATACGCATGTATACTGCCTTGCCTAACGGTGGGTTAACACTTTTCCCCTCAGAACATGCCTTGCGATAGGAAGGCGTGTTTTGAATTGCCTGAAGTCCGATGTTTGAAACCTACGGATGACCTACGAAGAGATCAATGATCTTGCCTGATTTTAATAACGATTGTTCGGGATCGTGTGCCATTCGAGGCGAAATATGATCGTTCGAGATCGGGTGCCGTCGAGGCGAAATGTGATCGTTTGAGATCGGATGTCGTTCGAGGCAAAATGTGATCGTTCGAGATCGAGTGCCGTTCGAGGCGAAATGTGATTGTTTGAGATCGGGTGCCGTTCAAGGCGAAATGTGACCGTATGAGGTCGGGTGCCGTTCGAGGCGAGATGTGACTGTTCGAGGTCGGGTGCCGTTCGAGGCGAGATGTGACCGTTCAAGGTCGGGTGCCGTTCGAGGCGATATGTGACCATTCGAGGTCGGGTGTCGTTCGAGGCGAGATGTGACCGTTCGAGGTCGGGTGTCGTTCGAGGCGATATGTGACAAAATGTGACCGTTCGAGGTCGGGTTCCGTTCGATGCGAAATGTGAGTGCCCGGATAGGACTCGGTATTATTAATATTATATTTCACATTCGAGTGAGTTTCGAAATCATTTGTTATGGCGGTTCATTGCCATCTCAGAGCATGCCTAAGGACCGTTCGCAATCCCGTACATGTGTAAGTGACTTAGCCGTATTAGTGTAGGATTTATTACTAATTATTTAGTTCTTGCCATCAAGAGATGATGACCTGTGCCCTTAAGTCGGGCTATCTCCAATTTGTGGCCGATGATGGCTGCTCCTGTTCCATCACCGCTATCCATTTCCAAAAAAAGCCATCCAAATCCATGCCCCCAGCTCCATGGGGAGTTGTGCTGATCCATTCTCCTTGGTTGGGGTTTGCCCCCGGTTGATCTAATCCATATGTAAGCCTGCTAATTTCCGCTACAAGTCCTAGATTCCAATTTCCAACTGTTCCAGCATCCGCTAGTGGTCTCCGCTTGTCATTTCCATCCTGCCCCCGAGTCCGCGAGGGAGTCTTGAAATCTGTTCTTTTAGAGCATCCATATATCGATCAACGCCAAACTGCATAGCACTGCCTGGTATCCTGCCTGGAATTGAGCCAATATGATCTGGAGGCATGCCCCCGCGTTTAGGGACTGCTCCTGATGGCTCCACTCTATCCCGTATCCTGGTTGCTCTGTTTCCTTGGTTCTGATTCTGGACTTCCTCTGCTCCTGCTGCTCCAACTTCCTGATCCACATTTCCAGTATTTCCTGCTACTCCATTCCCTTGGTTTTGCACTCCAGCTTGTCCAATCTATCGGAGTAGGTTCAACATCATATCCTCCTGCCGTTTCAACATCCTTTCCATCCCGTCTCTAGTAATATATCGAGGTCTGATTAGCTTTCGAGGAAGCCTCCTGGCTTCCTTTATAATGGCTCCTTTCTATCCTCTGTCTCCTTGTTTATTATCTAGCCATTACTTCCTAAGTATGAGCTCCCAAGCTTTCAAATCCAAGCTCCAAACTTCGAAATCCCCAAGTGCAATCTATTCTCAGTAAAAGCACCAAAACATATTGGCCACCAACATCCAATTATAAGTGAAAGCACCAATATCCAGTCACCGATCATGGATAGAGTATAGGTAGAGAATATAATATGAAGAATAACCAAAATTCAAAATGAAAGCAAGTAAAAGAGACAAGATTTATATTGGTTCGGCTAACTCTGGCCTACTTCCACTCCAGAAAAATCCTTTTTATTATCAGAAATTTGATTACAGTTACAATCTAGAATTTAAGAATAAAAAGGCAGAGTAGCCTCTAGGTAGAAGATGAAGAGAAGCAGAATGAAGATCCCCTTTCTTGAAGCCACACCTGTTGTATTTATAGGCAAAACTCCAGCTACAGTGCCTTCTCACCTACATGGGCCCGCCATGATGATCGTCGAGCCCGACTCATCCATCCTGTGCCGACCCCATGTAATATGCCGACCTGAAGCTATATGCTGACCCCAAGTAGGACCCGAAGTAAACACCATGCCGAGCCAAAGTAGAACCCGAAGTAAACCCTATGCTAAACCAAAGTGAAATCAATGCCGACCCGAAGTAGTACCATGCCGACCCCAAGTAAGACCCAAAGTAAACACCATGCCGACCCGAAGTAGAACCAGAAGCAACTTCCATCCTTGCCAAAATCCATATTCCAAGTACCCTGCGTAGTTTATACATCGACCGTGCTAAATCTTGGCTTCATATTCATATTTATTATCCATAATTGACCATCCATCCATCCATTCGAACAAAATCCATAATATTTCAGCCTCGACAACCATGCAGTCTGTTGGGTTAAATCCGCTTGTATACTGCCTTGCTAAAAGGTGAGTTAACAACATCCAAACAAACCTCACAACAATCACACCAATCATAGCAGCATAACAAATACATAGTAAACACACAACAACCATCACCAATGTTTTATGTTGCTGCAACGAACACTAAGGTCTTGCATCATCATAGACATTACTAAGTTAACACATCATCATGACCATCACTAAATATAACACCATCACACCATAACAAAGATTTCATATCACCATAATGATCACTAAGTCTTTACATCATCACAAACTTCACTAAGGTACAACACATCCCTACCGTCATAAGGGTACAATGCCATCATGACCATCCCCTTACGTCTCACGTCACCATCGCCCTTATTAAGGATTCTCATCACCACTAAGATGTGCTTGAATACTTGATAACATATACGACCATTACATTATAATTGGATTTGATGCTCGGTTACATACCATCATGTAGGTACTTCAAAGGCAGGCTGGACCATCACATAGGTCCAGGGGACATGGGTGAGTGTCCTCATTTACCCTTACCCCACGAAACTCACATCACATCCAGAGTTATAAATAATCTCTTCAGCACACGACACGACATTAGAACACACTACTCCCACTCCATCGCTTCACCTCATCAAACATGCCTCCTCCAACCATCTCTAAGTCCTACCACCACTTATCGTTTGAAGTACTCAACCCAAACAAGTAAAGTTGTCGATTCGTCGAACTTTGGAACATTTCTAGACCACCACCAAAAGTCTTCGAAAATATCTAGGTCAGTTCCAAAACAAATATCCAAATTCTCTAGCTCAAGCCTGAAGCAACTCCCGAGTCACCTCGACCATATACCAATCGTAGTCCCTCGATATCTCAAGATCTAGTCATTGGATCATCTCTAAAATTTCTATAAAGATTCACCACAACATGCTCTTACATCCTCAAAAGTTTGGTGGTTATTTGAAGCAGTCGAGTTGGACATGTGTGATTGGGTATGGGGATCGATCAGTGTTGAACGATTCCACACATTCCTCAGCTGCTTTTCTCGAGTCAACCTCGACGTTTCCCACTAAGCCATCTTTAGTTATCTCGTAGTCATTCCACACTTGCCTTAAGTCAACCCTCATTTCTCTAAAGTGGCCCTTAAGTTTCCCAGAAGATGCTACTGTATCATCCCTAGGTTAGCCTCAAACTCACCTCAAGCTCCTAGCCCCATGCGTCTTTGCCCGGTTTACTCATGACTGTATGAATTTGCAAGACCGGTGGACCAAAGCTAACCACCAAACACAAATCCCTGTTTAGCATCCCAACCATCGAACTCCAATTTTTGTCCAACCATACAACAAGATCGCAGTTAGCTCTAGGTTTTTAAGCCCCTGTCCCGAGGTCAACATCGAATACCCATCCATCGAACCAACCTCCTACCGACTTAGAGTTGTTACCATATTTTTGCTCCCCCCGCTTAGATCTCCATTGGACAACCCCCAAGTCGACCAAAATTCCTGCTTCGTTTTCTCGAACTTTAAATTTTACAGCAAGCCAATTTCCACGCTTGCCGCTTAGACCCTCGTTTAACACCAATGCAGTGATATGACCCAAACACTATAGAGTCAATCCATCAAAGTTCAATTCTATACTTACGAATCTCTCATCTTTTATGTATCGAATTGGATTCTACATCACTACTCCTTCCACATGGAGAGCCACGACCGTAAAATCAATTATAACCTCCTATTCACTCCGATAAGCGTTTTCAACCATCCAAACACACAAATACAACATACAAACAGGTGACCAAACATCATATCATGGAAATTCATACTAAAACACACTCATAACCTAGCCTAACATTCATATGAACAGTCGTAAATCAAAACGATGTGTTCATATCACTTTAAATCATCTTAAATTCGTTTTTATTTCAGTATCTAAATCAAAACAATGGAAAACCATATTTTTGCATTAAAAATTTAATTCAAAACATGTTAAAACCAATAGATACACATATAATAGTCTAGGGAGATAAATCACTTAAAAATAACCAAAAAAATCAATGGAAAACACACAAAGCAAGGTAGATTCGAAATGGATATGAAATATCCAATTAAAAGTCATATTTTTAAGTTTGAAAGCATTTTAAAAAAACTTTAAAAGCATTTATCAACAATTATAGTAATGTAAGAGAATAGAACCCTCACTTAAGGTGTAAAATCAACAAAAAATCACCAAACAAACGTAGATTCCCCAAACTAAGGGTTGATCTTAATTTAGGCAGTAGTTACACGCTTCCTAAGGTACAAATTTTGAAATATAAAAATCCCCTTTCTAACCCTCGCCCAATCCCCTTTTAATTAATTGATTTAGGTTAATTTATTGAAAGAATAATGGAATTTTAATGGAGTATAAGAGAAGGTTATGAGATTTAGTGATGTACTTATTGTGGTTAGTGGTTGTCATAGGAGATGCACTTAACCCTAGTTTTGAAATCACTAGCAGGTCGAATGAAAAACCTGGGTTAATTACCTACTAATGTGCCTAAAGACCACCTATAATTTAAACAGTTAAATCCCCTAAATAGTAAGTCCAAAAATCTATTATGACCACTTTATGGAATAATAAACCATGATATCTTTCATTTGGAAGTATATTGAGACTCTAATTCAGCTTAGATCAAAAGTAATAGGCCTTAAAGATTTTTAGGGTCAAAACCATCCAATAAAAATACCAAGGATGTAAGATTCTGCTATACAATATTACTCAAAGTTATAGCCTCCTACGGTCCAATTTGGATTTGTATAATAATATTTTATGATCCTTCGATACATAAAATATGGGTCGTTATAGATAATATGTTCTCGTTCAGTAATCCTAGACAAAACTGTGAAAGGACTGTAGTGGGTGGATCTATAAAATTATTATTGTGTATCTAATTTTCAATTATACTTCTCCATTCATTGATAAAATCTTTTATCATGAACTAATTATAGAGAATATATCTCAACCTCTTAGCAAGCTATCGGTTCCTATAGTAATCTATATTACATCATTGTAATCATAATATGTTATTGGATTCTTATTGGTGGGAACCATCCTTAGATTGCTTATAAATTTATGCACATATATAATGCTTTCATTATGATATTATTCAAGGCGATGTACTTAGACTTTAACCCTCTCGTTTGGAACTTTTCAAACTTAAAGCCCCTTTATTAAAGGTAAACATTATTTTGAGATTGACTTATTATTGTCAATGTCACTTAGAAGTTAGAGTTCAAACTCCTTCATAAGAAGTTCATTCTTTCCATAAATTATTCCCTTGTATTTCATAAACACTTGAGAATTTATTGACAATCATTCGATGATTTTATCTTGGATTTGAAATTCGCATACTATGCTAAGTGCATAAGAAAATTCTAGTCTGGCACGTAACATAGCATGTATAATGGTTACTATTGTTGATGCATAAGGAATGTACCTCATATACTCTATATTAAGCATTTTATATAATGTCCATGTTTATCGTTTTGGACAATCCCAACATCCCCTTATATTGAGTGTAAAGGACATCAATGGATTTGAATGCTAGTACATCATTACTAATAAGTAGCATGTCGTTTACTTATAGTAAGAGAATGTTTTAGTACCTTATATTTTTTATTTTATAGATACATGCTTCCTCTACATTTTGATTGTCAAAATACTTGCTCAACCTGTAGATGTTTAAAATCATATCCCAAGGAATCCACAAGCTTTATTATTGCCCACACTGACTATGAGACATTCTTGCTATAGTATTCATACAATTTCCCCTAAATTGTTATATAAAAATTCCATTTCAACATCAATATGCCAAAAATCATAGGCATATTATCCAATACCTCCTGAATAGAATGTGAATGAATTAAGCAATTTAACTTGCATATATGCTTATATTACACATTATCTTATATTATATAAAATTAATTATAAACATAATTATATTTGTATTTTTATACATAGCATATTATATATATATATATATGCTTATATAATATATATATAATATGAGATAATTTGTTTCCGTTTAAAAAATGATTTTGTTATTGGGTTTAGAAAAAATAAAAAATGGTTTACTTTTCTCTTTAGATTTAAAAATATAAATTTTATTTTCATCTTTTATATAAGATAAATACAAATATTATTTTTGGACTCAAATAATTAATTTTTTCTTATATATATCTAAATTAGTCAAAATTTAATTTAAATTTCAAATTTCAAATTTCAAATATATATGTATATATAAATATATATATTTTAATCATAAAAAAATATATAAATATACATAATTTGACATATTTATAATATAAATTTAAAATCGAAATCAATTTTTTTGTTATGGCCAAAAAAATTAATACATTTATATATTAATGACTGAATATATATATATATATATATATATCCGTGTGTGTATATTATTAATGACCAAATACATATAGTATCTTATATCATTATGAGATCATTATGTTAAAGAAAATCTTTGATATTGTTATTACCATAAATCATAATTGTTATTCACTCTGATTTGTTCCATATATTGACATCAAATTAATGCCCTAAGATAGTTTATAATCCTTACAATATTCATATTATGAATGTGAATTCTTCACAAACTGAATATGATAAATTAAAAGTTGAACAAGAATAGTATATATATTTTCTTAGCAACTAGGTGGAAGGATTATAGTAGCTTAATTTTTCTTTATCCCTAAAGTAGCACTCATCAAGATTTGGAAGGAGAGGAATATTAGGCAACTTGAAAAAGCAAAGAGGAAGCCTAAGGAAGTTGCATGGGACCGTGGAGTCCAAATTAGAAGGAAAATTATGTCTTGGGAGGTTAGCATGTTAGGAGCTAATGAAGAAAAATGTACTTATACAAAATGGCTTGAGTTTTTTATTTAATCTGG
Organism: Allium fistulosum; assembly: GCA_030737815.1. Classification (NCBI taxonomy): domain Eukaryota; kingdom Viridiplantae; phylum Streptophyta; class Magnoliopsida; order Asparagales; family Amaryllidaceae; genus Allium; species Allium fistulosum. Next base: position 262,121,163 of record CM060903.1, read on the forward strand.
CCATCTACTCTTATTTTTTTATTTATAATATGACGTAAGGTCCCCACTAAAAACCTTGCTTAAATTCCAGAAAAGAATAGTACATACATACATACATATATAATCATAATACACATGTATATATATTAAAATTTTAAGTTAAAATAAAATAAAACAATTAATACAACAAACTCTTTTATTAATGATCATTGAATATGATTTCACGTAAATGAACTATTCACGTAAGCACAAAATAACATTAAGTGCAAATATACTTAAAGGAAGATGTTTTGAAATTTCCCGCTTTTACCCCACTACCGATGCACCTGATCCATAAAGAATATGGTATTTCATAGTGATAGTAAATTCATACATGATCTGTCCACTTTAGGAGCGGATTGTGAGATAGGACCAAAGGTGCATAAGCAAGACAACTAACAAGGAAATCTTTAGGTGCAACTAAAAGGGACGAGAAGGGGATCGAAGGAGCATAGTAAGCTGTAAATGGAAAGTTATAGTAGTTGTTCAATAATAATAAATAGTTGTGGCTGAGTTATCCTTACTTACAAAATCAAAGTCATCGAGTGAGTTAGTAAAGACACTTAAGCTAACGTATAAGGGAGCGCAGGTTAGTACATTAATTGGGACATTCATCGTACCATATTGTGCATAGTCATATAGTTCGACTTTAAGAGAACCAATGGTGATCTGTAACTAGAACTCATTTTCAATGGCTTATGAAACTAGAGATGTGAAGGTAGGTCTTTTTAGTTGTAACGACCCAAAATTTTACTGCCTTGATTTGCGAATATATTATAAATTTTAAATATTAAAATAATAAGTTTTATAATTAAAATATAACTCTTTTAAATAATAACAAACGATGGTAAAATAGATTTCCAATTTTGTTTGCAAAAATAAGTAGTGCAAATAAAAACAGAAAATATGATCGGGAATCGTTTTTCGATATTTCAACTTTTCGACACTGAAAAGTTGTAAGGAAACATTGTACACATTTTGTTTAACATGCACACACATATAAACTAGGGTTTGATTAAATTTACAAATAATATACATGCATATACATGTATACATACATGAATACTTAATAATATACATATACATTCATGATCTGACTATTTATGTATATTCATATACACATATATATAATATAATCTAGGTTAGTACTTAAATATAACCTAAACACCCTAGGTTAGTACACAAAGTCATAGAGGGGGGGAGAGGATGTGTGGAGCGGGGATGGTGGAGAAGTATGGTGTTACATGACATGTTTATATTATCTCCTTGCCTATATATACCGCCATGCATATTCATTCTCTTACTTTACTTCTCTACTCCATATTAATCTCCATCCTCTTCATGTCTTCATAATTTGCATGGCTACTAATTCTATGTAATTTTTTTGAAAAAAAGCCTTTCTCATCTTCTAAACTCAGTACATTCCCTCACATACTCTTCTCTACAAAAAACAAGCCCACATCCACCTAACTCATGCATAGCCGAGCCTTCACCAACCCAGGCCGAGCCTAATTTTCTTCTTGGTCAAGCCATATTTCACCCTACAAGCCCATTTTAGGTCATATCTTGGAGCTAAGGCGGTTTGCTGGTGTTGTAGCCAAATTCGGTGGATGTTAGGCTTAGTTTCGGTTCACTTTGGTGAGTAAAGTTAGCACCCTTAAAACCAAATTTATGTACTTTATAAAAAAAAATTTGGTAAATTTGATGTTTGGTTGTGTAACATTGAAGTTTGGTTTGGTTATGCTTGAATACGCTTGGAAATGGATTTGATTTGGTTATATGTGAACGTGCTTAGTAGTCGGAATATAGTTGATTATGAAAGTTGATAAATTATATTTGATTCAAAGTTGGATCTTGTTGTATGTGTGTCATAAACATGTATATGTGATGTGGTAGTGTAGTTTGTGATGATATTGGGTTATGTTGTTTATAACATGAAAAGTTAGTGCCTTGCTAACTGAAGGCGACCATTTGGAATCCTTTTTTGAAAGTTTTGAAATTGGTTTTATAAGTTGAATTTTACAAAGTTTTAATCATTTTTTGTTTTCAAAAGTCTACTTGTATGTTTTAAAAGTTATAAAAGTTAAATACTTAAGTTTTGATAGTTAGAAAAAGGAGAAAAAAAAATCAAGTTTTGAAATTACGATCGTATAGCGATAGTCGCAATACGAGCAGTTCGTAAAAACCAAACTATTATCAAATCCGAAACTTGTTTCCACCTAGAAACTTTTTAAAAGGTGTTCTCTAACTTTATCATAAGTTTTAAAGTGTAAAAATAAAGTTTTGAAGTTAATTTGATTAAAAATCAAGTTTTGAAATTACGGGTCGTATAGCGATAGTTGCTACACACGCGGTTCGGAAAAAGTTAAATATTTTTCAATCCAAACTTGATCTAACTTAAAAAAAATTGTAAATGGATTTCTAACTTTAATTAAGTGATCAGGAAATAATTAATCGATTATTTAATTATTTATTTAATGTTTATCTAATTAATTAATTTATTAATCAGGGTAATTAGTACTTAATCACTAATTAACCAAGGATGTTTATACTTTAGTGTCAATCAAATATTATTTAATTATTAATTAAGGATTAATAAAGTTAATTATTATTTAGTTATTAACTAATTATTAATTAAGGATTAATAAATTATTACCTAATTATTTATTTAAGCTAATTAGTAATTAATTATTATTTTTAAAAAGGGTTTGGTTAATTAGTCTTTGATTAAAGTTAAGTTATGTTTTAATAAAGGTTTATTTAAGGTTTAATTACTTAAATGAAAGTTTAATTACAATTTAATAAAGGTTTGATTCTAATTAACAAGGGTTTTAATTTATTTTAAATTATTTGAGTTTAAATAATTAGTTTTGCTTTAAACGGTTTCTTTTTCAAGTAAAAGGGATTTCTATGTCCCTTACCCTTGAGTAACCCCATATGATTAGGAAAAGTAAATGATGTCTATTAGCAGAACAAACACCATTTTGCTATTACAATTAGCTTGGGCATTTACTTATGTTGATTGATTGTTATATGTTGATCCTTACATACCTGTTGTTGTGGAAAACCCATGTAAAACTGGACAAGTAAAACCAAATTAAAAGCACCATTATGGTCATTAAGCCTCCATTTGATTTTGTAAGGATAAATATTTCATTTTCTTTTTGAAATGGTTTCAAAGTTATTTCTTTTTTAATAAGATATTTAAAGGATGATTTGGCAAACGGTTTTATTGAAGATGTTTTTAACTAAAGGGAATGGCTTTCAATGTTATAAAATGAAGTTTTATAAACGATTTTATAAATGAATTTGGAAGTTTGGAAAGTATTTTGAAATGGATTTCGATTTCAAGCAAAAGAGATTTCATGAATGAAATAGACTTGATTAAAAAGGATTTATCGAAAGAAATATAAAAAGAATTTGAGATCTGGGTTTCTCTAAACTGACCTTTTAAAAATGGTGGTATGGAACATCCATTCCATACTTAATACCGAGGGAATAGTGTTTAGGGTTGTCCTTATCTCCAATTTGAACAACGTTTTTTTAATCCCTTAACATGATTTGGAAGTGATAAGAGTTTTACATTGTTTGGTGGATATACTTATGTTAGAAAGATAAGTATATGAATGTTTTGGACAAACGTTTTTGAAAGATATTTATTAAATAAAGATTTGTTTTGAGGCTTAGTGGTTGCTATGGATAGATAAATCTCAAATGGAATTGGTTGCTGTTTGTTTATTTGATAATAAAATAACCGACTATAAAATCTGGACCTCTTTTGACTCAGGAGGTATGTTAGGTATATTTGAGTTCCCCACCAAGGACTCGGTTACTCAGTGCATACTTCCAAAAGAACTGGAATTGAGTTAACCGAAAATTATCACTTAGTTTTGGAGACACCGGTCCCCGGATTTATCAGAACCACTCGAAACTAATAACAAACGATGTTAAATCATATTGAAGTATGTCGTGGAGTTATACTATTCTTTCTAAGGGTGATTCCAAAAAGGAAGATTGTAATGTGGAATGTTTGTTCGATCCCGGAACAACTTGCATGGATGAATGCTGGCATTACATCTGTCTGGAGTGCACTGTTAGCATTCCTAGGTAGTTTGCTAGTATGAAAGAAGGTAAAGCGTAGCCTCAAGCCTCACAACTGGGAAAAACGGTAAAAACAGGGCATGCAGGAGAGCTATATGGTCAGCTACCATTAGGAGCCACCATCACATTCTAGATTGTCCATATTTGAGTTGTTTTGCGCACAGACACTGTAGTAGTATAAGGCCTCGGTGTCAAGGGATGAGGTAATCCACTTCGCCATGTTAAAAGGGCAACCGACTCTATGTTAGTAGGGGTAGATCAAGTTAGGGTCTGACCCAGGCGCATTTTCTAGAGGTGTACCATCGGAAGTAGTCCCTTACCTTGCCATTGTTGGAATCCATTCTTCAATACGAGCTTTACAGACTTAGTTGTGCCCAGTCATGATGAAATGTGAGATGCAAGCATTTCAGCTATTTTCTCTATTTACTTTAAACCTAGACACTATTATAATTTCATTAGATTTTATATAGAAATGATTTGGTTATCATAAGGTAAAATCCATCATTGTTTATGTGCGGCATGTTCTTACGAGATACCCTTGTTTTGAAGGTTTTTATAAAATTAAAATATATGCTTTACTTACACCAAACCCATGTTTGACCTGGAGTTTATTTTCTCTTTTCCTAAACTCTTAGGTGCTTAAATTTGAATGGGTAGCCAAGTAGTTCAGATTTTCCATAAATTCACCTTGGAGGAGCTTGGATTAGGTGGCTTCATCAATAACTGGTTATTTTTCTTGTTTCAACTTTATTATATGTATACTGTATCTATTAGGTAGGGACAGACTGTTATAACTATCATAAAAAGTAGAATTTGTATTAGTATGACTCCAATTTACCATTTTTGAAATGACTTTGTAATATAATATGTTGAGTAATATATATTGTTCGGTTGCATTATGAGATTCTATGTTGTTTAGTTTTCTTCTGTTCTGTCCTTTCTTTCTTAACCCCTAACAATATGTCTTACTACCACTTAGTTTCTTGGCATGTGAATACCATGGATGTATAGTGTCGACATCTGAGGATTGAAAAGGCGGGTCGTTACATTTGGTATCAGAGTAGGTTGAGCGAATACCTAGGCTTTAGTGGGGTAAACTCATTATAGATAGGGTCACTAGTTCCCTTGAATGAGTCTGAGTGTAATATATATATGAGTGCATATTTGTTAGTGAATAAAATATTTTATATTTTGTTGTTTAACCTGTTGAGTAGCTTAAGAATTTTGGTCGATGCGCTTTGCGCTTGATCAGCTTTATCGATGACGATTTTCTAAACACTTGAACAAGTTCAATAGACATAACATTGTTTTAAATTTGGTAAATGAAATAATTTTACCCAGGAATATATTTTCTATATGTAAAAAGGGATGATTTTCAAAATCTATGTAGTTATCTATGAGGAGATTGGGTTAGGAGTTAATAATATTCAAATTATTAGCATTTACGGTTTAACTAGTCATGCTTGTCCAGTATCGAGCATTGACTATTATCAGATTTAATAGTAGATTTCCCTTTTCGATCATGGGTTGGGTAGATGGAATTTGTAGGAACATTGAATCGAACAACTTGTGAATTAAGTTTCACAATTTGACTATAAGGCGTTTGAAGATATGTAGGGTTAAAAATTGAATTTTAATAAAGGTGGTTTTTAAAAAAAATTCTCAAATAATTTTATAAGATGAATTAAGAGAGATGATTTACAAATTAGAACTATTAAATGTGTTTTAAAATGAAAAGGGTTTTGAGAATGTTAAATTCCGATGGCTTTAATAAATTCCAAATGATTTTGGAAAATAGTAATCTTTCTTAAAAATATTTTAAGATATAGATATTTTAAAATAAAGTTTGAGAGTAAGTTTTTCTTTGGATAGTTCGGGAAGGAGTTTCAGTTTATTTTGTGATGATAAGAATAATCTTTTAAGTGACAATCGAATGTTTGCTTAGGCATATATGATGGTGAACTTAGTAAATTATTATATTTATCATTGTACAATCGAGACGAGTTCAAATCTGAATGTATTCAAAGCAAGTGGATGATTTGATTATAAATAGTATTGTTTCAATAGGAAATTTGAAAAAGAAGAAATATTTTTATTAACTAGTTCGAGTGTCTCGAAATGACTAAAAATGGGTAAGAGATGTGTTCGGATAGCAAACACTTCTCTTGAGTATTGCACTTCTTAGTAAAGGGATATATGATACTATTTGGTAGCACCCAGTTCCTTGATATTGTTTTGGGGTTGCTCAGGCTATATATATGTTTTCAAAAGGTTTTTGAAATAAAACTCAGGTATTGTGTTATTGGATCCCTTAAAAGGAAGAGTTTTCAAAATAAAATGATATTTTTTATTAAATAGCATGATTAATAAATGAAGTTTTAATTAGGTTAAATTTAATAAGGAGGTTTAATAAACATTGTTTATTTAAACCATGTCTTTTGATTTTAACATCTAGGATGTGAATAATTATTTGATGTTATTAGGCCGGCTAATAGACATTTTTACCTTAGTAGTGTCTAAGAAAAAGTAGAATCTAGGATGGAGTTTGGATACCATCATCCTACTCTTCTTAGCTACTTAGAGGACCAATTAGGGTAAAGAAGTTGAATTGGTCAACTTAGTTTCAAGACCCAAATTATTTTTGGCCTATATCTAATAGTTAGAAGTAATTAAAATTAAAAATCGGATATTTGAATATATTCTTAGGATGTAGAAGAGTATTATATAAGTTAATAAACTTAATAATTGATTCTTATGAAGCATGGTGGGAAGGTAGAAAGTAGTTAGGCAGTAAGAATCGTTAGATCAGTACGTAGGTTGTATAAAGATCATTTCTCCTTTTTACATAGTTCTCGATCCGAGATTCAAGTATATGACTTAAGTGTTTCACACCGTTCCAAATAAAGATTTATCACACGGGTGATGACGACGAGCATCGGTGAGGGTTCTTACGTGAAACTAAAGGTTGTCTCTCATAGTTTATGGCTATGAAAGGAGAACAGAGGTATCTAATTAAGAGGCCTGATCAAAGTCCGCACTAGGATGTCGGGTAAGCGATACTAGTTCAGAAGTAAAGTTATGTGTTTGAGTGAGTGATCAAATCAGGAGTGATCTACGTACATCATACAGACCGATGAATAGTTTAAGTGGTTTTGGGAACTACGGTTGTGGTACAATTTTGGGGACAAAATTATTTAAAGGGGAAAGAGTGTAACGACCCGGAATTTTACCGCTTGATTTGCGAATATTTAATGAATTTCAAATATTAAAATAATAGGTTTTTTAATTAAAACATAACTCTTTTAAGTAACAACAAATGACGGTAAAATAGATTTTCAATTTTATTTACAAAAATAAGTAGTTCAAATAAAAATAGAAAATGTGATTGGGAATCGCTTTTTTGTAATTTCGACTTATCGACACTGAAAAGTTGTGAGGAAACATTGTGAACATTTTTTTTAACATGCACACACTTATAAACCAGGGTTTGATTAAATTTGCAAATAATATACATGCATATACATGTATACATACATGAATACTTAATAATATACATATACATTCATGAAATGACTATTTATGCATATTATATACATACATACATACATACATACATACATATATATATATATATATATTATAACCTAGGTTCATACTTAAACGTCACCTAAAAACCCTAGGTTAGTTCACAAATTCATGGAAGAGGGAGGACGCATGGAGAGGGGATGGTGGAGAGGTATGGTGTTACACGACATGTTTATATTATTAATACAAAAAAATTTAGTTATTTACCTCTTCCCCTTGCCTATATATACTACCAAACATATTCATTCTCTTACTTTACATCTCCATTCCATATTCATATATATATCCTCTTCATGTCTTCATAATTTCCATGGATACTTGTAACGACCCAGTTTTTCAGTCGCTTGAATTTAGAATATTTAATTGAATATAAATATTGAAAAATGAATATTATAAGTTAAATCAGTTAAATAATTGAATATTGGAATTAATGTGAATTAAAATGAATCATAGTGTTAATTTAAATCCTATTTGAATTAGAATAGAGTTAGTAAACTTTTAATTTTGATTTAAAAGTGAATAAATAGAAATTGGAAATTTATCGATTTAATTAACGTGTAAAAATAGTCATTTTTGACACTGTCTCGGATTTCGACGAAACCAGTTTCATTAGATCCGTAATAGTGAGTTATTATAGGATTTTATATTTCGTGTCAATCGGACTTTTGGTTTGGTCATGCGAAGCTAAAACGCCTAGAAATTAATTAAATGAAATTTAATTAAAAATAATTCGATTCGAAAACCTATCTTCTAAATACAATGGAATTGGCCTCCGGTAAATATTCCATTGTGTTCAGAATAGGAGTAAAACGGTATAAACGCTAGGCGGCACGCTTCGATTGGAGTTCGAAAATTTCGTGGATGAATGGTGCACGAAAATTTTACATAAAAGGACATCACTTTCTTCCATTTGCAACAATCCTAGGGTTTCAAGACCCTGCCGCCATTTGAATTTCAGTGGCCAAGAATGCTCAAAACTTCTTCCCTTGATTCCTCTCAATCCATCAACGTTCAGGTGAAACCTTCAACTACAAAGTTGAAGAGCTTGGAGAGATCTATAAATCCAATGGTGATGATCATCATTGGAGTGTCATGGAGGCCAAATTTTGGAAGTGAAGTCATGCCATTCGTGCATGATTTTTGAGTAGGAGAGAAGGCTGAGCTCGACCAGGCTCACGGCGGTGGTGCACGGCGATGTGGGCTTCGTAGTGGCGTTGTTCGATTGACGTATAAACGATCGAGGGAGGAGCGGCAGTCAAAGGTAGATGCACGATGTTTGGGTTCGAACATACATGAATAACCTGGCAGAGTTTCACATGGGAGAAGGAAGGTTAGAATATTTAATTATGTTAATTAATTAGCTAATGACGTTATTAACCATATTTTAAATCGTGAATCTTATAAAATCCATAAATTCTTTATACGAGGTCCAAATTGAACGAAACGAATTGCGTTGGGTTTGTATTAGAAAATACTATGCTATGGAGCTAGTTTGGATGGATTTGGAGCTATGGAAAATTTTGGTTAAAATTAAATGCTCATTTAATTTTAATCGGAATAAAACGCTGCAACGACGACTACAAGCAAAGTGCGTAAAACTCACTCTTTCTGACCCGCTTATATTTTTAAATAAGTGGGAATAAATTTATTTTATGATGTTTGATGATTGTTTGGATGTTATGCTATAGTAGTTAGTAGTTGGATATATTCCTGTCGATTGGAGTAGATGAGACCCTATACGTTCCCGTGTTTGAGCGGATGACCCTTTGTACGTGTGTCTGCCTCGAAGTAGACATTATACATATTTTCTCATATGTATATTTGTTGCAGGTGACAAGTTGGAGGGATCCAACAAAATTCCTCACTATGGTTGATGTTTATTTACACATATTGTTATATATGTTATATATATGGTATTTGATGTGATGGATGCCATGATTTCTATTATTGATGCGAATCCCCTTATCTAGTACTTTACAGCATTGGGCCATATTTTGAAAATTTAAAATATTAAAATGATGATTTCAATTTAAAAAGGATTTCAAAGTGATTTTGAAAATATATATGTTTTTAATAATTTTTGAATTGTTAAAGGAAATGGATTTATTTTAAATAAATAAAAAGTTATAATTTTTTGTTATAAAAACTATGGTTTTGTGAAATATAATTAAATATGATTTTTGAAATATAAAGTTAACTATTTTGTAAAATAAGTTAAATTGAGAATTTTGAATTTATTATAAATGGTTTATATATAAGATTTATAAAATTGATATTTTATAAATAAAAGTAATGGAATTGTAAACGAGTTTTATAAGTGTTTAGATGAGATGTATAAAATAAGGAATGTTATTAATAAATAGATTTAATGAAATAAATTTTATATGCGGTGTTTTATAAATATTAGAAATGGGATTGTAATCAAATTTGTATATGGATTTGTAATTAAAATTTAGAAATGAATTTATAACAGACTTTATAGATAATGAGATTACAATAAAATGAATTTGTAAATAAAGAGATTTATAAGTAAATAAGCTTATAATGGGATTTTGATATCTAAATGAGATAAATGGGAAGTTGGTTAATAAAGGGATTTTATAAATGGAATTTTTTATAAAATAGAAATGTGAATTATAAGCACTGTTTTATAAATGTGAAATCAATTTAATTTGATAAGCTAAATATGGATTTTTATAAAAGGGATTAGATTCATGATTTTGGACAATGAATAATCCTTTAAATTAAATGCGTGGAAGTAATGAATTTGTTAAGAGAATTATATTCACGATTTTGGACAGTGAATAATCCTTTAAATAAAATGAATGTTTTGGAAAATGATATTATAAAATGGAGTTTAAATGGTTTGAAAATAAAATGAGTTATGAATTTACTTATTATTAAAATAAGTATATGAAAATATTTTCCAAATATCCAATAAGTGAAATGGTTTTGAATATTATCTTTTAAAGATATTTTAAAGTGAATAATTGGAAGGTGGTTTGATTTATAAACGATTAATAAAATCAGGCCCAGTGACTACTTATGTGCTAGATTTTGTTTGTTGTTTTGATAGTTAAATAACTGACTATCAAATTTGGCCATTTTAGTTTCTCAACTTGATATGGAAACTAATTAGTCGTACACTTAGTATGTAACTGACCGTGTAGGCTTGATTATCGTTTGTGTGGAGAATGTTGATTCATGTAGTGCGGAGTGATTACTCCAATCTATCGAGCTTCCTTCTTGGCCGAAGGTTAGCAAGTTGAAAGTTGGAGATGTGATAAGTCTATGAGACTCAGTTTCTATGTGAGGTTGAGAAATGCTTTTGCGTTGTTGGTGCGAAGAGATCGGGATCCAATTTATCTAAAAACCACTTCGGACCAACATATATGCGACGATTGTGCATGTTGGTCGATGATATTGATATTTAGGATTTTCATAGTGAAGGACTGCTTGTTGATCCTTTGGGGTTAAAATCCCAATATACATCTAGTAGGAGTAGTCTCTTCGTTATAAAATATCCATTGCAAGGGCTATCGCTACTAATCCGATAGGATGTGGTAGGAGAGTACCTTCGGATTGTCCTGTTCCTGGACAACTTGTATGGATGAATGTCTGACATTGCATTTCGAAGATTACGTACATTGGTTTTTACAAACGTACATCATGTGGTGGCGGAGAAGGCAACTTCTCTTAGCTTAACACCCTCCTTGAGACGTACGAGCTCAAGGGTTGTATCTTCGTGGAAGGCAATTAGTAGTCAACGGAAATAGCAATGTGGCATTCAAAGATGATGTGATATGTGAAAGGTAATCGATACCTCTTTTGGCCTTACTCCCCGAAAAATGACTGAAATAGGGATAGAAGCAGCAAGGCTAAGTGGGTCGCTCCCATCAGGAGATGTCATCACTCTTCTAGATATATCTTTACACACTATGATGTCGTATATCTGATTATTGTTGATGTATGCTTGTGGCCATGGATAAAGGTTGGTAACAACCGGAGTGATGACATATTCGGTACTATCCAGGGATAGGTAGGCTGGTCTTGTGTTGGTTTAGGCGGGCAGTATCTGCTCCCTAGATACGTCCCTTTAGAGGTGTACCGAGTTTGGTTCGGAAAGGTAGTCCCATCACCTAGTCATTTGTATGGAAATCCAATACGTGCCTGTCATTCTCTATTGTAGAAAGCCTTGTATTACAAGGTGTATGCTAGAATTTAATAATGTAACAGTTTCAGCTATTTTAATATTATTTGTATATTAGACACTATTATAATATAAGAGAATTTGATATGAAAGGTTTTGGTTATCGTATGGTAAAAACCTTATCGGTATTTATTTGCGACATGGTCTTACGAGATACCTTTTGTTTTGATAAAGGAAAAGTTTTGATAAATTTATATATTCAGTTGAGGTGTGTTTTTCTCACGCTGGTTTACCAGCCTGATCCGGGCGTTCTTCCCTTTCAATGCTTGGGTCAAACCGAGTATATTTACAGGTTCAGATTTGGTGCTTTTGGAGCTTCAGCAAGCGAGCTGGAGATCTTCATGTCGTATACACGTATCTGTTTATTTTTCCGCTGCTTTGCATTGTTGTTGTTGTAAATTATCAGCATTTGTGAGGACAGGTTATTATAACTGTCCAAGCTGATGATTACTTCTTATGTACTAAGATATTGATTTATGTATATTACAATTTCTCTTTGTAAAGATTATTGATATATATTATATGTTATTCCGCTGCGAGATTCTTTATTGTTTTGGTTATGTTTTTCTCTCTCCTTCTTCTCTTTTCTTCTTCTTTCTTCTCTCTTTCTTCTCTCTTTCTTCTCACCCTCTCCTTTCTTTCTCATGATCATTTGCAATCGGTGTGCTCTGGGTCGGACACGCGTGGTTTGGTGCCGGATTCAGAGGGTGTCGAGTGCGAGTCGTCACACTACTAATTCCATGTTAAAAGTTTGGAAAAAACAGCCTTTCTTCACTTCTAAACTCACTACTTTCCCTCATATACTCTTCTCTACCAAAAAAATCCCACATCCACCTAACCCATGCATGGACGAGCCTTTACCAGCCTAGGCCAAGCTCAAATTTCCTCTTGGCCAAGCCATGTTGCACCCTATAAGTCCATACTAGATCATATCTTGGAGCTAAGGTAGTTTGCTAGTGTTGTAGCCAAGTTCGGTCGAAGTTAGGTTTAGTTTCGGTTCACTTTAGCGAGTAAAGTTAGAACTTTTAAAACCAATTTTATGTACTTTATAAATGCATATTTATTGGTAAATTTGATGTTTGGTTGTGTAACATTGAAATTTGGTATGATTATACTTAAATATACTTGGAAATGGATGTGATTTGGTTGTATGTGAATGTGCTTATTAGTTAGAATATAGTTGATTATGAAAGTTGATAAATCATATTTGATTGCAAATTGGATCTTGTTGTATGTGTATCATAAACATGTATATGTGATGTGGTAGTGTAGTTTGCGATGATATTGGGTTATGTTGTTAATAGCATGCAAAGTTAGTGCCTTGTTAACTAAAGGCGACCATTTGAAATCCTTTTCTGAAAGTTTTGAAATTGGTTTTATAAGTTGAATTTTACAAAGTTTTAATCTTTTTTGGGATTTCAAAAGTCTACTTGTTTGTTTTAAAAGTGATAAGAGTTAAAAAAGTTAAGTTTTGATAGTTATAAAAAGGAAAAAAAAAATAAGTTTTTAAATTACGGTCGTATAGCGATAATCGGCTATAGGCGTAGTTCGCAAAACCCAAACTATTTCCAAATCCGAATTTATTTCCACCTAGAAACTTTTTGAAAGGTGTTTTCTAACCTTTTTATATGTTTTAAAGGGTAAAAATAGAGTTTTGAAGTTAATTTGCTTAAAAATCAAGTTCTGAAATTACGGGTCGTATAGCGATAGTTGCTACACGCGCAGTTCGGGAAAAGTTAATTATTTTTAATCTAAACTTGATTTAACTTAAAATAATTTTATAAATGGGTTTCTAACTTTAATTAAGTGATTGGGAAATAATAATTAATTAATTAATTAATTAATTATTATTTAATTAATGAATTTATTAATCAGGGTAATTAGTACTTAATCACTAATTAACAAAGGATGTTTATACTTAAGTGTTAATCAATTAAGTTAAACATAATTAGTTACTTAATTAAATTTCATTATTGTTTAATTATTAATTAAGGATTAATTAATTATTATTTAATTATTTATTTAACATAATTAGTAATTAATTATTATTTTAATAAGGGGTTTTATTAATTAATCTTTAATTAAAGTTAAGTTATGTTGTAATAAAGGTTTATTTAAGGTTTAATTACTTAAATAAAAGTTTAATTACAATTTAATAAAGGTTTAATTCTAATCAACAAGGGTTTTATTTTATTTTAAATTATTTGAGTTTAAATAATCAGTTTTGCTTTAAACTGTTTCTTTTTCAAGTAAAAGGGATTTCTACATCGCTTACCTTAAGTAACCCCATATGATTGGGAAAACTAAATGACATCTATTAGCAGAACAAACAACATTCTGCTATTACAATTAGCTTGGGCATTTACTTATGTTGATTGATTAACATGTTGATCCGTTACATACCAACTGTTGTGTAATACCCATGTTAAACTAGATAAGTAAAACCAAATTACAAGCACCATTGTGGTCATTAAGCTTCCGTTTGATTTTGTAAGGATAAATATTTCATTTTCCTTTTGAAACGGTTTCAAAGTTATTTCTTTTTGAACAAGATATTTAAAGGATGATTTGGCAAATGGTTTTACTAAAGATGTTTTTAACTAATGGGAATGGTTTTCAATATTATAAAAAGAAGTTTTATAAAGGGTTTATAAATGAATTTGGAAGTTTGGAAAGTATTTTGAAATGGATTTGAATTTCAAGAAAAAGAGATTTCATGAACGAAATAGATTTAATTACAAAGGATTTATTGAAAGAAATATAAAAAGAATTTGAGATCTGGGTTTCTCTAAACTGACCTTTTAAAATTGGTGGTATGGAACATCCATTCCACACTTAACACCGAGGGAATAGTGTTTATGGTTGTCTCTAATTAAACAATGTTTGTTTAATCCCTTAACATGATTTGGAAGTGAGAAATCTTTTACAAATGTTTTGTGAATATACTTATGTTAGAGAGATAAGTATATGAATGTTTTAGACAAACATTTTTGAAAGATATTTATTAAATAAAGATTTGTTTTGAGGCTTAGTGGTCGCTATGGATAGATAAATCTCAAATGGAGTTTGTTGTTGTTTGTTTATTTGATACCTAAATAACCAACTATCAAATTTGGACATGTTTTGACTCAGGAGGTATGTCAGATATCTTCGAGTTCCCTACCGAGGACTCGATTTCTTAGTGCATACTTCCAAAAGAACCAAAATTGAGTTAGCCGAAAATTATCGCTTAGTTTTGGAGAGACAGGTCCCTAAATTTATCCGAACCACCCCAAACTAATAAAGAACAATGTTAAATCATATTGACGTATGCTATGCGGTTATACTATTCTTCTAGAGGGTGATTCCAAAATGGAAGATAGTACTGTGGAATGTTTGTTTGATCCCAGAACAACATGCATGGATGAATATTGGCATCACATCTCTGTCTGGAGGGCACTGTTAGCATTCCTAGGTGGTTTGCTAGTATGAAAGAAGATAAACCATAGCCATAAGCCTTACAATTGGGAAAAATGGCTAAAACAGGGCATGCAATAAAGCTATGTGGTAAGCTACAATTAGGAGCCCCCATCCCATTCTAGATTATCCATATTCGAGTTGTTTTGCATGCAAACACTGTGGTAGTATAAGGCCTAGATGTCAAGGGATATGGTAATCTGGTTCGCCATGTTAAAGAGTCAGCCAACTCTGTGTTAGTAGGGGTAGATCAAGTCAGGGTCTGACCCCAGGCCCATTTTCTAAAGGTGTACCATCGAAAAGTAGTCCCTTACCTTGCTATTATTGGAATCCATTCTCTAATGCGACCCTTACAGACTTACTTGTGCCCAACTATGTTGAAATGTGAGATCCAAGCATTTCAGATATTTTTTCTATTTACTTTAACCCTAGACACTATTATAATATCACTGGATTTGTTATAGCAATGGTTTGGTTATCGTAAGATTATAACCTGTCTGTGTTTATGTACGACACGTTCTTACAAAATACTCTTGTTTTGAAGGTTTTTATAAAGTTAAAATATATGCTTTACTCACACCTGACACATGTCTAACTTGGAGTTTATTTTCCCTTTTCTTAAACACTTGGGTGCTTAAATTTGAATGGGTTGCCAATTAGTTCAGGTTTTTCCGTTGGTTCACCTTGGATGAGCTTGGATTAGGTGGTTTAATTGATAGCCAATTTTTTCCTATTTCTGTTGTATTATATGTATATTGTATCTGTTGGGTAGGGATAGGCTGTTATAACTAGCCTAGACAGTAGAATTTGTATTAGTATGACTCCAATTTTCCATTTTTGAAATGACTTTGTAATATATTGTGTTGAGTATTATATATTGTTCCGTTGCTTTATGAGATTTTGTGTTGTTTACTTTTTTATGTTCTGTCCTTTCTTTCTTATCTCCTAACAATCTGTCTTTCTGACACTTAGTTGTTTGGCTTGTGAATACCATGGATGTATTAGTGTCAACATTTGAGGATCATAAAGTCAAGTCGTTACATCGGGCCTTATAATTGCTTTGGGAATCTCCTTAACCTATCTATTAAAATATTGAGCCGGTAACCTCCCTTTTAGAAGGTTCTTCATAATAAGTAAAGAGAAAGATAGTTCTGGTTATCTGCTAAAGTGAAAAAAGGGCAGTCAACATTTACTTATTCCGTTTGCGATGTTGTTCGAAAACTATACTTGAGGTGCTTTACAGTTTTTCGTTCACCCTATTTTCCTATGGACATTTGATGTTATATGAAAAACTATATATATGTATATAGTGACAATATCTTATGGTTGCAAAAGTCTACCAATAATGCAAAGAAAGTAAAAATATGTTCGTTGATAATAAGATATATTAAGCTAAAATAAATGATCATATCATGACACTGTGAAGCATATAAAGAATATACTCATCAAGTCAAATAAGTATTACTTATCATTTTGAATGAGCCTTTCTAGACAATACAGTTATTAATATTTAGGGATGATTTATAAAATGTGAAATTTATGCTTTAAAGTCACTTGACAAATGCTTATGGAAGTGAACAAAAGTTTGACTTAGAAAAGCAAGCTTTTTGGATTTATTTTCTACCGTATATATTGCAATATTAGGATATAAATAATGTTATAAATACGTTAAATATGTACAAGTAGAAGATCCATAGGAAAATTTCTTAATTGATTGTAGTTGAGAATGTGATCATAACCATGAGTATGGAATCAAACAATAAATGCATGTCCCTAAATGTTCATAGTCAAGATATGTCGAGAATGGGATATTGATATATCTTTCAAGACCAGTATATGTGATGCTCTGCATATAGGTGACATTGAATTACTCATCATTGGGGCCACCAAGGCTTTACGTATGTGTAATTATTTGAAATAACTACATAATGATTCAACGATGGTTTTCTATTAGTTAAAAGTTAGATAGAAGATCTCATATGATGATGTGCGGTCATCTTTTGACTTAATAATATAAATATTATGTTTCTAAACTATACTTTGACTATGGTCAATCACACAAAAACATAGATCGTGTTAAGGCTATAGTATGGTATAAGTTGAACCACTTAAAGTGAAACTTTATTTGAGATAGGATTCATCCCCTTTGAATAGAAGGTTAGTACTACCGTAATTGGTAGTCAATGCTAAGTCAAAATCTTTGGTCAAAACAAATCGATTAATTGGTAATTATTATCATATTTGTAACGACCCGATTTTTCAACCCTTAAATGTTGACACTAAATGCACCAACGGTATTCGTGTGCCGAACACCCAAGAGATGGAAAGGTAGCAAGTTAGGGTAAAAGAAAAAGAAAAAAGAAGAATAAAACAAGAAAGAAATAACACAATCGTCAAAATTTCACTAGCGGGAACGATAATATATAATATCAAAAGAACTGTACAAAGGGTTACTCTGAATACAGAAATTTTAGTGTTAAAAAACCTAAGTACTATCATCAGCATGGACAGTTATAACTACCTGTCCTTACAATGCCGATATATACAATATAGAAATGCAATGGAAATAAGAATACTACAGCAGGTAAACAACCAGCTTATCTCCATAAGCTCCAAAATGTCCAAAGCTAAATCTAGAAATATACACAGGCTTACTCGAGCATTATAAGAAAATAACAGTTGGATCAATCTGCTAAACCAGCGTGAGAAACTCAAGAAATATGTAACAAGTAACAGTAACCATTAAGACCGTATGGGTTCTCATAACGGGTTTTCCCTCAAAGAAACCAACCATTCATTAGGTTTTAATATAGTGATATGATGGATAATGTCTAGAGTGTAGCATATAAATCATATCAAATTGCTGCTATGTGAATGCCACAACAATAATAGGTATACTGTCAATACTGCTAAGGTGCATTCACATAAGTGTAAGGATTTCCATAGAGATCTCCTCGAATCAAGCCAAGTCCAAAATCCTGCACAAGGATCAAAGATGTCCTTTCGAGCAACGTACATCTCTAGGGAACATACTATCAGAAATACATAACTAGCCCATGCCCAAACACTCGTGGTTTTGAATGCATCACTCCCACATGCATGTCCATAAGTAATACTAGATGGGAGTTGCCTGCACCCTTGGGATTTCTGAATGCTACATTCTCCTTGGATGTGCATCCTATCTTTGATTTTAGTCATTTCCAATGTCGAGGCTATGTTCGGCATCTCTCACTTGAGTCTTCATCATTTGAACAGAACACAAATCCCCAAATGCATTCTAGCATCTCGAACAAATCACTAATCGTTACATGGATTCAAGCATCTCGATTAGATCTCGAACCTCCACGTAGATTCCCGCATAAGTCCTCTGACGAATGCTAACGTTGTCCTCTCTCTTGGATTATTCCTCAAGATAGACAGTCCCAAATGATATCATCGTTTGAAATGTTAATGTTAATGTTAACCTCCCCATTGGACTTAACCTTAGGATTGATAGTTCAATTCTATAAAATTTCACTTCACAACTGCTTCCGAAACATAGGACTTACATACTAATTTTAAAGTGGTATTCAATAAGTAAAACACTTACCAATCCCGGTCACTTCAAACCAATTTGATGAATTTCTAATAAACTGAATTCCGGTTCTTTCAAAAGTAAGCAAAATCTAGAGATGTTTCGTACCAATGCTCCTCTATGGAGGTTCTCATTGGTATGAAATCGTGAAGCCATTTGATCCTTCTTCAGTCAAAATTAGGTCAAGTTCGATAGTCGATGAATCGACTATCAAGTCAAAAACAATTGCTTGTTCAAATCAATATTTGAATACTTAGCTCGTTTCCAACGTTCCAACTTATCTATTGCTCATCCAAGAGTAAAGGCAGGTAAGTTAGAGCACTGGTTGCATATCAAAGCCTTGCCTAGACACTTCATTCTTGAATCTTCCAAATAGATAGTCTACCTCGTCGGCTTTTAATGTTAAGTATAGTATTAATGAATTTTATAAAAAAAGTAAGCAATCAATACGATTAAAACGTTTCCGACATTCTCGACTTAACGATTCCTCAATCAAGAGGGAGGCCGGTAGGTTAAAGCTCTATTTCTCATATCCCTACTTGAAATCAATCTGAAATCTCATAAATAGATAAGCCTACTTCGTCAGCTTCTAGTGCTAAACATAGTTAATTACCTTTCAAACAAGTAATTAAACAATTAACCATTTGGCCTTTAAGCAATTTCTAACCCCTTTCTAAACCTTTTATTTATACATTAAAAACCATTTTTAAAATGATATATATGTATAATAATATATTTATAAAATTAGATATTTTTTTTTGAGAGAAATAAAATTAGATATTAAATAAACCATTTTTAGAAGATATTTATTGCATAAGATATAAAATAATAAACATATTTTATAAACTCTATATATAATTAAAAATGCTTTAAAAATACTTTATAATACTCACAATAGGTTTTAAAACATTTACTCGAAATATTACTTGAAAATAACAAGTTCATAATCTACTTAAAAACTTGAAAAAACAAGTTTTCATTATAAAAACCTCTTCTTTAAAAATTCACAACTAATTATTAAATATTCACAAACATCTCAAACTACTTTTGAAATATTATAATATGAGTTAGTAAAAACTTTCAAAAAGAACGATACAAAATACTTAAATATCTTTTAAAACCTTTAAAGTCCAAAAATCAAGGCTAAATGAAGCAATTTTTCACAACTAAGGTTTTAGCCACTTTTCGAGATGTTACTTAACTTTTTACTATCCAATGTTTTATAAAAGAAAGCATACATATAACAAAAAATAAATATGGTGAGCAACCCTTAGGTATCACTCTACAAAGTTCCATAGAAATCGCCAAAAACAAGGCAATTCAAAAGTGCATCCACATTGACTATCGCTATAAGTGCACTTTCAAATTCTGGTCCAATTTAAACCAAAGTTCATCTATAACCTACGTGCTTTGTTTCAAGGTTATGCCACGTGTTATAAAAGTCCATTTAATTCCATTCAAATCCGTTTAAGTTCATACATAAGTCACAAGCTTTCAAAGCAAGAATCAGAACCAAAGTGTCAACAAATGTCAACATCAATTAAAACCATTTAAACACAAACAAATATGGGTTATATATTCAATCAAAGTTGTGAGTTAGCTCACTTTTAACCTAACAAACAACCAAGATCAAGCAACTCAAGTCCAACCTCAACCTTGCAACCACCTTCCCTTCCTTCCCTCCACCCTCTTTTACTTGCTTTGCCTCCTCCTTCCTCCAATTGCTAATGGCCTATGGGGATGGGATGAGTGTGTCTTCACTTCTTCAACTTCTAACTAGGTAGGATGTGTTGTAATGTTGTCTCAAGGCTTCACTACAAATTTGAGTTGGTTTGGATGAGTTTGTAAATTATTATGCTTTAGGAAATTAGGGAAGAAGAAGACATGAAAATAGCATGGTTTTGCTTTATGAATTTGTAATTTATTAACAAGGGTATGCATCTCATTATATAGGCTCTAGAATGGTGCTCCTTAGCCTTGCTCCCCCACCATGCCGTAGAAGGCTCACCTCCCATCACTTCTGTTTTACATCACTTCTCCTTTAGGAAAATTTCTCCTATACCCTTACATGATAATATCTCTTATCCACTTGGTAGCTTCTAAAACCTTCCATATCTTTATGAAGAGGAGTGTTTATTAATTATTTGCTAATTTGTTCATTTGATCATTAGACAAGTGCAATAGAGTTCGAACAACTTATATCATTCAAAAAGCTGTTTACCGATAAACCGATTTCCAATCACATTATCGATTTTTCTTCGAAGAATATGTTTTTGTAATTTTCAAACACTAGTTTCTTATTGCTGTTTTGTAACGACCCAATATTTTGGACCATTCAAATCGACAATAATCCACACATGTCAGACTTGAATAATGCAAAATAACATATTGTAATAAATTTTGGAGCAAATAAAACCAATCACAGAATCACAGACACAGAATATTAGAATAACTCGCAGCGGAAAATAAAATAAATAGTGGTTCATGAAGCCACTACAATACAAATTCTCAAAACAGATACAAAATACATAGTCTGAAAAACAGAAACAACAGAAGTCTGAAACAAGTACAATAGAAATCCCAAATACATATGTCTCTAATACAAAGCTGACATAGAAATACTGAATGGAAATAGATAGCAACTAGATAAAGATGATCTCCAGCAGTCCTAGCTCCAGAAGGTGAGATCCAAAGCTGATACTCGGGCTGACCCGAGCGTAAATAAAACACAAACACTCGAGTCAGGACATACATACTTACACAATGTAAACCAACTCAAGTGAACTGTAATAAAGGTACAAGTAACTTAAAGAATGTTTGGGATCGCCCATTCTTTAATGATCCGTTAAACTATCTACTATGTAGTAATATTCGCTATTACAATAATGTCTAATTATAAAATAAACTTACTTTTTAATAGCATTAAGGAGTGACCCAATATTCCCCTTAACATGTAATAGTCTCAGTAGTCTATCCAGTATTAGCATACTCCCAGAATGGGGGTTACCCTCGATACTCCATCGGCTATGGGAGAAATCATAACTCATAGTAAAGCTCGCTATGGTAGGCGACACGGCACAACAAGGCAATGCCAGGGTAGATATACCAATTACGCATCCGGGCTGGTGGAAACGCATAGCAGCCACTACCACCCACCTCGAACAACACTCCCAAATCAAGGGGTGCACCCAATCAATCACAAAAGTAATAGAATGGTATCTAAGAAGTGTGTTCGATCAGAGGTGCTACCTCATTTTCCCGAGAATCGCTCCTATTTTAGCCACCTTATGCCAACTCACGGGAGTTGGGTCCACGCAAATATACCTTTAGGATCGTCGCCACCATCCTACTTCATTCTGGAAACTCCACCGCGTACACAGTTGTTAAAGTGGTTTTCGGTATCGACAAAGAGTATGTCCATATCTGATCTCGGTCTCTTTAACAACCAATCGTTATTATAACCCATGGTTATAAATTTCAAAAATAATTTATATTTCAAATCAAAATACATCATTTAAACCATTTCAAAGTAAAGTCATTATATCTTTAAATCAAATATTCAATTCCCAAAATTTTAGCCTTTTCTAAGTTCATTTATTCACTTAAATACTTTAAAACATTAAAATTCCAGCTTTCACAGCATTTAGAAAGTGCTGCGGTAAGTTATATTTGAAAACAATTCACTTCAGCAAAGACAGCATTTAAAAACTGCTGTAATAGTTCAGTTTAGTGGAAAAAAATAGTTCAATTCAGAAAAGACAGCATTAGTTCAGGGTTCAAATTAAAGATTTAATTCAATTCAACAAAGACAGCGTTTAAAAACTGCTGTAATAGTTCAATTATATTCAAAAATCACATTTCAGCCAACTGCAGCACTTAACAAGTACTACCATAGCCCTTAGTTAATTTTTAGCCTTATAGTTCACTTCTGCAACTACAGCACTTACAAAGTGCTGCAGATTCTATTTAGTTCAGATTTTAGTTCATTTCCAAAAACGTTTCTGAAGTGCTAGTAGAAAATTTTCCAGGTTTACACTAGAATTTCAGCAACAATTAAACTTCAATTTAAATCATTTTAACTTATAAAAAATCACATTTTTCCACATCAAAAATGTTCATTTAAATACTTTTAACTTATGATTTTTATAAAGTAACTTTTTTTACAATAAATTCCAATTTTCCAATAATTTCACTTATTAAATTCAACTGTACCATTTCCTTATTCCTTTCATTTTTTAACAATTTATCTTAACACTTTAAAATTTAAATTTTCATTTCATAAATAAAACTTAATTTCCATTTTCTTTTTATTAACTTAAACTTCCATTTAAATCACATCACAAATTTCCAAATTAAGTTATGTTTCAAATCACAATTTTCCATTCATTTATTTAACATTTTAAATACATAGAAAAATCATTATTACTTTATTTAATCAATTTAAATTCAATTTAAATCAAATTATCATATTTTTACATTTTAAAAATACTTAAAAATTTCCAAAAAACTATATAAAATAACCACGGGTCAGTATAATATTTTCTAGCCTAAGTCAAGTGATACGGATAATATGTCATTTCAATCCGTAATTTACAAAGAAAATCCGGGTTTTATCATTTCAAACCCGCAATCCCAAGTAAATAAAATTAAATAAAAATCGCTCAGGCTTATCATTTCAGCCAATAACGATTTTTCCCTATTCTAAAGTCCGTTCGGGTATGTATCACTTCAACCTATAGTGATTCTAGTCTACAGGGAACTTGCAGTGTGATAAACAGAATAGAATAAACAATAAAATAAAATAGAATATAACAGATGATGTGACAAGTTAATAACAGGGTTTAACATCATATAATTAACATCACAAGCAGGTATAACATGAAATAATATTTATACATATTCACTTGTTGTCACTTCACAATTTTTATAAGTATAGATGTCGTGTGTGAATACTCACCTTTTTACGCTGGAGTTTGCAAATAAAACACACAAATGAAAATCCAAAAAGCACGATAGCACAACTAGATTTGAATGGAGAGAGAGCCAAGATGTTAATCTTGTATTCAAAAATAAAACAAAGCAAAATAAATATACCTTTACAATACAAAGATCAATTGAACAAGAATGGAAATAGAATTAGACAAATGACTTCACAAAGCTTTTCAACCAATTTTTCTTGACTACAACTCAACATTGCTAGACCCTAACATGCTTTAGGTTTGGCCATGATGGTCTTATAGGTGGAAAAGGATCTGGTTTGGACCCATATAGCATGGTTAGGCAAGAGAATAGGAAGGGTTTGGAGTTACAAGTGGAAAGAAGGTCAAACGGCAAGGCTAGAGAGGGGTTTGGTCACCATCTAGGCTCGACCTATGGGTCCATATGGCTCGGCCAGGGCTTCTACAAGTCAGGTCAGATTTGAAACAAGGCTACTGGTGATGGCACTTGCTGGTGGTGGAGGCTAGAGGTGGTGGCCATGGTCAACAATGAAGGAGATGTTGAAACTAGCTCGGCTATGTACATTGTTTTGGAGTTTTTGACATTGTTTTGTGGAATTGCTTCATCTAGGTGGTCACGGCCTGAACTAAATCAGAGGGGATGGTGGTTAGGTCGTGGATGATGAAGTGGAGGAAGTTGTGGGGTCGGTGCAGGAGATGGTGGAGGGTATAGGCCGAGCAAAGCTATGGAAGAATCAAGGCAAAACATTGAAAAATCAATAGAAAAAAAAGAAAAGAAAAAGTAGAAATGGAAGAAGCCATTACCAAATATTTTCAGAAATGTTTGTGGCTGAAATTTTATGATGGAATGAGAATTCTTTTACGTGAAAAGCAAATAAGTATTAGAGGAGTTTCTCACGACAATCAAGTGGAAGAAACGGTCAAGCAATCAATGTTTTAAAACGGCAAGAGAAAATGAAGGGATTTAATTCCTATTTAATAAAAAGAATAAATGGAAAATGAGAACTCTTTCTATCTTCATGTGAATTGATAGGCTACATGTAAGGAACGACTATGGGTTTTGAGGAATAAGTTAAGGTAGGAAATAAATAAATAGGTAAATAAAGAGGTAGGAAATAAAGTAAAGTAACGTATGCTAATTTAAAACAAAGTAACATACATTAATTTGATTTGTTTCTTTGCCATTAATTGAAAGGTATATATAAAGAAACATTCAATAAATAAACTAAAAGATAAACAAAATAAAGTAGAAATGAAAATAAATAAATAGTCTTAGGAAAATAGAAAATAGATAAAGAAGTAGTTTAATTTATTGAAACTAGAATTAAAAATTGTAAATAAAATACAACAAATATTGGAAAATTACAACTACACTTTTAAAATGTTTTAAAAATAAAATTGAATTTAAAAATAATTGCAAAAATATTGGGTTGTTACACTCTCCCCCACTCAAACCTTTTCGTCCTCGAAAAGAACGAAACAAGGAAAATAAGATAGAAAAACAAATAGTACCTAAAACAAACAATTCCAGATTCGAAGCACGAATGCTCTCCTCCGTCTCCCAGGTACAATCTCGATCATCAGTACTCCATTGTACTTTGACCAGATTAACAGATTTCCTTCTTAGCTGCTTCGTACCTTTGTCGAAAATACGAAGTGGCTTCCTCTCGACAGTTAGATTTGGCTCAATATCCAAACTATCAAGAGTAGAAGGCTGAACAATAAGAGATGGATCATGCAGATAGCGACGAAAATGCAAAATGTAGAATACATTATGCACTCCAGAGAACTTCTCAGGCAAATCCAGACGATAAGCAAAAGAACCAATTCTTTCCACAATGCGAAAAGGACCAATGAACCTAGGAGAAAGCTTCCCTTTACGACCAAATCGAATGACATTCCTTAAGGGCAAGACCTTAAGGAAAACCAAATCACCAACAGCAAACTCTAAATTCCACCTACGCCTATCAGCATACTTCTTTTGCCTATCCTGAGCAATCCTCATCTTCCTACTAATCTCCTCAACTCTCTTAGAAGCCTCTAAAATCATCTCAGGACCAAGAACCAAACGATTACCGGATTCAATCCAACAAGATGGAGATCTACAAAGTCGTCCTTAAAGAGCAGCAAACGAAGATGTTTTAATATTGGCCTGATAACTATTGTTATAGGTGAATTCGACAAGATGGAGGTGATCTTCCCAAGATCCTCCATAATCAAGCACACAAGCACGAAGAAGATCTTCTAGAATCTGATTCACCCTTTCCGTTTGGCCGTCGGTCTGTGGATGGTAAGCAGTGCTGAGATTCAGATGGGTACCCAAAGAATTCTGAAAAGCTTTCCAAAACAGACTAGTAAAGATAGGATCACGATCACAAACAATACTGAGAGGAACACCATGGAGACGAACAATCTCCGTCATGTAGATCTCAGACAAACTAGAAGCAGAACGGGCAGACTTGACCGGAATGAAATGAGCTAATTTGGTCAATCTATCCACAATAACCCAGATACTCTCATTACCCCTCCTAGTCCTCGGTAATCCATCAATGAAATCCATAGAAACCCGTTCCCACTTCCAATTGGGAATCTCAAGAAGCTGCAACAAACCAGGGGTCTTCTGATGATTTGCCTTGACTTGCTGACAAGTCTCACACCTACTAACAAAAATGGAGATATCACGCCTCATACCTCTCCACCAATAAAACTTCTTCATATCCTGATACATCTTGGTCACACCCGGATGAATAGAAAGTCTGGACTGATGATTTTCTCGAACTAACTCCTGTCTCAATCCATCAACATTCGGAACACAATTCCTATTATTAATCCTCAAAATACCTTTATCATCTATCTGAGCTCCCCTACCATCCAGACTACTACTACCAACTCTGCTACGAACATTCTCCTTCATCAATCTAAGCATCTCATCCTCATCCTGCTTAGCCATGATACGATCCAAAAGAGGAGAAGAAACAAGAAGCCGACACAACATAGCCTTCTTCCGACTCAAAGCATCTGCCACAACATTAGCTTTCCCAAGGGTATAGTTGATGTCGAGGTCATAAGAAGCAAGAAAATCTAACCACCTAACTTGTCTCTGGTTCAAATCCTTCTGAGTGAAAATATACCTCAAAGGCTGATGATCCGTGAAGAGCTCAAACCTACTACCCAAAAGATAATGTCTCCAAAGTTTCAATGCAAAAACAATAGCAAGCAACTCTAGATAATGAGAAGCATAATTGGCTTCATGGGTCTTCAACTGACGACTAGCATAAGCAATGACCTTCCCATCCTGCATCAAAACAGCTCCCAAACCTTCACGATAAGCATCAGTGTATACCGTTAATCCCTCATTCCCATTTGGAACGGTAAGGATTGGTGCGAAAGTAAGCTTGTGCTTTAACTCACTGAATGTAGCTTTACACTCATCACTCCAAATAAACTTAGCATTCTTTCGAGTCAAAGCGGTGATAGGTGCAGCAATCCGAGCAAAATTCTCAATGAATCTCCGATAATAACCGGCAAGGCCTAGAAAACTACGGATATCAGTTAGAGTCCTAGGAGTTTCCCAATCTTGCAAGATTAGGGATAAATAAGGACAACTGGAAAGATATAATAAATTGAATGAAACAAGGAAAGAGAAGGAAAGAAAGACTTACATTGATCGCAGCGATCTTGACTGGATCAACAGAAACTCCATTACCCGAAACAATATGCCCGAGGACTCGGACTTCATCCTTCCAGAAATGGAATTTAGAAAATTTAGCCTTCAACTGATGATTTCTAAGAGTTTCAAGAACAGGTTTCAAATGTGACTCATGCTCTTCCTCAGACTTAGAGAAATGAGAATATCATCAACAAAGACTATAACAAATTTATTGAGCACATCATGAAAAACACAATTCATCAAATCAACAAAGAAAGCAGGAGCATTAGTCAAACCAAAAGGCATGACTAACCATTCAAAGAATCCATTCTCAGTACGGAAAGCAGTCTTGGGAATACTTTCCTCAGCAACTCTGAGCTGGTGAAAACCTGAGGCAAGATCAAGTTGAGAGAAAACAGTGGCACCATAAAGCTGATCAAACATATCATTGATGCGAGGCATTGGATATCTGTTTTTCATAGTGAGCTTGTTCAGCTCCCTATAATCAACACACATCTGGAGAGAACCATCGGACTTAGTGACAAAAACCATCGCTGCTCCCCATTCAGAAAAGCTAGGTCTTATCAGACCCTTGGAGGACAAGTCCTCAATTTGCTTCTTTAACTCAACCTTCTCGCGGGGTGCCATTCTTCTAGGAGGAAGAACTACAAGTCGAGCTCCAGGATTAAGATCAATACGAAAATCAATTTCCCGCTTAGGAGGTAAAGCAGTGACTTCACCAAATACATCGGGATAAAGTTTGACCACACGAGTCGACTGAAGATCAACAGGAGAAGAATCCAGAGAATAAATAAAGCTGCCAGCACAATCATGAGGCATACGACACTGAATAACCAAAGAATTATCCCGATCATCCTCAAGAGAAACAGTTCGGGATTTACAAGAGATGTGAGCATCATGATTCCTTAACCAATCATCTCCAAGCAATAAATCAAAAGTATCAAAACCCAGAACATAGAAATCACCACTAAAGCGATGATCAGAGTAGAGGAGTTTCACTCCTATACAAATCTTACTAAGATTCGGGGGACCCCCAATAGGATTAGAAACCCATAAAGGAACAGAAGCATACTCAGGTGAAAGGCGATGCTCAAACTTATCACAAATAGCCATAGAAATAAAACTATGCGAAGCTCCAGTATCAAATAAAACAAGAACAGGATGCTTAAATAAAAAAAAGGTGCCCTGAAGAGTACCTTGGTCATCGCTAGGGGCAGGAGCAGGTGCAGCAGGAGAAGAAGCAGAGGTAACAACAAAAATACCAGTTGGCTTGCCCTTTTGAGACAACGGACAATCATTCTTGAAATGACCAGGTTGAAGACAGACATGACAGAGGTTGTTCCTGGTACCCTGAGGTGGAGGAACAGCAACACTAACTGAAGTAGGGCAACTATTAGCATAGTGTCCCCTCTGATCACACTTGAAACATGTAATGGTAGAAAGGTCGATAGGGTGCCTCTGAGAAGGAGAAGATGAAGATCCTAAACCCGGATGCTTAAGCCAATTCTACTTCTGCTGGTGGAAATTGGACTTTCTCTTCTTAGAGTTAGCAGGGGAAGACTGAGATGTAGGAGCACTAGCAACAGCAGGACCCTTGGAAGTAGGGTTCTCATAACGAATAGCCATATCCATAAGCTCGGTGAAAGTGCCATGAACATGAGAAATGAGACGATCGTAGAACTCTGGGCGAGCTCCAGCTATGAACTTCTCATTTTTCTTAAGCTGGGTGTCAATAAGACCAGGACCAAACTTGGAAAGTTTGTTGAACTTCCGCTCATACTCAGAAAAGGACATGGTACCCTGCTTGAGATCCATGAATTCACGATAAAGCTGAGATTTCCCGGCTTCGGGCATCCATTTTGTGACAAAAGCCTCCCTGGAAAGAAGATACAGAACAAAATTTAAGACAGATTCAAAGGATAGGAAATGGGGAAAAATTCAAGATAACACGAAGGATACCTGAACTGCTCCCAGGAAATATCACCCTCGTTAGTGTGAGCTATAACAGACTCCCACCAATCCAAGGCTGACTCTTGCAGGTGCCAAGCTGCTAATTGACGCTTCTGGGCGTCAGAAATCTCGAGACCGATAAAAATCCTCTCTAAACTCCGTAACCATTACTGGGCTTCGATAATGCTCTCTGAACCGGTAAACTTAGTACCACCAAGCTGAGAGAATTCTTTACAGAGAACAGTAAACCTAACAGGTGCAGCAGGTTGAGGAGCTGGGGCAGTACCACGATCCCTACCTCTGGCATTTCCACGATTCATCCTGAAAATAACAAGAATGAATTTTAGGACAAAGGTACAGAGAAGACAAAGATAAGATAAGATAAGATAAAATCATTTGGATGAATATCCTAATTAAAGAAATTTCTAACAAGGTAGATACGAAAAGAAGGAAGTTTAGAAAAATTTGCCTTTAAAACAAGAAAATTTTGTATCAAAATAATCTTGAAAAAAGCCTTTCAAAAATCATTTAAAAATCAATTTATACTTTGAAAATACATTCTCTCACAAAGAAATGATTATGAGGTTGATTTCACTCATTCTAGGGTATTTCTACCCTATCTCTAATAAGTTTTTGCTACATAGGCTAAGGTTTGCCTAAAAACCAAAGCTCTGATACCAAATGTAATGACCAACTATTTTGGACCATTCAAATCGACAATAATCCACACATGTTAGACTTGAATAATGCAAAATAACATATTGTAATAAATTTTGGAGCAAATAAAACCAATCACAGACACAGAATATCAGAATAACTCGCAACGGAAAATAAAATAAATAGTGGTTCATGAAGCCACTACAATACTAAGTCTCAAAACAAATACAAAATACATATTCTGAAATACGAATACAACAGAAGTCTGAAACAAGTACAGTAGAAATCCTAAATACATATGTCTTTAATACAAAGCTGACATAGAAATACTGAATGTAAATAGATAGCAACTAGATAAAGATGATCTCTAGCAGTCCTAGCTCCAGAAGGTGAGATCCAAAGCTGATACTCAGGCTGACCCGAGCGTAAATAAAACACAAACACTCGAGTCAAGACATACATACTTACACAATGTAAACCAACTCAAGTGAACTGTAATAAAGGTACAAGTAACTTAAAGAATGTTTGGGATCGCCCATTCTTTAAGGATCCGTTAAACTATCTATTATGTAGTAATATTCGCTATTATAATAATGTCTAATTATAAAATAAACATACTTTTTAATAGCATTAAGGAGTGACCCAATATTCCCCTTAACACGTAATAGTCCAAGTAGTCTATCCAGTATTAGCATACTCCCAAAATGGGGGAAACCCTCGATACTCCACAGGCTACGGGAGAAATCACAACTCGCAGTAAAGCTCACTATGGTAGGTGACACTGCACAACAAGGCAATGCCAGGGTAGATATACCAATTACGCATCCGGGCTGGTGGAAACGCATAGCAGCCACTACCGCCCACCTCGAACAACACTCCCAAATCAAGGGGTGCACCCAATCAATCACAAAAGTAATAGAATGGTATCAAAGAAGTGTGTCCGATCAGAGGTGCTACATCATTGGCCCGATAATCGCTCCATTTTTAGCCACCTTATGCCAACTCACGGGAGTTGGGTCCATGCAAATATACCTTTAGGATCGTCGACACCATCCTACTTCATTCTGGAAAGTCCACCGCATACACAGTTGTTAAAGTGGTTTTCGGTATCGACAGAGAGTATGTCCATATCCGATCCTGGTCTCTTTAACAACCAACCGTTATTATAACCCATGGTTATAAATTTCAAAAATAGTTTATATTTCAAATCAAAATACATCATTTAAACCATTTAAAAGTAAAGTCATTATACCTTTAAATCAAATATTCAATTCCCAAAATTTTAGCCTTTTCTGAGTTCATTTATTCACCTGAATACTTTAAAACACTAAAATTTCAGCTTTCATAGCATTTAGAAAGTGTTGCGGTAAGTTATATTTAAAAACAATTCACTTCAGCAAAGACATCATTTAAAAACTGCTGTAATAGTTCAGTTTTAGTTGAAAAAAATAGTTCAATTCAGAAAAGACAGCATTTACAAAACTGCTGTAATAGTTCAGGGTTCAAATTAAAGATTTAATTCAATTCAGCAAAGACAGCGTTTAAAAACTTCTGTAATATTTCAATTATATTCAAAAATCACATATCAGCCAGCTGTAGCACTTAACAAGTACTACCACAACCCTTAGTTAATTTTTATCCTTATAGTTCACTTCTACAACTACAGCACTAACAAAGTGCTGCAGATTCAATTCAGTTCAGATTTTAGTTCGTTTCCAGAAACAATAGCATTTCTGAAGTGCTACTAAAAAAATCCAGGTTTACACTAGAATTTCAACAACAATTAAACTTCAATTTAAATCATTTTAACTTAAAAAAAACACATTTTTCCACATCAAAAATGTTCATTTAAATACTTTTAACTTATGATTTTTATAAAGTAATTTTTTTTACAATAAATTCCAATTTTCCAATAATTTCACTTATTAAATTCAAGTGTACCATTTCCTTATTCCTTTCAATTTTTAACAATTTATCTTAACACTTTAAATTTTATATTTTCATTTCATAAATAAAACTTAATTTCCATTTTCTTTTTATTAACTTAAACTTCCATTTAAACCACATCACAAATTTCCAAATTAAGTTATGTTTCAAATCACAATTTTCCATTCATTTATTTAACAATTTAAATACATGGAAAATACATTATTACTTTATTTAATCAATTTAAATTCAATTTAAATCAAATTATCATATTTTTACATTTTAAAAATACTTAAAAATTTCCAGAAAACTACATAAAATAACCACGGGTCTGTATAATATTTTCTAGCTTAAGTCAAGTGATATGGATAATATGTCATTTCAATCCGTAATTTACAAAGAAAATCCGGATTTGATCATTTAAAACCCGCAATCCCAAGTAAATAAAATTAAATAAAAATCGCTCAGACTTATCATTTCAGCCCATAACGATTTTTCCCTATTCTAAAGTCCGTTCTTGTATGTATCATTTCAACCCATAGTGATTCTATTATACAGGGAATTTGCAGTGTGATAAACAGAATAGAATAAACAGTAAAATAAAATAAAATATAACAGATGATGTGACAAGTTAATAACAGGGTTTAACATCATATAATTAACATCACAGGCATGTATAACATGGTATAATATTTATACATATTCACTTGTTGTCACTTCACAATTTATATAAGTATAGATGTCGTGTGTGAATACTCACCTTTTTACGCTGGAGTTTGCAAATAAAACACACAAATGAAAATCCAGAAAGCACGACAGCACGACTAGATTTGAATGGAGACAGAGAGCCAAGATGTTAATCTTGTATTCACAAATAAAACAAAGCAAAATAAATATACCTTTACAATACAAAGATCAATTGAACAAGAATGGAAATAGAATTAGACAAATGACTTCACAAAGCTTTTCAACCAATTTTTCTTGACTACAACTCAACATTGCTTGACCCTAACATGCTTTAGGCTCGGCCATGATGGTCTTATAGGTGGAAAAGGATCTGGTTTGGACCCATATAGCATGGTTAGGCAAGAGAATAGGAAGAGTTTGGAGTTACAAGTGGAAAGAAGGTCAAAAGGCAAGGCTAGAGAGGAGTTTGGTCACCATCTAGGCTCAGCCTATGGGTCCATATGGCTCGGCCAGGGCTGCTACAAGTCAGGTCAGATCAGAAACAAGGCTATTGGTGATGGCACTTGCTGGTGGTGGAGGCTAGAGGTGGTGGCCGTGGTCAACAATGAAGGAGATGTTGAAACTAGCTCGGCTATGTACATTGTTTTGGAGTTTTTGACATTGTTTTGTGGAATTGCTTCATCTAGGTGGTCACGGCCTGAACTAATCAGAGGGGATGGTGGTTGGGTCGTGGATGATGATGTGGAGGAAGTGGTGGGGTCGGTGGAGGAGATGGTGGAGGGTATAGGCCGAGCAAAGCTATGGAAGAATCAAGGCAAAAACATTGAAAAATCAATAGAAAAAAATGAAAAGAAAAAGTAGAAATGGAAGAAGCCATTACCAAATATTTTCAGAAATGTTTATGGCCGAAATTTTGTGATGGAATAAGAAGTCTTTTAGGTGAAAAGCAAATAAATATTAGATGAGTTTCTCACAGCAATCAAGTGGAAGAAACGGTCAAGCAATCAATGTTTTAAAACGGCAAGAGAAAATGAAGGGATTTAATTCCTATTTAACAAAAAGAATAAATGGAAAATGAGAACTCTTTCTATCTTCACGTGAATTGATAGGCTACATGTAAGGAACGACTATGGGTTTTGAGGAATAAGTTAAGGTAGGAAATAAATAAATAGGTAAATAAAGAGGTAGGAAATAAAGTAAAGTAACGTATGCTAATTTAAAACAAAGTAACATACATTAATTTGATTTGTTTCTTTGTTATTAATTGAAAGGTATATACAAAGAAACATTCGATAAATAAAATAAAAGATAAACAAAATAAAGTAGAAATGAAAATAAATAAATAGTCTTAGGAAAATAGAAAATAGATAAAGGAATAGTTTAATTTATTGAAACTAGAATTAAAAATTGTAAATAAAATACAAAAAATATTGGAAAATTACAACTACACTTTTAAAATGTTTTAAAAATAAAATATTGAAATAAAATTTAATTTAAAAATAATTGCAAAAATATTGGGTGGTTACATGTTTATTAATTAAATGATGTCTAACAAGGTTATAAGATCATATTTATAACACTTAACTATATTTCAAATATTTCGATATTCGAAGATGAAGTGTTCGAATTACCCGATTGCTACATTCTCCCCCACTTAGAACATTTCATCCTAGAAATTCAAACAAGAACGATAATTAAAGGAGATAGACGAAACAAGATACATATATAGAGTACTACTAAAACTATATACAACCCAAACTATAAACCAACATGCATATTAAGTGACTTGACCTCAAGCGGTAAGTACACTACAAAAGATGTACGATACTATAATAAGAAGGAAACCCTAGTATATAAGCAACTCTAGATACCCCTTCAAACTGTCGTTTGTCTTCCTTGTAGCATCCCGAGCATGTAACGACTCACAATTTTCGATAATTAAATTTATTTATTAAATAAGTTTTGGAATTTGATGTTGTGGAAAAAAAAATTAAGAGTTAATAATGAGAGAAATAACTAGAATGAAATGTAACAATGTTAATTTAAGATATTTGCTAACTATTTTAATGTAATTCCTATTAATTGAAATGATTATAAAGTTATAATTGGATATTGATTGTAAATAAGAAAATAAATTTAATGTTATATTAAATGGTGAGATAATATGTAATTAATTGAAATTAAATATAAAATCGGTAATGTGTGAGTGGTTATAACAATTGTTTGTAAATAATAAAAATTTATAATTATGATTAGAATACTTAAAAGTAACAATTTGTTTATTTACCATCTCATTTTAATATATGGAAATAATTTGGTAATCAATTAAATTTTAATTTAAATCAATTATTGCAGTTAATATGAATTAAGATGATAATTGTAGAATATTAATGAAATAAAACATAACCAGTGTTAATTATATCCATAAGATGATAAGTAATTGAATAATAAGATGAAAATCAAAATAAATGTATTTATTGGAATTTTAATTTTAATTAATGAATTTATTTCAATTGAAATCGAACACTGTAATTTGTACAACATTTAAATATTGAATTTGACATGGGAATTTTTTTTAAAAGGATAATAATTTTTGTGTAATTTGAAAATGATGAAATTGTTAGTTATAAAATTTGAATTGAAAAAGTGATAAAATTAATTTAATAATAATTTATTTAATTAACGTGAAAATAGCCATTTTGGCCATTGTCTTGGATTTCGACGAAACCAGTTTCATTGGATCTGCATCAGTGAATTATTGTAGGATTTCAAGTTTCGTAGCGAACAGACTTGTAGTTTGAACGTGCGGGCTCGAAACGCGTAGAAATCAATTTATTGAATTCAATTTGAAATTAGGCTGATTTTAAAAGCTAACTTCTTCATACAATGGAATTAGGATGAGAAACCCATTCCATTGGATTTAAAAATATAAAAAACATCTATTTTGATATATTGGATGACCTACGTTCGTTTCGGAGATGGAACGGGCTTTTCGGGTCGTTATTGTCGTTCAAACCAATTTGATATGTGTTCATTTTTTCTTATCGAGCTTTGTTCATAGCTTTGTTCACAAACCTTAGCAGTCTTTCAGTTTCCACTGTACATATAATTCCTTCTGTCTGTTCCTTTCTTCAATGGCATAAACCAATTCAAATTCAAAACCCTCAATCCAATTTCTAAATCAATTTCAAAAAATTCAAACTCTCCAAACCCTATTGAAATATATATTGTTGGAAAGCTCTCGACGAGCGCAACTCAAATCTGCTGTTCGTTTTTGCAATTGGGTTTTGGTTTGTCCGGAATTGACCAAAACATTCTCGGCCATCCGTTTGGTGGTAGATGATCGGCGATGGATCGTCGATTCGGGAATACCGTCGTGTGGAGATGGACGAGTGGAGTGCATCAGTATGGTTTGTTCAGCGATATGATGGTTAGATTGCCTTGAACAATTCGATTAGGGTTTATAATGTTAGCGACGTCTGGCCTTCGCTGGCGACCTGTGGCGATCGATGGTGATGGGCGGAGGGTCGCGAGGCATGGGAGAGGCTGAGGCGTGGTCGCGCGTGCCAAATACGGCCGTGGTTGATGCGGCGACGAGCGTTGTTGGCGGCGGCGTACGTCTATGCTGTAGGTTAGGGTTTCGGGAGGAAAGCTTCAAACGATGGTGACGTGGCTGACGTGGTATGGTTTGTAATTTGTTTATTTTTATTTAAATTTTAATATTTAAATCTTCTAACTTACATAACTTTTACGTACGAGGTTGGATTTACACGCGGTTTGTTCCGCTGCGATCGTATCGAAATTCTGGACGTTATGGAACTGGTTTGCTGAATTCTTAGACTGTTCAAATTTGGGCATTTATTCGGATTTCTAATTGATTTGAAATTAGAGGTGAGTGTTTTAACCCACTCACAACTACTGAATTGTCCTATGTTAGTTAAATTAAATTTACAATGTGATTAGAAGTTGATTTGATTGATGTTTGGTATATTTAATTTGTAATTCCAATTAAATCTGAATTTATTGAATTTAGTTACCATTTAATTTAATATTGAATTTTAAATTGCCAGTTAAATACATGTTAATGACAATCAGTTAATTGATATTATTTATTGGTTGACTTGAATGATGATCGTGATGGATGTTTAATTGGTGATATTGGATGACTCGATGTTATGTTGTTTTATATATATTGATATCACACTGCAAGTTCCCTTAGTTATTGTTAGAAAAATCCCTATGGGTTGAAATGATACATACCCGAACGATCTATAGATTAGGGAAAAATCGTTATGGGTTGAAATGATAAACCCGAGCAATTTTATGGATTTTTAATTTATTCGGGATTGCGGGTTGAAATGATATATACCCGTAAATTTTAAATTATTACGGGTTGAAATGATATATATCTGTATCACTTGATCATAGGGTAGAAAATTATATACGGACACCGGATTGGTTAAATTAAATGATTTTAAAACCTTAAATATTTGAATCCAGTTAAACGATATTTTTAAATAAAATAATGATTTATATAAACTGAATTATTATCGAAAATCCAAGCTTTAAATGTTGAAATTGGAATTGGTTTTAAATGAATTGTTTAAAGGATTTAAATTTAAATTTTAAAGTTGGATTTGAAGTATAAATGGAATTTATCAAAATTGAGTTATTAAAATATTTGAATATTTAAACTTTGAAATCTACAAAATTTGAAATAGTTTAAATTTATAGTTTGAATATGGATTTGAAATCGATATTGATTAAATGGTTTTAAATGAGAATCTGAATTGAAAGACAAAATCGAGTTTGTTGATTTGAAAGCTGGACATGGTCCAGATGCGTTGAAATGGTTTAATCTGATATTAATTTCAAATTAATTAATTTAATGTAAATTGTTTAAAGATATATTATTTTAAAATTCAGATTTATTTAGATTTTCATACTATTTACTATATAAACCATTTCCAATAATCAAACTATTTTATATTAAACTATATTTAATCTATTTTTAAATTATTTTAAACCATTTTAATACATATTAACTATTTTAAACTATTCTAATCAATTTAAACTAATTTATCTATTTAAATCTATTTTTACATATTTTAAACTAATTAATCCATTTTAATCTATTTTAAATCTATTTAAACTATTTTAAGCTATTTTAAATCTATTTAAAGTATTTTAACTATTCTAAAACTATTTTAAAGTATTTTAACTATTTTAAACTATTTATGACTATCTAAACTATATTTTTGAATTTCTAACGATGCAAGGTCGAATTGTTTATATCTAAAATTTTGATTTAAAAGCGAATATGGTTAAATGATGTTATAACCTAAGTTGGGATTTAAAATAAAATTTTCTAGTGAAATGACATGTTTGATTGAATATGATGACCTTGAAATGAGGATTTAACCTATTTTGTCGATATGATTTCGAAAGTGAATATGATTTCGAAAGTGATATGGCTTGAGTTGAATATGATATTTTTATATCAATTATGAATCGGTTTTGGAAATGTAAAAGAACCATCCGGTGTGAAATAAGTATTTGGTTGTTAAAGAGACCGGGATCGGATATTGGCATACTCTCTGCCAATACCAAAAACCACTTTAACAACTGTGTAGGTGGTGGAGATTCCAGAATGAAGTAGAATGGGTTGGCGAATGATTCAGTATGAGGTATTTACATAGCCCTGACTCCCACGAGTCAGCTTGATGTGGCTAAAACATGAGCTATATCGGGCCAAGTGAGGTCGCTCCTCCTATCGGGTACATTTCTTCGATACCATATTATGACTTTGTGATTGATTTGGTGGCCACCCCTCGATTTTGATTATGGGAGTGTGTTTCGAGGTGCGCGGTAGTAGCTGTTATACGTTACCACCGGTCCGGGAGTGCAAATGATAGAATCCTACCCTGGCATTGCCTCGCGTGCCTTGTCGCGTGCCTTATCGCACCTTCTGCGAGTTTGGTTTGTACCGTACCTATGGATTGCCCTCTAATTGCCCTCCAGTTTACGGAGGAATTACGGTACTGTATAGACTACGAGAATATATAAAATGTGTTAAGGGGGATTGGGTAATGTCTTAGCGCTATTTTAATACTTTACTTTACTGTAGGCACTATTATAATAGCGTATTGTACTATGTATGTAAATAGTTTAACGGATCCTTAGGAGATGGAATCCCGAACATCTCTTAAGTTATTGCACTCACGTTGACACTGGATAGGAGATGTCAAACCCCGTAAACATCTCTGATGTCGTTACACTCATATTTATTTACTGTTGATTTAACTTACATAAGATATTTTAGTTCCGACTCGAGTGTTTTGTCTTTTCAATTCGCTCGGGTCAGTCTGAGCTTTTCAATGTATCAAAGACTGATTTTTTGAAGGACGAAGATGAAGATTTAGTACTATTATTATTTATTATATTTATTCCACTACATCATGTTGTTCCGCTGCATTATTTATTTATTTTCGTTGTATGTAACTCTGACATGTATTGTAAAAGTGTAATCAAGTATTATTTGTAAACAGCTTCATGAACTATTTATTTGATTATTATATTTTATCATTCCGCTATGAGATTATGTGTTTTGTTTTCTTTCTTTCCTCTTCTTTTTCTTATTTACCCCATAACAATCCTCCCTTTTGAATGGTTTGTGTTTGACATGTATGGTTTATTGTCGATTTAAACTGTACAAAAGGTGGGTCGTTACAGAGCATCTTTGCTCCATGGAATTTCTACCCTTAACAAAGGAACAAGTGCACAAATACTCAAATAGCATTCACAATTACTAGCAAGCAAAGCTTATGGTTTGCTCAAGTTCAAAACTCTTCAATCGCCCAAGGATAATTAACAACCTACTAAGCATACCTTATGCTCAACAGCCTTAGGTCATTACTTAGATGGTTATTCATGTTACCCCATAACAAATCAAAGAGTCATTCCCCAAACTCTTCATAAGTTAACATGACACATCCTACAAATGTACTTAGCCCGTACGATGCACATGGACCATCCGTATGGAATATCCGATCTGATCACTTGCTCGATCACATAGATTTCACTTCCAAACTAGTATATATCACTTGACCTCTCTAGTGCAGACTCCGATTTGGTTCCTTGATTAGAAACCTTCATCTTCCTTACATAGCCATATACTATGATAGAAACTGGATCGAATCGCGAATCTGTATCAAGTGTTCACCGTCAAGAATCGAGTGAAAAATCCTTATTCGGACTAGTGTATACCACCTCGAATACATGTACACGAATACTAGATCAAGAATATTCATGCGAATAAAATGATCTGCATACAACTTACATTCTTATCCTATTAGTTTCTTAACTATACAAATTCCTTTATATCACGTTAATACCTTGGATCTACAATTAGTATATCATTCCATTTATGAATCATTTTATAAAAACATAACCTTTAAGTTTATAAACCTTTAATAACTTAAGTTCATACTAGTACAATGCTCTACTACATCCTAAGAGCATATACCAAAACATCAAATTTGTTTTACTTAATAAGTATGTTTAACCATTTACACTTATTTTAACTTACTATCGTCTCAATTCAAGTGTTATATAAACTCACCTTTTTATTTTCATAAAAATACTTGGTTTCAAGTTTTATAACAATCTGGAAGTTCCCAACTATTCAAAATAGCCAAAAATTCCATTTCATTTTAACAGCTAAAAACTATCAAACAACATATCATAACCTAACAAAGTTCCAATTTCTTTAAAGAAAAACATTAGAACTAAACACCCAGGTTTTATTCCAAATCATTTTGAGATAATATATACTTGTACCTTTGTATACCAAATCATACTTTCAGAATTAAATCAAAATCTATTTTACCAAAACAACTCTATAGCAGCATCCCGTACTTAAAAATCCAAAAATGAACGCCGATGATGCTACAACCGTCATCGAAATTATTTTCAAGTAACTGAACTGAATTCAGTACATCCAAACCATGCTTTGGTACTTAACCAAAATCAATTCAAAGCGGTATAACATTCTTTGTATAGTAATACCAAGTATCATGATCTCAATTCATAAAACAATTTCCCTAATATTTATTTTCAAATAATACTATTATTACTTTCTTCAAAATCTTAATAAACATTTTTAAAGATATCGGGATTTAAGTTCTCAACTATTTAAATCCTTTTTGTCTATAAACCATACTTATATAAAATAACTTTATTATATAGATCTTTTCATAAATATCAATTTCCACAATTTCTATCTTTCCTTTTGATTATAGTAAACGCCTTTTACTAAATTTAACTTTTAACCCGACATCATCACCGAACGCCTTATAGTCAAAACATGAAATCAAATTCACAAGGTGTTAGTTTCAATGTACCCATAACTACTGTCAACCCAAAACATGATGTAAAAAGTAAAACGGCTCGTAAGCTGGTTGAGCATAAATTAACAACAAAAACAGTCAACGCTCCTAAACTGGTCGAGCATGACATAAAAAATTGTCAAGGTTATAGGATATTAATATATGAGAAGCACTAGAGTTAAACAAACATGAATAGGAAATCCATAAACATATAACATACCCTCAAGAAACTGCTTTCCCTTCTCAGCTGATGAAATAGGAAAAACCCTAGACTACCCACCTTTCTTGAGCATAGGATAATCTCTAATAAAATGCCCATGCTGATGGCAACCATAACAACCTTTCGGTGCAAAATGTGCCTCAAGCTTTAGAAACTTTTCGATTGGTGCTTTCACTATCTACGCTCTAACCACCTGCTCTTCTTTTCCCAACCTATAACTCTAAGCAAAGTGTCCCTTCTGCCTACACTTATGACAAACTGCACTAGAAATATCTCTTGGTGGCTTAAACTTTTGCTTGTTGTCCCTAGCTAGTGTAGATATAGACGACTTCGGCGCTAAGCTCTCAA
Organism: Allium fistulosum; assembly: GCA_030737815.1. Classification (NCBI taxonomy): domain Eukaryota; kingdom Viridiplantae; phylum Streptophyta; class Magnoliopsida; order Asparagales; family Amaryllidaceae; genus Allium; species Allium fistulosum. Next base: position 262,162,910 of record CM060903.1, read on the forward strand.
ACCTTAAAGCCATGTTCACCAAATCAACAAAAGATACCATGACGAGAGTAGTCATATCCCGTTGGAACTCAGAGCACATACTCGAAATGAACATCTCGTTCTTTTTCAAAGACTTATCAACCAATTCTAACCCGAATCGAGACAAAGCAATGAACCGATTCTAATACTCTACCATGGTCATGGTCCTTTAATTTAGATCCAAGAAGCTCCTAAATAACAAAGACTTTCCATCTTTTGGTGCAAACTTCATCTCAAACTTATCTTTAAATTGGGCCCAAGAGAAGTCGTTCTCTTGGACATCAGCTGTTATTGAACTCCACCAATCCATGGCTGTATCTATCAGATGTTGTGATTCCAACCTACATTTCATTGCGTCACCTAGCTCCATATCTCCAAATATCTGATCACATAATCTGAGCCAAGACATGACTTCTATAATAGTCTCTGTGCCACTAAACCTCTTAACTCGCAGCCTCTCAAAACCAAGTCTAGTTTTCAAAATACAAATACGCTCTCATATATATAATACACTCGATTCATTCTATGATGTCGCTTACCCTATCAATAATGAGCCATACCCAACCAAAGCCAAGGTGTTTGCTTAACCTTGAGCTCTGATACTAAATGTAATGATGTGACTTTTCAACCCTCGAATGTCGACACTAAATGCATCCACAAAATTCGTGTGTTGAATAGCCAAGTGCTAGAAAGGCAGAAAGTTAGGGTAAAAAAAGAAAGATAGAACAAGAAAGAAAGAACATAATCATCGAACTCTCACTAGTGGGAATGATAATATATAATATCAAAAGAACAGTACAAATGGTTACTCTGAACATAGAAATTTCAAAGTTAAAAAACCTAAGTATTATCATCAGGCTAGATAGTTACAACTTCCTGTCCTCACAATGTTAATATATACAATACAGAAATGCAACAGAAATAAGAATACCATGGTAGGTAAAAATCCAGCTCGTCACAATAAGCTCCAAAGCTTCCAAAGCTAAACCTGGAAATATACATGAGCTGACTGAGCATTATAAGTAACACCCGGATCAATTCGATAAAACAACGTGAGAAACTCAAGAAATATGTAACAAGTAATCATAACCATTGAGACCATATGGGTTTTCATAGCGGTTTTCCCATCAAAGAAACCAACCATTCATTAAGTTTTAATAGTGATACGATAGATTATGTCTAAAGTGTAGCGCATAAATCATATCAAATAGCCGCTGTGTGAACACCACAACAACAATAGGTATACAATCAATACTGCTAAGGTGCATTCACATAGGTGTAAGGATTTCTATGGAGATCTCCATGGATCAAGCCAAATCCGAAAGCCTATACAAGGATCAAAGATATTCTTTCAAGCAACGTACATCTCTAGGGATTGCACTATAGGAAATGCATAACTGGCCTACACCCAAACACTCGTGGTTTCGAATACATCGCTCTCGCATGCATGTCCGTAAGTAATACTATATGGGAGTTGCCTATACCTTTGGTGTTACTAAATGCTAAGTTCCCTTTGGCTATGCATCCTATCTTTGGTTTTAGTCATTTTCGATATTGAGGCTACGTTCAACATCTCTCACTTAAGTCATCATCACTCGAACAGAACATGAATCCCCAAATGAATTCCAAGATCACGAACAGATCATGAATTGCTACATGGATTCGAGCATCTTGATCAGATCGCGAACCACCACATAGATTACTGTATAAGTCCTCCGACGAATGCTAATGTTGTCCTCTCTCTTGGAATACTCCTCAAGATAAACAGTCCCATATGATAACATGTTAACCACTCCCTTGGACTTAACCTTAGGATTGATAATTCAGCTCTATAACATTTCACTTCACAACCGCTCTAAAATCATGTAACTCGTATACTAGTTTTGAAGTGGTATTCAATAAGTAAAACACTTACCAATCCCGGTCCCTTCAAAACCTATTCGATGAATTTTCGATAAACTCAATTCCGGTTATTTTAGAAGTAAGCAAAAGCTAGAGAATTTTTGTACCAATGCTCCTCCCCAGGGGTTCTCATTGGCATGAAATCGCGAAGCCTTTCGATATTTTTTTAGTCAATATTAGGTCAAGTTCTATAACCGACTATCTAGTCAAAAATAATTGTACAAATAAATATTCATATACTTAACTCATTTCCAACATTTTAACTTAACTATTACTCATCCAAGAGTGAAGCTAGGTAAGTTAGAGCATTGGTTTTATATCAAACCCTTACCTGGACATTTTATTTTTGAATCTCACAAATAGATAAATCTACCTGATGTACACATAAATGTGCATATTTTTACTTCCATATTAATCTAATTTAATTAAATAAATGAGTATACTGGGTGTTTTAATATGTTTATACCAAAATTCATATTATTTTCAAATCATAATTCATTCATCTTCATATAGGGGCAAAATGGTCATTTTGTGCATGTATTAATTTCGAGAATATTTATTTGTGCATTTTATTTTTATTTGTAGGAATTTGAATGGAAATATAATGAAGGCTTCATGGAAAATATGCATGCATAAGAGAAGACAAGCAAATGAAGATGGAAATAAATCATATCATGCAACATGGAGGACCCCACCTACCCACTTATCATGATGTACAATTAGGAGCTAATGCACATGCTAATGAAGATAAAAGTTACATGCACATTTAATGAAGGATTAAGCTCTTGCAAATGACAACTTGGTGGCCACACTTCCTTAAGGGTATTTTGGGTAGTCCCCAAAAATATGCATTAGGGTGGTATAAACACCCCATATGTTCATCTAATTAATCTCTTAGCCTCCTTTTTAGTTAGTTTAGTTTGAGGCTCAAAAATAAACAAAAATTCTCTTTTCTTTTTCATGGCTTCTTAGCCTTCTTTCATGTAATGTACTTGATTCAATTATAATTCAAGTTATTTTCATGTTTATTTCCTTTCATGTTAGTAGTGTAGATCCTTTTATTTATGCAAGTAGATTAGCTTCTATTTTATTTTAATTAGCTCTCTTCTTACATAGCTTGCATTTTCCTTTGTTTGTTTTTTGGTGCAATCTACATTTGTTGACATGATAAAAAATACGAGTAGTTAAACCCCTTCAATTTAGGGGTAATGAAGCTCTCTTATCATGTAGATTCAACATAATTTGCTCATTTATGTTCTCTTTTTATGCTTTTGGAAAGTTGCATGTTGATGTAAGTTTGTTAATGAATTTGATAGTCTATGATGTTATTTACATACAGGTTATTCTTACTCAAATAAACACAATTTACATCATCATCATCTAACTAATTGATTTTGGTAATGGAAGTGAGTTTAGAATCAAAATTTGATGGTTTATATTACTAGTTCAATAGTAAATAAGCCATGCTTAAAGTAGATTTTATGTTTAATTTCATTGCAATTTTAATAAGAGTTAAGAAGTGGTTTAGTGGGTGTGTTATAGTTTGATGGTTTATGTTGGGCTAATTAATAGCACAAATAGGCCATACTTATGATAAACAGATCAACTAAATTCACTAATAACCAAAAGAGATATCATAATTTCATGTTGTGTTGATTTATGTGATCATGAGAGTGAATTTATCTCTAAATTATCTTTTAATCTCATAGTTTTCATTCACTTTTGTAACAGTAGTTTTTGCAATTTTTTGTAGCTAATCACAACTTAAATTCTTGGTTAATTTGATTGAATAGAAATTTCAAAATCAATACAATTCCCTACGGATTGACCCGTACTCGCCACGTACTAACATTGTACGCCGTGCGCTTGCGGTTATAATTTTAATTTAAATTTGATCAGATATTTTCTAAACCGATAGGAAGTTAGCCAGTTAAACAAGTTTTTGGCACCATTGCTATGGTGATGCGTGGTGCATCGATAAATCCTGTCTGTTACCTGGCTAAGAAATATTTTGTTGATTTAAGACAAAGTGTGATTATACAATTTTTGGTTAGGAGCTACTTATGATAGAAAATTTGTAATTAAGTACTTGCATTCATTTAGTTAAATTAGTTCATGCATATTTAAAAAAAATTCAAAATTCAAAACTAAAAAACTGTAAATATTTCTTAACTTAGTTTTTAAATCCATTGAAAATTTTCAATCAAAATCAAAAATTCAAAAAAAAAATTAATTTAGTTTATTTTAAAAAAAAATCCAAAAATAATAACAATAATCTTTTGAAAAAAAAAATTGAAAATCCAAAAACCAAACAATAATCAAATTTCCCAATAAATTCTTCTTTTGGTAAACATTTTTCCTTTATAAAAAAACATTTTGAAAATGTCTGAATTTCCATATTCACAAGAATTTTACGGTAGTTGTGAAAATCAATATAATCCATATAATTTCACATCAAATTCTTATGGATATTTTAATAACAACTATTGTATAAACAATTCGAATTTTGAACCACAAAGTTTTCAAAATGAAGAGCAACTCTCAAATCTTGAAAAGAGTATTAAAACGATTTCGTCTTTACTTGAACTCTCTAAACAAAATGATCAAAGGATAAATGATTTGTGTAATTCATATTTGTTCAATAACTCAAGTCAAGGATTTCAAAATAATCAAAATTTGAATTCACTTTAAAATTCAAATGATTTCGATTATAACTCATGCCAATTCAATTTCGAACTCCAAAATGAAATTCAAAATCAAAATAGAAGCAACTGTTTAAATAATTTTGGCAATGGGAATAATCTCGATTATGGTGCAATGGACAATTTTTGTTCTCAACAATTTAAAATTGAAAATTCTCAAGTTGATAATTATAAATTTGATTTTGTTAAGAAAATGGACGAAATTTACAAAGATCACACAGATTTATTGTTTGAAACATACGTGAAACAGCATGAGCAACATAATCAAATCCCAACGTGTGACGAGTCAAACAATAATCCACCTTTTGCCAAAATTGTCGATTTTCATATAACAACTTTTGAAATTGAAAACGATAATCTTAATGAAGTTGTTGAAAATGTGGTAATCGAGTTGGATTTCAATTCTTTGGAGAGTGTGGAACTTGATTTAAAACTCGTTCTTCCTTTTTCCGATTTTGAAAAATTTAATATAACAACTTTAGATTTGAACTTGATATATGCAGTGAAGTTATGAATAATTCAACAAAGGATGACTAATTTAGTGAACATAATTCTTTTGGACTTTTCGAGATGAGTTGTTGAATTCTAAAGGTGTAGATTTAAATCACCATTTTGATTTTGAAATCAATAATTCTAAAGAAGTTTTCAATGATAAGTTTGAATTTCAAATTGGTGAAAATAAACTTGAACTTCAACCAATTGTTCTATCAACCCAGAAAATCATCGACATCAAAACAACTCATACGATTTTTAATAAAACGGTGTTGGGCGAGTTCTCACCTAGAAGGCCTCGAGACCAAGAAGCTTGATTCATTCAGCATTCTCGTTTTCCAGGGCCCATTCGGCAGACCTCATTCGGTATCCATGCCTCGTAGGAACCCATTCGGCAGACCTCATTCGAACCCATTCGGCAGACCTCATTCGGTATCCATGCCTCGTAGGAACCCATTCGGCAGACCTCATTCGAACCCATTCGGCAGACCTCATTCGGTATCCATGCCTCGTAGGAACCCATTCGGCAGACCTCATTCGAACCCATTCGGCAGACCAACCCCTCCTAGCTCCTACCGGACCACCCTTCCTCCTTAGAACCACCGAGCCAACTCCATAACTGAACCAACCCATGCCGAACCATCTCCACACCGGACCAACCTCACCATCCTACCACCGGTCCAAGCAACTACCGGTCCATTCTACACTCCAACCACCTCCAAACCAAGCAATGACGAACCAAGACGTACCAGGCCAGATCACATCAGCCCAGGCCCATCAGCAACTATACACATCCTAGACCCCTACCCCCAGCCTCACTCTATAAATAGAGGGGCAGGGGTACAGCAATGGGGACAAGTTTGAGAGCTCAAGCACGGAAGGAACTTTCAAACAACTTTCTTTTACTGGTATCAAAGCTTTGTACTTGTAATCAGAATAAGAGAAGAGAAATAACATATAAAGTGGACGTAGGCACATTCTGGCTGAACCACTATAAATTTGCGTGTCTTTTTACAGTTTAGCCCCTGTTTTTTTATATATTTGCATAAATCGCTCAAATCACTAAGAATAACATAAGATCTACTAAATCATACAACTTCGAGGTGTTTGTCCATTTTTTGTACAAACATTTTTGGTGCTTTCACTGAGAACTAGAAGCTCGAAGCTTCAGCTTCATCCGCTTAACAAGTTTTCCTAACAGCATCGTCCGCCACTTGGAAAACATGCCTCCCAAATAGAGAAAAGATGTTAACAAAGGAAAAAACATCGCATCCAGCAGTCTTCCAGATCCAGCTATCACGAATCAAGTAAATCGTCCTCCTCCAGCAACAGTAACAAATGAAGAACAGGCTAACCCAACTACTCCTGCCACAGAACAGCCTGTAGCAATTACTAGAGCAGATCTGGACAGAGTTGTGGTTGAAGTAACTAACCGCTTCACGTCCCAGCAGGAAGCCTTGGTGGACCATCTCATGTCACGCTTAAGGGACGCTGAAGAATCCAACCGCAACACTGAATCATGGGGCGAGTCCCAGTCTGGAGGATCTCAGAGACAACAAAGATCTTCCTTCTTCGAAGGAGCTAATGGCAGAAGTAGCCGTGGTAGGAGCCGAGACCGAGCACAGCCCGAAGTTAGGCCTGAGGAAACGTTTGGTACCGAACCCAACGGGGAAGGTACCGGGCAAAGGTCAACTGTAGCTGAGCCTGTCATGCTGCCTAACCACAGAAACGCCAGTGAACGGGGCCGAGCTAGAGTCCAGCCCGAAGTTGGACCCGAGGAAGTGCTTAGATCAGAACCCAACAGGGGGAGATCAAGGCAAGGGCCAACTGTAGCTGACCCAAGCATGCTCCTAGAAGATCAAAGGCAGCCACTGGAAAATATGAGGAATGATAGACGATACCATCCCTACAGGTCATCTGGACGGAATCAATCCCACAGAACAGAACCAAACTCATTTCTATCTGCTCTAAGTTCTGATGAAAGGATGGCACGCTTATTCAGAGAGTGTGTCCAACGGGAGCAAAGAGATCGAGGGATAGGCGCTAGGGTAACCAGCCCTTTCGCCCGCAATATCGAAATTGCTATCACCCCCCGAGAATGGAAGATGCCAACAATGGAACCCTACAAAGGAACCTCCGATCCCGTTGTACACTTACAGAGGTACACGCAGCATATGCTCATGAGTGGAGCAACAGAGGGAGTACTGTGAAAATGCTTTCCGCTCTTCTTAGCAGATCTTGCTACCTTCTGGTTCTGTCATCTACCCCAAGGATCCATCAGCTCGTGGGAAATGTTGAAAGAAAAATTTATCAGTCAGTTCCGCATTCATGTGGAGCAACCTAAGGACGCTTATTCCTTATCCAGCGTCAAACAGAAACCTGGAGAAAAGCTGCAGCAATACCTAACCTGATTCAACGCCGCAGCAGCCGCAGTCCAAGATGCCGATGAGAAGCTTATCCTAATGGCCCTCTGCAGTGGTGTGCATCCGGACACTAAATTTGCTAGAAGGTTGACAAAAGAAAAGCCAGCTACTTTACCCGATTTCTTCCATGAAGCCGGGAAATACATGAGGCTTGAGGATGCTGCCGTTGAGGGGCAGTCAGGACAGCAAAATAAGACAACCCATGGCAACGCCCCTGCTGTGGCAAGGGACGTTCGAAGAAATGATTCCAGAGACAATGCTGGGGGCAAGAAGGGAGAAAAGCGCCTATATCGGCCAGGACCAAGGTTCGACACTTACACTCCTTTGAACGAGACCGTCGAAAATATCTTCCTTGCCACCCAAGGCGAAGTTAGATACAAACGCCCACCATACAAGAAGGAATCAGATAACGCACAGAAGTCTGGAAAATTCTGCCGCTTCCACGAATCTCACGGGCATGATACCAACGAATGCCATCATCTCCGAGATCTGATTGAGGAACACATCAGAAGAAAGAAACTGGAACGTTATGTAAAAGTTCAGGACAGGACCCCAGCTCCTGCCAATGAAAACCCAAGGCTACCCTCCCCGGGGGCCGACAGAGGAAACCGCAACGCTAGCAGCTCTAGCCAAGAAAAGATAGTGGTCCATACCATCTCAGGAGGGCCACACATCGCAAACAGAAGCTGGAAAGAGATGGAAAGATACAGAAAGTCGCTTAGAGACAATAAAGACTATGTCAATTCGGTTATAGAAGAGCGCCACCCGAAGCGGAAAGAAAGTAATGACATCACGTTCGGTAAGCGTGACCTAGAAGGAAGGCAGTACCCTCACATGGATCCCATGGTCATCTCTGCCCGACTTGGTCCCGCCGAAGTCTACCGAATTCTGGTAGACACTGGAAGCTCAGTAAACATCCTGTTCAAACACGCATTCGACAAAATGAAGCTATCAATGAAGGATGTATCCCCCTGCGATAAATGACTACACGGCTTCACTGGAGATGCGAAGATGCCCCTCGGGCAACTGGACCTTTTTGTTGAGATTGGAAGCCATCCCCGCTCTGCTGTACGGAAACAAATGTTTGTGCTAATAGAAAACCAGTCGGCCTACAACGCCTTCATAGGAAGGCCATCCTTGTCTGACTTCCAAATTGTCTTAGCCCCATGGTGCCTAAAGATGAAATTCCCAACGGACAATGGAGTAGGGGAAGTGGAAGGAGATCAGGACGTTGCTCGAGACTGCTATGTGACTGAACTTCGCAACAACCACAGGAAGGATAAAGGGAAGGATGTAGAGATTGCCCTCTGCACAAAAAGTCTAGAAGCGTAGCAATTAAAGAAAGCCCCTCCTCTTCGATATACCAGCGACCCTTTCAATGAATTAGATCCTAGGGACAAAGAGGAGGAGGCCACCGCCGAGCCTGCAGAGGCTATGGAGTTTATATCTGTAGACAAGCGCGACCCGAGTAGACTATTGAAAATTGGGTCCCAACTAAAAGCCGAATTGAAGGAACAACTCATCGATTTTCTCCGCCACAACTTGGATGTATTCGCTTGGTCACACGCTGACATGACTGGAATCTCCCTCGACATAGCCTGCCACGTATTAAACATTGATCCTACCAAGGCGCCTGTAAAACAAAAAAAGAGAAGTATGGGGGCAGAGCGATCAGCAGCACTCGATGAAGAAGTAAAGAATCTACTCGCCAATGACTTCATATGAGAAGCTATCTACCCGGAATGGATCGCCAACCCGGTGCTGGTAAAAAAGGCTAATGGGAAGTGGCGAACCTGCATTGACTTTTCCAACTTAAACGACGCCTGCCCAAAGGATTGCTTCCCACTTCCCAGAATCGACCAACTTGTAGACAGCACAGCCGGGCACGAACTCCTATCTTTTATGGATGCATACTCAGGATATAACCAAATTCCTATGCATGCTCCCGACCAAGACCACACTAGTTTCATCACCGACCGAGGTTTATACTGCTACAAAGTAATGCCTTTCGGACTTAAAAATGTAGGAGCCACCTACCAGCGCCTCGTCAACAAGATGTTTGCAGGGCTAATAGGACAAACTATGGAAGTATATGTGGATGACATGCTGGTAAAGTCAAGGAAGGCCAAAGATCACGTAAGCCACCTAGGCAAGATGTTTCAAGTACTTCAGCAATATGGAATGAAGTTGAATCCACTAAAATGCTCCTTCGGTGTGTCGTCAGGGAAGTTCTTAGGATTCATCGTTCATTCCAGAGGGATAGAAGCAAACCCTGAACAAGTCCGAGCGCTAAGGGATGTCAAGATACCTTCCACCCGAAAGGAAATGCAAAGCCTAAATGGAAAAGTGGCCGCCCTAAGCCGATTCATCTCCAAGGCAACGGACAAGTGCGTCCCCTTTTTCGAAGCTCTAAAGAAAGATAAAGGAAAGTTCGAATGGACGGACGAATGCTTAACTGCTTTCCATAACCTAATCGAACACCTTCAGAAACCACCGGTACTCTCGACTCCGAGCGAAGGCGAAGAATTATACATATACCTTGCTGTGTCATCTCACGCTCTAAGCGCTGCCTTGGTAAGGGAAGACAACCGCACCCAACGACCAGTTTACTTCATCAGCAAAAGGTTTACCGGGGCAGAAGTTAGATATCCTAAGCTTGAGAAGTTAGCATACTGTTTACTAATCACATCACGAAAACTGCGTCACTACTTCCAGTCCCATTCCATCAAAGTTCTGACCGATCAACCACTGAGGCAGGTACTCCATCGTCCTGACACTTCTGGGCGACTACTTAAATGGTGCATTGAACTAAGTCAGTATGATATCACCTATCACCCTCGCACCGCCATCAAGGGACAAGCCATGGCTGATTTCATTGCAGACTTCACTACCAACGAAGGTAAGGAGCAATTGGAAATAGCAGAAGATATCAAGTGGAATCTCTTTGTGGATGGTGCATCGAACGAACAAGGCTCGGGGGCAGGTGTGGTAGTAATCACTCCTAGGGGAAACAAACTGCACTATGCTATAAGGTTGGAGTTCGCTGCCACCAACAACGATGCAGAATATGAAGCAGTGATAGCTGGACTAGAAATTGCCACAGAAATCGGGGCCAATTCTTTGTGTCTTCACAGCGATTCTCAACTTATTGTTAATCAAATACTAGGAGAATTCCAAGCTCGAGAAGAACGACTCATAGCATATCTAAAGAAGACCAGGTTACTTCTCAGCCGATTGGACCACTACTTAGTCAAACACATCCCTCGGGAGGAGAACCGAGAGGCCGACGAATTAGCAAAGCAAGCAAGTGTGAGAGACATCACCATCTTCGGGGCAGTGACCATCTCAAAGCAACTGGCCCCAAGTTTTGAGCAAGTAACTCTGATAGCTGCAACCGAAGAAGCAACTTGGATGACTCCCATCCGAGACTACCTACAAAGTGGCACTCTACCCAACGGGCGTAACGAAGTCAAGAAAATCCTGAGGAAAGCATCCCGCTACACAATACAAGAAGACATCCTCTACCGGTGCGGATTCTCTAACCCGTTATTAAGGTGTGTCGCTGGGAGAGAAGCCAAGGAAATCTTATCCAACATCCATCAGGGGAGCTGCGGAGATCACACCGGAGGGCAAACATTAGCAAAAAAGATACTCCGATACGGATATTTCTGGCCCACCTTGAGCAAGGACGCCTTAGATTTCGTCAAGAAGTGTGACAGATGCCAAAAATTTGCTAAGATTTCTCGGCTACCAACAACCGAGATTACTCAGATGACCAGCCCTTGGCCCTTCGCAGTATGGGGAATTGACTTAATCGGCGAGCTACCAATGGGCCGAGGCGGGGCCAAATATGCTATAGTGGCAGTTGATTATTTCACCAAATGGGTGGAAGCGGAACCTCTAAATAAAGTATCTTCAGCAAAAGTTATTAACTTCTTAATCAAAAATGTTCTATGCAGGTACGGAGTCCCACTCAAAATCATATCAGACAATGGACTTCAGTTTGACAGCGAGGAATTCGCCAACTGGTGCCAAGAACACAGAATTCATAAAAGCTTCTCATCCGTAGCATATCCCCAGGCAAACGGACAAGTCGAAGCAGTCAACAAGATTCTGAAAACTCTGATCAAAAAGAAGCTCGAAAAGTCAAAGGGCGCTTGGGTGGATGAACTCCCTACGGCACTATGGGCCTACCGCACATCTTTCAGAACATCAACAGGGCACACTCCTTTCTCTTTGGCATACGGATCGGAGGCTATGCTCTCAGTTGAAACCATTGTGCCTTCCCACCGTAGGATCCACTATAACCCAGAAGAGAATGAAGAGCTCCTCAACATGTCTTTGGATCTAGTCGAGGAGAGAAGAAATGATGCAGTCCTTAAAGCAGCAGCCCACAAACAAAAAGTGGCGGCACACTACAACTCCAAAGTCAAGCATCGTACCTTACAGGAAGGGGATCTTGTCCTCAAGCGGATCTTCCCTCGTCCCGGAGCACTAGACCCAATCTGGGATGGACCATATGTAATTCATAAAGATCTCCACAACGGAGCCTATATTTTGTCAACAGTGGACGGAGAGGTGTTCCAGAGGGCATGGAACATCCAACACCTCCGTCGATACTTTTCTTAACTTGTATTGCCCATATGAAGTGAATTAACAAAGAGAATCAGTGGACGTAGGCATTTTCGTGTCGAACCACTTTAAAAACCTTGTCTCTTTTTTAACTTGTTCCTTTGTATCTTGGCTGCTTGTTAACTTTATCCTTTTCTGTTGAACAAAATCCTGAGCATATAGCATTTCTATTCAAAGCACTCCACAACGCAACTTCACCTGGAGCAGGTACTATGCGAATCTATGCCCTCGCCAATGAGACACTTTTGCTCCGGCATCCCTCTGCTGCGGGTTAACTCATTGCTCGCGACGGCCCTCAAAGCCAACTGTAATGAGCCGATTATAAGCCACCGAGAAGGCCGACTATAGCCGAGGCAGCTCATTACGGCGTTAGGCTCGCCGGCAACTGTGAACCGACTATAAGCCCCAACATAAGGTGTGGCCAGCCAGGGGCAGTTCACAGTTGACGATCGACACCCACGCTAGCCGGCCACAGTAAATCGAATAATACCCACGACTACATGCCATAATGGCTCGGGTAGTTACTGTGCGCGATCTCGGCTCCGATGTGTCTTAAGTGCGGCTGTGGTAAAAAAGAATTAACTCTCCGCGGAGGCGTAAGATGGGTGACAAATGTCTCCAAGACCCACGGCTAGGGAAAGTGACTACAAAGCCCGTTTGCCACGAACTTAAGCACATCGAAGGCCTTCCGTGATTGGAAGTTTTACTATTTCACATATTTCAAGTTTTTCTTCAAGAATTTTTCTCCTGTCCACTATAACAATCCCTAAAGTACAGGATACAAGAGTAGGAGATACTCGCCAATGGATGCGGGGATTCACAATCGAATGACAGGGCATTCAACTGCTTTCCATGCTCGGTCGTACAAGATATTCGAAACTGCCATCTACAAACAAAACATGAAAGGCGGTATTTTCTTCCTTTATGTACAAATACATGACTATAATTTGTTCGCGCCACACGCTAACATTGCAAGTCGTGAAATTATGTCTTAAACCAGAACCCGACATCAAACACAATTTAATTACAAAGAATATACATAGTTATATTTCTCATACGGCATGTCAAAATAACGGCAAACATTCAAAAGACGACAAAATCAGCTTAAGTTAAAAAACTACACGTCAAAAATAAGACTATTTATTACAAGTGGCGAAATATTACAACCTAAAGGCTACTTTACTATTTTACGACTAACATATACAACTTTGTCAAATCCACAAAAAGAGTTTTTCCAGGTACAATCAAGGGGCCGGCTGCAGTGGAGTTTTATCCTTGCCATGTTGACCGCCTGTCCAGTCAAAGAAAGGATTCATTAGTAATAAGCAACCAAGTTAATAGGGAAACTAAAAAGGAAGGCTTACCAGCATAAGCTTATTGGCCATCCTGGTCGTCATCATCCACTTGCACCCCTGCCTCTTCAGCAAGCAACCGCATACCCTCCTTCACCGCCACCTTCTCCCCCTTGGCAAACTGGGCAGTGACCGCATCCATGCTGAAGGCCATGCCACCATCTTTATCCGCATCGGCCTTGGCCTCCTCCATAGCCCGAAGATAGATCTTAGCCATGACCCTGGGATAATCATCCATCCAGGATAGGTTGCCCTGCTTCCAGGTTCGGAAGTACATGTCCTGAAGCATTTCGTCCATCATCCCCTCATTCTCCTCAAACTCCCTCATCCGGGCCTCGGAAGCCGACAACCTCCCAACGGCAGCATCTCTCTCCGATCGGTATCTCGAGCAGTCAACCAGAAGGGATCCCCGCATTGCCTCCATCTCCTCCCTCAACTTGGCTTGAGCAAGCTCTGCAGCCTCAAGTTTCCCGGACAATTCCTCCACCTGCTCAAGATCCGCTTTTCGAACCTCGTCCACCGTGGCAATAGCCATGTCAATCCGTTCTTTGCAAGTAGCTTCCATTTTCCGCAGTTCGGCCCGACTGGCCTCTTCCATGGTTTTCCTTAGTCGTCCAGAAGCAGCCTCATGCTGAGAAATCTGAATAGCCTGATCCGCAAGCTGTTTGGCCTGATCCGAAACCACCAATCGAAGTCAGATGTTGGCGCTCCCAATCTCCTCTCCGGCCTTAACCAGCCGAGCATGATCCCCATCAGCTTCTTAGTCTCCTCCGCCACCCGATCAATATTAGCCTTGGCCTCGTCTCCCATAGTGATTATACAAGTAGTGAGTAAATCGAGATCTAAGGACTTAGCTTCATCAAGTACTTGTACCATGGGGTTGCGGGGAAGAAGGTGTTCACCGGTGACCTCGTCAAAGGTAATATCATGGGAGCTTGGATCCAGGTCAGGATGACCCGCAAATGGATTACGAGCCAAGTTAGGACGGTCGATATGAATAACGGTAGGATTTCCGGGCGGGCACGGAGAGAGTGCAAACTCGCTATCCTCCCCCGTGATATCATGAAGAGGCTGAGCCGGGAACTGAGGACCAAGTGAAGGATCGGATGAAGGATGACTCCTCTTTCTCCGTTGAATACCCTCTTCAATAACCCCGAGAAGAGGGCGGTAGCCGACTACATCCCCGGAGCGGTGAGTCGAAGGCTTCGGCTCGGCGGAGGTTTTTGAAAGCTTGTATTGCTCAAGCCTGTGCCGAAGATCCGAGGCCTTGGATGTCCTTCCTGCTCCTGATATGAAGAACAAGTGTCACAAACTTACATCACTATATAATTCGAGAAAACACGGCAAATTAAAAGATAAAAAGAAAAGAAACACATCTGTGGTTGTACAAACCCTGGGGAGGAGTAGGATACTGCAATAGGTCCTGGATTTCATTCCAGGACGGGAGCGGGTCATAAAATATTCCTAAGTCCCTATCATTAATGAAGCATGCAGGAGTCAAGAGTTCACCTTGAGTCGTCGGAGCCACCTTGGCTGGAAGGGTCTGAGAAGACTCGCTTGCACCGGTCCCGGCCTTGTCCGCTTTCCCGGTTTTCTCTACCAAAGCCGGATCTTCGCCCAGCCCCTCGGAAGCCTGGTGGAACGCATCATCCGTCCACTCCTGAATCTCGCCCGCTCGCCCAGGAAGCAAGGCCCCGATGCCATCGCCACCTTTAACCTTCCCGACCATCTCCATCCTCACCTCTTTCCTCCTCTATGTCTTCCTCCTCCCGGGTAAGTGGACAATTGCTGGGGGAGGGACCGTCCGACTTCTTGAGTTTCTTACCTCCGACAGCTGGAGGTTTTGTGAAAGGTTTCCTCTTGCTACTCTCTACCGTAACACCTTCCTTGGTCTGAGCAGCCGCCCTCTCCTCCGCCGTTTCCCTCAGCTTAACTACCGACTGCTGTGGAAGGATTAAGTTATACTCCAGAAGAATCGCATTTCTGATCAAGAAGGCAGATGATCTATATTTCCCGAGAATAGCTTCTATCTCAGCCGCCGTCTGAACCAGGCGGTCAGTCTCCACAATCGCAAAGCCACCTGTCGCTAGCAAAAATGAGAAAGTATGAGAAGAAGCATCGCAATCGGAATAGAAATTATAAGTAAAAGCATCAACTTACATCCAGAAGTAAAGCGCCGAATTGAAACGGAGTCGTCCCTGACAAAGAACCACTCCTTCTTGAACATGCTGAATTTAGAATACAGATCCAAGACCGGCTTGAAGGTCACGGCTGACTCCAAGCTAATGTATGGGGACCCCTTCTTATAGCCCCTCAGATTATATAAGTACCGGATCTCCCGGTTGGAAGGAGCACGACCATACTTCCTCTGGAAAATGACGAAGAGGCTCACCAGTATAGCATAGGAGTTGGGTTGAAGCTGGAATGGGGCCACCTTGAGATATGTGAGGAAGCTGGTTACCCAAGCGTTAAGAGGCGGAATGGCACCACACATGCAGTGGTACCTACTCTAAGCAAAGTACCCTTCAGGAGGGTCGTACGGCATAACATCTCTCCCTGGCAACAGCATTCGCGCCCTGTCAATTCCGAAAGAACGAGAGATGACATCAAGCTGCTCTTCCTTAAGGGAGCTAGGAAAGCAATCGGGCGGGGAGTTTAGAAGTTCCTGAGGGCCGTACCCGTCCACTAGTGATCTCGGGGCAGGTCCGTGACGTTCTGGATTCGGCTGAGCTGGGGGCACGGCAGAGGAACCTCCTTCGCCCCCGGATTTCTTCTTGTCTGATCGAGTTTCTGCTTTGCGAGACATTATCTACAACACCAGAAAAACATGTTGTTAGAACAAAGGATGTAAAAAAGTAAGTATATAATATGGAATTTCACTCATAAAATCAGAATGCTCAAACTCCCGTTGTCGTTCGGTAAAGTAAATGCAAAATTCTCAAGGCCATTCGGTAGTTCTCATGACCATTCGGCATTCCCAACTCCATCCGTTTATACAGATATACGACTACCTTCGATAATCCATTCGTCCAACACAGAAAGGATCTCACCTGATTCAGTGAAAATAGGGAATTTGATTCGGCTACCACTTTGATTCGGCTACCACTTTGATTCGGCTACCACTTTGATTCGGCTACCTCTTTGATTCGGCTACCACGTTGATTCGGCTACCACGTTCGATTCAGCTACGAAGTTTGATCCGGCAAGAGCAAATGTTTAGTTCGGCAGGTAGGAAATAGCAAAGGCGTACGGTCCCTACTTATAGACAAAAGGACACGACCGGACCATCTGGTTCGGCATCCAAGGGCCAAATGAAAATGTCAAACAAAGCACGCCATATTCGAGAATATGCCCCACTTTGGGGGGCAAATGTTGGGCGAGTTCTCACCCAGAAGGCCTCGAGACCAAGAAGCTTGATTCATTCGGCATTCTCGTTTTCCAGGGCCCATTCGACAGACCTCATTCGGTATCCATGCCTCGTAGGAGCCCATTCGGCAGACCTCATTCGAACCCATTCGGCAGACCTCATTCGGTATCCATGCCTCGTAGGAACCCATTCGGCAGACCTCATTCGAACCCATTCGGCAGACCTCATTCGGTATCCATGCCTCGTAGGAACCCATTCGGCAGACCTCATTCGAACCCATTCGGCAGACCAACCCCTCCTAGCTCCTACCGGACCACCCTTCCTCCTTAGAACCACCGAGCCAACTCCATAACCGAACCAACCCATGCCGAACCATCTCCACACCGGACCAACCTCACCATCCTACCACCGGTCCAAGCAACTACCGGTCCATTCTACACTCCAACCACCTCCGAACCAAGCAATGACGAACCAAGACGTACCAGGCCAGATCACATCAGCCCAGGCCCATCAGCAACTATACACATCCTAGACCCCTACCCCCAGCCTCACTCTATAAATAGAGGGGCAGGGGTACAGCAATGGGGACAAGTTTGAGAGCTCAAGCACGGAAGGAACTTTCAAACAACTTTCTTTTACTGGTATCAAAGCTTTGTACTTGTAATCAGAATAAGAGAAGAGAAATAACATATAAAGTGGACGTAGGCACATTCTGGCTGAACCACTATAAATCTGCGTGTCTTTTTACAGTTTAGCCCCTGTTTTTTATATATTTGCATAAATCGCTCAAATCACTAAGAATAACATAAGATCTACTAAATCATACAACTTCGAGGTGTTTGTCCATTTTTTGTACAAACAAACGGCTTTCGTTTTTCCGAACCAACATTCAACTTTGAAATCTTTTATGGGTTGGTTTTCTATGCTTAAGCTATGTCTCTCATACTTGACGAGACAAATGAATTGGTCTTTGGAAGGCCGTTTCATTTACTCTTTAATGATATATTGTCTGATGTCTTGTAAATAATAATCGTTTCATGTAAATATAGGTCATATTTTTATTTTTATTTTTTTTCTCCTTTCACTTGGGTTAACTGTGGGGACAGTCAAAATCAAGTATAGGGGGGAGCCTCATCTTCATTTTCGATTTTTCATGGTTTATTTTTTGCATTTTCTTTCCAAAAAGCTCAAAAATTTTACAAAAAAATCCCAAAGAAAAAACAAATTTTCTTGTTTTTTTAGCATTATGATTTGTTTTTGGAGAAACACTATAAGATATTATAGGTTTTGGTTATTAAATTGAATTTTTGAAAAATTACTTGTCTCAACAAAAATAAAAATAAAGTTTGATTATAAGTAACGATGGTTTAACTAGTACATAGGAAGATTCATGGGTAATAATTATGAAGTATTTCCTAATTGAAAATTTTTGTGTAAAAAAGTGGTGGATTTAAAGTAAAGAATATAACATTTTAAATTTTCTAAGTTAAGTGGTGCTAAGATGATTTTGCAAAACTCTCTCTTCAAAAAACAAAAAAAAATATAATAAAAAAACAAACAAAGAGAAAAAACAAATATTTATGTATATGTATATATTTATTAACACCTAAAGTCATGCGTTCACACGCAAGTGTGTACACTCATCATGCTCTGTACCCTTCTCACGTAAGCCCAAAAGGCAGTGCACGATCGGTATATCTGGCCTCAGTTTATCTTAGTTAGGTGTATGTATATAAAAATTCTTTCATTAATAATGCCTACAGTCGATAGGTGTACACACTTGTATGTATACTCACCATGCTCTGTATTCCCCTCACGTAAGCCTGCAAGGCAGTGCATGGGTGATATATCTGACCTCAGTTTTCTGAGTTAGGCATAAGTAAATATGGTTAATATCAATAAAAAATTTCAAATAAGAGAGAGTAAGCAATTGAAATCCAAGCACTATTTTAACTTATGAGATTTGACTTGTTATTCAAAAGAAATGAAAATACCACTTTGAAAAACTTTGATAATCAACTAAGGATTTATTTCATAGTTACACCATGTTATCAACCGAAACAACTAGCCAAACTAGAGTCTATTTATTATGATAACTTAATTTTTGTTAGAAATTTAGGCAAGTAAAAGGACTAAATTTTCTTAATAATGACCAGAATTTATATTAACTTATTCGTGTTAATTTAAAAGTAAATTCTTCGTTTGTAAATATTTTCAAAAACTTACATTCATATCTTTGTAAATAAATCTTGAATTTAGGAAAATTTTCACTTTGCATTTGGATTTTGTGGATAGTATCAGCTGAAAACCCTCACGAGACAACACTCTTCCTACTAGGGACACATACAGGTTTAATGGCTTGTTGCATACGCTCAATGCAATCGTGTTTCCTACTATAACATATTTTTCTTAGTTTTTGTTTATTCGAGGACGAATAAAAAGATAAGTGTGGGGGTATTTGATGTGCACGTAAATAAGCATATTTTTACTTCCATATTTAATCTAATTTAATTAAATAAATGAGCATATAGGGTGTTTTAACATGTTTAAACCAAAATTCAAATTATTTTCAACTCATCATTTATTCATCTTCATATAGGGGCAAAATGGTCATTTTGTGCATGTATTAATTTTGAGAATATTTATTTGAGGATTTTATTTTTATTTGTAGGAATTTGATTGGAAATATAATGAAGGCTTCGTGGAAAATATGCATGCACAAGAGAAGACAAGCAAACGAAGATGGAAATAAATCATCTCATGCAACATGGAGGACCCCACCTACCCACTTACCATGATGTATAATTAGGAGCTAATGCACATGCTAATGAAGATAAAAGTTATATGCATATTTTATGAAGGATTAAACTCTTGCTAATGACAACTTGGTGGCCACACTTCCTCAAGGGTATTTTGGGTAGTCCCCAAAAATATGCATTAGGGTTTTAGGCTTGTATAAATACCTAATATGTTCATGTAATTAATCTCTTAGCCTCCTATTTAGTTAGTTTAGTTTGAGGCTCAAAAATAAACAAAAACTCTCTTTTCTTTTTCATGGTTCTTAGCATTCTTTCATGTAATTTACTTAATGCAATTTTAATTCAAGTTCTTTTCTTGTTTATTTCCTTTCATGTTAGTAGTGTAGATCGTTTTATTTATGCAAGTAGATTAGCTTCTATTTTATTTTAATTAGCTCTCTTCTTACTTACCTTGCATTTTTCTTTGTTTGTTTTATGCAGCAATCTACATTTGTTGACATAATAAAAATTATGAGTAGCTAAACCGCTTCAATATAGTGGTAATGATGCTCTCTTATCATGTAGATTCAACATAATTTTGTCATTTATGTTCTCTTTTTGTGCTTTTGGAAAGTTGCATGTCGATGTACGTTTATTAATGAATTTGATAGTCTATGATGTTAATCACATATACGCTATTCTTACTCAAATAAACAAAATTTACATCATCATCTAACTAATTGATTTGGGTAATGGAAGTGAATTTAGGTTCAAATATTTGATGATTTATGTTACTAATTCAATAGTAAATAAACCATGCTTAAAATAGATTTTATGTTTAATTTCATTGCAATTGTCATGAGATTTAAGAAGTGGTTTAATGGGTGTGTTATAGTTTGATGGTTTACGTTGGGCTAATTAATAACACAAATAGGCCATACTTATGATAAACACATCAACTAAATTCGTTAATTTCCAAAAGAGAGATCATAATTTCATGTTATGTCAATTTATGTGATCAAGAGTGTATTTATCTCTAAATTGTCTTTTAATCTCATAGTTTTCATTCACTATTGTAGAAGTAGTTTTTGCCATTTTTTGTAGCTAATCACAACTTCAATTCTTGGTTAATTTGATTGAATAGAAATTTCAAAATCAATACAATTCCCTACGGATCAACCCGTACTCGCCACGTACTAACATTGTACGTCGTGCGCTTGCGGTTATATTTTTAATTTAAATTTGGTCGGCTATTTTCTAAACCGATAGGAAGTTAGCTAGTTAAACACTACCTCGTCGGCTTTTAGTGTAAGTATAGTATTAACGATTTCCA
The DNA here is from genome assembly GCA_030737815.1 of Allium fistulosum. Taxonomy (NCBI): domain Eukaryota; kingdom Viridiplantae; phylum Streptophyta; class Magnoliopsida; order Asparagales; family Amaryllidaceae; genus Allium; species Allium fistulosum. Next base: position 262,183,869 of record CM060903.1, read on the forward strand.
TAAATAAGTAAGTAATCAACACGATTAACACGTTTTCGACATTCCCGAATTAACTGTTCCTCGATCAAGGGGAAGACGGTAGGTAAAAGCTCGATTGTGCATATCCCTATTTGAACATCAATCTAACTCTCACAAATAGATAAGCCTACTTCGTCGACTTTTAGTGTTAAGCATAGTCAATTATCTTTCAAACAAGTAGTTAAACAAGTAACCATTTGGACATTAAAACATTTCTAACCGCTTTCTAAACCTTTTGTTTGTACTTTTAATACCCTTTTTAAAATGATATGTATGTGTAGAAATTTATTTATAAAACTAGATATTAAATAAACCATTTTTTGGACATATTTATTACATAAGATATAATATAATCAACATATTTTCTAAAAACTATATATAACTAAAATTGCTTTAAAAATTCTATGTAATATTCATAATAGGTTTTAAAACATTTACTCAAAATATTACTTGAAAATAACAAGTTTATAAACTCTTAAAAACTCGGAAAAAAAGTTTTCATTACAAAAACCTCTTCTTTAAATATTCATAACTAATTATTAAAAATTCATAAACATATCAAACTACATTTGAAATACTCTAATATGAGTTAGTAAACACTTTTAAAAAGAATGAAACAAATAATTAAATATAAATATTTTTACCTTTAAAGTCTAAAAATCAAGGCTAAACGGCATAGTTTTGCACAAGTGGGGTTTTGGCCACTTTTCGAAATGTTACTTAACTTTTTACTACCCAAACTTTTTGTGGAAGTAAGCATACACATAAAAAAAATATGGTGAGAAAACCCAAAGTGTCTATCCATAAAATTCCATAGAAATCGCCAAAAATAAGGCAATTCCAAAGTGCTTCCACAACGACTATCACCATAAGTGCACCTTCAAACCCAAGTCCAATCTAAACCAAAGTTTATCTACAATCAATGTGCTTTGTTTCAAGGCTATGCCACATGTCATTCAAGTCCATTCAATTTCATTGAAGTCCGTTTAAGTCCATAATAAGTCACTTGTTTTCAAAGCTAGAATCAAAACCAAAGTTTCAACAAATGTCAACATCAATTCAAACAACTTAAACACAATCAAATACAAAAAAATATATGGGTTATATATTCAATTAAAGTGGTGAGTTAGCTTACCTTTAACCCAACAAACAGCCAAGATCAAGCAACCCAAGCCCAACCTCAATCTTGCAACCATCTTCCATTCCTTCCACCCTCTTTCACTTGCTTTTGCCTCCTCCTTCCTCTAATTGCTCACAGCCTATGGGGATGAGGTGAGTGTGGCTTCACTTCTTCAACTTCCAACTTGGTAGGATGTGTTGTAATATTGTCCTAATGATTCACTCCAAACTTGAGTTGATTTGGATGTGTTTTGCAATTATTTAGCTTTAGGAAATTAGAGAAGAAGAAAACATGAATATAGCTTGGTTTTGCTTTGTGAATATATGATTTACTAACAAGGGCATGCATATCCTTATATAGGGTCAAGAATAGTGCTCCTTGGCCTTGCTCTGACCCCCCACCATACCATGGAAGGCTTACCTCCCATCCTGTGCAGTTAATGCCCCGCTATTACCCCGCTATAACTCTGCTATATCTCATAGCGGATTTCTTCCGCTATGATATTTTCATATAGCCCTAAATATAGCCTTTCCGCTTTAAGTCCCGCTATTTCCGCTATATCCCGTTATTTCCACTATATTCCGCTGTTTCCGCTATATCTTCTTTAAAAGAAATGAATTGAAAAATGATATTTATACATTATAAAAATTATGAAATTAATTTATTTAATTGATTTTTTAATATATTTTCAGAAATGAAAATACTCTAATATTCTACTAAATTCAATTATGTTATATAACAGTTTTACGTTTATTTACAGTATATTCGTACATGTTTTTATTTAAAATTATTTATGTACTAATTATAATTCAATTGAATGTTAATTTTTCACTTAATTACCATTTATATATTTGTAAAAAAATTAAGTATGAGTTTTATATGCTATTTTAGAGTCATCCGCTATATCCCGCTATATCCTCGTTGTATCCCCGCTATGACTTTTTGCACCTCCGCCGCATTGAGTCTGCCGAGCGCTTTAACTGCACAGCTCCCATCACATCACCTTTAGGCAAATTTCTCTTATATCCTTGCATGATAATATCCCTTATCCACTTGGAAGCTTCTAGCACCTTCTATTGCTTTATAAAGAGGACTATTTGTTAATTAGTTGCTAATGTGTTCATTTGGTCATTAGATAAGTGCAAAAGAGTTCGAACAACTTATATCAATCAAAAAGCTGTTTACCGATAAACCGATTTCCGGTCACATATCAATTTTGCTTCAAAGAATATAAATTTTTTAAATAATTTTCAAAAACAAGCATCTTATCATTACTCATTAATTAAATGATGTATAACAAGGTTATAAAATCATATTTATAACACTTAACTATATTTCCAAATGTTTTGATATTCGAAGACTAAGTGTTCGAATTTCCAGGTCGCCACAGAATTGAACCATGGACTTTGATGTTGGATTTCACTATTGAATACAAGCATTAATGGACTTTTGATAATTGAGAAAGCTTTAGATATCTAAGTGAACGAAGAGAAAACATGCACAATATATCATTGCTTATGGTTTGTGTAACACCTCATATTTTAGAGTTCATAATATGGGTTTAACAGACAATAGGATTAGTTAAATCATAAATTAAGAATTAGTATAAGAATAAATTCGTCATTAAGGAATGGAATGAGTAAAAAAGGAACGTGATAATAAAGGGGCTACGGATGTAATAAGATTAAGCTAAAAAGAGATCTATACTATTATATTATTACTGAGTTGCATTTCAAGGACGCACAAGCCCCCTTGCTATTTTGTGAAATGAAAAGTCGCGCTTTATATTTCATCCTTTTCCTACCCCACTCTCCGCTTCATCATCCTTTTGCGTAAACTAAAAATACAAAATATTAGGTTTCCAGGCGATTCTTCCGCCTAGTTTCTTCCAACATGGTTACCCGAGTACATTCGCACCTCCCTTTCCTCCTTTTTGCCTCGCCGTCAAAATTGTATTTGCCTTTCTTCAATCACGCCTCTCATATTCCTCCATATTTCCAGCCCTAGAAAATTACATATCCTCTCCCATCCTTCTTTTTTCCCAACCAAAAAAATAACGTAGCAGCCAATTTCATCTTTCTCTGCTCTGCCCGCCATCGTCGACGCTTACTTTCAACGTCGCCTTGGTAGTTCAAGTTCATCAAATGGGTGTCTTCCACTTTGCGCACTTTTCTCCCGATGTAAGCACCTGTTCTTATTCTTTTTGGCAATCGATTTTGAATCAGTTAGGTCGCTCATCTTGGTGGTTCGGTGAAGACCACTTATGATAGTTCGATTATTAAGTGAGGTTTTTGGCTAGGGTTTGATTTCATCTGTTTTAGTATAGAATTTGAGTTTTTAGTATTCAAAGGTTCATAACAAAAGGTAATTTATTGGGCATGTGGAAAGCTATCGCACGCAGTGCAAAGTATAAGGTAAATTATTTCCCAACATTTAATATAGAATCTGGTACATGCTAGAATAAATAGATATTTTTTTGGGTGTTAAACCGATTTTTCATAACGTACCCAATACCATGTTAGATGGTTGAATCTTGTGCAATGCTGTAGAAATATGATTTAATTCTGCCAATATGTTTTCATTATACCAAGAAAATATTCATGACTGAGCTGCTTGCATAATATAAGACAATAGCCAACCATTATAAATAGATATAGTGCTTTTATTGTGGCATTCAAATCCAACAATTTAAAATCTCAACCCCAAAAAACCGCTGCTTGCTTGTAACGACCCGGAAATTTTATCGGTTTAAATAACGAAATTAACTGAATTTTTGTGAAATTTAAAACTATAAAATTTTGCAATGAAAATTTGATATTTGAGATGCGTCTAATAAAACATAGCAAATGTCAAATTTTCGTTGGAAAATATAAAAGTTAGTTCTGTTGTGTAATTTCAATTTCAATATTAAATCAGTTAAATTTGATGATAATAAAATATTTTTTGAAATCTGAATATTTTTATATAATAATAATGTAAACCATTTTCTGAGTGAGACGTCATTTTTCGTTTTGCCAAATTTGGACTTCTCTATCTTCGTTTACCTTATTTTCAGCGAATTTGCAGCAGTTTGGCAGCGAATATCGACTTTCGATAGGATAGTCGTATCGCGAATATCAGTGTACCATTCTGTTCGCCTTGTCATGCTGATCTCCACAGTATATTCATTTGTGCATTTCGGTGTCTGGTACGTGTCGAAATCGATAATACGATTTGCCCTATCAGTTTCGTATTTTAGCCTTTTGTTTCTCTTGTCCTTTTAATTGCCCAGCCGTATATAATACAAGTAGTCTTTTACTATCAGTAATTTTCTGAATCAACGTCTGACCTTTCAACGTTCCCATTGGTTAATGGACGCTAGCTATTAATATTCTCGAAATTCAGCATCTGACATTTTCTATTCCCCAGGTTTTATTTATTTAATGGTTCGTTCTGATTTCATTTGAGAATATAATATAAAATATAACGTTACATTTAGGTTGCCTGTGAAACTGTTCCGTTCTCTTCTTTATTTGCTTTAAAACCCGTTCGCTACGCCACTTCTTTTCCCCCATCTTCCTCCTTCATTTGTTTATAGCTTTTAAAAAATATAAAATAAAGTTTATTTATAATTGCATTTAGCTTCTCATCACCTTCCTTGAAACCCTTGCCGCTGCCTCCGACCCGAACATCCTCCCCCGCCTACGGTCGAGCACACATCAACAGCCGCCACACATCACAAGACCCATCCACCCTTCAACTAGACCGAGCACTCCATCAGCTCAACCCACGCCACCCTATAACCCAACCCGACATGCCATAGCTTTTCACCACCACCTATAGCCGAACAAACTCCAACAGCCATTGCCGAGCATCACCCCAGATCCGCCTCGTACCTCTCCCTCACCTGACCCGCCACCAACCACCGAAGCCCGCAAACCATTCCCCTCCTCCGCAATCTTCTCCACGCGACCATGCACCCGCCATACGCAATCATAACCAAACGCCAAACCCTTACTGAGCCTTCAACCAGTAGCCGAACTAAACCCATCCTCTTCTCCTGGCAAAGCAGCTACCTCCTCCTTCTAATACACACACACACACTATAATATAGCTTGTGTATGTTGCTGTAGTGCTTGTTCTCTTCCATTTGCATCTTCGCCCTATTCCCTTACCTGCTCCTCAACCCACGACAGCCAGAACACTGCCACCCTCTCCCTGACAGCAGCAGTTTCTCCTTTATATATGAATCAAAATACGTATAATATATATTAGTTTATATATATGCTTGATCTGGCTATATATGTGTGTCGATTTATATAAGATTTTAAGGTCTGATTTGTTATAAAGTATAAGTTTATACAAAGTTGTTTATATATGTTTCTACACTTTAAATTTGTTGTAATAACTTCTATATGTTTATGGTAGTGTATGTATGTATATTGACAGTATAAATTTGAATGTAATATATAAGTAGGTTGCTTTTAAATAAGCATATATATAAGTATTGGTTTGATCTGTGCTTTTGATTTCCATTCTAACCAAAAGTATATATGATCGCCTATATATATAAATATATAGCATGCAGTTGCAATGTGTACTTGTTGGCAGAAAGTTAAATTATATTTGCTTTTCAATCCAAGCTATATATATGTTATATTAGTTTATGTAAGCTATAATATGTCAGTTTATATATATATATATATATATATATATGTTTATGTAAGTTAATATATATGTTATCATAATATTGATGTTTAAAGTATATATGTCTATGTTAGCATTGATTTTAAAATACATACGTACATATGTTTTTGATTTTGGAGTATATACATATAGATTTTTTTATGCATTTCAAATTTAATATTGACTTTCAATTATAATATATATATATATATATATATGTGTGTGTGTGTGTGTGTGTGTTTTAATTTAAAATATATGTGTTTAAATTAAGTAATGGTTTTTGTAATATAATACATATAGATTTTATTTCTGTATATGGGTTTGAATTAAATATTGATATTAATAGATATAAAGAAATTGTCTTGACATGTGTTTCAAAATCGACTATTGATTTTTTTAAGAAATATATATAATATAAAGATTTCTATATGAGTAAATTTTAGATTTTTAAAATTTAAATATTTTGGCCCCATCGAACTAGTTTTGATTTGTTCTTCCATCGATTCCTAGCTACCGCTCTGCTTTGATCGTCGAATTCGTATTCATCGTGCTGTTTGAAATTTGTTGCTTGGATTCGCAGCTCGGTTCGTTATCAAACTTCTCTTGCCTTGAAAGGTGAGCAATCACTCACGATTAATATTCTTATAGTTAGTAAATTTAATTCACATGAAATGACAAATTGAAATATGCTGAAAAATTTGAATTGTTAAGTTATTTAATTGTTAAATATGATATGCCATTATCTGCCATTGTTTACCTGCGACATATGACACCATACCCTGTTGTATGTTTTATATTTTAATTTGTTACTAATGATATATGCTTGTTATTAATATGTTATATTATTTGTTCTCACTCTGCAAGTTCCCCGTTAGTTTAAAATTCCTTATGGGTTGAAAAGATACATACCCGAACGATATTATAGATTAGGGAAAAATCGTTATGGATTGAAAAGATAAACCCAAGCGATTTTCATTGATTTAAATTTTTTGGATTGCGGGTTGAAATGATATATACCCATAAATAATTAATTTGCGGATTGAAATGATAAATATCCGTATCACTTGACCATAGGATAGAAAATTATGTATGGACACCGTTGGTCTATATTTTGAAAATGATTTCCAAAGTTTGGAAGAAAATATATGGGTTTTAATAAATATTGATTTTTAAATTATAATGTATAAATGCTATTTATATGTGTAAATTTAGAATTTTAAAATAATATGTTTTGGAAATATAAATTTATAAGTTAGTCTTGAAAATATAATTTTTAAGATTTTCTTGTAATTTTATTTTATTTAATATATATATATAATAAGATTTAATACAAAATACATTTAACAATAAGATTTAATTTAATAAAATTTAATTTAAATTGGTTTATAATATGTTCAAGTACTTATTTAAATTTATATTAATATTTTAAAAATAGTTGTTTTATAACTTTAATAATAATGGTTGGGAAGATAAATTAATGTTGACTTGGAATTTAAATTGGTTAATAATTAGATTTAATTAAGAATTGATTTAAACTTATTGACTTTGAGGTTTTTGAAAGATATGATTTATAACTTGATTTGGTAAAAAGTGATTAAATTAATATTCTCAATTTTAACAAAAATTAAGACCGAGTATGTAATATTGATTTAAATTTATAAATTGAGATTTTATTTAACTATATTAAAATGATTAAGTGAATATTTTTTCCAATTTGAATAAAATTAAAGTTAAACGTTGAAATCTAAATGAAACTTATATTGAAATGTTTGAATATTTAAACTTTGAATCTTATTGGAATTAAAGAGATAGTTCAAACCCAAATTTGAAATCGATAAAATTAAAATGGTTTAGTGAGAATTTGAATTGAATCTTTGACCTCTTAAATTTAAAAAAAGTGTTGAACTAAGATTGATTTAAATTGAATTTTTGGAATTTAAGTTGATTTAAAGCGATTTGTGGAATTGGGGGAAACTATTTTTATTATATAAAGTATTTTTATTATATAAAGTCTTTTAATATATGTTAACTATTTAATATAAAAATTATTTTAATATGTAAACTATTTTAATTTATAAATATTTTAATATATATACTATTTTCAATATCTAAACTGTTAAGTTAGAATTGTTATGATTACGAAAGTGTTATGATTTCACAAGTGTTATGATTTCAAAAGTGCTACGATTCAAGAAATTCATATTATTTAAAGTGAATGGTGATATCGAATTGATATGGTTTTGAAATGAATATGATATTTTGATATGAAGTATGAACTATTAGAAAAGAAATGACCATGGTGTGAAATAAGCGTTTGGTTGTTAAAGAGACTGGGATCAGATATTGCCATACTCTCTGCCAATACCGAAAACCATTTTAACAACTGTGTACGTAGTGGAGATTCCAGAACGAAGTAGGATGGTTTGACGACGATTCCATATGTGGTTTTAGCGCAGCCCTGACTCCCGAGAGTCAGCTTGATGTGGCTAAAACAGGAGCCATGCCGGGCCAAGTAAGGTCATTCCTCCTATCAGACACATTTCTTCAATACCATTCTATTACTTTGTGATTTGATTGGGTCACCTTTGATTTGGGAGTGTGTCTCGAGGTGGGCGGTAGTAGCTGCTATGCGTTACCACCAGTCCGGATCCGCAAACGGTATATCTACCCTGGCATTGCCTCGCGTGCCTTGTCACATGCCCTATCGCGCCTTCTACGAGTTTGGTTTGTACCATACCTATGGAATGCCCTCTGATATCCCTCATGTTTACGGAGGAATTACGGTACTGTATAGACTATGAGAATATATAAAATGTGTTAAGGGGGATATGGGTAACGCCTTAACGCTATTTTAATAGTTTACTTTACTATAGACATATATTATAATAGTGTATTGTACTACATAGTAGATAGTTCCACGGACCCTTAGAGGATGGAAATCCCAAACAATCTTTAAGTTACTTGTATTTCAGCTGACATTTCACTTGAGTTAAATTTATTAATATAAGAATGTTAATCCTGACTCGAGTGTTTTGTGTTTTGCTTTATGCTCGGGTCAGATTGAGTGACACATCATTTGAGACTCACCTTTGGAGTTTGGAGTTTGGAGCTTTGCTTGAAGATCTATCTTATATCTAGTTAGTTTTCAGCTGTTTCCAGTTATTTCTATCCAGTGTTGTAGTTATTTTTGTAATTGAGACTACTATGTATTCGAGATTTATGTTGTATTTTGTTTTAAACTCTGATGTTTATATAGTAGCTTCAGCTTCATGAACTACTATTTATCTATTCCACTGCTTATTATTGTAATACTCTGTCTCTGTGATTCCGTGATTGATTTATTTACTGTATATGCTGAGTTTTGCCAAATATAAATTAACAATTTGTTGTTTTGAGCAATTCAAGTCCAACATGTGCAGATGCGAACGGTTCAAAATACCAGGTCGTTACAAGTGGTACCAGAGCTCTGGTTTAGGCAAAACTTAGCATATGGAGTAAAATTAATTATAGAATCACCTTTATTCAAGCTTGAATTTCTCCTCTTTGATTCAAATTTCCTTTGAATTTTGGAACTTTCCCCCTTCGTTCTGAAAATTCATTCTTGTCTTCTCTTGTTCGCGGTCTTTTGATATCGGAGCATCCCATAGCTCCAACTTCAATTGTCAACTTCATCCTTTGTGTGACCAAATCCCATCGGCGGTCCCACCAACCTAAATATGATTTGTAAAGGGATGAAACTCCTTTACAACAAGCGTTGATCCATCGGAGATTTCTACGTCCTTGGTTTAGATGCTATTATTTCTTGCAAATCCCAAACTGTATCTAGTAGACGATCAGGTAATTCCCTTATGAGCTTGACTCCATCCCGATAGTCAGGGATTATCCTGATGTTTGTTAAAGTCACTTCTCTTTCTCCTCAGCGGAAAATTGAATTCTGCAACGATCTTATTTTGGAGAGCTCGACCTGTAGTCTTCCTCTTGGACGAATGGTTTCTATAAATGGTTAGTCATCTCCTATGGATTAACCAATGCTCTTGCCTTCTTCGTTGATCTTATAAATCGTGTTTTCCACGATGTTCTCAACAAGTTGTCACCATATTCGTTGGTGATATTCTCGTTTTCTAAGTCTCGGTTGACCCGGTTAAGGTCGTCGCGATTAATATATGTCTGTCCATTTTCATCTTTCGTAATTTTATTATCTTATCTTTCTTCCGAGCTATCTCCATTGTTAGATTTCTCTTTGATTAGGGTTCCTCTAAATTTGAATCTCTATCCTTATTCTATAATCCATTCTAGAATCATCATGTGAGGGAGTGTATTTGTAATTGATATAAAATTGTTTTATATTGTGTTGTTTGATGTGTTAAGTTGATTTGGGGTTTCGATCGATTCGGCTGGCCAACGCTATCGGTAGGAATTCCAAAACACTTAAGCAGGGCTAACTGACACAATATTTTTTCAAAATTTGTAAATGAAACAATTTTATGTATGAATATATTATATATAAAGGTATAATTTTCTGAAATTAAATAGTTAAATGAATTGGTTGTTAAAAATGAAAATATTTGAATATCATTTATTATGTTGTAAACCATTGACTATTGCAACATGATATAAATAAATGAAATTATAAAACATGGTTTATAAATTGATTTGGAATTGAAATGAATTTAAATTAAGAATTTTAGAATTCAATTTTCTAGTATTTTCAAAAATTTAGGTTTTAATGTTTTGGAACATATTATTTGAAAGTATTTTCGAATGGAAATTGTTTCAAAAGAATAATTTTAAAAGAATTAAGTTTGTACTCTCTTCGTTTGTCGCTGGAAAATGATTTGAGTGATGACCGCAGCATCATCGACATTCATTTTCGAGTCTCAAAGTAGAGAGACCGCTTAGTAGCTTTGCTACACTTTTGTTTTGGAAAAGGGATTTGATTCAAATTTCTTGAGTATGATTGGATGTATAAAATATTAATGTGTAAATATTTATTTCAAAAATAATTTGAAGTGAAACCGAAAATTAATCCTTAAATTTTGTGTAAAGTGATGGTTTTCAATTATTAAAATGAAGCAAAAATTCTTGAACAGTTAGATAGTCTAAAATGAGAAATAGAATTTAAACAACTTAAAACAGTTGAAATGAGATAAAATTTATCTCTATAATATTCAATTGCATTCTAATAAACATGTATAACTTACCTGAATTATTTAAAAAGTTGAAATGTTAAGGTGAATTTGCAATTGAAGGTTATATAAGAGAAAACTTAGGCAATAAATTATTCAAATTAAAATTTTCTTAATAAAAATATTATAAATAACCGGTAAGTTGGTATAGTGCTCAAGTACATATGAAACATTAATAAAACTTACCTGAGAAAGGTTTGGCTGTAATAAAATATGTGACTGAGTACTATGCAATAAATGTAAGTAATAAGATGTCCAAAAATGAAATTTTGTTAAAGAAAATTTTAACTAAAATTTAATTGTTATAAGGACTTTAATTGATGTTATAGGTAATGTGAGTAAAATAAATCAAATAATAAAACAAAAATACTATTTAAGTAAATAAATATGAACTTAAGAATAGTTGAAATCGAATTTGAGTGAAATCAACTTAACTAAAGATGAGTGAGGTCGAATTTATTAAATAAATAAGTTAAATATAAAAAATTTTGTAACAAATGTTAATAAATTGAATGGAAATTTATTGATTAAAAAAAGATTAAAACCCAAAATTGTTGTATATTAATCAATCTAAACTGATAAAATTTATATGGTTTTAAATTAATTGCTGTATCTAATACTGTGTATTTCAAATCTATCTTTTCTTTCTAGTTGGTTCTATTCTCCTGCCTTGTTCCTTTTCGGGGATGAAAAGTTTTGAGTGGGGGAGAGTGTAATGACCCAGAAATTTTATCGGTTTAAATAACGAAATTAACTGAATTTTTATGGAATTTAAAACTATAAAATTTTGCAATGAAAATTCGATATTTGAGATGCGTCTATTAAAACATAGCAAATGTCAAATTTTCGTTGGAAAATATAAAAGTTAGTTCTGTTGTGTAATTTCAATTTCAATATTAAATCAGTTACATTTGATGATAATAAAATATTTTTTGAAATTTGAATATTTTTATATAATAATAATGTAAACTATTTTTGAGTGAGAGGCCATTTTTCGTTTTTCCAAATTTGGACTTCTCTATCTTCGTTTACCTTATTTTCAGCGAATTTGCAGCAGTTTGGCAGCGAATATCAACTTTCGATAGGATGGTCGTATCGTGGATATCTGTGTACCATTCTGTTCGCCTCGTCGTGCTTATCTCCGTAGTATATTCATTTATGCATTTCGGTGTTCGGTACGTATCGAAATCGACAAAACGATTTGTTCTATCAGTTCTTTATTTAAGCCTTTTTCTTTCTCTTGTCCTTTTAATTGCCCAGCCGTATATAATACCAACAGTCTTTTACTATCAGTAATTTTCTGAATCAACGTCTGACCTTTCAACGTTCCCATTGGTTAATGGACGCTAGCTATTAATATTCTCGAAATTTAGCATCTGACTTTTTCTATTCCCCAGGTTTTATTTATTTAATGGTTCGTTCTGATTTCATTTGAGAATATAATATAAAATATAACGTTACATTTAGGTTGCCTGTGAAACTATTCCGTTCTCTTCTTTATTTGCTTTAAAACCTGTTCGCTACGCCACTTCATTTCCCCCATCTTCCTCCTTCATTTGTCTATAGCTTTAAAAAAATTAATTAAAGTTTATTTATAATTGCATTTAGCTTCTCATCACCTTCCTTGAAACCCTTGCCTCCGCCTCCGACCCGATAACACCCTCCCCCGCCTATGGCCGAGCACACATCAACAGCCGCCACACATCACCAGATCCATCTGCCCTTCAACTAGACTGAGCACCCCATCAGCACACCCCACGCTACCCTATAACCCAACCCGACACGTCATAGCTTTTCACCACAACCTACAGCCGAACAAACTCCAACAGTCATTGTCGAGCATCACCCCAGATCCACCTCGTACCTCTCCCTTGTTAGTTTAATCTTAAACTTGTTTTGGGATTTAAATAAAGCTGATAACGTTATTTATTTGTTTGTATGTTTGCCCTCAGTTTGGAGTCATGAGTAGCAGGTTTTTTTAGGAGTTTGAATAAGTCTGAATAGTTGAAGTAGTATAGGAAGTTGATTCGTTCACGTCCTATTTTTTAGCATTTCAGTTTCCACGTTCTGATGTATTTTTTCTCTTATATTGTAAAGTTATCAGCAATAAAAAAGCAAGCCTTTTGGCAAGCAATGATTTGAGCTTTTCTTAGTTTTATATCACATAGTTAATATAAGTTTAACAATTGAAATTATTAACAATATTTGGTATCAGAGCTAAGAGTTTCTGGGTGAAAGCCAATGGCATCAACGGTGGACATCAACAAAGCCAAAGGAGGTGGATCGATAGGTCTAATTTACCCAATGCTGACAAGAAACAACTATACCGCTTGGGCGTTGAAAATGAAGGTGTATCTCCAGGCGCAAGGCGTTTGGGCAGCAATAGAGCCGACTGATCCAAAAGTGGCTGTTGAAGAGAAGATAGATAAAGTTGCATTAGCCATGTTGTATCAAGGACTACCTGAAGATATGTTACTCTCGATAGCAGAGAAAGGGACAGCAAAACAAGCTTGGGAAGCGTTGAAAACTATGTGCCAAGGCGCAGAACGTGCGAAGAAAGCCAAGGTACAAACATTAAGAACTGAATTTGAGTCTTTGAGCATGAAGGATAACGAGCAACTGGATGATTTTTACTTGAGATTGAATGGGCTTGTGACGAACATAAGAGCCTTAGGAGAAGAGATGAATGAATCCTATGTGGTCAAGAAATTGCTGCGTGCAGTACCGTCTAAATTTCTTCAAATTGTTTCGACTTTGGAACAATTTGGAAATTTGGAGACTATGTCAGTAGAGGAAGCAGTGGGTTCTTTAAAAGCTCACGAAGAGAGACTGAAGGGTAATGGAAAAACAGAATCAAATGAAGGACAGCTGATGCTCACAGAAGAAGAATGGCAAAGACGTGAAGCCAGTGAAGGAAAATTACTTCTCACTCGTGAAGATTGGTTGAAACGATCAAACCGAAAGAATTCAGATGGTTCATCGTCGAGTTTTAAGGGGCGAGGAGGACGTGACAAGAGTAACCTGAAGTGCTACAATTGTTCCGCATATGGGCATTTTGCTGTTGACTGTCGAAGGCCAAGGCGTGTTAGGGAACAGAAAGAAGAAGTGAACATGACAAAGATCGAGGATGATGAGCCAGCATTACTTCTTGCAAAGTGTGACAAAGAAGAGCAAAATATGATGTGTCTAAGTGAGGACAAGGTGGTTCCATCTCGGTTATCAAAAGAGCAGAGTGAATCAAATGTATGGTATCTAGACAATGGCGCGAGCAGTCACATGACGGGGTTCAAAATAAAATTCTCAGAATTAAATGAAAAAATTTCTGGTCAAGTAAGCTTTGGAGATGGTTCAACAGTGAGAATAGAAGGTAAGGGATCTGTAACCTTTGTGTGCAAGAATGGAGATACTCGTACTCTCACTGATGTATATTATATTCCAACTCTTCGGAATAATATAATCAGTGTAGGACAGTTGACAGAGGAAGGAAATAGAGTTGTTATTAAAGGAGAGTTTTTGTGGGTTTATGACACTCACGATAAGTTACTTATGAAAGTCCAGCGCTCACAAAACAGACTGTACAAACTTGTTATCAATACGACAACTCCGAAGTGTATGCTGTCAAAACAAGACGAAGTGTCGAAGCTTTGGCATAGGCGTCTGGGACATGTTAATTATCATGCTTTGTCATTGATGCTCAAGGAGAGGATGGTGAATGGGATGCCAAGAATAACACAACCGAATGAAGTGTGCACTGATTGCCTTGTGTCGAAACAAACCAGAAAACAGTTTCCTTCTAAAACGAGCTTCAACGCAACCAAAGTGCTGGAATTAATACACGGAGACCTCTGTGGCCCTATACTTCCAGAAACTGCTTCGGGCAAAAGGTATTTCTTCTTACTTGTAGATGATTACAGTCGATATATGTGGGTTTATTTTTTAAGGAATAAAGATGAAGCGTTGAATGCATTTAAAAACTTTTGTGCACTGGTTGAAAGGGAACCAGAAAGAAAAGTTAGAATTTTTCGGACAGACAGAGGTGGTGAATTCGAATCGAATGATTTCAAGATGTTCTGTGAGAAAGCTGGAATAGAGAGGCACTATACTGCACCCTATACTCCTCAACAGAACGGCGTGGTGGAACGCCGAAATAGGACGGTTGTCGAGATGGCAAGGAGCTGTTTAAAACAAATGAAACTTCCGTCGTTCATGTGGGGTGAAGCTGTTAGGCACTCGATTTATTTGCTTAACAGACTCCCAACGAGAGCATTGACAGGAATTACACCGTATGAAGCTTGGAATAAGAAAAAGCCCCATGTTGGACATATAAGGGTGTTTGGATGTATTGCTCACATGAAGGTGCCAAGCCAACACACAAAAAAATTGGATGATCGGAGTAAACAGGTTATCAATTTGGGAAAAGAACCGGGGACAAAAGCTTATCGTCTTTATGATCCAAATAGCAACAAAGTACACATCAGCAGGGATGTAATGTTTGAAGAAGAAAAATCATGGTATTGGAATCAAAACGACAGTGGTGAAGAAATTCGAACAGGTACGTTCGAAGTAGCAAGTGAGGGTGAGACCGGAAGAAGGGAATATCAAGGTGACAATGGAGAAAACAGTATAGACAATATGAGTAGTGACAGTCCTCAGGGTAAACACACTGAAGGCACAGAGACACCAGTGACACAGACGCTAGTACCAAGGCTGAATCTTGAAGATTATGATGACAGCATAGAACCGAGAAGAATCAGAAACCTCAATGAAATTTATGATGCAACTGAGGAAATACAGTTGGAAGAGGAATTGTATCTAATGGGAATCGAAGAACCCATGAATTACGCTCAAGCAGTTAAAGATCGCAACTGGAAGATGGCAATGGAGAGAGAAATACAGTCGATCGAAGAGAACAAAACTTGGAGATTGTCTGAATTGCCCCGGGGTCAGAAAGTCATTGGTCTAAAATGGATTTTTAAGTTGAAAAAGGATGCCGAAGGAAATGTTGTGAAGCACAAAGCGAGGCTTGTTGCCAAAGGATACGTGCAAGAACATGGTGTTGACTTCGACGAGATTTTTGCTCCGGTTACTAGACTTGAAACTGTTCGTTTACTTCTAGCATTAGCTGCAAAGAAAGAATGGGAAGTCCATCATCTTGATGTGAAAACGGCTTTCCTAAATGGAGAAATAAATGAAGATGTTTATGTAGCTCAACCTGAGGGTTTTGTGAAATCGGGAAAAGAAAACTTGGTATACAAATTGTCAAAAGCTTTGTATGGACTTCGACAAGCACCACGTGCTTGGTATGCGAAGCTGAATATCTGTCTCGAAAATCTGGGTTTTGTGAGATGTCCATCGGAGCACGCTGTTTATACTAAGAAAAACGGGGAGGAGAGACTGGTCGTGGCAGTTTATGTGGATGATCTTTTGGTGACTGGAAGTAGTGCAGCTGTAATCAAAGACTTCAAAGGACAGATGAGTCTAAATTTTGAGATGACAGACATGGGTCTGTTAAGCTATTACTTGGGTATCGAAGTGGAACAAAACAAAGGCCACATCAAAATCAAGCAAACGGGGTATGCAAAGAAGATTATCGAGAAAGCTGGTTTGAAAGGCTGCAACCCAACCAAATATCCAATGGATCCTAAAGAACGAATTGATAAAGATGAGGGGGGCAAGCTTGTGGATGTCACGCAGTACAAGAGCATGATCGGAGGTCTGAGATATTTGGTGCACACTAGACCGGACATAGCTTTTTCTGTCGGGATTGCAAGCAGATATATGGAGTGTCCAACAATAATTCATCAAAATGCTGTAAAAAGAATTCTTCGGTATGTACAAGGCACTTTGCATTTTGGACTAGAGTATAGCAAGGACAGCGGGAACAATGTATTAACTGGTTTCACTGACAGCGATTTGGGTGGCGATCTGGATGATAGAAGGAGTACGGGGGGAATGTGTTTTTATTTGAATGAGAGCCTTGTTACGTGGGTTTCACAGAAACAAAGATGTGTTGCATTGTCTTCATGCGAGGCTGAATTCATGGCCGCTACTGCAGCAGCTTGCCAGGCAATTTGGCTTCGAAATGTGCTAAATCAGATAACAGCTGAATGTAGTGGTCCGGTGGTTCTGTACGTCGATAACAAATCAGCCATAGATCTTGCTAAGAACCCTGTTTTCCACGGGAGAAGTAAACACATTGATACTTGATATCATTTTATAAGAGAATGTGTTGAGAGAGGGGAGATTATTTTAAAACACGTAAGTAGTGAGAGCCAGAAAGCAGACATATTGACAAAAGCGTTGACAACTGCCAAGTTTGAGAAGATGCGACGTTTGCTGGGAATCAAGGAGCTGTCTGGACAAGTTAAAGATTAAGGGGGGATGTGTTAGTTTAATCTTAAACTTGTTTTGGGATTTAAATAAAGCTGATAACGTTATTTATTTGTTTGTATGTTTGCCCTCAGTTTGGAGTCATGAGTAGCAGGTTTTTTTAGGAGTTTGAATAAGTCTGAATAGTTGAAGTAGTATAGGAAGTTGATTCGTTCACGTCCTATTTTTTAGCATTTCAGTTTCCACGTTCTGATGTATTTTTTCTCTTATATTGTAAAGTTATCAGCAATAAAAAAGCAAGCCTTTTGGCAAGCAATGATTTGAGCTTTTCTTAGTTTTATATCACATAGTTAATATAAGTTTAACAACTGAAATTATTAACAATATCCCTCACCTGACCAGCCACTAACCACCGAAGCCCGCAAACCATTCCCCTCCTCCGCAATCTTCTCCACGCGACCATGCACCCGCCATACGCAACCATAACCAAATGCCAAACCCTCACCGAGCCTTCAACCAGTAGCCGAACTAAACCCATCCTCTTCTCCTGGCAAAGCAGCCGCCTCCTCCTTCTAAATATATATATATATATACACACACACACACACACATATATATATATATATATATATACACACACACTATAATATAGCTCGTATGTTGCTATAGTGATTGTTCTCTTCCATTTGCATCTTTGCCCTATTCCCTTACCTGCTCCTCAACCCACGATAGCCATAACACTGCCACCCTCTCCTTGACAACAGCAGTTTCTCCTTTATATATGAATCAAAATAAGTATAATATATATATTAGTTTATATATATGCTCGATCTGGCTATATATGTGTGTCGGTTTATATTAGATTTTAAGGTCTGATTTGTTATAAAGTATAAGTTTATACAAAGTTGGTTATATTTGTTTCTACACTTTAAATTTGTTGTAATAACTTCTATATGTTTATGGTAGTGTATGTATGTATGTATATTGACAGTATAAATTTGAATGTAATATATAAGTAGGTTGCTTTTAAATAAGCATATATATAAGTATTGATTTGATCTGTGCTTTGTTTGATTTCCATTCTAACCAAAAGTATATATGACAGCCTATATATATAAATATATAGCTTGCTGTTGCAATGTGTACTTGTTGGCAGAAAGTTAAATCATATTTGCTTTTCAATCCAAGCTATATATGTTATATTAGTTTACGTAAGCTATAATATGTAAGTTTATATGTTTATGTAAGTTTATATATATGTTATCATAATATTGATGTTTAAAGTATATATGTATATGTTAGCATTGATTTTTAAATACATACGTACATATGTTTTTGATTTTGGAGTATATACATATAGATTTTTTTATGCGTTTCAAATTTAATTGACTTTTAATTATAATATATATATATCCGTTTTAATTTAAAATATATAAGTTTAAATTAAGTAATGGTTTTTGTAATATAATACATATAGATTTTATTTCTGTATATGGGTTTGAATTAAATATTGATATTAATAGATATAAAGAAATTGTCTTGACACGTGTTTCAAAATCGAATATTGATTTTTTTTAAGAAATATATATAATATAAAGATTTCTGTATGAGTAAATTTTAGATTTTTAAAATTTATATATTTTGTACCCATCAAACTAGTTTTGATTTGTTCTTTCATTGATTCCTAGCTTCCAGCTCTGCTTTGATTGTCGAATTCATATTCATCGTGGTGTGCTTTGAAATTTATTGCTCGGATTCTCAGCTCAGTTCGTTATCAAACTTCTATAGCCTCAAAATGTAAGCAATCACTTACGATTAACATTCTTATAGTTAGTAAATTTAATTCACATGAAATGGCAAATTGAATTATGCTGAAAAAATTATTCCCTATGGGTTGAAATGATACATACCCGAACGATATTATTTATTAGGGGAAAATCATTATGGATTGAAATGATAAACCTAAGCGATTTTCATTAATTTTAAATTTTGGGATTGTGGGTTGAAATGATATATACCCATAAATAATTAATTTGCGGATTGAAATGATAAATATTAGTATCACTTAACTATAGGATAGAAAATTATATACGGACACCGTTGTCTATATTTTGAAAATGATTTCCAAAGTTTGGAAGAAAATATATGGGTTTTAATAAATATTGATTTTTAAATTATAATGTGTAAATGCTATTTTATATGTGTAAATTTAGAATTTTAAAATAATATGTTTTGGAAATATAAATTTATAAGTTAGTTTTGAAAATATAATTTTTATGATTTTCTTGTAATTTTATTTTATTTATATATATATAATAAGATTTAATACAAAATACATTTAATAATAAGATTTAATTAATAAAATTTAATTTAAATTAGTTTATAATATGTTTAAGTATTTTTTTAAATTTATATTAATATTTTAAAAATAGATGTTTTATAACTTTAATAATAATGGTTGGGAAGATAAATTAATGTTGACTTGGAATTTAAATTGGTTAATAATTAGATTTAAACAAGAATTGATTTAAACTTATTGACTTTGAGGTTTTTGAAAGATATGATTTATAACTTGATTTGGTAAAAAGTGATTTAATTAATATTCTCAATTTTAACAAAAATTAAGACCGAGTATGTAATATTAATTTAAATTTGTTAATTGAGATTTTATTTAACTATATTAAAATGATTAAGTGAATATTTTCCAATTTGAATAAAATTAAAGTTAAACGTTGAAACCTAAATGAAACTTATATTAAAATGTTTGAATATTTAAACTTTGAATCTTATTGGAATTGAAGAGATAGTTCAAACCCAAATTTGAAATCGATAAAATTAAAATGGTTTAGTGAGAATTTGAATTGAATCTTTGACCTCTTAAATTTAAAAAAAGTGTTGAACTGAGATTGATTTAAATTGAATTTTTGGAATTTAAGTTGATTTGAAGCGATTTGTGGAATTGGGGGAAACTATTTTTATTATATAAAGTATTTTTATTATATAAAGTTTTTTAATATATGTTAACTATTTAATATATAAATTATTTTAATATGTAAACTATTTTAATTTATAAATATTTTAATATATATACTATTTTCAATATCTAAACTGTTAAGTTAGAATTGTTATGATTACGAAAGTGTTATGATTTCACAAGTGTTATGATTTCAAAAGTGCTACGATTCTAGAAATGCATATTATTTAAAGTGAATGATGATATCGAATTAATATGGTTTTGAAATGAATATGATATTTTAATATGAAGTATGAACTATTTGAAAAGAAATGACCACGGTGTGAAATAAGCGTTTGGTTGTTAAAGAGACCGGGATCGGATATTGTCATACCCTTTGCCAATACCGAAAACCACTTTAACAACTGTGTATGTGGTGGAGATTCTAGAACGAAGTAGGATGGTTCGGCGACGATTCCATATGAGGTTTTAGCGTAGCCCTGATTCCGTAGAGTCAGCTTGATGTGGCTAAAACAGGAGCCATGCCGGGCCAAGTGAGGCCATTCCTCCTATCGGACATATTTCTTTGATACCATTCTATTACTTTGTGATTTGATTGGGTGCACCGTTGATTTGGGAGTGTGTCTCGAGGTGGTCGATAGTAGCTGCTATGCATTACCACCAGTCCGGATCCGCAAACGGTATATCTACCCTGGCATTGCCTCGCGTGCCTTGTCACATGCCCTATCGCACCTTCTACGAGTTTGGTTTGTACCATACCTATGGAGTGCCTTCTGATAGCCCTCTAGTTTACAGAGGAATTACGGTACTATATAGACTATGGGAATATATAAAATGTGTTAAGGGGGATATGGGTAACGCCTTAACGCTATTTTAATAGTTTACTTTACTATAGACATATTATAATAGCGTATTGTACTACATAGTAGATAGTTCCACGGATTCTTAGAGGATCACTACGCCATAGATGACCTTTTGCAACATTTTTGCAAGGTGTTGCTAGCTAAAACGTTGCGACAGCTATAAAATTTTGGTCCTACTGCAACGTTGTATTTTTGGTGTTACCTTAGCCATAAAAATGTGTTGCTCTAGCTAAACAAGTGTAACAGGATGCAACATTTTTATATAGTGTTGCTATAGATGTATTCAAATTTAAAAATTAATAAAATTAGCAATCCGCGTGAATACGATCCAACGGTCTATATTTAATCTGATTGTTAAAATGGATCACCACTACAATTTGTCCCTAAATTTCGTTTTCCCGCTTTACTTTTCATAACATTTCGTTCTCACCCCCAATTTTCAAATCCCTAATTTCCAAATCATATTTTCGTTCCTCACCCCCAGCTACCCCCTGACCCATCGCCCCCAGCTACCCCCTGACCCATCGCCACCAAATTGTCACCCTCACCCCCAGCTACCCCCTAACCCATCGCGACCATCTAGCTCCAACCAGAGCCCTGTCACGACACCAAAACCCGAAGCGAAACAAAGTTTTCCGTTCAAACCCCTTTTGCCACCGCTATCGTCGCCATCAGCTCTTCTTTCTCGTTCCTCTCTATGTGAATATTAGGGCACGCGATTTTTCTTTCTCGTTCCTCTCTGTGAAAACTAGGGCACGCGATTTCAGTTGCTTTGATGCTCTGATTGATCGAATCTAGTGTGAGAAACGTTCCTGGTAGCTTGCTCCTTCATTCTCCTTGATTGATTGCTCGAATTGCTTTGACTTCGTCGTCGGCTGCGATGTGATATTATTTGGTATGTTTTCTGCCTTCTGGTTTACTTGATTATTCTCGATTTTGGTTACACTCGCATGCTTTTGCCGATGATGAATTGGGATTTATTTATAGGCTTTATTTCCTATAATCTCGAGTTTGATCTTTCTGTTGGACTTTGATAAATCTGGTATGTTGGATTGCGATGATGTATTGGTATGTTGGATTTTGGTTCACTGGCTTGATTTTGCTTTGCCGGTGATGAATTGCGATGTGATATTATTTGGTATGTTGGATTTTGGTTCACTGGCTTGTTTTTGATTTCTGATCTGAGCTTGTTAGCTCCTTTCTGCTGCATTTGTTAAACCAGAACATGAACTGATGCTCCAAGTCCTCTGTATATCATATTACTGCCTATGTTTCTCTTATACATGCCTAATGCATTCACTGTTTTTGCTTGATGGGCTGCCTATGTGTACTGCTATGTTTCTTGCACTGGCTTGTCTATATTTTGCTGAACCTGGTTCTTGTTTGTTTTGTTGGTTGCTTGGCCCTGAGTTGAATCCAGTCGATGACTCGGGTTTGACCTTGTGCCGTGACCTTGTATCCATGTGTTGCATTCATGTTTGGCTTATGCACTTATGAAAAGAAACAACCCAAATACCTGAGGCAAATATTATAACAAAAATATTTTCATTTTCTGTTTGAGTTAAATATTATTTTCCAGATTACTGCTTTTGAATTATATGTGACAAGTATTGAAGACTGGACAGCTGGATACAAGCTTGAAGATAGAGTCAAATCAAATGTGCATGAGTGTATGAATGCATGAGCTTGAAGACAGGTTTCAAAGAAGGCTCGATCCCCGCCGGGACTGCGGTGCCCCGGACCCCCGCTGGCGCTGCGCCCGGACCCGCTTCTCGGCTCGCCTTCGGCTCGGCACTCGGCTCGTCATATATTTGTTAGTGTCGGTGTCTGTATAAATTGAAACTGCATATGTAATGAGTGAACTGAGTGATGTAGTGAGGAATATCTGTATATGTGAATATCAGTGTTATATATCATTGAATTGTAAAATAGTGGAGTCAGGAATTTGTACTATTTCAAATGTTGAAATAAAATATTTATTTAAATAAATTACTGTTTAAATATTAAATTCTGTGCAATAGCATTTTATTAAATAAATATTTATTTTTATTAAAAATCAAATATGCTCTACATTGTGGGCCCCACAAATTCAGAAAGTTAATATCTATAGCAACATTTTGGAATGTTGCTACAGATACCTATGGGTGTTGCCATAGACCCAAATAGGGTTCTATTGCAACAATATTACTTATGTTGCCTTAGATAGTCAAAATGTTACCTTTGAGGTCTAAGGCAACGGCAAAAATTGCATCACCCTAAAAGTGTTGCCATAGACCTATGGCAACATTTTTCGGGCCTGAGCCAACATTTTTTGTGTGTTGCAGAAGGCCATTTATAGCGTAGTGGATGGAAATCCCAAACATCCTTTAAGTTACTTGTATTTCAATTGACATTTCACTTGAGTTGAATTTATTAATATAAGAATGTTAATCCTGACTCGAGAGTTTTGTGTTTTGCTTTATGCTCGGGTCAACTGAGTGACACAGCATTTGAGACTCACTTTTGGAGTTTGGAGCTTTGCTTGAAGATCTATTGTTATCCCGCCTTTTGGTCAAGGCCGGGATATCAACAAATTAGTTGAAAAGGATGGATGTCAAGATCAGAGATCGATTGAAAACAAGGCTATGATCGATGTCATCAAAATTTGACCGGGCTCCAACAAGACGGGATCGATTGGGGATGATGACCAAGGTTGGGAGAGGCTACATTTCAAATTTTAGGTCAATCGGAGTTCGTATGCTCAAGATATGATCGATGCAATTCACACAACCAACTGTTCGTATCCATCAATCCTCTACTGTTCGTATCCATCATTCTTATGTTGTTCGTATCCATTAAGTGTAACATCGATCGAGTACGAACAGTGCAACATCGATCGAGTACGAACAGTGCAACATCGATCGAGTACGAACAGTGCAACATCGATCGAGTACGAACAGTGCAACATCGATCGATACGAACAGTGCAACATCGATCGGTGCAACATCGATCGAGTACGAACAGTGCAACATCGATCGACACGAACAGTGCAATATCGATCGACATGAACAGTGCAACATCGATCGGATACAGACAGTGCAACATCGATCGAGTATGGACAGTGCAACATCGACCGTGTACGGACAGTGCAACATCGATCGAGTACGAACAGTGCAACATCGATCGAGTAGGAAGGAGACAGCCTTCGAAAAACACAAACTTGCATCGATCATATCTCACAATCTACATGTCCAAATGCTACAAAATTTTCACTGGAGCTTACGTACAACCTATAGAATGTTCATGCTTGATTTCAACTCGATTGGGCAAAATCTTGATCGATATGAAATTCGTTCGTATCGATCACGGATCGCATGCAAACTACATGGGATCGATCGCGTGGGTCCGCCAACGTGCTAGAAGAGGTCTCCCGAGATCTAAGCGAGATAATTGCAACCTATGCCTACAAAAAGCCTCCCAATGGCTTCAGAAAAGGGGGACTTTTGGCTCTTCTACGTCCAAACTCTGTCGGATTCATCATTGTACTCGGATTTTGCTGTGGTAATCAGTTATAACTCGTTGTAATCAGCAAGCAAACTTCAATAAAATTATTGTTAGCACCAAAATTGGTCACAAACACCCATGAGAAAGATTATGTAGAGAGATTAATGAAGAAAGTAAATTGAAACAGAGGAATGTAAGCAAAATTAACTGCAAAAACAAGAACACCGGATTTATAGTGGTTCGGCGTAACTGCCTACGTCCACTTTGCGTTTTAATCTTTATTGCCCTCACGAATAATTGAATACAGATAAAATCCGTACCTTAATGACTTGAATACAAGTTCTAACTGAAAAGAATAAGTCTTGAAAGTAGCAGAGTCTCTCCAGTGTTCTCCAAAAAAGGTCCTTTTCAGTACGCCCCTGCCTCTCTATTTATAGACAAAGTTAGGCTGGATTTCCTGCACGAGCCCAGGAACAGGGTACTTCGGCCCATAGCAGACGACTTCTGATCACCGAGCTAGTCATGCCGAACGAGAAATGCTGGTCGAGAGATGCCGAGCGACGACCCCTTAACTAAAGGTTAAGTGCTAAACCTCCCTTCAAAGTTGAACGTCATTCAGGCTGAACCGAAATGCCTAGGCCGAACCACACATCTATGTCGAGCGAGGCATGTATGCCGAGCGAGGCCTGTATGCCGAACGAGGCCTCTATGCCGAGCAAGGCCTCTACGCCGAGCGAGGCGTGTATGCCGAGCGCGACCTCTATGCCAAACGAGGCATCTATGCCGAGCGAGGCTCCTATGCCGAACAAGGCATCTATACCGAGCGAGGCCCCTATGCCGAACGAGGGCCCTATGCCGAGCGAGGCACTTGTGCCGAGCAAGACCTTTATGCCGAGCCTCTCGTTACCGGGTCAAACAACCAGGTAACACTTGCCCCCCAAAGTGTGTCGTGTGAGGCAACACGACACGCTTTGAGCCAATATCCAATTCCTGCTACTAGGAGTTGAATGTGCTCAATGAAGGTCGGAACACTGCAGCCCTGAGGCTATTCCTTCCTTTCCTTTCTTCTACAAAAAAACAATGAGCCGTTCGGCATGTGGATTCCGAACCACTTGTTCGGCAAGTCTTGTGCCGCTCGGCGTGACTGCTTACCAGACCATCGAGGCAGCTTGATCAGTTCCACTGATTGATGCCTGTTTACCTCCCCTCTTTCCTATATAAGCCAGTACTTCTCCTTTTTTTCTCTTTACTTCTACTTCCATTCCATAGGGCTTTCTAACTTTCCTTCTTCCAAACTCCCGCTAACACCTCGACCTTCCTCTTTCTTCCTGAGTCCAGCTCGTTTGCCTCACAACCTCTCCCAATAACGAACCTGAACGGATTTCAATTCCAAATCGAGCATTTCCCTAAGCTTCGACCCATTCTCTTAGGTATGAACCCTTCACTTGATCGACTCTCCCAATTAGGGGTTTTGTACAAGATTTAAATTCACGACTTTCTTTCAAACTACGGACGGTAGAAGTCGTCTAGGTGAGGAGGGTGAATCTGAGGTTTAAACATGCCTTAGGGTTAGATGAAGTGGAGGAAAGAAGAGGATACCGAAGGCTTTTAGGACGTAGGTTCCTGTTGGGTTGCCGAGTGAGGGAAGAGGAAGTGTAGTTGGCTCGGTAGGAATTAGCGAGATTAGGAGGTGTTGTTTGAGCGTGGTGTACAAGTAGGAGTGACGTTCGGTGAGCCACTTAGAAGGGTGTTTAGGTTACTCGAAGAAGTGAGTTCGAGGAGAACGTTTGGCTGTGACTCGGTATCGTCTTGTATGAAGGAGAGTGTAGGATGGAAGTATGAGTCTGGTTCGGTGGGCCGAGCGGATGCGGCTCGGTATGACTCCCGCATGCCGAACGGTGAAGAGGGACTGTAGGAGAGAAGTGTGACGGAGTTGAGCGAGTTGGTCGGCATGTGTTGTGTTCAAATTGAGATAATTTTGATTGTCGTAGCCGACTTCAAGGCTCAATGCCGAGCGACACTCAAAAGATACGACTAAACCCCTATGCCTAACCATATGACAACAAACAAGTACAAGAACTTAAAAACAAGCATATCAAACTAATTTGGACCGATAATTTCCCAGTTTCAACAACTATAATCCTGAGTCTAACTCGATTAACATAAATAATAGCCTTCAACATACAGTGCCAATGCCATCCGATAAAATTGAAACCACCATACGACAGGCTATCGGAGACGGTTAGCGATGGCGGTCTTCGAAGATGACAGTTCAAAGCTTAACTTTATTTTATTAGCTTCATGACTTTTAGTTCTTTAACACTTATACTCGAATGATTGCACTAGTTCACGCACCACACGGGGGGAGTATTTTTGTCGTTATGTCTAATATTGATTGTTTTTCAAGTATAGTTCGAACAAGTGTTTAATCAAATCCAGCACTTATTAGAGATATCTAGAAAGTCAAGTTCTGCCATAGCCTCAGACAAACCCGAGCCAACTTCTCAACAGGAAGTGGTTGAAACTTTAAATCCATCGACAACTCCTGTACAAGATATTCCAAGTCCCACGATCGCATCTGTTGACCTGGCTCCCGATGCCCTAGATGCAGCGATATTTCTAGACAATCCGGTCGATTCTCAAGCTTCGAGAATTAATGAAAGCGCCCTTCGCCGATTATTCTCGATATATGGAATTCCTTTTGACGATGTACTGGTCCCATCAGGGTAAGATCGTCCTTACCTTCCCCCAGCCGGATTAACTGCCTGTAAAAAATTTATGTGCTGGGTTGGTAGCATGCCACCATTCAACTCTTTCCTCTGCGATGTGTTGCAATATATTGAGATCGCCCCAGCGCAGTTACATCCCAACAGTCACGCATTTTTATATGGCACATGCATTCTCTTCATGAGCATTCTATTCAGGCTCCCCACTCCTGGCGATATCCACTACATTTACCATTTCAAAAGGCAGTCCGACAGCCATCCTTCGTATTCCTCGAGCCATATAGCAAGTGCCAAATCCTTATAGGGGCATGGAGCAAATTCGCCCAATATAAGCAAGAGTGGTTTTACGTACGCTGCCTCCTGGTTTTGCGAGGAGATGGCTGGAAGGGAGTAATTCCTTTTCTAGATCAATAGTCGTACGAGTCAGGAAGTGCATTCTTTCTAAACCTTTTCTCGATTTTCTACAGGCATCAGCCCGCATCCCGAAGGCTCCGGGTACTCTGAGGCAGTCGAAGCTATTCGAGCTGTCCCCGTGGGAGATAGGGACATCGAATCCATCATTTCCAATGAATCGCTCTCGAAATTTGGGCTGCTGGCGGAAGGTCGCCGGATAAGTCTTCCTCACAGTACCACCACACCCGAACCTGCCTTGGATAAAGGCAAAAAGCAAGCTGGCCTTCGGTGCCTTCGACAAGAGAGACTCCCGATGTACCCGAGGAAGGTGAAATAAAAGAAGCTGAAGCTCCGGGTAAGGTGTAAGTCCTGCTCTGGAACCAGCAATTGAAGCACATAGCACCGATGGACCACCTCCCCCTTCAAAAGGAAAAAAGAAACTAACTTACAAGTTGAGGAAGAAGGTAGTGGGCGAAACCTTGAAAGTGAAAATTACTCCAATGGAGAAAGTGTCGTCTCCACAACACTTAGAAAGTTCGTTGAAAGGCTTGTCTGACCTTACAATTCCCGATGATTTGCTCAACTACGGTTTCGACGACCCGGAAGCCACAAAATTTCATTCGTCGGCGATAGGCAGTGAAGGCGCTCAGGCCCATCACCAAGGAGAAAAAACTCTGATAAGTAGAGCTAAAGAAACTGGTCTGTTGGGGGGAAACACTAGGACACACACGAACACTCGCACTTCACCTTGCACTTAAACTTCAGCCGTCATGCCATTTTTGCTAACTTGTCATCACTTAACTTCTGCGCAGGTGATACGGGACGCTCACATGGATTCAACCGCCTTCGTGGCTCTTCCATTTTCCATCCTTCCGGCCGAGACTCTGGATATGGCAACCGCCGGCATAGAGGTGATGACAGCAGCAGAGATTATCGCTCTCGAGACTCATCCTCTCGAAGGAAAATTCACAGTCACTCATCATACTCCAACGATCCCCCACCTCCATTGGATCAAGGCAGGGAGAAATTAGGTCAAAGGGGACCACCATCTGAAACTCCTCACGACCAACACTCAGGTTCCTCAAGTACTAGGCAGTCTCAGGAGGTTCATAAGAAGTCTGTAGTTTCGACAAAGCAAACCTCCTCTACTCCTACACCTGATCCATCGATAGCGGAGAAACTTGTCAAGCTTAAAGCGACATTTCCAAAAATTTGTTTTGACGGACTAAAATTTCTTCCAACCATCCATCCTATTCCGGGGAATGTTAAGCAGAGTGCCCTTCCTTGCACCAATGATGTTTATGTCCAACACGACACATTTGTTCACTTGGTAGAAAAAGTTTCTAAAGTTTCTATGGAACGCCAACTTGAAATCGATCGTATAAAGCTCGAGGCCATCCATGACAAAGACATCATTAGGGCCCAAGATAAAGAGTTTTCCACGTATAAATCTGATCTTGAGGCCGCCCAGAAGAACGCTAAAGATACCGCAGAGGCAGTCAGTCGCCTGGAGGCCACACACAAAAAGGAGATTGATGAATCTGTCCAACACTGTGGCACTTTAGCTTTAGAGAAAGATTCCGTTCAAAAGGAGAGAGACGCGTTCGCTCAACGAGTCAAAGAGTTGGAAGAGCTACTTCTCAAAGAGAAGGAAGAAAAGGTTGCTGCTCAAGAGGAGTCGCAATGTTACTGCGACGAGATTGTCGCTACAGGACTCCTGAAGACAAAGCTCGATGAACTCTCCAAGGCTGAGACGCTGAAGGATGAAGCCCGCGAAGAGGGCAAAAGAATAGCGTTTACCGCCGAAGCTGGTAGGGAGGAGATCAAATGCCAATTTGATCCGCTTATAGCCGAGTACAACGCTCGAGTCCTCATGCATCTTGACTTAACATTTCTTGGTGAGGGTTACCTTGAATCTTTGGCCGAAGCATGGGAGATTTAGATAAAGATCAAAAGGCTGAGTCGGGGACTGAAGAGGTTGACGAAGAAGCTTTAGCGAAGGAATTTCTCCGAGGGAATGAGCCTTCGGACTTGTCTGCAGCGAAGGCTCTTTACAGTAGAGACTCCTCCTCACCGAAAGGAAAGAATGACATTGTCGGCCCGTTCGGAGCCGAGTCTACAGTTCCTCCCCCTACTCAACCGACTAATCGCCTACCACTTGATCCCTTCGAAAAACACATTGGCTATGACCAAGAAGATCCTGGTCTTGGTATTCCTGTTCTATCTCCTACCCCAGAAGGTGAAACTCCCTGAACAATTGAGAGTCAACCAGAGATGGGTACATAACTTTTCCTTCAAAGTCCAAAGGGTCTTTGCTTTTAGCGAACGATAAATGTATTCTAACACTTGTTTCTTATGATTCCGCATAGGTCATCCTGATCCCGTACCTACTCCAAGGAGCGATGCCGCCACGAAGAAGGAGGAGAAAACGGGAGAAACAACTCAAGAGGAAGAGACTCCCGGACCTGACGCTCAAGTGATTAAGGTGCTTAACGAAGACAAATCCGATAATTTGTCGCCCGTCGAGGAACATTATGAAGTTGAAATTACTGGCGCCTCCAAACACACTTCAAAGCTGAGCATGAAGGAACAGGTCATTGAAGAGGGGAGAAAGAAAGCCGAAATTAAGGCCGAGCCTTAAGTGGTAGAACTCGATGACCCACTGAACAGGCCTTTGAAGATTATTCTTCCAGGTGGGTCCATGTTGTTAGAAGTTCCTCCTTCCTTTGACACCCCTTCTCTAGCGAGCAAAACGTCCAAGAGAAAACGTGTAGGGGAGGAGTCGTCTGAGAAACAAAAAAGGAGAAGAAGCCAAAGAAGTAGCTATCATGCTCGTTCAACGAGAATTAGCATGGATTATATAATTATTTTTATTTATTTTCATAGCCGATGTAGATAGACTTTTTGCCCCAAGTTCGGGAGAAGTTGTAGTAGGACTTCATTTTGTATTAATGAATAAAACTTTGTCCTTTGTCTTTCAAATGACTTTTGTTTTTCAACTCACTGTATAACTCGTAGCCGAAATCCGAAATCTTGTGAGTTACATAAGCTCTAGTTCGCTTCCATATGACTCGGAGATTTTTTGGATCGCTTATACTCTGATCCACACTCTGGGGACTCAGAGTATTCCAGTCCGCGCTCAGGGGACTTTGGAGATTTCAAAGTCGTTTATACTCTAGCCCGCACTCTGGGGTCTCAGAGTACTCCAGTCCGCACTCTTGGGACTTAGAGATTTTTAAAGTCGTTTATACTCTAGTCCGCGCTCTGGGGACTCAGAATACTCCAGTCTGCACTCTGGGGACTTAGAGATTTTTTAAGTCATTTATACTCTAGTCCGCGCTCCGGGGATTCAGAGTACTCTAGCCCGCACTCTGGGGACTTAGAGATTTTTTAAGTCCTTTATACTCTAGCCCGCACTTTGAGGACTCAGAGTACTCCAGTCCGCACTCTGGGGACTTAGAGATTTTTTAGTCGTTTGGGTCCGCACTCTAGCCCGCACTTTGGGGACTCAGAGTACTCCAGTCCGCACTCTGATTTTTTTTACCTTTGGGTGTGCGTTCGTACGCCAGACAGAATAATGCAATTTAATTTTCATCATAGAATTGTACTATACGGAAACATCAATAGTTTATGGAAAAGACGGCTTCAAGCCTTTATTGATCATAACAAATGGAAACAAACTGAATTATCTTATTACATGCCAAAAAGTAAAAACAACGAAATGAACATACACTGGAAATAATTGCAACTAAAATGAAAAAAGAAATAGACTAGGTATAATAACGATGCAAATGCTCGCTATTCCATGCACGAGGAAGTGTCACGCCATCTACGGTCGCTAGCTTGAAAGTTCCTTCTCCAAGCCTCTGTTCGATGACATACGGACCATCCTATGTGGGATTCAAATGTGATGGGGTCGGATAAACTCGCTTCCAAACGAGATCACCTGCATTGAAAATTCTCGGTCGGACTTTTTCATTATAGTACCGTGCAACTCGGTGCCTATGTGCAACCGCTCTTAAATCAGCCTCTTCACGTTTTTCGTCAACAAAATCCAGCGATTCCAATAGGAGATTCTGATTCGTCTTGGGATCATAATGGGTTACCCGATGAGAAGGAACTTCAAGTTCCACGGGTATCATAGCTTCAGTGCTGTATGCCAAGGTGAATGGAGTATGGCCAGTTGCGGACTTGTGGGTGGTTCTGTAAGCCCAGAGCGCTGTCGGAAGCTCATCCACCCACTTGCCTCTAGCCTTTTTCGGTCATTTCTTTAATATTAGCTTGATTATTTTATTCACGGCTTCCACTTGTCCATTCGCTTTAGAGTGAGCGACCACCGAAAACCTTTTCTCAATATGATATTTCTGGCAAAATTCTTTGAATTCTCTACTTTCAAATTGAGTTTCATTGTCCGTGATGATAGTTCGCGGGAGGCCAAAACGGCATATGATGTTTCATACAACAAAATTAAATACTTTTTTTGGTGGTGATCGTAGGTAAAGGCTCTGCTTCTACCCACTTAGTAAAGTAATCAACCGCAACAATTGCATACTTTGCACCACCCCTAGAAATCGATAAGGAACCGATTATATCGATCCCCCAAATCGCAAATGGCCAGGGACTAACCATTTGTGTGAGTTCCGCTGGCGGAGCTCTCGGGATTTTCGCAAACTTTTGACATTTGTCGCATTTGTTGCATTTTCTTACGTAGTCTGCAGCATCCCGATTTAGAGTGGGCCAATAATATCCATAGCGGAGGATCTTTTTTGCCAGTGTCTGCCTCCCAGTATGGTCGCTACATTCGCCCTCATGAACCTCTTTCAAGACCCGTTTTATCTCGTCATGGGCGATGCAACGAAGTAATAGAACCGAGAACCCTTTTCGATACATTATTCCGTCCTGCATCACATATCTTGAGGCTTTGCGTACGACTTGTCGTCTTTCGTTCCTCTTTTCAGGAAAAGCTCTGTGTAACAGGAACTGCTTGAATGGGGTTATCCATCACTCCTTTTCAATTTATGCTTCTAGCAGAAAGTCTATTTCCATCTCGTTTATACTTGGAAATTGCAAAACTTCAACAGGAACCAAGCCCATCTGTTGTGCATCGCCATTACATGCGAATTTTGCTAATGAATCGGCTTCCTTGTTTTTTTCACGCGGGACATGCAAAATATCATAATACTCAAGGTTTACCAAAAGTTCTTGAACCCGAGCGAGGTATGGAGCAAGCCTTTGCCCCTTTGCTTGATAATCTCCTCGCACTTGGTACACCACCAATTGAGAGTCACAAAATATCTCAATCGTTTTTATTCCAAGCTCCCTGACAAGTTTTAAACCAGCGAGCAATGCTTCGTACTTTGCTTCGTTATTCGTGGCTAAAAAATCAAGCTTCAATGCATAACAGATAGATCGGTTATCAGGGGCACTAGAATAACACCGGCTCCGGAACAACGGTCATTTGAAGCCCCATCGGTGTATAACTTCCATCGAATGAGGGGAGTAATGTCTTCATTACTTTGCTCAACAAGCATTGTGAATTCTGTAATAATGTCTGCTAACGCATGTCCTTAGATAGCTCTTTGCGGCAGGTAAGTAATATCGAATTGACTTAACTCGATGTTCCACTTTAGCAACCTTCCAGAGGTTTCTGGTCGCTGGAGCACCTGTCGTAGAGGTTGATCGGTATAAACACTGACCGGGTGTGCTTGAAAGTATGGACGAAGCTTGCGTGATGCAATCACCAAGCAGTAGGCTAGCTTCTCAATTTTAGGATAATTTCTTTCTGCCCCCGTTAAACGTTTACTAACATAGTACACCGGCTTTTGAACTCGATCCTCCTCGCGAACCAAAACTGTATTGATGGCATGTTGAGATACAGCCAAGTATACATATAATACTTCGTGGTCTATAGGCTTCGACAGCATCGGGGGACTTTCCAGAGGTCTTACTAGAGCTCGAAATGCGTCCTCGCAGTTGGGCGTCCATTCAAAATTTCTCTTCCCTTTCTTTATTACATCGAAGAAAGGAATGCACTTGTCAGTCGCTCTGGATATGAATTGACGCAGCACGGCCACTTTTCTGTTCAGGCTTTGCACTTGCTTTATAGTTCTGGGTACCTGAATGTCTCGAATAGCCTGAATCTTTTTTGTGTTAGCTTCAATTCCTCATGCATTGACAATAAAACCCAAAAACTTTCCCGATGCGACACCAAAGAAGCACTTCAGTGGGTTAATTTTCATTCCATAATACCTAAGTATATCGAACATTTCCGCCAAGTCTCGAATGTGGTCGTTTGATTGTCGTGATTTCACGAGCATGTCATCCATATTGACTTCCATCGTCCTACCGATTTGGTCTTTAAACATCCGATCCACCAAGCGTTGATAAGTCTCCCCGGCGTTCTTCAGCCCGAAAGGCATCACCACATAACAATACGGTCCAACATCAGTGACAAAGCTAGTGTGCTCCTGATCCAGAATGTGCATTGGGATTTGATTGTATCCCAAGTACGCGTCCATAAATGACAATAACTCATGCCCGGCGGTTGAATCGACCAGCTGGTCAATTCTAGGTAAAGGGAAACTATCCTTAGGGCAAGCTTTGTTCAAGTCTGAGTAGTCAACACAGGTCCTCCACTTCCCATTCGATTTTCTCACTAGCACGGGGTCAGGCACCCATTCATGGTAGAGGGCGTCGCGAACGAACCCATTGGCTTTGAGCTTGTCCACCTCCTCTCTGAGAGCGGCGGACCTCTCCGGGTCCATCCCTATCCTTTTTTGGTTTATTGGCACGTATTTTGGGTCTTGTTCAACATATGACTCGCAATGGCGGGAGAAATTCCGCACATATCAGAATGTGCCCAAGCGAAAACATCAAGATTTGCCCAGAGGAAATCAGTAAGATCCTCGATCATCGAGGGGTCAAGTTGTGATCCAATATTAAGTACTCGCGATGGATCATCATGGTTGACTGGAATGTCGATCGTCAGTTCAGCCGGTGCTGCTTTTGCCTCCTTGGGTTCCTCATCGTCATCTCTCGGGTCTATGTCCCTATAGATCCGATCATGTTGCCCGAGCCAAGGCTCGGGCACTACTTGTCAATCTTCTGCAACTCGGATGTGGATGGAGCTGTCCATAACCTTTCCTTTCTCTCTCCGCTGAGCCTCTATCAGCTCAGCCACATAACATGCACGACCACTCGCTTGATCGCCATGCACTACTACAACTCCACTTTCTGTTGGAATTTCAGAGTTAAACACCATGGGGCCAAAGCTGCCCTAAACTCTGCTAGGGCCGGTCGGCCCAAAAACACATTATACGGGGAATCGACATCCAAAACTACGAATGGTAGGATTTGCACCCTCCTACGTTCAACTTCCCCAAGTTCAACCAGCAATTCAACATAACCCACAGCATCGGTAGCCGCACCATTAAAGCCATGAATACGAGCTTTTGATGGTTTTAAGTCCTTTGTCTCCATCTTCATCTGATCATATGCCTTTTTGAAGATGATATTAACGGAACTTCCACAGTCAATCAATATTCTTCTCACAAACGCTGGTCCAATAGTGGCTGAGATGACCATCGGGTCAATGGTAGGTGCTTCCACCTGATCGGCATCTCTACTTCTAAACACTATATCATCCGTCATCATTCGCTGTTGCTTAGTCGGGGTACCGTCTTCCGTGTTTGAATAACACTCGAAATCTGCATGCTTTAGGGAACTAGCATAACGCTCCATCTCTTGCCAACTCTTTTCTACTGGGTGAGGCCCTCCGACTATCGTATTTATGATTAGTCTTCCTACGGTCCGAGCTGGTTCCTCAGGTCGATGCGGAGCCTTCCCGCGATTGGGGTCGGATGCCCCCTGTCCGCCTTCCTGCAGATTCTTAACGAACTCCTGTAACTTCTTTTATCGAATCAGCTTTTCAATCGCATCATGGAGGTGCCTACACTCCTCGGTATTGTGCCCATAAGACTCTTGGAAACGACAATACTTCCCAGTCATCTTTTGCTCTTCGGTGGACTCTTTTGGTCGTGGCTTTCGATATTGAAAGGTATTACAAGTAGACAAGTAAATATTCTCCAGAGATGCATTCAGAGGAGTGTATTCGTTGTAAGTTGGGATCCTTGGTTTCCACTTTCCGGCTTCCCTTTTTTTCCAGATTTCCCCACCAGATCCCTTAGATTGTTCAGACTTGTTTTGGACATTGACTTTTACTTTTCCAGAGTTGTCACCGGATTATTTTACAGCAATGTTGCTCTGCACTCTCTCCTTGCCAGGTACAGGTGCATTGTCTCGCCACGTCCACCTAGCTTCCTCCCTTCTTATAAATTGGTGTGCCTTTGAATAAAAACATTCCAGTGTAGTCGGAGGTTTTCCCGCCAGCCAATCTCCAAACTCTGAATCCGGATTTACCCCTCGCATCACGACCATTAAAATAGCATGGTCGTTAGGGTTGCTAACTTCAGTTGCGACAACATGGAATCTTTGTAAGTACTCTTTCAACGACTCCCCTAGAGCCTGAATCACAATGGACAAGGACATCACGTCCTTGGGACGAGTGGCATGAATCCTGAATTGTTCCTCAAATTTCGTCGCTAACTCATCAAAGTTGGAGATAGTCCGCGAAGGAAGTCGGGTGAACCACATGGTAGCGATTCCAGACAAAGTTATTGGGAAACATCTACACTTGGTTGCATCGTTCGCTCTAGCTGAATCCATCATCCATTCATATCTCATCACATGCTGTCGGGGATCAGTCTTTCCTTCGTAGGCCGGAATAGTCGGCATGTTAAACTTCCTAGGGTACTCGGCCTGTAAGATAACATTTGTGAACGGAGTATGACTCCTGGATATCCCCCAATCATCATATGATAAGCCTTGGTTCTCTTTCATCACCTGTCTGACCATAGCTGATAGGTCTGGGGTTTGTATGGAAGATGGCAGGTTGGTGTTTGTCCTGTGGGACCGTTCCGGCCAGTGTCTCCTCTGTTGGCGATCTACCAAGTGTGTATCCTGGAGACCAGCATCATTAGGACCTTGGTGTGCCGGCTGTCCGGCTTCCACTCGTATTCCAGATCCTAAGTTTCCAGTTCTAGCTTGAGTGTGATTTTCTTGGTGCAAGTGAGGGGCCATTGCTCCCGGTTGGGAACCCGGACCATCCCTGGTTGATCGACCAGCAACACCTGCCTGTGTTGTTTTCTGTTCTACAACGTCTACGCCTGGGAGGTTCATCAGACGAAGCAGAGCTGTCGGATGAAGAGTAGGAAGCGGGACTTCCTCCAGCATTCTGATGCTGTTGTTGAGTAAGCTGAGTCATGAGGTTGGCGTTAGCTTGAATTTGCTCATTAAGCTGTCTTATGCTTTCCATGAGTTCTCTCATTAGCTTGTTGAACTCTGTCTTAGGGACAGCTTCCATTTGGTTTTGGGCGACCATGGTCCCCGCGCCAAGATTAGCTTGTTGATTACTGGGTCCCATTTGCTGGATGTTGGCAGTCTCGTTGACATCCGCATTGTGGGAGGCTGATCTAGTACGTGGTCTTTCCATTGTAGAGTTATTGATAGAAACTCTGAGTAGAATCAACGGACATCCGGTGAACGACTTAGATCTCCTTCGGGGGATTTCTTCAATCCAGTAGCTGGAAAGTAGATCCTAGTAACTTGAGAACGAGCTCTCAGTGAAAGCACCAAAATGTTAGCACCATAATTGGTCACTAACACCCTTGAGAAAGATTATGTAGAGAGATTAATGAAGAAAGTAAATTGAAACAGAGGAATGTAAGCAAAATTAACTGAAAAAACAAGAACACCGGATTTATAGTGGTTCGACGTAACTGCCTACGTCCACTTTGCGTTTTAATCTTTATTTCTCTCACAAATAATTGAATACATATACAATCCGTACCCCCAATGACTTGAATACAAGTTCTAACTAAAAAGAATAAGTCTTGAAAGTAGCAGAGTCTCCCCAGTGTTCTCCAAAAAAGGTCCCTTTCAGTACGCCCCTGCCTCTCTATTTATAGATGAAGTTAGGCTAGACTTCCTGCGCGGGCCCAGGAACAAGGTACTTCGGCCCATAGCAGATGACTTCTGATCACCGAGCCAGTCATGCCGAACGAGAAATGCTGGTCGAGAGATGCCGAGCGACGTCCCCTTAACTAAAGGTTAAGTGCTGAACCTCCCTTCAAAGTCGAACGCCATTCGGGCTGAACCGAAATGCCTAGGCCGAATCACACATCTATGCCGAGTGAGGCCTGTATGCCAAGCGAGGCCTGTATGCCGAGCGATGCGTCTATGCCGAACGAGGCCCCTATGCCGAGCGAGGCCCCTATGCCGAGCGAGGCTTCTATGTCTGACGAGGCCTTTATGCCGAGCCTCTCGTTACCGGGTCAACCAACCGGGTAACACTTGCCCCCCAAAGTGTGTCGTGTGAGGCAACACGACACGCTTTGAGCCAATATCCAATTCCTGCTACTAGGAGTTGAATGTGCTCAATGAAGGTCGAAGCACTGCAGCCCGGAGGCTATTCCTTCCTTTCCTTTCTTCTACACATAAACAATGAGCCGTTCGACATGTGGATGCCGAACCA
Organism: Allium fistulosum; assembly: GCA_030737815.1. Classification (NCBI taxonomy): domain Eukaryota; kingdom Viridiplantae; phylum Streptophyta; class Magnoliopsida; order Asparagales; family Amaryllidaceae; genus Allium; species Allium fistulosum. Next base: position 262,222,218 of record CM060903.1, read on the forward strand.
CTTGTTCGGTAAGTCTTGTGCCACTCGGCGTGACTGCTTACCGGACCATCGAGGCATCCTGATCGGTTCCACTGATTGATGCCTGTTCTCCTCCCCTCTTTCCTATATAAGCCGGTACTTCTCCTTTTTTCTCTTTGCTTCTACTTCCATTCCATAGGGCTTTCTAACTTGCCTTCTTCCAAACCCCCGCTAACACCTCGACCTTCCTCTTTCTTCCTGAGTCCGGCTCGTTTGCCTCACAATCTCTCCCAATAACGAACCTGAACGGATTTCAATTCCAAATCGAGCATTTCCCTAAGCTTCGACCCATTCTCTTAGGTATGAACCCTTCACTTGATCGACTCTCCCAATTAGGGGTTTTGTACAAGATTTAAATTCACGACTTTCTTTCAAACTACGGACGGTAGAAGTCGTCTAGGTGAGGAGGGGGAATCTGAGGTTTAAACATGCCTTAGGGTTAGATGGAGAGGAGGAAAGAAGAGGATACCGGAGGATTTTAGGACGTAGGTTCCTGTTGGGTTGCCGAGTGAGGGAAGAGGAAGTGTGGTTGGCTCGGTAGGAATTAGCGAGATTAGGAGGTGTTGGTTGAGCGTGGTGTACGAATGGGAGTGACGTTCGGCGAGCCACTTGAAAGGGTGTTTAGGTTACTCGAAGAAGTGAGTTCGAGGAGAACATTTGGCCGTGGCTCGGTATCGTCTTATATGAAGGAGAGTGTATGATGGAAGTGTGAGTCTGGTTCGGTGTGCCGAGCGGATGCGGCTCGGTATGACTCCCGCATGCCGAACGATGAAGAGGGAGTGTAGGAGAGAAGTGTGACGGAGTTGAGCGAGTTGGTCGGCATGTGTTGTGTTCAAATTGGGATAATTTTGATTGTCGTAGTGCCGAGCGACACTCAAAAGATACGACTAAACCCCCATGCCTAACCATATGACAACAAACAAGTACAAGAACTTAAAAACAAGCATATCAAACTAATTCGGACTGATAAATTTCCAGTTTTAACAACTATAATCCTAAGTCTAACTCGATTAACACAAATAATAGCCTTCAACATACAGTGCCAATGCCATCCGATAAAATTGAAACCACCATACGACAGGCTATCGGAGACGGTCAGTGATGACGGTCTTCGAAGATGACAGTTCAAAGCTTAACTTTATTTTATCAGCTTCATTACTTTTAGTTCTTTAACACCATGCGACAGGCTATCGGAGCCTCTCGTTACCGGGTCAAACAACCGGGTAACAATTATCAACTTCAAAGTGGACGTAGGCCGGATTGCCGAACCACTATAAACCCTGTGTTTTTTAATGCTTTCACCTAAATTTTCTGAGTGTTCTTCATTTTTAATTCTCTACATACTTGCTATCTGTGATTGTGAACTGGTGCTTTCATTGGCAATTGGGTGTTTGCGACCAATTTTGGCGCAAACATCTATCTTATATCTAGTTAGTTTTCAGCTGTTTCCAGTTATTTCTATCCAGTCTTGTAGTTACTTTTGTATTTGAGACTACTCTGTATTCGAGATTTATGTTGTATTTCTTTTTAAACTCTGATGTTTATATAGTAGCTTCAGCTTCATGAACTACTATTTATCTATTCCACTGCTTATTGTTGTAATACTCTGTGTCTGTGATTCTGCGGTTAATTTATTTACTGTATATGCTGAGTTTTGCCAAATATAAATTAACAATCTGTTGTTTTGAGCAATTCAAGTTCGACATGTGCGGATGCGAACGGTTCAAAATACCAGGTCGTTACATTGCTCCTCTTGCATGTGTTTGAGTTTCCTTTTCTTCTATTCTGCTTTGCGCATTAGTCATGCTGCATTGAGCATATAGTATCTAAAGTAGTCGCTTTTCTAATTGTAATTTAGTCAAAAAGAAGCCATAGTAAACATGAAATCAAATTCATTCATAGTTACATATAACTGGAGTAAACATATTACGGTTTCACTAATTCTGAATGACTAAAATTGGAACATCAGTATGATAATTGAAATATGTATCCCATAATTTTTACTTCCCAGCTAAAAAATAACTTTATAACGTAATCTTGGTTACAAGTTCCAGTAAATTCATATCCTTGCTGCCATATACTACGGTTAGCCACCGATTTCTCTCTATTCACAGTGTTTTAGCTGTACGTGTAATTTCATTGGAACAACTATATATAATATATATGTACAATTTTTGGAGAATTCAAGTACTAAAAAAAGGAAAATAAAACTGGTGTTATAATATATGTAAATATATAAGTGAATATGCTTTTGTATTTTTCTATTTAGTCTCACATCATGGGATATGTTCCTTCTCATGCTCCAAGGCCTATATATAAAGGAGGCCATGTAATGTAAATATATGTCAATTCTCAGAAATGAATAACTGTCTCTCTTTTCAATGGCTTCTATTTTCTTCATTTTATAACACGTTATTAGCACGATCTCTAAACAAAAAAAATTATAGATTTGAATTATGGTAATGTAGAAGATCAGACCTACTTTGTTTTTCAGATCTAATTATAGTTCTCAAAATGGTAAGCAATTTTTCATATTTAATTATATTGATCTTATCTTTTTCAGATTTGTATCTATTAATTTTTCTTAGATCTCATTAAATTGTAGATCTAATTTTTTGGATCTTATTCTATTGTAGATCTTATGTTCTAATTTTTTTTAGATCTTTTGTAGATCTTGATATCATGCTCAAATGATATATCTTTGAGATTTATATATTTTAATCATTAGATCTATTCATTTTTATGTTTATTCATCATTTTCTCTTATTTATTTATTGAAATCAAGTATGACTTCTAAGATTACTTATTATTACATATCTTTTAGTTGAAAGCAGTTTTATTTATTCTTTCAGAATTTGTACTTGATAAATATTCAGTTTGAATTGATTCAAAATTCCTAACAAGTGGTATTATATCCACTCATCTTTGATTTCATTATGAATTTTTTTTGTTGAGTAAGTTTTGAATCGACTTTATTTATAAGTCATTGAATTCTTGTAATATTTTACTCAAATTTTAGATCTATTTGATCTATGTATGAAAGATTTTTTTTGTTGTTGATAATTTTGGATTTGGTTTGAAGCTAAGTTGTTTTTCCTAGAACAAAACGTAGCTTCTAATGTAGAAAGCAAGATCTAAATGATCTGTATATAGTTTGTGTAATTAAATTGGAATGAAGGATTTGAAATCAAACATAGTTGGTAAATGGAGTTTTCATTTTGAAAACCTTCCGATTGATTTAGATTTGAATGAAGGATTTGAAAACTATTTTGATATATGATTTATATTTCCTGAAGAAATATTTTATTGTTTCGTAAAGAAACAAATATAAAGATAATATGTATCTAGAAGATCATATTAAGTTTAAATCTAACATTGATTTTGATTTAGCACATCTGAAGCGAATGGAAATGTTAATAAAAGCTTACATGATAAGCTTAATATCTTTCAATATTTCCTTAAAATAAAAAAAATAAAAAAAAGGAAATAAGAATTGAGAACCTGTAGTTTCTATAATGATAAAAGGTTGATTTTTCATAAATCAATAAATTACGGTTTCCTCAAAGTAAAGAACCAGAAGTTCTATAACTCAACATGAAGTTGTGCAAAGAAATTTAATCGTCAAACGGAAATAGGTTTTGACAACAACCTGAAGTTGTTCAAAGAAATTATTTTAATAGATGTTGTATAATACAAAGTTTAAGACCCGAAGTCTTAAATTATGGAAAGACTTTTTGATAAAGTTTACAAGTTCGAATTCTTATCAGTATTTTTTTTGTCAAAATGTACAAGCTTCTAAAAAGGAAGTTTACACAAAATTTGAGAACCTGAAGTTCATAACAAATTAATGAACTTGAAGTTCATGAATTAGAAGCTCGAAGCTCTATTGAAATTCTGTAAAATGATAAGGTTGTACTCCTTGAAGAGGGTAAAGGAAGTTAATAAATCATCCCAAAAGAGATGTTTTAGAGATTTATTTATATTTATATTGCAAAATCCAACATCCCAGAAGAGATGTGATAGGAATTTTATTTTTGTTACATTGCAATTCCTTGAAAGGAAATGCTATATTCCCTGAAGGAATAATGATATAAAGTTTCGAAGTAACAACAATAATTTATCTGTAAAAAAAAGGGAATTGTTTATCAATATTACACTCCAGAAGTAGTGGTTTTATCTCTTGCATCTTACTTTCATTTGGTGAATCTAATCTTGTTACTGTCTTTAAAGTTTGATATGTCATTTCAAGGATAGTTACAACAAAAATCTCTTGTATGGATGTATTATGTTATTGTAAATGTAGTAATTATGTAATTTCTACAAAAGAAATATTATACATTGATATGACATTCCAATAGTGCATATATAATCTCTAGAGGAGATAAATTCACTCCAGAAGTAGTGATAGTAAAATATCCCTAAAAGAGACTAATAAATTAGGAAATGATAACATATCTCTAGAAGAGATTTATTTATATATTTGGTAATTTTATTAAACCAAATAAGTGTACATAAATATGATTATGAAGGATCCTAATTTAGTTTAGATTAGATCCAAAAGGTTTAAGATTATCTCAAGAATACATTATTCTATGTTCATATGTCTAATTATACCATAAAGGTCATATTCCTAGTTATTATTTCACAAGGAATATTATATGCATAATCATTTCTTGAAGAAATATCTTTAAATATTCTCCCTAAGAGATGGTCTATATTTCATATCATAATTTTAATGCAAGCTATGCACAATATTTGATTATAATTCATCCCTTCTCCACCAATCAATCCATATAAAGGCCTTTCCATATTTTCAAGGGTAGTTTTGCATTTTCAAGGAAATTAATTAATGCAGTTAATGAGATTGGATCTAGAGCTATCAAAAGGATGTAAATAAGAAATTATAGTCGCTTTTATAGATTATATTTGGTTGTCTTTTACTATTTTGCAATAATGTTTTTATTCTTTCACTGTAACTACTATCAGATATGAGTTCTTATTTTATGAAATGCATTAATTATATACCCATGAACAATATTTTGATGCTTATACATTTTTTTCCACTGATAGTTGGTAATATGATAAACATAGCCAAGCTTGAATTTAAAACTTTGGACTTATTAGGAGATAACTTTTTGCCATGGATATTGGATGCTGACATTCAATTACAATCCCAATGCTTAGAATATGCCATTAAAAATGATAATAATATGTCCCAGTAGGATAAAAAAAGGCTCTTATATTTTTAAGGTGTCATATCCACGGCAATCTTAAAATAAGACATTTAACTGAAAAAAAATCATCTTTGCTTATAGAACTCCCTGAAGGAGCGTTATAACCACTAGAAGATGGTCACACTTCCAAACATTAAACAAGAGTGGTTGAACCTGAAGTTTCAACCAGTTGGAAGTTGGTGCTTGTATGTTTTTCTTTTCAGAACTAATTGAAATAACATACTGTTGAATGTTGTGTTTTAATCAGTAGTCCATTTTATTTTATTTTGGAAAGTATTAGCATTTATTTAATGCTTACAAATTTTAATAGTTGACTAACTATATTGTCTTTAATTCTTAAGATATGGACCATTAATATTTGAGTGATAATATATGCCTACCAGATAGTGCAACTACTCATATGATTTTGAAAAACCAGAAGTTTTTCTCTGAACTATCTGAAAATATTTTAGCTAAAAAAAATTTCAACCATAGCAAATCTGCTAATATAATTGAAGGGTCCGGAAGAGCCCATATAGTATTACCAAATGGTACATATATCTTAATTCAAAATACATTATACTCAACCAAATTTAAAAGAAATTTGTTGAGTTTTAAGGATATATAAATGAATGGCTACCATATTGGAACTATAATGAAAACATCAAAGAATATCTTTGCGTTATTTCTAAAATTGAAAGCCAGAAGCTTATTTTAGAAAAATTTGGTACAATTTCAACTAGATCATATTTCATGAAGTTTGGCATAATTGAATCACATATTTAAACAGGAGCCAGAAGCTCACAAATATCACTTGAATGCATCTTATTAATTGATAAAAGAATTATCCTCCTATTGTTAATATGTATGGTGTATTTTCTAGTAGCAATATCATAATGGATCAAAATGAGAATCCAAAGATGATTATTATTTATTATGACAATGTTTGTCAACATTGAGGGGGGGGGGATAAAGGGATACAAGCTCATTTTTATCATCAGTGTTAAATATTTGTTAAAATGTACAATGATGCAAAATATTAAGTAACTTGAATAAATTATCAATAATATCCCTAGTAGACTTTCTCCAATATAAATTTGAATCCCTGAAGGATCAAAATGTGTAAACCACATCTAAAATGTGGTTCAAAAGTCAATTCAAAATATTTTTGGAGTAAGTAATAAAGATGCCAAACAAAGGAGGTAAGTGTTCTTAAAGAAACACTTAAGGGTACTCTGAAAGAGATCCATGACATGATTGTCAAATAACCCTAAAAGCGGTTTAGGTACCTAAACATGATAATTAAAGAGATCTCAATATATCATGTCTAGAACTGACAAGAAATAATCATCGATGATAAATTTATAAATAATAAAGCGCTTATATTTATAAATAGATTAAAGATCTTGAATTAGAGGAAAACATGACTGGCCATCATGAATCCTTTAATAGTAGAGAAACATGGACATGTAGTACGCAAAGTACCGAAAGTACTTGAAATGCTTAATATACCCCGAAGGTATAAATATGGTTTAAATCATATTAAATAATGAAAGTATACAAATTCCTGAAGAATATAAATAACTTTCATTGTTATAAAGAATGCAAAGAACAAGGAGAGTAGATTTCAACCTACTTTTAAGTATTGTTGTAATGAAAATCTTGATATAATTCATGATGAGTAGATTACTTTCTATTTTTAAGTATTGTTGTATTGAAACTCTTAACATCCATTGAAGTGTTAGTTGCGATATGCAAAACTTATTAAAATATATAAGTTCCTGAAGAATTTAAATAACTTTGATGATTATAAAGACTGGAATGTTGATTACAACCTTCTTCTAAGTATTGTTGTAATGAAAATCTTGATGCACTTTAAGATGAGTAGATTACTTCATGCTTTTAAGTATCGTTGGAATAAAACTTTTAATATTCATCAAAGATGTAGTTGCAATATGCAAAATTGATTTGAAACACAAGAATGAAAGCACATGATGTGTTTTTCATAAAGGTAGCAAACAAAATGCATAAACTGCAAATCATATTTGGAAGAAACAATCTTGGAAAATTTGATTGTATTCAAGGAAACTATTAATAAATTGTATTATTAATGAGATTCATATTTATGGATCCAGAAGTATCTATAACCAATTTGAGTGTATTCAAGGAAACTATTAATAAATCAGGGGGAGCATCCATAAGTATTTTATAATGCACTCTTTTTCCTTAACTAAGATTTTTCTCAATGGGTTTTTATTAGTAAGGTTTTAACGAGGCATTATCTTGATCCAGAAGTATCAACTTCCCAGTAACATTTGAAATAAGCTATAATGTACTCTTTTTCCTTTTTTTAAGATTTTTCCCACTGGATTTTTCTTATTAAGGTTTTAATGAGGCATTATCTTGATCTAGAAGAATCAAACGTCTTTTTAAGAAATAACATCTCAAATATGTTATTTAAGTTAAATTATATTTTTATCCTTGACTAAGGTTTTTCCCATCGGGTTTTCCTTTGTAAAGTTTAATGAAGTATTAAATTGATCCAGAAGTATCAAACTCTATTTGATGCAGTAAATTATTGAAATATGACATACTATATTGTACTCTTTTTCCTTCACTAAGATTTTTCCCATAGGGTTTTACTTAGTAAGTTTTTAATGAGGCATTAGTTTGATCCAGAAGTATCAAGCTTCATTTAAAGAAATAAGAAAATAAAATATATCATTGTACTCTTTTTCCTTCACTAAGATTTTTCCCATTTGGTTTTTCTTAGTAAGGTTTTAATGAGGCATTGTCTTGATCCCGAAGTATCAAACACTTAGAAAGAATATCATTTTTAATATGATTTTACAAGTTGCACTCTTTTCCTCGTTCAAGGCTTTTTCTCACTGGGTTTTCCTAACAGAGGTTTTTAATGAGGCAACGGACATTATCTATATCGATTGAATGGATAAATGCAAGCAAGATAATAATGAGGAGGAGTAATCATTATACACGTTTTAAAAGGGACAATTTCAAGTTATCAGAGGATTTAAGATTTTGAAGACGCATATTCAAGGAGGAGTGTTATAATATATGTAAATATATAAGTGAATATGCTTTTGTATTTTTCTATTTAGTCCCACATCATGGGATATGTTCCTTCTCATGCTCCAAGGCCTATATATAAAGGAGGCCATGTAATGTAAATATATGTCAATTCTCAGAAATGAATAACTGTCTCTCTTTTCAATGGTTTTTATTTTCTTCATTTTATAACAACTGGATATTTATTGGATAACTTTACTTTTTATTGCATATCAGATTGACCATCCTAGCTAATTTTTATTTTTTAGTCCTATATTATTTATGACACAGCAAGCCATTTGTTTAATGCATCTGACGGGCGTGTATATTAGTAGTATTACAATTCTTACTGTCTTTCGCTTTAGCTGTACTTATGCTCCATCAGTGCAATCATCTTATTATCAACTGATGCAGAACTCACTCCGGTAAAAGTGGACAACAATTATGTTTTTTCTACATAACAACAACTAACTTTACTTATTTTTTTTCTAGAATTTCTACGTACAGTAGCGTCAGCTGATAGGGGAACACATGATTGCAAAAAATGAATTATTAAGCTGTAGCTATTTAGTTCTGATGTTTTTTTGATTTTTAGCTTCCTATACGATCACTGTATTCAAATTCATACTAAACTTATGCATCATAAGTTTTGGTCCCGAATTCCCCCTTCTCAATGCAATTCAGCCATATGCAGTATCCTACCTACATGTGGTGTGCAATTATTGAATTGAATTCGTGATCCATTACTCAATACCGAACTTAGTTTAACCACTATTTTTTCATTTTCTAACTTTTATTTTCTGTTTAACTTGGCTAACAACCGTGCTTAGACTTTTGCACACTTCTTATCTCTAGCTTGGGAATGTAAAACTTTTTTAGAACATAATATTCAACCAGGCACAATGTGAACTAATGACATGGTAACAACAGTTACAGATCATTGTCGCAAATGTTTGTATAACAACTATCACTGCTTTTACAAGGCAAAATAAATTTGCATATAGAATTAAAGGTGATAAATCTGGCAGGTGCCATTTTCTTCCTCCCGGCCTTACCATGTGAACCATAGGTGCAACTATTAAATATTCAATCAATTCATTGAACTAAAATGTCACCGACCATTTTCGTTGAAGATTTTCTCAAACTTCGATTGTAAAAACTTGACAAGTTTCATTATTCAAGTTCAGGTGGTTAGCGATAAGTTAGGCTGTAGCTATTGAACAATAAAAGTTTTATATGACTTGAATGGTTGAAGTGTTGGAATTAACAACAATTTCCCTTTATTTTTAGGTTGTAGTGCTACTGTCTGGAAGTCTGCTTACAAACGTATAACTTCACTTCAAGCAAAGAAGGCTTCAACAATTCTGAATCAATATTTACCCATAATTTATTGGAAATAATTTGAATGTAAGATATTGCGACTACTTTAATTTAAGTTCATAAATTTGTAAAATTCAAAAAAAAAATCTTAACCAAATTTAAGTTAATGTGTTCTTTAACATTTAATTTTACAATTTATCAGATTTAATTAATATATAAAGCAAAGTTATTTTATGTATATATTATTAGAATTAAAATATAATTTCTATAGAGGAATTTTCTTATTTTACGAATGATTGTTTTTATTTTAAGCTGTAGAATATGCAGGGAGTTAGCATTTTTATCAATGCTTGGCATCATTGCTTTGTAATTCTTTTGCAACGAAGCCCTGCATTTGCTTTTAATGGTCCGCAATGCACATAAAAGGTTAGGGGAGAAAATAGATCTTATACATCATGGAGTTGCATCTACTGCAAATGAAAAAGGCATTGCTTGAATGTTTTAATAGAATAATAATTAGAATTATGCATTTTGATTAGTATCTCGGTCCACCAAAGTTATAAGAAAAATTATAAAATCCACAATTTTTGTGAGTACACGACGTAGTATGTACATGTTATTGTTATTTTTCCATAATAATTTATCGGACTCCTTCCTTTATAAAACTTGATTGTGTTATCTATAATAATCAATCTGAAATGTGACACACATTTGAAACCGGATTTCTCTGTTGTCCAGAAGATGCATTTACATTAAGCTGAAATTTGCTTTGAACAGTTAATATATGGAAAACATGGTTTTTTAATGATTTGTATGTCGTGAAATTGACATTCACATATTTATAGGGAGTGGCTATTTTCTAGAATTATCTTTTCTGTTCTGCTTTGGCTCAGGTTTTAATTTATCATTTGAGTCTTTTTTTCCATTTTAATTTGATATTTTTTCAGATAGACACTTATAAATGTTTTGAGCTTCTTGGTCAATGTCAAAAGAATAAATTAAAGGATTAGAAAAAGGAAATCATACATAGCCTTTTTCAATCATTTGCCAAAATTTTAATTGTGACGGTATGGTTTTACTCTTGGCATAAGTATGACATTGACACAATAAGTTCTATTTATGCTATAAACTATTTTGAGGAAACTATTCTTAGCCAAACATGAGTTAATAATGAGATTTTCCCTGTGCTTTCAATGGTTATTTTGAAGAAAGATGATGGAAAATGTTATAAGTTTAAGCAACCTAAGATGATGACAAAGATGTCAATAATCTCCCACCATACAACACATTCTCCATCATTTCTACCTAAGTGTGAGCTTTCCACTAATTCTTTTGTAAGAAATATTTGAGCAGTTTATTTATTTAATTAATGGTTGGATCGCTATCGCCAACTTTATTTTGATATCAAGAAATTAGTTTTATGGGACGTGGGCTGTATGAGTTTACAATTATGAATAATTTGCGGTTTAGTGGATGAAATTGTTGAGTATTTTATGTTTTGAACTCCAACTGATTACTAGGGAAAGAACAATAAAAAAATTTGTGCTCCTTTTGGAGTCGATTTTCGAATTTCAAACTCAATAATATAGAAATATGAACTTCTTTGGATCTATCAACGTCGTTCAGAGATGATTTTAAATAACTACCTAGCAATGAAAAAGCGAATCTTCTTAGAAAATAAAATGGAGTAATAGTCCATCATTCAGTTTGAGATAATTTGAGAAAGCTTTGAAGTTTATTAGTTTTTGTACAGTCTAATGACTTTAATATTTATACAATCATCAACTCATGTTTCATTTCTTTTAATTTTACTTTCAACCATTTAAGTGATAATTATGATTTTAGTTATCACCGTAATAAACCACGAGGCTAATTTCAAATCATAATAAAAAAAACTTATTTTATTTCTCCATGTACATGTACAAAATAAATTAAAGTGACTTTGGTCTTCTCACCGTTTTTTTTGATGAAAGTGGTCCTCTGAAGAGGACACACTCATATTTTATTAAACTAAAATCAAAATCGATACAACTGCTCGTTGGTTATAAGCTATTAATAAAGTGGTAGATCATCACTATGATGATCATATAGAAGTGAAAAGGTAAAAGCGAGCAAAAATTTTATTATAATTATTTGACGAGAGTCTTTGCAGTAAATAAGAAAGTGAGCAGTAGGGCCATGTAACTAAAAAGAGGTCATGGTCTGGGACAAGGAGCAATGACTGCTGTTGATAGATGTTGATGCATGTAATGTATAAAAGCATTAAGGAGCACAAAATAAATGTGGGGCTGTTGAATGTGACCTGGCTTGCTCAGCAAGTTACGGTCTTGAAGGAGTCTAAAAAATAAAAAGCACGTGTTTCTAGTCCATTGATCGAGAGATCCTGGAAACCATTCTTGACAAAAGCACATCAAAGGCCATCTGGGAATCCATGAAGCAGAAGTATGCTAGCTCCACCAAGGTCAAACGAGCTCAACTGCTGTCCCTGTGAAAAGAATACGAACTGCTATCCATGAAGGAAGGAGAGAAAATCGACAACTTCATTGCTCGTACCATGGTGATAGTCAACAAGATGAAAGCTAATGGTGACAAGCAGATGCAGAATGAGGTAGTTTCCAAAGTCCTACGTTCTCTAACACGTAAGTATGAATATGTTGTCTGCTCCATCATAGAATCTAACAATATAGAGACCATGTCCATTGATGAGCTTCATGGAAGCCTCTTAGTACACGAACAACGTATCTTGAGTCAGTAAGAGGAAGAACAGGTCCTCAAGGTAACTGAAACCAGTGGTAGAGGACGAGGTCGAGGAGGTTATTGAGGATGGGGCAGGGGAAGAGGAAAAAGTAGTTATATCAACAAAAGCATGATTGAATGCTACAAGTGTCATAAGTTAGGGCACTATCAGACTGAATGTCCAGAGTGGGAGAAGGATGCCAACTATGTTGAACTTGATGAAGCTGAAGAAATGGTACTAATGACCCAAGTTGACAAGCAACATGCTACCAGGGAACAAGTATGGTTTCTCGACAGTGGATGCAGCAATCACATGAGAGGAGACAAGCAAGGGTTTTGTGAGCTTGATGAAAGCTTTCGTCGTAATGACAAGCTATACCACAATGGCGGTTATGGGCAAAGGTAATGTTCGGCTCTTACTGAATAATACATCGCTTGTTATTTCTAACGTGTATTTCATTCCGGAGTTCAAGAACAATTTTATAAGCATTAGTCAAGTTCAGGAGAAGGGGATTGCAGTATTCATTCAGAATGGAGGGTGCAGTATGTATCATCCAAAAAAGGGGCTGACCATGAGAACCACTATGACAACAAACAGGCTGTTTGCTGTTGTAGTTGACACGATGTCAAAGGCGCCGGCCTACCACAGTGTGACTTGTGATGACAATTCCTACTTATGGCACTTTCGCTATGGGCATCTCAACTATGAAGGGTTAAGGAAGCTAAAGAAGGAGGAAATTGTAACAACCCGAGTTTTCACATCAATTTATTTATCGTCATTAAATGGTTAATGTTGGTAGCTAGTTGCTGTTGGGATTATTATCGGTTGAAATTCTTTTTAATAATTCATTTGGTTAAGCGGGCTTTAAATTTATTCTCGGCCCACGTTTATCCTTGGTGCCGTGTTTTCTCAAGCGTATGCCGTTTCCCCCTGATCCATTTTCATTCGACAACCCAAAACAAAAATAAGCGAGAAAAGAAAAATGGCGGGAGGCGATTTTCTTTGTTCAATCTGAACTGTCGAAACTTTGATTGATGTTTGTTCACTAGCTCAGATGCTATTCTTCTTTGATCTGGATCCTTGCGACATCGTCTTCTCGAAGCTTTGCAAAAATTAGGGTTTCGATTCGTGATTTGCTTGTCCTTGTTTACCGATCAAGTTGTCGTGCTCGTCGAAGCTGAGGTGAGTAATTTTATTACTCACATCTAATTTAAAGTCATATGATTTTGATTCCCATGGTTTTGATTTTTGTTAGAAATTGTTTCTTTGAATTCTCTGGACTTCGAGTTGATTTTATTTGCATGGTCATTACAGTGTTGGTTTTGGGTTGTTCAATTTTTACCATTTCTTTGGCATTGAACTGATTGACTTCGGTCACTTGAATTTGTTTAAACTTGTACCCTGGTTATCTCGATTCTCTGACATTTTGAATATGAATTTGTTTGAAGTCACCTGCGGCCTTATTTTGATTCGAAACTTAGGAACTGCCCTGACATTGATACTGTCGTTCCATGATTTGCTTGTTTATGTGCTATTGTATCATTTACTGGTTCACTCGATTTCATGGTTCACCACTGAGACTGCTGTTTCATGACTTCGTGATACGCTGTTGAACTACATATTAAGGTCCAATGAAACATAAATATGTATATGCGATGTTTTGGAGCCGCAGTCTTCTCGAACCTGTTTGCAATTGTTGTTTTCACTTGAGTGTTGCTTTACTGGTTGATGTATTTGCTTACTTAAAATTTTATTTGGCCTCGGCCTATACTTGAGCATTACATACACCTTGTTTATTTTGTGATTACAAGCTTCACAGTTTTGGTTAGTGGATTTCTGGTGACTTCGGGCTTAACTTTGATTTTCTAAAAAATATGAACTTGTTCGATTTTTCTTGGTTAATGATTTTTTTAATTGTTCCATGACTTGCATTGTTCATGATTGATTTTAATTCTCTATAGTATTTCTCGAAGTTTTCATTGCTCATGGGTGGTCTGACTATTTCTTTGACCTGCATTTCAAACTTGATTTTGTGAAAGCCTGGGATTTTTATACTCTGACTTGATTGAAGATTCGTGTACAGGCTTATTTTGTTTATGTTCTTCATGTAACTGATATCACTCCGGTTGTCTGCATTTTCTATTGTTGTTGGCAAGCCTTTCATTTTGGTTGATGACTAGTTTAGCATGGTGCATTTCCTTTAGTAGCTTTCATGCAGTTATATTGAGTTTGCATTTAGGTTGTAGTTGTTGTCCTTGATTTCGTGTTTCACTGTTGTGTCACCATATATGTGTATTCATGAACACTTGCTGAGCTTGTCACTGCATTTAGGTAAGGCGTGGTCGACACTTACTGTTGGTCTTTGGTGTTTCTCCGTTGATTATCATTTTGATACTGCTGCACTATTGGGTGTTGCATTATGTAGTGGTTGTTTTATTGCATCGGGTTCGGTCATTTCACTGTGATCTGGGTTGCAGTCTCATTGTCCATACTATTATGTGGTGTTTACATTGTCTTCATGTAGTGGCTGCACTTGGTCATGCCCTTATGTAGTTTGATCTTTGGTTCATATATGCATTCTTAAGGTTGTAACTGGAGCCCTATGTATGCTATGCATTTCATCATATATCTATTGCATCAATATCGGTTGCTATTGTTTGTACCATGCGAGGCAGTTGGCATTTTGTTCCAGGTATTCATTGAGAAGTTGAGTTGTATATATGCTGGCTGCCTAGTCTGGTTCAAGTTGCAAGTAATACTACTTGCATTCTGGTTTCTTTGTACTTGTTTCCCTGTAGTATGTAGTGTCACTATGGGTAATAAAGATTGTTTATTCAAGTCGTATATGTGTTCATGTAAATGCTTGCAGCCTGTTTCACATGTTTAATTTGTTATGGCATTTTGCTATCTGTTTGGATACTTCAGTTGTACTTTGTAGTTATGTTGAGTCATGATAGTCGTGATTTGACCTCTGCAGTTATGATTTCTGTTAGTCTTCACTGTTGTGGTGATTTCATATGCTGTAATGGCGAGGCCGTGCACGTTAGCGTGTACTGCAGCCACACATCTTGTGGGTGGCGAGGCCGTGCACGTTAGCGTGTACTGCAGCCACTCAGTATAAATTTTAAATTGATATTTCTTTTGTTTTGATTCATTGATCTGTTGCATTTTTCGTATGTCGTATTGGCGAGGCCGTACACGCGTGTGTGTACGGCAACCAAATCAAAATTTGATGTTTTCTATTTCTAAAATTGTTTTATGTTGAAAATTCAAAATATTTTGAATCGCATTTTGATTGGGTTTTGATTGATGATTTTTATTGTTAATCGCCGTTTTCGGCATTTCCATTCTTTTCTAAATCATCTTCATTTAGAAATCTTTTCATCTATCTCTGTTGATGTTTTAAATCTGCTGATTTATTGTTTAACACTGTTTAGTGTTATATCTGCCGTTATCCGATTCTTTTATCAAGGAGTCGGATATACGAGGTTTCTGTGACTGTCGTTTATTTGACTATTTGATTATTATTGCTTCTGTGCATTAATAACTGAGTTTGAATTAGGCTGACCCGTGTATTATTTTCTTTTGAATTTAATACTCGGGTCAGACCCGAGTTATTTCAGGTTGTAGATTTCCTTCTTTGAGTTGCTGTTCAGGATATGAAGACTTTTCACATCTTTTGAAGTTGTCTCTGTCATTTTGTAGTAGTCGTGTCATTGTATAGAACGATATGTATTCATTTATATTAGTCGATAATGTACTTGTATATATAACTTCTAGAGTCGACAGTTGTAGTTGTATCATATGTATTGTGTCAACTATGTTGTAACTGACATCAGTTATATATATATATGAGACTTTTGTTTTTATCTGTGTTCCACATTTATATTATCTGTGTTATTGTTATATCTAATGTCCTAAACTATTATGAACCATCGTAGCTTGTTTTATACTGATAATTGGGTATGTCGATGGGAGTAAATAAATAAGATGAAAAATGAAAAGTATATACCACTCCTATCGAGATAACCAATATTAGTGTAAGGCCAATTACGGATGGTCGCTCCTATCCAGCCTTATTCTTTGTAATAATAGACAGTATTTCTTTTAATACTCTTTGTTATTATGAGCATAGAGGTGGGGCGTCACAGTTGGTATCAGAGCTTGGGGTTTATGGACATAATATAAAACTTAACTCGGATGGAACATATGTTACAACTATTGGTCGATGTTTTATTTGTGTTTTGAGTCAAAACTAAAAGTTTTGAAATTTTGATAAAATTTTTAAATATCTTTATTTAAAAATAAAAGTGGAATTGTGTTTTGTTGTTTTGATTAAATTGTGTTCTATTTATCAGAGTGCGCAGCGGAAACAGTGACACTGTCTTTGCTAAGTACAGCTGATAATCTTTTTGATTTAAACATCAAAATACGAAATTGATATGAATTTCATTTGTTGTTTACATAGCTGTAATTATTTTGTTTCTTTGAGAATTTCGAATCCGAATTGAGAATTCGAAGAAATTGCAGATATGTGATTTTTGTTGAAATTTCCGCTGGCTTTCTTTTATACTAATCATATATTGATTAGATTTTTGCTGTTTTGAATTATCTTCATTGAAGATACATTCGAATGATTTCTTTGTTCATTTTATAATACGTGCAAAATTTGAATTGCACGTTATTGCATTTATTTTACGTTGAACCGATGCTTGGTTATGAAACGTATTTTGTTGCCGTTATTTTTATAACGGGATTTTACACCAATGCTATATTTTGAAGCATGGTGTTTTGTGGCATTTTGATGAATGAGAATTCACTGATATTACATTTTGATGTAAATTGTTTTGATGTGATTTTGACGTTTTAAAATTACTGTCGCTTTGGCTTCAGTAACCGTCATGTTTTAAAAGTGGATTTTCAAGCGGTTATTCCGCAATACTGATTTGTAACCGTTTTTACGGTATTTTGAGAAGTACAATTTCCTTATCGAAATTGTTACTGATTTGCTGTTTTAATCACGTGATTGGGAAACCGTTTAAAAATGAAAATTGTTTTATAAATTTTTAACGATTTGCGTTTTCAAAAGAATGAGAAAGCGACTTAAACGATTCAGCAAAATCGAGGATTATGACCCCTTTCTTTTACTGATTCGCTTAACTCCGGACTTGTCCAGTTGAGAATGTAAATTGTTATTTTTACAAAATAAATAAAATATGTTTCAAGAATTTTAACAGTTTGCGCTTTCAAAAGAATGAGGAAGCGATTTAAACGTTTCAGCAAAATCGAGGACTATGACCCCTTTCTTTTACTGATTCGCTTAATTCCGGACTTGTCCGTTTGAGAATGTAAAGTGTATTTTTACAAAATACACAATTTTGCACTTTCAAGGAAACGATGAAGAGATTTAAACGATTTAGCAAAAGTGCGGAGTATGGAACCACACTTTTACTATTTCGATTAATTCCGGACTCGTTAATTGAAATATCTGTTGTTTGATGATTTTGATGAATTTTGCACTTTCAAGGAAACGATGAAGAGAATCAAACGATTTAGTAAAACACGTGGTATGGGACATGTGCGTTTGCTATTTCGGTTAATTCCGGACTCGTTAATTGAAATATTTTGATGCTTTCGTGTGCTTTCGAGCCACTATGAGGACCTTCGGGTCATTTGTTGGACCTTCGGGTCATTTGTTGGGATTTCGGGCCACTTTGATGGACCTTCGGGTCAAATACTAGTACTAGACCTTCGGGTCACTCTGCGGACCTTCGGGTCATTTGTTGGGCGCCAAAATTATGTTGAGTACTTGGTAGGCTTTGGCCATTTGTTGATGCACGTGCGGCGAATTAAAAACTCGCCATCTGATGGGATCGATCCAAGCTTTTATGTTGATTTTCTAGTCTTCTTAATTGATTTCTAGATATTTGTTATTTCCAATTATCTGCAGGTAATTGGATATTTGTTGATATGAGTTCTGATTATCGTTTTTGATAATCGGATATTTGTTGCTTTTAATTATCGCTTTAGATAATTAAATATTTGTTGATTTGAGATTTAATTATCGCTTTAGATAATTAAATATTTGTTGATTTGAGATTTAATTATCGCTTTAGATAATTAAATATTTGTTGATTTGAGATTTAATTATCGCTTGAGATAATTAAATATTTGCTGATTTGAAATTTAATTATCGCTTTAGATAATTAAATATGTGTTGAATTTGAAATTTGATTATCGTTTTTGATAATCGAATAATTGTTGAATTTGAAATTTGATTATTGCTTTTGATAATCGAATATTTGTTGATTTGAGAAATTTGATTATCGTTTTTGATAATCGAATATTTGTTGATTTGAGAAATTTGATTATCGTTTTGTGATAATCGAATATTTGTTGAATTTGGAAATTTGATTATCGTTTTGTGATAATCAAATATTTGTTGAATTTGAAATTTGATTATCGTTTTTGATAATCGAATATTTGTTGAATTTGAAATTTGGTTATCGTTTTTGATAATCGAATATTTGTTGAATTTGAAATTTGATTATCGTTTTTGATAATCGAATATTTGTCGAATTTGAATTTTGATTATCGTTTTTGATAATCGAATAATTGTTGAATTTGAAATTTGATTATTGCTTTTGATAATCGAATATTTGTTGATTTGAGAAATTTGATTATCGTTTTGTTGATTTGAAATTTTAAATTACCGGCTGTGGTAATTAGATATGTGCTGATTTGTTTTCTGATTATCGTTTGAGATAATTAGATATTTGATTTATCTTCTGATTATCGTTTGAGATAATTAGATGAGTGATGTTTGCTGCTTTTATTAATATGAAATTTTATAGTCTCCAATTGATTCTAGAATATGCTGATTTTATTGAATCGCTGTTTTCTATCCATTTCTATTAATAGTTAGAGCTTACTGATTTTGAAATTTGTGTTTTCTAGTAAATTGTGAATAACTAGATATAGGCAGTTTTGCGAATTGTGATTTGTGTCTCATAATTATCTTGTTGATAATTGATTATCGTTGATGATTGCATTTATTCAGCTTTGTAGTCTTCTGATTATCTATTGATAATTTGATTTTTGTTGAGAATTTGTGAATCTCTTTTATTGGAATTAAAAGGTTTCTTTGGCATTTGTGTTCCTGACTTTATTTTCTAGCATAACCAGTTTATGTTAGAAAAATAAGTGTTATTGACGACTTTATTTATGAAAATTGCGGGGACGCAATTTTTATAAGGAGGGGAGTCTGTAACAACCCGAGTTTTCACATCAATTTATTTATCGTCATTAAATGGTTAATGTTGGTAGCTAGTTGCTGTTGGGATTATTATCGGTTGAAATTCTTTTTAATAATTCATTTGGTTAAGCGGGCTTTAAATTTATTCTCGGCCCACGTTTATCCTTGGTGCCGTGTTTTCTCAAGCGTATGTCGTTTCCCCCTGATCCATTTTCATTCGACAACCCAAAACAAAAATAAGCGAGAAAAGAAAAATGGCGGGAGGCGATTTTCTTTGTTCAATCTGAACTGTCGAAACTTTGATTGATGTTCGTTCACTAGCTCAGATGCTATTCTTCTTTGATCTGGATCCTTGCGACATCGTCTTCTCGAAGCTTTGCAAAAATTAGGGTTTCGATTCGTGATTTGCTTGTCCTTGTTTACCGATCAAGTTGTCGTGCTCGTCGAAGCTGAGGTGAGTAATTTTATTACTCACATCTAATTTAAAGTCATATGATTTTGATTCCCATGGTTTTGATTTTTGTTAGAAATTGTTTCTTTGAATTCTCTGGGCTTCGAGTTGATTTTATTTGCATGGTCATTACAGTGTTGGTTTTGGGTTGTTCAATTTTTACCATTTCTTTGGCATTGAACTGATTGACTTCGGTCACTTGAATTTGTTTAAACTTGTACCCTGGTTATCTCGATTCTCTGACATTTTGAATATGAATTTGTTCGAAGTCACCTGCGGCCTTATCTTGATTCGAAACTTAGGCACTGCCCTGACATTGATACTATCGTTCCATGATTTGCTTGTTTATGTGCTATTGTATCATTTACTGGTCCACTCGATTTCATGGTTCACCACTGAGATTGCTGTTTCATGACTTCGTTATACGCTGTTGAACTACATATTAAGGTCCAATGAAACATAAATATGTATATGCGATGTTTTGGAGCCGCAGTCTTCTCGAACCTGTTTGCAATTGTTGTTTTCACTTCAGTGTTGCTTTACTGGTTGATGTATTTGCTTACTTAAAATTTTATTTGGCCTCGGCCTATACTTGAGCATTACATACACCTTGTTTATTTTGTGATTACAAGCTTCACAGTTTTGGTTAGTGGATTTCTGGTGACTTCGGGCTTAACTTTGATTTTGTGAAAAATATGAACTTGTTCGATTTTTCTTGGTTATTGATTTTTTAAATTGTTCCATGACTTGCATTGTTCATGATTGATTTTAATTCTCTATAGTATTTCTCGAAGTTTTCATTGCTCATGGGTGGTCTGACTATTTCTTTGACCTGCATTTCAAACTTGATTTTGTGAAAGCCTGGGATTTTTATACTCTGACTTGATTGAAGATTCGTGTACAGGCTTATTTTGTTTATGTTCTTCATGTAACTGATATCACTCCGGTTGTCTGCATTTTCTATTGTTGTTGGCATGCCTTTCATTTTGGTTGATGACTAGTTTAGCCTGGTGCATTTCCTTTAGTAGCTTTCATGCAGTTATATTGAGTTTGCATTTAGGTTGTAGTTGTTGTCCTTGATTTCGTGTTTCACTGTTGTGTCACCATATATGTGTATTCATGAACACTTGCTGAGCTTGTCACTGCATTTAGGTAAGGCTTGGTCGACACTTATTGTTGGTCTTTGGTGTTTCTCCATTGATTATCATTTTGAACTGCTGCACTATTGGGTGTTGCATTATGTAGTGGTTGTTTTATTGCATCGGGTTTGGTCATTTCACTGTGATCTGGGTTGCAGTCTCATTGTCCATACTATTATGTGGTGTTTACATTGTCTTCATGTAGTGGCTGCACTTGGTCATGCCCTGATGTAGTTTGATCTTTGGTTCATATATGCATTCTTAAGGTTGTAACTGGAGCCCTATGTATGCTATGCATTTCATCATATATCTATTGCATCAATATCGGTTGCTATTGTTTGTACCATGCGAGGCAGTTGGCATTTTGTTCCAGGTATTCATTGAGAAGTTGAGTTGTATATATGCTGGCTGCCTAGTCTGGTTCAAGTTGCAAGTAATACTACTTGCATTCCGGTTTCTCTGTACTTGTTCCCCTGTAGTATGTTGTGTCACTATGGGTAATAAAGATTGTTTATTCAAGTCGTATATGTGTTCATGTAAATGCTTGCAGCCTGTTTCACATGTATAATTTGTTATGGCATTTTGCTATCTGTTTGGATACTTCAGTTGTACTTTGTAGTTGTGTTGAGTCATGATAGTCGTGATTTGACCTCTGCAGTTATAATTTCTGTTAGTCTTCACTGTTGTGGTGATTTCATATGCTGTAGTGGCGAGGCCGTGCACGTTAGCGTGTACTGCAGCCACACATCTTGTGGGTGGCGAGGCCGTGCACGTTAGCGTGTACTGCAGCCACTTAGTATAAATTTTAAATTGATATTTCTTTTGTTTTGATTCATTGATCTGTTGCATTTTTCGTATGTCGTATTGGCGAGGCCGTACACGCGTGCGTGTACGGCAACCAAATCAAAATTTGATGTTTTCTATTTCTAAAATTGTTTTATGTTGAAAATTCAAAATATTTTGAATCGCATTTTGATTGGGTTTTGATTGATGATTTTTATTGTTAATCGCCGTTTTCGGCAATTCCATTCTTTTCTAAATCATCTTCATTTAGAAATCTTTTCATCTATCTCTGTTGATGTTTTAAATCTGCTGATTTATTGTTTAACACTGTTTAGTGTTATATCTGCCGTTATCCGATTCTTTTATCAAGGAGTCGGATATACGAGGTTTCTGTGACTGTCGTTTATTTGACTATTTGATTATTATTGCTTCTGTGCATTAATAACTGAGTTTGAATAAGACTGACCCGTGTATTATTTTCTTTTGAATTTAATACTCGGGTCAGACCCGAGTTATTTCAGGTTGTAGATTTCCTTCTTTGAGTTGTTGTTCAGGATATGAAGACTTTTCACATCTTTTGAAGTTGTCTCTGTCATTTTGTAGTAGTCGTGTCATTATATAGAACGATATGTATTCATGTATATTAGTCTATAATGTACTTGTATATATAACTTCTAGAGTCGACAGTTGTAGTTGTATCATATGTATTGTGTCAACTATGTTGTAACTGACATCAGTTATATATATATGAGACTTTTGTTTTTATCTGTGTTCCGCATTTATATTATCTGTGTTATTGTTATATCTAATGTCCTAAACTATTATGAACCATCGTAGCTTGTTTTATACTGATAATTGGGTATGTCGATGGGAGTAAATAAATAAGATGAAAAATGAAAAGTATATACCACTCCTATCGAGATAACCAATATTAGTGTAAGGCAAATTATGGATGGTCGCTCCTATCCAGCCTTATTCTTCGTAATAATAGACAGTATTTCTTTTAATACTCTTTGTTATTATGAGCATAGAGGTGGGGCGTCACAGAAATGGTACTTGGATTACCTGAGATTAAAAAACCTAAGAAGTTGTGTACAGAATGCATTACGGCCAAACAACATCGAGATAGTTTTCCCAAGAAAAGCTCATGGAGGGCGAGTCAGAAACTTCAACTCATTCACTCTGATTTGTGTGGTCCGATAACACCAGATTCTAGTAGCCACAAAAGGTACATCATGACCTTCACTGATGATTTTTCTAGGAAGATTTGGGTCTATTTCTTGGATGAGAAGACACAAGCTTTTGAAACATTCAAAAGGTTCAAAGCGCTAACGAGAGACTGGTTTGTTGTTGAAATGTTTACGCAGTGATTGGGGAGGAGAGTATAATTCCAATGAATTCAAGTAGTACTGTGAAGAATGGGGAATCCGTAAACAACTCACTGCTTCATACACACCTCACCAAAACGGTGTGTCCAAAAGAAATAATCGTATCATTCTCAACATGGTACATTGTATGCTGAACAACAAGAAAGTTCCTGAGAAGTATTGGCCAGAAGCGACTGCATGGAGTATATACATACTGAATCGAAGTCCCACGACAGCTTTGAAGAATGAAACACCTGAAGAAGTATGGAGTGGGCACAATCCTACTGTAAACTCATTCAAAATCTTCGGCTGTATTGCTCATGTTCATGTACCTAAAGAAGAGGAAAAAGCTGGATCATCGAAGCACCAAATCTGTCATGTTTGGTATTTCAGAAGAATCTAAAGCATACAGGCTCTATGATCCCTCTACAAACAAGATTATTGTGAGAAAAGATGTCATATTTTATGAGGAGGCTGGATGGGATCGGGGACAACAAATCACCAAATAGCCTCTAGTATGTGAAGATGATTCAGACTCCGAACAAGAAGAAGAAGCACGGGAACAAAGCACTGAAGCTAGCGACACAAAGGTGGAAGAAGATCATGTTGAGGCTGAAACAATCGTTGAAGGAAGACCAAGAAGGAGTCCCATATGGATGAGGGACTATGTCTCAGAAGAAGGTTTGTCAGAAGAAGAGGAAGAAGATATCAATTGGGTGATGTTTACATCCGTCACTGACCCGGTCTCATTTGAAGAAGCTGTAACCTGTGACAAATGGAGGAGAGCAATGGACTTGGAGATTGAAGCAATCAACAAGAATGACACATGGGAGTTATGTAGCCTGCCACTAGGAATTAAAGCCATCGGTGTAAAATGGCTCTTCAAGATGAAACTCAATGAGAATGGTGAAGTTGATAAGTGCAAGGCACGTTTGGTTGCTAAGGGTTATGCTCAAAAATATGACATAGATTACACTGAGGTTTTTGCTCCAGTAGCAAGATAGGACACAATCCTTGCAATTGTTGCACTCGCAGCTCATAAAGGTATGAAAATTCACCAACTTGAAGTTAAAAGTGCATTTCTGTATGGCAGACTTGCAGAAACTGTGTACGTTGAGCAGCCGCAAGGCTATGAGGAGAAAGGAAAAGAAGATAAAGTCTATAGATTGAAAAAGGCCTTGTAAGGCCTCAAGCAAACCCCAAGGGCATGGTACAGTCGAATTGAGGCTTACTTCACAGAGAAAAAGTTTCAGAAGTGCCCTTATGAACCAACGTTGTTTGTCAAGACATGTAATAAAGGAGAAACCCTTGTAGTATCTTTGTATGTGGATGACTTGATCGTGACAGGAAGTAATATGAGGCTGATTGAAGAGTTCAAGTCATCGATGAAAATTGAATTCGATATGACAGACTTGGGGGAGATGAGATACTTTCTTGGAGTTGAAATAATCCAAGATGATACAGGAATTTTCATGAGTCAAAAAAGGTATGCGCATGAGGTTTTGAAGAAATTCAAAATGGAAGTTTGTAATCCAGTAAAAAATCCCATTGTTCCAGGTTGCAAACTGGAAAAGGATGATCAAAGTGGCAGTGCTGATGTGAGATTGTATAAACAGATGGTAGGCAGCCTCATGTACATGGCGGCAACAAGGCCTAACCTCATGTACGTGATTAGTTTGGTTAGTCGTTTTATGGAGAAACCAACAGAGAAGCATATGTCTGCAATTAAGAGAATTCTCAGATATGTCAGAGGTACAGTAGACTTTGGCATGCATTATAAGAGGCATGAAGGTGATAAATTGGTGGCATATTCCGACAGTGATTACGCAGGAAACTTGGATACAAGGAGAAGCACTTCAGGATACGTATTCTTTTTAAGTAATGCAGCAATTTCCTGGTCTTCAAAGAGGCAACCAATTGTGACCTTGTCGACAACAGAAGCCGAGTTTGTTTCTGTTGCTTCTTGTGCTTGTCAACTGGTTTGGCTTAGAAGAATTCTAGAGTGCATTGGACTTCCTCAAATGCAATGCACTACCATTCACTGCGACAATATATCCACCATCAAGTTGTCCAAAAACCATGTTATGCACAAGAGAAGTAAGCACATTGACGTCAAATTTCATTTTCTTAGAGATTTTGTGAATGATGGTATTATGAAGCTGGTTCATTGTAGCAGTACGGAGCAAATAGCAGACATTATGACTAAGCCTCTAAAGTTAGAGACCTTTGAGAAGCTTAGAGAAATTTTAGGGATGTGTAGAGCATCGGAGATAAACTGAAGCAGTGGACTTCAGTTTAGGAGAATGAATGTTGAATGTTACCTGGCTTGCTCAGCAAGTTACGGTCTTGAAGGAGCCTACAAAATAAAAAAGCACATGTTTTTGATTCAGTCTTTCTTTTATCCTTAGTTATAGGACACGTAGTTGTTTAACGTTCTTATTTCATTGTATTTAAAGCCTTGTGCTGTTGATGTTGAATTACACTTCAAGTATTGCTTCTGCAACAATTGCCTTGTGTTCAATTCTGAGTAATATACCAAGATTTGGTATCAAAGCCACACGAGAGGGGCCTGTGAGAGAATCAAAAGGAGTGTTTGCGTAACCAAACACAGAAAGAGAGAAAAAGATGACAACACCTGACAAATTCGTTCAACCTTCAATACCTAAGTTTGATGGACACTTTGATCATTTGTCCATGCTCATGGAGAACTTCTTGAGAAGCAAGGAGATGTGGAGCCTAGTTGATGAAGGGATACCGGCAGCAGCAGTCAGCATAACAAGTTCGAGCGAAGCACAGAGGAAGAGTGTTGATGATGCAAAGCCGAAAGATTTGAAAGTGAAGAATTACCTATTCCAGTCCATTGATCGAGAGATCCTGGAAACCTTTCTTGACAAAAGCACATCAAAGGCCATCTGGGAATCCATGAAGCAGAAGTATGCTGGCTCCACCAAGGTCAAACGAGCTCAACTGCTGTCCCTGTGAAAAGAATACGAACTGCTATCCATGAAGGAAGGAGAGAAAATCGACAACTTCATTGCTCGTACCATGGTGATAGTCAACAAGATGAAAGCTAATGGTGACAAGCAGATGCAGAATGAGGTAGTTTCCAAAGTCCTACGTTCTCTAACACGTAAGTATGAATATGTTGTCTGCTCCATCATAGAATCTAACAATATAGAGACCATGTCCATTGATGAGCTTCATGGAAGCCTCTTAGTACACGAACAACGTATCTTGAGTCAGTAAGAGGAAGAACAGGTCCTCAAGGTAACTGAAACCAGTGGTAGAGGACGAGGTCGAGGAGGTTATCGAGGATGGGGCAGGGGAAGAGGAAAAAGTAGTTATATCAACAAAAGCATGATTGAATGCTACAAGTGTCATAAGTTAGGGCACTATCAGACTGAATGTCCAGAGTGGGAGAAGGATGCCAACTATGTTGAACTTGATGAAGCTGAAGAAATGGTACTAATGACCCAAGTTGACAAGCAACATGCTACCAGGGAACAAGTATGGTTTCTCGACAGTGGATGCAGCAATCACATGAGAGGAGACAAGCAATGGTTTTGTGAGCTTGATGAAAGCTTTCGTCATAATGACAAGCTATACCACAATGGCGGTTATGGGCAAAGGTAATGTTCGGCTCTTACTGAATAGTACATCGCTTGTTATTTCTAACGTGTATTTCATTCCGGAGTTCAAGTACAATTTTATAAGCATTGGTCAAGTTCAGGAGAAGGGGATTGCAGTATTCATTCAGAATGGAGGGTGCAGTATGTATCATCCAAAAAAGGGGCTGACCATGAGATCCACTATGACAACAAACAGGCTGTTTGCTGTTGTAGTTGACACGATGTCAAAGGCGCCGGCCTACCACAGTGTGACTTGTGATGACAATTCCTACTTATGGCACTGTCGCTATGGGCATCTCAACTATGAAGGGTTAAGGAAGCTAAAGAAGGAGGAAATTGTAACAACCCGAGTTTTCACATCAATTTATTTATCGTCATTAAATGGTTAATGTTGGTAGCTAGTTGCTGTTGGGATTATTATCGGTTGAAATTCTTTTTAATAATTCATTTGGTTAAGCGGGCTTTAAATTTATTCTCGGCCCACGTTTATCCTTGGTGCTGTGTTTTCTCAAGCGTATGCCGTTTCCCCCTGATCCATTTTCATTCGACAACCCAAAACAAAAATAAGCGAGAAAAGAAAAATGGCGGGAGGCGATTTTCTTTGTTCAGTCTGAACTGTCGAAACTTTGATTGATGTTCGTTCACTAGCTCAGATGCTATTCTTCTTTGATCTGGATCCTTGCGACATCGTCTTCTCGAAGCTTTGCAAAAATTAGGGTTTCGATTCGTGATTTGCTTGTCCTTGTTTACCGATCAAGTTGTCGTGCTCGTCGAAGCTGAGGTGAGTAATTTTATTACTCACATCTAATTTAAAGTCATATGATTTTGATTCCCATGGTTTTGATTTTTGTTAGAAATTGTTTCTTTGAATTCTCTGGACTTCGAGTTGATTTTATTTGCATGGTCATTACAGTGTTGGTTTTGGGTTGTTCAATTTTTACCATTTCTTTGGCATTGAACTGATTGACTTCGGTCACTTGAATTTGTTTAAACTTGTACCCTGGTTATCTCGATTCTCTGACATTTTGAATATGAATTTGTTTGAAGTCACCTGCGGCCTTATTTTGATTCGAAACTTAGGAACTGCCCTGACATTGATACTGTCGTTCCATGATTTGCTTGTTTATGTGCTATTGTATCATTTACTGGTTCACTCGATTTCATGGTTCACCACTAAGACTGCTGTTTCATGACTTCGTGATACGCTGTTGAACTACATATTAAGGTCCAATGAAACATAAATATGTATATGCGATGTTTTGGAGCCGCAGTCTTCTCGAACCTGTTTGCAATTGTTGTTTTCACTTGAGTGTTGCTTTACTGGTTGATGTATTTGCTTACTTAAAATTTTATTTGGCCTCGGCCTATACTTGAGCCTTACATACACCTTGTTTATTTTGTGATTACAAGCTTCACAGTTTTGGTTAGTGGATTTCTGGTGACTTCGGGCTTAACTTTGATTTTCTGAAAAATATGAACTTGTTCGATTTTTCTTGGTTAATGATTTTTTTAATTGTTCCATGACTTGCATTATTCATGATTGATTTTAATTCTCTATAGTATTTCTCGAAGTTTTCATTGCTCATGGGTGGTCTGACTATTTCTTTGACCTGCATTTCAAACTTGATTTTGTGAAAGCCTGGGATTTTTATACTCTGACTTGATTGAAGATTCGTGTACAGGCTTATTTTGTTTATGTTCTTCATGTAACTGATATCACTCCGGTTGTCTGCATTTTCTATTGTTGTTGGCAAGCCTTTCATTTTGGTTGATGACTAGTTTAGCCTGGTGCATTTCCTTTAGTAGCTTTCATGCAGTTATATTGAGTTTGCATTTAGGTTGTAGTTGTTGTCCTTGATTTCGTGTTTCACTGTTGTGTCACCATATATGTGTATTCATGAACACTTGCTGAGCTTGTCACTGCATTTAGGTAAGGCGTGGTCGACACTTACTGTTGGTCTTTGGTGTTTCTCCGTTGATTATCATTCTGAACTGCTGCACTATTGGGTGTTGCATTATGTAGTGGTTGTTTTATTGCATCGGGTTCGGTCATTTCACTATGATCTGGGTTGCAGTCTCATTGTCCATACTATTATGTGGTGTTTACATTGTCTTCATGTAGTGGCTGCACTTGGTCATGCCCTGATGTAGTTTGATCTTTGGTTCATATATGCATTCTTAAGGTTGTAACTGGAGCCCTATGTATGCTATGCATTTCATCATATATCTATTGCATCAATATCGGTTGCTATTGTTTGTACCATGCGAGGCAGTTGGCATTTTGTTCCAGGCATTCATTGAGAAGTTGAGTTGTATATATGCTGGCTGCCTAGTCTGGTTCAAGTTGCAAGTAATACTACTTGCATTCCGGTTTCTCTGTACTTGTTTCCCTGTAGTATGTAGTGTCACTATGGGTAATAAAGATTGTTTATTCAAGTCGTATATGTGTTCATGTAAATGCTTGCAGCCTGTTTCACATGTATAATTTGTTATGGCATTTTGCTATCTGTTTGGATACTTCAGTTGTACTTTGTAGTTGTGTTGAGTCATGATAGTCGTGATTTGACCTCTGCAGTTATGATTTCTGTTAGTCTTCGCTGTTGTGGTGATTTCATATGCTGTAATGGCAAGGCCGTGCACGTTAGCGTGTACTGCATCCACACATCTTGTGGGTGGCTAGGCCGTGCACGTTAGCGTGTACTGCAGCCACTCAGTATAAATTTTAAATTGATATTTCTTTTGTTTTGATTCATTGATCTGTTGCATTTTTCGTATGTCGTCTTGGCGAGGCCGTACATGCGTGCGTGTACGGCAACCAAATCAAAATTTGATGTTTTCTATTTCTAAAATTGTTTTATGTTGAAAATTCAAAATATTTTGAATCGCATTTTGATTGGGTTTTGATTGATGATTTTTATTGTTAATCGCCGTTTTCGGCAATTCCATTCTTTTCTAAATCATCTTCATTTAGAAATCTTTTCATCTATCTCTGTTGATGTTTTAAATCTGCTGATTTATTGTTTAACACTGTTTAGTGTTATATCTGCCGTTATCCGATTCTTTTATCAAGGAGTCGGATATACGAGGTTTCTGTGACTGTCGTTTATTTGACTATTTGATTATTATTGCTTCTGTGCATTAATAACTGAGTTTGAATTAGGCTGACCCGTGTATTATTTTCTTTTGAATTTAATACTCGAGTCAGACCCGAGTTATTTCAGGTTGTAGATTTCCTTCTTTGAGTTGCTGTTCAGGATATGAAGACTTTTCACATCTTTTGAAGTTGTCTCTGTCATTTTGTAGTAGTCGTGTCATTGTATAGAACGATATGTATTCATTTATATTAGTCGATAATGTACTTGTATATATAACTTCTAGAGTCGACAGTTGTAGTTGTATCATATGTATTGTGTCAACTATGTTGTAACTGACATCAGTTATATATATATGAGACTTTTGTTTTTATCTGTGTTCCACATTTATATTATCTGTGTTATTGTTATATCTAATGTCCTAAACTATTATGAACCATCGTAGCTTGTTTTATACTGATAATTGGGTATGTCGATGGGAGTAAATAAATAAGATGAAAAATGAAAAGTATATACCACTCCTATCGAGATAACCAATATTAGTGTAAGGCCAATTACGGATGGTCGCTCCTATCCAGCCTTATTCTTCGTAATAATAGACAGTATTTCTTTTAATACTCTTTGTTATTATGAGCATAGAGGTGGGGCGTCACAGTTGGTATCAGAGCTTGGGGTTTATGGACATAATATAAAACTTAACTCGGATGGAACATATGTTACAACTATTGGTCGATGTTTTATTTGTGTTTTGAGTCAAAACTAAAAGTTTTGAAATTTTGATAAAATTTTTAAATATCTTTATTTAAAAATAAAAGTGGAATTGTGTTTTGTTGTTTTGATTAAATTGTGTTCTATTTATCAGAGTGCGCAGCGGAAACAGTGACACTGTCTTCGCTAAGTACAGCTGATAATCTTTTTGATTTAAACATCAAAATACGAAATTGATATGAATTTCATTTGTTGTTTACATAGCTGTAATTATTTTGTTTCTTTGAGAATTTCGAATCCGAATTGAGAATTCGAAGAAATTGCAGATATGTGATTTTTGTTGAAATTTCCGCTGGCTTTCTTTTATACTAATCATATATTGATTAGATTTTTGTTGTTTTGAATTATCTTCATTGAAGATACATTCGAATGATTTCTTTGTTCATTTTATAATACGTGCAAAATTTGAATTGCACGTTATTGCATTTATTTTACGTTGAACCGATGCTTGGTTATGAAACGTATTTTGTTGCCGTTATTTTTATAACGGGATTTTACACCAATGCTATATTTTGAAGCATGGTGTTTTGTGGCATTTTGATGAATGAGAATTCACTGATATTACATTTTGATGTAAATTGTTTTGATGTGATTTTGACGTTTTAAAATTACTGTCGCTTTGACTTCAGTAACCGTCATGTTTTAAAGGTGGATTTTCAAGCGGTTATTCCGCAATACTGATTTGTAACCGTTTTTACGGTATTTTGAGAAGTACAATTTCCTTATCGAAATTGTTACTGATTTGCTGTTTTAATCACGTGATTGGGAAATCGCTTAAAAATGAAAATTGTTTTATAAATTTTTAACGATTTGCGTTTTCAAAAGAATGAGAAAGCGACTTAAACGATTCAGCAAAATCGAGGATTATGACCCCTTTCTTTTACTGATTTGCTTAACTCCGGACTTGTCCAGTTGAGAATGTAAATTGTTATTTTTACAAAATAAATAAAATATGTTTCAAGAATTTTAACAGTTTGCGCTTTCAAAAGAATGAGGAAGCGATTTAAACATTTCAGCAAAATCGAGGACTATGACCCCTTTCTTTTACTGATTCGCTTAATTCCGGACTTGTCCGTTTGAGAATGTAAAGTGTATTTTTACAAAATACACAATTTTGCACTTTCAAGGAAACGATGAAGAGATTTAAACGATTTAGCAAAAGTGCGGAGTATGGAACCACACTTTTACTATTTCGATTAATTCCGGACTCGTTAATTGAAATATCTGTTGTTTGATGATTTTGATGAATTTTGCACTTTCAAGGAAACGATGAAGAGAATCAAATGATTTAGTAAAACACGTGGTATGGGACATGTGCGTTTGCTATTTCGGTTAATTCCGGATTCGTTAATTGAAATATTTTGATGCTTTCGTGTGCTTTCGAGCCACTATGAGGACCTTCGGGTCATTTGTTGGACCTTCGGGTCATTTGTTGGGCTTTCGGGCCACTTTGATGGACCTTCAGGTCAAATACCAGTACTAGACCTTCGGGTCACTCTGCGGACCTTCGGGTCATTTGTTGGGCGCCAAAATTATGTTGAGTACTTGGTAGGCTTTGGCCATTTGTTGATGCACGTGCGGCGAATTAAAAACTCGCCATCTGATGGGATCGATTCAAGCTTTTATGTTGATTTTCTAGTCTTCTTAATTGATTTCTATATATTTGTTATTTCCAATTATCTGCAGGTAATTGGATATTTGTTGATATGAGTTCTGATTATCGTTTTTGATAATCGGATATTTGTTGCTTTTAATTATCGCTTTAGATAATTAAATATTTGTTGATTTGAGATTTAATTATCGCTTTAGATAATTAAATATTTGTTGATTTGAGATTTAATTATCGCTTTAGATAATTAAATATTTGTTGATTTGAGATTTAATTATCGCTTGAGATAATTAAATATTTGCTGATTTGAAATTTAATTATCGCTTTAGATAATTAAATATGTGTTGAATTTGAAATTTGATTATCTTTTTTGATAATCGAATAATTGTTGAATTTGAAATTTGATTATCGCTTTTGATAATCAAATATTTGTTGATTTGAGAAATTTGATTATCGTTTTTGATAATCGAATATTTGTTGATTTGAGAAATTTGATTATCGTTTTGTGATAATCGAATATTTGTTGAATTTGGAAATTTGATTATCGTTTTGTGATAATCAAATATTTGTTGAATTTGAAATTTGATTATCGTTTTTGATAATCGAATATTTGTTGAATTTGAAATTTGGTTATCGTTTGTGATAATCGAATATTTGTTGAATTTGAAATTTGATTATCGTTTTTGATAATCGAATATTTGTCGAATTTGAAATTTGATTATCGTTTTTGATAATCGAATAATTGTTGAATTTGAAATTTGATTATTGCTTTTGATAATCGAATATTTGTTGATTTGAGAAATTTGATTATCGTTTTGTTGATTTGAAATTTTAAATTACCGGCTGTGGTAATTAGATATGTGCTGATTTGTTTTCTGATTATCGTTTGAGATAATTAGATATTTGATTTGTCTTCTGATTATCGTTTGAGATAATTAGATGAGTGATGTTTGCTGATTTTATTAATATGAAATTTTCTAGTCTTCAATTGATTCTAGAATATGCTGATTTTATTGAATCGCTGTTTTCTATCTATTTCTGTTAATAGTAAGAGCTTACTGATTTTGAAATTTGTGTTTTCTAGTAAATTGTGAATAACTAGATATAGGCAGTTTTGCGAATTGTGATTTGTGTCTCATAATTATCTTGTTGATAATTGATTATCGTTGATGATTGCATTTATTCAACTTTGTAGTCTTCTGATTATCTATTGATAATTTGATTTTTGTTGAGAATTTGTGAATCTCTTTTATTGGAATTAAAAGGTTTCTTTGGCATTTGTGTTCCTGACTTTATTTTCTAGCATAACCAGTTTATGTTAGAAAAATAAGTGTTATTGACGACTTTATTTATGAAAATTGCGGGGACGCAATTTTTATAAGGAGGGGAGTCTGTAACAACCCGAGTTTTCACATCAATTTATTTATCGTCATTAAATGGTTAATGTTGGTAGCTAGTTGCTGTTGGGATTATTATCGGTTGAAATTCTTTTTAATAATTCATTTGGTTAAGCGGGCTTTAAATTTATTCTCGGCCCACGTTTATCCTTGGTGCCGTGTTTTCTCAAGCGTATGTCGTTTCCCCCTGATCCATTTTCATTCGACAACCCAAAACAAAAATAAGCGAGAAAAGAAAAATGGCGGGAGGCGATTTTCTTTGTTCAATCTGAACTGTCGAAACTTTGATTGATGTTCGTTCACTAGCTCAGATGCTATTCTTCTTTGATCTGGATCCTTGCGACATCGTCTTCTCGAAGCTTTGCAAAAATTAGGGTTTCGATTCGTGATTTGCTTGTCCTTGTTTACCGATCAAGTTGTCGTGCTCGTGGAAGCTGAGGTGAGTAATTTTATTACTCACATCTAATTTAAAGTCATATGATTTTGATTCCCATGGTTTTGATTTTTGTTAGAAATTGTTTCTTTGAATTCTCTGGGCTTCGAGTTGATTTTATTTGCATGGTCATTACAGTGTTGGTTTTGGGTTGTTCAATTTTTACCATTTCTTTGGCATTGAACTGATTGACTTCGGTCACTTGAATTTGTTTAAACTTGTACCCTGGTTATCTCGATTCTCTGACATTTTGAATATGAATTTGTTTGAAGTCACCTGCAGCCTTATCTTGATTCGAAACTTAGGCACTGCCCTGACATTGATACTCTCGTTCCATGATTTGCTTGTTTATGTGCTATTGTATCATTTACTGGTTCACTCGATTTCATG
Source organism: Allium fistulosum (assembly GCA_030737815.1). Classification (NCBI taxonomy): domain Eukaryota; kingdom Viridiplantae; phylum Streptophyta; class Magnoliopsida; order Asparagales; family Amaryllidaceae; genus Allium; species Allium fistulosum. The sequence continues at coordinate 262,256,885 of CM060903.1, forward strand.
GTTCACCACTGAGACTGCTGTTTCATGACTTCGTTATACGCTGTTGAACTACATATTAAGGTCCAATGAAACATAAATATGTATATGCGATGTTTTGGAGCCGCAGTCTTCTCGAACCTGTTTGCAATTGTTGTTTTCACTTCAGTGTTGCTTTACTGGTTGATGTATTTGCTTACTTAAAATTTTATTTGGCCTCGGCCTATACTTGAGCATTACATACACCTTGTTTATTTTGTGATTACAAGCTTCACAGTTTTGGTTAGTGGATTTCTGGTGACTTCGGGCTTAACTTTGATTTTGTGAAAAATATGAACTTGTTCGATTTTTCTTGGTTATTGATTTTTTAAATTGTTCCATGACTTGCATTGTTCATGATTGATTTTAATTCTCTATAGTATTTCTCGAAGTTTTCATTGCTCATGGGTGGTCTGACTATTTCTTTGACCTGCATTTCAAACTTGATTTTGTGAAAGCCTGGGATTTGTATACTCTGACTTGATTGAAGATTCGTGTACAGGCTTATTTTGTTTATGTTCTTCATGTAACTGATATCACTCCGGTTGTCTGCATTTTCTATTGTTGTTGGCAAGCCTTTCATTTTGGTTGATGACTAGTTTAGCCTGGTGCATTTCCTTTAGTAGCTTTCATGCAGTTATATTGAGTTTGCATTTAGGTTGTAGTTGTTGTCCTTGATTTCGTGTTTCACTGTTGTGTCACCATATATGTGTATTCATGAACACTTGCTGAGCTTGTCACTGCATTTAGGTAAGGCTTGGTCGACACTTACTGTTGGTCTTTGGTGTTTCTCCGTTGATTATCATTTTGAACTGCTGCACTATTGGGTGTTGCATTATGTAGTGGTTGTTTTATTGCATCGGGTTCGGTCATTTCACTGTGATCTGGGTTGCAGTCTCATTGTCCATACTATTATATGGTGTTTACATTGTCTTCATGTAGTGGCTGCACTTGGTCATGCCCTGATGTAGTTTGATCTTTGGTTCATATATGCATTCTTAAGGTTGTAACTGGAGCCCTATGTATGCTATGTATTTCATCATATATCTATTGCATCAATATCGGTTGCTATTGTTTGTACCATGCGAGGCAGTTGGCATTTTGTTCCAGGTATTCATTGAGAAGTTGAGTTGTATATATGCTGGCTGCCTAGTCTGGTTCAAGTTGCAAGTAATACTACTTGCATTCCGGTTTCTCTGTACTTGTTCCCCTGTAGTATGTAGTGTCACTATGGGTAATAAAGATTGTTTATTCAAGTCGTATATGTGTTCATGTAAATGCTTGCAGCCTGTTTCACATGTATAATTTGTTATGGCATTTTGCTATCTGTTTGGATACTTCAGTTGTACTTTGTAGTTGTGTTGAGTCATGATAGTCGTGATTTGACCTCTGCAGTTATAATTTCTGTTAGTCTTCACTGTTGTGGTGATTTCATATGCTGTAGTGGCGAGGCCGTGCACGTTAGCGTGTACTGCAGCCACACATCTTGTGGGTGGCGAGGCCGTGCACGTTAGCGTGTACTGCAGCCACTCAGTATAAATTTTAAATTGATATTTCTTTTGTTTTGATTCATTGATCTGTTGCATTTTTCGTATGTCGTATTGGCGAGGCCGTACACGCGTGCGTGTACGGCAACCAAATCAAAATTTGATGTTTTCTATTTCTAATATTGTTTTATGTTGAAAATTCAAAATATTTTGAATCGCATTTTGATTGGGTTTTGATTGATGATTTTTATTGTTAATCGCCGTTTTCGGCAATTCCATTCTTTTCTAAATCATCTTCATTTAGAAATCTTTTCATCTATCTCTGTTGATGTTTTAAATCTGCTGATTTATTGTTTAACACTGTTTAGTGTTATATCTGTCGTTATCCGATTCTTTTATCAAGGAGTCGGATATACGAGGTTTCTGTGACTGTCGTTTATTTGACTATTTGATTATTATTGCTTCTGTGCATTAATAACGGAGTTTGAATAAGACTGACCCGTGTATTATTTTCTTTTGAATTTAATACTCGGGTCAGACCCGAGTTATTTCAGGTTGTAGATTTCCTTCTTTTAGTTGTTGTTCAGGATATGAAGACTTTTCACATCTTTTGAAGTTTTCTCTGTCATTTTGTAGTAGTCGTGTCATTATATAGAACGATATGTATTCATGTATATTAGTCTATAATGTACTTGTATATATAACTTCTAGAGTCGACAGTTGTAGTTGTATCATATGTATTGTGTCAACTATGTTGTAACTGACATCAGTTATATATATATGAGACTTTTGTTTTTATCTGTGTTCCGCATTTATATTATCTGTGTTATTGTTATATCTAATGTCCTAAACTATTATGAACCATCGTAGCTTGTTTTATACTGATAATTGGGTATGTCGATGGGAGTAAATAAATAAGATGAAAAATGAAAAGTATATACCACTCCTATCGAGATAACCAATATTAGTGTAAGGCCAATTACGGATGGTCGTCCTATCCAGCCTTATTCTTCGTAATAATAGACAGTATTTCTTTTAATACTCTTTGTTATTATGAGCATAGAGGTGGGGCGTCACAGAAATGGTACTTGGATTACCTGAGATTAAAAAACCTAAGAAGTTGTGTACAGAATGCATTACGGCCAAACAACATCGAGATAGTTTTCCCAAGAAAAGCTCATGGAGGGCGAGTCAGAAACTTCAACTCATTCACTCTGATTTGTGTGGTCCGATAACACCAGATTCTAGTAGCCATAAAAGGTACATCATGACCTTCACTGATGATTTTTCTAGGAAGATTTGGGTCTATTTCTTGGATGAGAAGACACAAGCTTTTGAAACATTCAAAAGGTTCAAAGCGCTAACGAGAGACTGGTTTGTTGTTGAAATGTTTACGCAGTGATTGGGGAGGAGAGTATAATTCCAATGAATTCAAGTAGTACTGTGAAGAATGGGGAATCCGTAAACAACTCACTGCTTCATACACACCTCACCAAAACGGTGTGTCCAAAAGAAATAATCGTATCATTCTCAACATGGTACATTGTATGCTGAACAACAAGAAAGTTCCTGAGAAGTATTGGCCAGAAGCGACTGCATGGAGTATATACATACTGAATCGAAGTCCCACGACAGCTTTGAAGAATGAAACACCTGAAGAAGTATGGAGTGGGCACAATCCTACTGTAAACTCATTCAAAATCTTCGGCTGTATTGCTCATGTTCATGTACCTAAAGAAGAGGAAAAAGCTGGATCATCGAAGCACCAAATCTGTCATGTTTGGTATTTCAGAAGAATCTAAAGCATACAGGCTCTATGATCCCTCTACAAACAAGATTATTGTGAGAAAAGATGTCATATTTTATGAGGAGGCTGGATGGGATCGGGGACAACAAATCACCAAATAGCCTCTAGTATGTGAAGATGATTCAGACTCCGAACAAGAAGAAGAAGCACGGGAACAAAGCACTGAAGCTAGCGACACAAAGGTGGAAGAAGATCATGTTGAGGCTGAAACAATCGTTGAAGGAAGACCAAGAAGGAGTCCCATATGGATGAGGGACTATGTCTCAGAAGAAGGTTTGTCAGAAGAAGAGGAAGAAGATATCAATTGGGTGATGTTTACATCCGTCACTGACCCGGTCTCATTTGAAGAAGCTGTAACCTGTGACAAATGGAGGAGAGCAATGGACTTGGAGATTGAAGCAATCAACAAGAATGACACATGGGAGTTATGTAGCCTGCCACTAGGAATTAAAGCCATCGGTGTAAAATGGCTCTTCAAGATGAAACTCAATGAGAATGGTGAAGTTGATAAGTGCAAGGCACGTTTGGTTGCTAAGGGTTATGCTAAAAAATATGACATAGATTACACTGAGGTTTTTGCTCCAGTAGCAAGATAGGACACAATCCTTGCAATTGTTGCACTCGCAGCTCATAAAGGTATGAAAATTCACCAACTTGAAGTTAAAAGTGCATTTCTGTATGGCAGACTTGCAGAAACTGTGTACGTTGAGCAGCCGCAAGGCTATGAGGAGAAAGGAAAAGAAGATAAAGTCTATAGATTGAAAAAGGCCTTGTACGGCCTCAAGCAAACCCCAAGGGCATGGTACAGTCGAATTGAGGCTTACTTCACAGAGAAAAAGTTTCAGAAGTGCCCTTATGAACCAACGTTGTTTGTCAAGACATGTAATAAAGGAGAAACCCTTGTAGTATCTTTGTATGTGGATGACTTGATCGTGACAGGAAGTAATATGAGGCTGATTGAAGAGTTCAAGTCATCGATGAAAATTGAATTCGATATGACAGACTTGGGGGAGATGAGATACTTTCTTGGAGTTGAAATAATCCAAGATGATACAGGAATTTTCATGAGTCAAAAAAGGTATGCGCATGAGGTTCTGAAGAAATTCAAAATGGAAGTTTGTAATCCAGTAAAAAATCCCATTGTTCCAGGTTGCAAACTGGAAAAGGATGATCAAAGTGGCAGTGCTGATGTGAGATTGTATAAACAGATGGTAGGCAGCCTCATGTACATGGCGGCAACAAGGCCTAACCTCATGTACGTGATTAGTTTGGTTAGTCGTTTTATGGAGAAACCAACAGAGAAGCATATGTCTGCAATTAAGAGAATTCTCAGATATGTCAGAGGTACAGTAGACTTTGGCATGCATTATAAGAGGCATGAAGGTGATAAATTGGTGGCATATTCCGACAGTGATTACGCAGGAAACTTGGATACAAGGAGAAGCACTTCAGGATACGTATTCTTTTTAAGTAATGCAGCAATTTCCTGGTCTTCAAAGAGGCAACCAATTGTGACCTTGTCGACAACAGAAGCCGAGTTTGTTTCTGTTGCTTCTTGTGCTTGTCAACTGGTTTGGCTTAGAAGAATTCTAGAGTGCATTGGACTCCCTCAAATGCAATGCACTACCATTCACTGCGACAACATATCCACCATCAAGTTGTCCAAAAACCATGTTATGCACAAGAGAAGTAAGCACATTGACGTCAAATTTCATTTTCTTAGAGATTTTGTGAATGATGGTATTATGAAGCTGGTTCATTTTAGCAGTACGGAGCAAATAGCAGACATTATGACTAAGCCTCTAAAGTTAGAGACCTTTGAGAAGCTTAGAGGAATTTTAGGGATGTGTAGAGCATCGGAGATAAACTGAAGCAGTGGACTTCAGTTTAGGAGAATGAATGTTGAATGTGACCTGGCTTGCTCAGCAAGTTATGGTCTTGAAGGAGCCTACAAAATAAAAAAGCACATGTTTTTGATTCAGTCTTTCTTTTATCCTTAGTTATAGAACACGTAGTTGTTTAACGTTCTTATTTCATTGTATTTAAAGCCTTGTGTTGTTGATATTGAATTACACTTCAAGTATTGCTTCTGCAACAATTGCCTTGTGTTCAATTCTGAGTAATATACCAAGATAGACTAGGGAGCACACTGGAATGTTGTTGCGTGCACATCAGTCAAGTTGCTGCTGTTAGAAGAATATCGCAGTAATGAATCTAGCAAGCTGGGGGTGCATCACTAAATAAATGTAAATCAGAATCCATTGCGTATGCACTGAGTATGCAGGATAAAGAAAGCTGCAAAACAGAATCCATTGCGTGCATACTGAAGAGAGTTTTGTGCAAACTTAAATGAATAATGAATGTGCTGATGCTGTAATATAGACTAGGTTGCCTGAGTAGGAAATAGAAAGCTTGCCAGTCATATCCTGTCGATGGCGAATGCAGAACCCATTATATGACTGGGCAAGGCGGGAACAATACGACAAGCCAGCAGCAGACGACGAATGGAGAGACGAACATGTTGGAGCAATGACTGAGCATAAAGGATGCAAGAAGAGGTTGCTACAAGTCAGACAATATAGAGTGCTTACTGAAGTGATGATGCAGGATATCGTCCCTAGTTTTATTTACTTATTTTAAACTTTGTTTATTTTAGTATTTTCCTAGAATAATGGTAGACGTGGTTTCTCTTGCCTATTTAAAAGGCTGGACCAATCTCATAGCTTTTATTTTTTTGGGAATCATAGTTTTATCTATTCAATTATTTTCTCTCATTGCTGCTTCTCTTAATTCTAATTACTTCATCTTGTTTTCATATCTATTTTCTTTCTTCTCGCATCTTGGTGATCTTCGTATCACGTTCTTCTTATTTTCCTACATTAAGCGGTATCAGAGCTTTCAATTTTTAGATCTTTATCTGGAAATCGTTCCTTAACATACACGCTTCCGCAACTCCCCAAATCAATGGCTGAATTTGTTACTATGGATGTTCTTGAAAAGAAATTCACACAATTCAAGGAAGAGTTATCTACCGATTTCATGGCAAAATTCGAGTCAAACAGCAAAAACTTTGCCGACCTTTAGGACAATTTGGCGAAAATCATGTCTTATATGAAGATCAAAGGAGAATTACCAGCCACACAAACTCTAACAAAAGTTATTGAAGAAGTTGAAGAACTCTTTTCAAATACGAACACTGATCCGAAAAGGCATACAAAAATTACCTTTGTTCATAATAATACCATACCCAAGGTGGTTAAAGAAAAGTTGGGAACATCAACTCAACATGAAAGTTTTCTCAATAATCCACTCAAGAAAGTTTCGAATTTTTAGATCGATAGCGATGAAGATGACTCGATTGAAACTGATCAGGAAAAGAGTTTGATGGAGGATAAACGTCTCAAATCAGGTCAAAGTCCATATGGATCCTTACCAGAGTACAAATTAAAGGCAGATATTCCAAATTTTCACGGTAATTTTCAGATTGAATAATTCTTGGATTGGTTATATGAAGTAGAGGCTTTCTTCAGTTTTATGGAAGTTCCATATTATTCAAAGGTGAAACTTGTCGCTTAAAAACTTAAGGGAGGAGCCGCCGCTTGGTGGGAAAAGCTATGCGAAGATTGCTCTCTTTATGAAAAGCCACCTATTTGTAATTGGGAAAGAATGAGAAAATTGATTCGTAACAAATTCTTACCACGAGATTACAAGCAACAACTTTTTGTCAAACTTCAGAATTGCCAACAAGGAGCACGAACAGTGGGAGAATATGTGACAGAATTTAAAAATTTAGTGGCTAGGAATCAACTTCATGAATCCAAAGAGCAATTGGTGTCCAGATTTATCGAAGGGTTGAATCTTTTAATTCAACACGGTATGACTCAATCGGTGGAACGTCGTGTTATACGTTCATCTAAAGCATCCATACCTCGCCAATCATCTCGGTTTCAATCAAATTTCCAAAACCAACAGAAGTTCCCTTCATACTATTCTACACCCAATCCTACTTATCAAGATATCCCTCAATACCAACAGCAGCAACAGTACACCAATTTTTCACATTCACAAACACCTCTCCCGCAACAAAATTCCCCCATCCTTTCCACTCCTCAAGAAACCCAATCTACACAATATCATCCTTCTCTAACTAATCCTCGCCAAACCATTCAAACCAATACCTATTCCCCCCATAAAAATCATCCACCTTTCCCACCAAAATCTCAATCTTTGGGTGATTATGCCAAGTTTTGAGGAGACAAATGCAATAGATGTCAACAAATGGGACATTCGTTGAGTGATTTTCGTAAGTTCAATGGTTTGATTAGTAATGATATACCACATGAAGATGAGAATCTGTAGGAAGAACACGATGAGGATAATGAGTTGGATAATGTTTATGAAGCATATGGCGATCACTTTGTAGGGATGATACGTCCTTTGTTGTTTACTCAACCTTGTTACTCACAAAGACATAATATTTTCAAATCTAAATGTTTGATTGGCGGAAAGGTTTGTGATATCATGATGGATAGTGGTAGTATGGATAATTACATTGCTGCGAATGTGGTAAAAAAATTAGAGTTGCCGGTTACACCACATCCTCATCCATACAAGGTCCGATGGATAAATAACTCTTCTTCTCAAGAAATCACCCATCAATGCCTCGTGAAATTCTCCTTTCCAAACTTTGAGGACACAGTTCTTTGTGATGTTATGGACATGGACGCTACACACCTTCTTCTTGGTCGACTGTGGCAATATGATATTCGTGCAGTCCACAATTGTTTTGAAAATACTTACACTTTTTACAAAGATGGAAAAAGAAAAGTATTGCATCCTTCTAAATCCTCTACCATTGTTAAGGATCATTGTGATGGTAAAGTCAGTGCGTTGGTGGCTACTATTACTGGTAACTTACATTACACTCATACTTTGAGTTCTCATGAAGACAACAAACCAATGATTGAAATTCCACAGTAGATACAACCTTTATTAGTTCAATTTGGAATGTTATTTCCTGAGGAATTACCAACTACTTTACCTCCGTTGCGTGATCTTCAACATCAAATTGATTTTATTCTGGGAGCATCGCTTCCGAATCAGGCACACTATCGGCTGAGTCCTAAAGAACACAAGATTTTGCAAGGTCAAGTGAATGATTTGTTGAAAAAAGGGTTGGATAGACTTAGCAAAAGCCCTTGTGCTAGTCCTACATTTTTAGTAGAGAAGAAAGATGGTGGATGGCGAATGTGTATTGATTGTCGAGCTGTGAATAGAATCACTATTCCTTATAGATTCTCGATTCCCCGTCTTGATGATATGGTTGATATGCTTGTCGGGTCTAAAGTGTTTACTAAACTTGATCTTTGTAGTGGTTACCACCAAATTCGTATACGTGAAGGAGATGAATGGAAGACTGCGTTTAAGACACGTGAAGGATTATATGAATGGCTTGTCATGCCATTTGGGTTATCTAATGCTCCTAGTACATTTATGCGACTCATGAATCAGGTTTTGCAACCTTTCCTTGGTAAATTCGTTATTGTTTATTTTGACGATATCTTAATCTATAGTCGCAGTAAAGAAGAACATCTATTTCAACTTTCCAAAGTGTTCAAAGTGCTTGCTGATAATTCTCTCTATGTAAATCTAAAGAAGTGTACTTTTATCACAAATAAAGTCAACTTTTTAGGATATGTTGTGTTTGATCAAGGGACCTTGGTGGATGAGTATAAGGTGAAAGCAATTGCAGAATGGCCTACACCTATTTGTATTCGTGATGTGCGGAGTTTTCATGGTCTGGCATCTTTTTATAGACGTTTTGTAAGGAATTTGCACTGTTGCTCCAGGTCTTATAGATTTTATGAAACATGAGAAATTTGTGTAGACGGAGGCAGCAGATAAGAGCTTTAATACTCTTAAGGAAAAATTGTGTAGTGCTCCAGTTCTTATTATGCCAGATTTTGCAAAACCATTTGAATTGACTGTGATGCTTCGGTTATAGGTATTGGTGCAGTTTTATCTCAAGATGGTCATCCGGTTGCTTATTATAATGAGAAAAATTCTGATACTCGAAAAAAACGGTCGACTTATGAATTGGAATTGTATGCTCTTGTTCAAGCTTTAAAACAATGGCATACTTATCTTGTTCATCGTGAATTTGTTGTCAACACAGATAATGAAGCTTTGAAATTTTTGAAGACTTCTGCAAAGGTTAATAGAATGCATGATCGTTGGTTATCTACAATCAACCATTATACCTTTTCAGTCAAACATAAAAGTGGGAAATTGAATCAAGTTGTAGATGCTTTAAGTAGACGTGCTCATCTGCTTGTAACCATTCGGAATGAAAGTATTGGTTTTGATTATTTGAAAGATCTTTATGGTGAAGATGATGATTTTAAAACTATGTGGGAAAAGTGTAGCTCTCTTTCGCATGGTACAGACGACTTTCTTATTCAAGATGGTTTTCTTTTCAAAGGTAATCGTCTTTGCATTCCTCAAGGTTCTCACGTCTTCATCTTATTCATGAGTTACATGGAGGAGGACTCGGTGGACATTTCGGACGTGATAAAACGATTGCTCTTGTTAAGGAGAGATACTATTGGCCTTCTTTGAAACGTGATGTTCAGAAATTTGTCCAAAAGTTCATGATATGTCAACAGTCAAAAGGTACTATTCAAAATACAGGTCTTTACACACCTTTACCCGTTCCAGAAGTTCCTTGGGTTGATGTTAGCATGGATTTCATATTGGGTTTACCTCGTACTCAACGAGGCAATGATTTTGTCATGGTAGTTGTTGATCGCTATTCCAAGATGGCTCATTTTATTGCTTGCAAAAAGACCACCGATGCTTCTAATGTGGCTTACTTGTTCTTTAAGGAAGTGGTTCGTTTATATGGTGTTCCAAAATCTATCACTTCGGATTGTGATACGAAATTTTTGAGCTACTTTTGGAAATCTCTTTGGATGCGATTGGGAACAAATTTGCAGTTTAGTACTACTTCTCATCCTCAAACAGATGGTCAAACAGAAGTTGTTAATCGTTCATTGGGAAATTTAATTCGTGCAAAAATTGGAGATAAGAAAAAGCAATGGGATTTTCTTCTTCCTCACATGGAATTTGCTTTCAACACTTTAGTAAATCGATCAACAGGCAAGAGACCTTTTGAAATTGTCTATTCTAAGGTTCCTAATCATGTCCTTGATCTGGTAGTACTTCTAAAGCTTAGTGGATCTCATGAGAAAGCGGATGATATGGTAGATAAGGTTTATCAACTTCATCATGAAGTCAAGACAAAGATTACAGACTCTAATGCCAAGTACAAAGAAAATACCGATAAGCATAGACGTTTTAAGACATTTACAGAAGGAGATTTAGTGATGATTCATCTTCGGAAGGAACGTTTTCCAGTAGGTACATACAACAAGACGAAGATGAAAAAGTATGGACCCTTCAAAGTATTGAAGAAAATTAGCGACAATGCATATGTTATCGACCTTCCTTCAGACTGGAACATTTCCAACATCTTCAATGTGCAGGAAATATATACATTTTATGGAGATAATGACAGCATTGAAGACAATGACAACTCGAGTACGAGTTCTTTTCAAGAAGGGGGGATTGATGCATGATATTGTCCCTAGTTTTATTTACTTATTTTAAACTTTTTTATTTTAGTATTTTCCTAGAATAATGGTAGACGTGGTTTCTCTTGCCTATTTAAAAGGCTGGACCAATCTCATAGCTTTTATTTTTTTGGGAATCATAGTTTTATCTATTCAATTATTTTCTCTCATTACTGCTTCTCTTAATTCTAATTACTTCATCTTTTTTTCGTATCTATTTTCTTTCTTCTCTCATCTTGGTGATCTCCGTATCATGTTCTTCTTATTTTTCTACATTAAGTGATGTCCTGATGCTACAATTGTCGAGGTTGCATGGAGTGCCTACTTTCTGAAGATTTCCTAACCAAGATCGGGCGCTGGAATGGATACGATCATCTTTTATGTGATGATGGTAAGTATTTTTATCACGTATTTGCAGTAAATACTAAAATAATTCAGACTATCTAGTAAATGAATATAGACGAAACAATACGGCTTTAAAAAAATACCAGTTAGGTAATAGTATGAAGTTATCTTTATAACTACTCTATTGTAAGTACCTATTGTATAGTACAAATTTGAAATGTTTTTATGTACTATATCATGGTTGTCTTATCTAAATTCTTTGTCATAAGCTTACCGTGATATTTAAATGTACCAATTAATACAACATTTTAGCATAAATATGTTAGTATGCATAAACATGTTAGTATGTTCATTAAAAATGATATAATTAACTATGGTTGTGTTGTCATGAACAGATAAAGTGATCACTGATCATTTTGTTTTCATTTTTATTGTACATTGTCTATTAGGATAGTATGTAGTGCATGATTCTGAAGTTTTACTCATATTTTGTTATGTAGTTGGATTGAAGTCTTTATGGAAGTCTAATGCCATGACAGGTTAGGTAATATTATCCATGTTTTAGTTGTTTGAGCTGGTGAGACGGATACAAATCCAGAGGATCTCAATTTAAGCGTTGAGCAATTCTTTTCATTGCTTTTCTATCAAGGCATATTGTGCACTCCATTAACGTGGTAAATATTTTTATGGCCATTTCTACATTTAAATAGTGCATCCCATACCTGTCATATACTAAAGAGATCACCTTTATAATATATAATTCTGAATGACTAAAGTATGTCCATATGGTTACATGAGGTGCAATATCAGTGATATATATCATTGTTTTCAACATTCTTCTCTATTTAGATATTTTTATACTGCGTTACTAATCTGCAACAAACTTTGCACCAACTCTTATCAGCATATCCTCAAAATTTTAAACAAAAAGAAGAATAAGAAATAATTTGCTAAACAATTGATGTAAAGAAACTTTAGCTAATTACATTTCTACTAATTAAAATAGGAAACATTCAAAAAGTAAAACTTGGTGAGTGGATTAGTTCTTTTGATTTCTTATCTTATATATGACGTTGCTTTGAATATTCACTTTGTTTTACCTGAACAAAACTACAGAGAGTAGTGTTATTAGTAACCCTTTTAAGGGAAAAAGCTATCTTTGCTCGATTTTCTACCAATATACACTATGCGATTTTCAATTTAAATTTCAGCTTAAATATAACCATGAATTTATTCAATTGTGTCTATTTTGTACAGCTAGGTTGTTTAAAGCTCCTTTTGGCATGGGTAAGCCTAATTTCAGGTTTTGATTTTTGATTTGCTAAATCAATATGAAAAATGAATTAATTTTCATCCTATATTTTTCTCATTTCAAATTGGGACACAATCCTAAAACTTTGCTTTCCTAAACGAACTAATTGGGTAACTTATGTGAGAAATGCGGATTAAGGATCTTAAGGCTAGAATTAACACTAGATGGGGGTAAATAGTGTTTTAAGAAATTTGTTCTCTTTTTGAGTTTATCTAACTTTATTACCAATGTATATACTAATTAGACACAGATATGAACACAGAATCAAACACAGATGCAAATATAAAGTAAAAGCAGTAAAAGAAAGAACACACCGGATTTTATACTGGTTCGGAGTTACCCTACATCCAATCCCGTACAACTAAGTACGGATTTCCTTTCAAAAGCAATTCAACAATTACAACCCTCGATTTCAAGGCTACGAGGCACACCCTCCAGAATAACAATCCTCTTGGTAGAGATACTTGATTTCCGGGGCAACAAGTTCACCCAATTGATTTCCAAGGCTACAATCACACCTTTTCTCGCTTGATTGATTTCAAAGGCTACAATCACACCTTTTCTCGCTAATATATTACAAAGAAGTCTATAACTCTGAATAGCACTAAGAACCTTGTAGAGATAGTGATGTAGAATCAAACTAGAAGTAATCGAGTATGATTCGATGTTGATTTCGACAGAGTAATGGTACGATTTTGTGTTAAGAAATGTGGAAGAAGAAGAGGAGTGAAAATTAGAAAAATATGATTGAAAGTTCGTTGAAACTGACCCCTATTTATAGAAAACCAACAGCCATGACCATTCATGAAGAGTTATGGCGAATAGACACTTCTTTTGAAATTTGAATTTGAACTTCAACTGTCACTATGTCGACATACTACCTAGGGGCATGTCGACATCCCTCAGCCAAAAATGATAATTTGTATTTCTATAAAAACAATATTTATCTTGTATAAAAACTATTTAAAACTTTATAAATATACTTGAATATAGTTGAAATTCATAAGTAAATATAAAGAACAATATATACATAATTTAACTATAATTTCATATTTAAATCTAATTATAAATATTAAAAGTTAAATATATTATTTGAAAAGACATTTAAAATCAAGAGTAATTTTGACTTTGAAATTAAAGATGTTTTGAGGCTAAAATTATTTAAAATCAGGATAAAGAGTTTTGAATCTTTTAAAAGGAAAGTTTTGAAATCATTTTGAAAATAAGATAATTTTGTAAAATCATTTGAATTAAAATTAGTGGATACAAAACAATATCCCACTAGATTTTCATAGGTTCCATCCTACTTAGGGTTCCATCCCTTTAACGGGCTCGAAGTGGATTCCATTCCACGAATAAATTGGATATTAAGATGCCAGTGCTTTTCTACGAGTTTTAACAAATATTCCTAATAAAACAGACTTAACCTTGAACTCTTGATAATCTTGATACTCATGAGTCTTCTATCCCTGTATCTTGAATCTCTATATTGTACAGTCTTCATTCTTGATACCTGCATGGTTAGATCCTGCAAATACATATATATCTAAACTTGTAATGTTAGCATTTATATTTTATAATCTATTCTAAGGTTGTTGTCATCAAAACCATCGTCTCAAGGACTAACAATCTCCCCCCTTTTGATGATGACAACCTTTGTTGATAAAATATTCCTTCTATCCTAATAACTCCCCCTAAAACTAACAACTCCCCCTTAATCTATGCCTAACTACCCTATTTTATACTTCTCCCCCTTTGTCATCAACAAAAATTTACCCCCCCTTACTCTTGGACTTTAGTACCTGCATTGATAAACTATACAACGGAATATATAATATATAGATTAAGAAATAATGATACTTATGAGCATAATAACTTAACTAAAGACTATATTCATTTTAATGTATATATATATACATGTTTCACACAGCAAACTTCAAACCAAATGAAATCAATCCACACAAAGTATCAATCCAAACCAAATCAAATCAAACAAATTAATTCAAATAAATCAATCATAGAAAGAAAAATTAAACGTTACGAGGAACATCAACCCATCCTTCTTCTCCAAAGATAGGGTCTTGTTTGATGGCATCCCAATTTTCATTATCAACAGATAGAGAAACAGGAGGATTTGCTTCGTTATCATCCTTGTGCAGGGAGGAGATCATCCAACGAATTGCATCGAAGTGTCTCTCTTGTTCCTTGATCATCTGCATTTAACTTAATTCTAAGTGACACTGATTACGGAGGATGATAGAGAGAATATTCTTGAATGAATTGAGTGTTTCTTTAAGATTTTCAGATAGATTATGAATAGGATTGGCCATAATTGAATTAGAGAAAGAAATGAAGGATATAGATAATGAGAAATAAATTTCAGTGAAGATTTTTGGAAGACCAAGGTATATGTAGGTGTAGAAATTCGTTTAAAATGAATAGACATTTGGTAGTTATTCAAATTTCAAATTCAAAATCAATAGTCACTTCTGACCAGTACATGTCGACATGGTCAAGGGGGGTATGTTGACATACTTCAGTGAAAATTGATGATAATTTTATTTTGTGAATAATAATGTATACATATTTCTATAATATACTAACATTTATTCTAGATATAAAATAAGCTAGATGATAGGAAGGAAATTCAATTTCATTGCATAATTGGATAATACAATGATTAAACATAAGGAACTACACGAACATTCGAAATAAAACGAACTAAGACAAATACAATAAGATACTAAAAGATAAAACTAGTTAGAAGATGAAGATGATGAAGATAGTCCAAGTTTCTTGCTGACTTTTGAAAAGAGCTTGTTCATCTTCGAAGACATGTTATCCAACTTCTTACTAACAGATCGTTTTAAAATCCGTTGATTCTCCACAATTATCTTTTGGTTTTTGAGAAGGGTTTTGTTGGATGGATTGGAAGGATATTCAATACTTTCTAAGGATGTTTTACCTTCTTCTTCTTCTTCTATTTCCATTTCATCCCTTTCTTCTTCTTCTTCCTCTTCCATTTCTTCATGAGCCAAACGCTCTTCCTTTTCGGTAAGAGTCTCATAAGGTTGAAAAACATATGGGATTTTCATGAGATAAATGTTTGAGATATTAAAAACTTTTCTAGAGACAAATTCTTTACCTTTGAAATCCACTCCAAAATAGTTAAAAATCCGAGTAAGGTAAATTCCATGATATAAAGTGTTTTCTCCCATTTCAAAATTTTTAGGACGAAGTTCATCCAAAATAACTTGCGCCCAATTGATGTCATAATTTCCGAAAATACCAAAAAGTGCTTTGCACACTTTTGAAGTAGGATTGTTAAAATTACCCGATCTTGGGGTCAAAGTATGTTGTAAAAGAAGATTGACAATCCTTGCTTTAGGACGAAAGTTTCGGTTTTTAAATTCAAAATTTTCATCTCCTTCAAAAATATGATGAAATGTCTCACGATCATGTTCATCGATTTTAAAACTAGAAAGATCCATCCCGTGCTTTTGCAATTAAGAATGGTACCCAAAAGATCACAATTCAAAACAATTTGAGTCCCTTTGACACTACTCCAAATCTCATTCTCATTTCCATTATAAAATGCACGGTTTAGATTAGCATAAAAGATTTTGACAAGATTAGGATAGCAAACAAAATCGTTTTGTGGAGAGTCAATAAGACTTAAAACACCATTGTTTGCAAAAAGAGAATCAATTTCATAAGAAGAAAAATCTTGAAAAATAGCAAATTTTCGGGGATGGACTTTGGCATAATTAGCATAATTGATGTATGCTTTAATTGCCTCCGGATCATTGAATAATTGCTCTTTGATTTTTCTGGAAATTCTCATGGTTGAGGGGTTGCTTGAAGAAGCCATTAGAGTAGAGAGTAGAGTGCCTGAAGATATGAAGAGAGAGTTTGAATTTGAAAATGAAAGAGAAAAGATATGATAAAAGATAGTGGATAAATAGACTTTCAAAGGACATATTCTCTGGTCAAAAGGTATCTTTTCAGAGAAATAAATGAAGTGAAAAGGTCGAGGGAAATTCAAACATTTGAATTCAAAATTTGAAATTCAAACTCAGGTAGGCATGTCGACATCGTGGTAGGGGCCATGTCGACATGTGCCTGTGAATTTTCATGATATGATTTTCCTAAGGTATCTAATATACATATATATAAATATTATTATTAATGTCTATATTTCTGAAATATTATTTTACTTATAATATGTTTCAGAATGTGTCAAAAATAATAAAAATAATAATAAAATAATAAAATAATAGTAAAAATAGAAAATAAATTTTAAAATTCAAACAGCATATCAATTCAAAATCAATCAATCAAACAATCAAGCAACTAATTCTATGCAAGCAATTTCAACCAATTGTATTATAAACATGTACCTTTTTCTGAGTCCGTTTCTTTGAACTCGTCGAAGTCATGAACTGTAGTGAGACACAAATTTGAGTTATCCGTCTTTTGATCATCATCACTTGAGGACGAGTCTGAGTCATATAGAGTAGCAGTAAATGCATGCTTCCGTTTCTTTGCTGGTGCATTGTTCATAGGAGGATTCTGCCTTTCTGGATACAGACAGTTCTTTTTGATATGACCTGGTTCGTCACAATTGAAGCATTTGATAAAGTTTGGTACCGTAGTCTGATTACCGGAATTCTTAAAGTTGTTTCTCTTGGAACTATTCAATTTTCTGTACTTCAGAAATTTCCTAAAATTTCTGGTTATAAATGCTCTCTCTTCATCATTGTCACTGTTTGAGTCTAATCCATCGGTCAATGCATTGAATGCCATTGATTTCATTTCAGATGCTTTGCTTTGTCTTCTCCGGATCATTTGAACTTCAAACGACATTAGATTTCCAATCAATTCTTCTATCTTTAAAGTACTGTTGTCATTTGCCTATTCAATTGCAAGTGTCTTTTGATCCCATTCTGGAGTGAGAGAATTTAAAATTTTTCTGACTTGATCTTCTTCCGAAAATTCCTTTCCCAAAGATATTAAAGAATGCACAATATCTTGAAATCGACTATACATATCTGAAATAGACTCATTAGTATTCATTTTAAATAACTGAAACTGATTTGTGAGCATGGAAATTTTGGTCTGTTTAACTTTGCTTGTTCCTTCGTGAGTTACTTGCAAAGTTTTCCAGATTTCATATGCAGACTTACAAACTGACACTCTATTAAATTCATTTCTTTCAAGTGAACAAAACAGAATATTCATTGCCTTAGAGTTATTTTGTGCAACAGTCTTTTGCTCAGTGGTCCACTTTGCAAAATTAGTTGTGGGTTCAGAATATTCAATTTGTGTGATATTCCAAGTATCTAATCCTAGAGATTGTAAATATATTCTCATCCTACATGCCCAATATGCATAGTTACTGCCATTAAAAAGTGGTGGTCTGGCAGTAGACTGACCTTCTACAAATGAACTAGTGTTGGTGGTAATAGCAGTACTAGTGTTAGTAGCCATTTTGAAAATTTTCAAAATTCAGATAATGAAACTTTTGAAAACAAAGCTCTGATATCAAATGTGAGAAATGCGGATTAAGGATCTTATGGCTAGAACTAACACTAGAGGGGGGATGAATAGTGTTTTAAGAAATTTGTTAATATTTTTGAGTTTATCTAATTTTATTAACAATGTATACACTAATTAGACACAGATATGAACACAGAATCAAACACAGATGCAAATATAAAGTAAAAGCAGTAAAAGAAAGAACACACCGGATTTTATACTGGTTCGGAGTTACCCTACATCCAGTCCCGTACAACTAAGTACGGATTTCCTTTCAAAAGCAATTCAATAATTACAACCCTCGATTTCAAGGCTACGAGGTACACCCTCCAGAATAACAATCCTCTGGGTAGAGATACTTGATTTCCGGGGCAACAAGTTCACCCAATTGATTTCCAAGGCTACAATCACACCTTTTCTCGCTTGATTGATTTCAAAAGGCTACAATCACACCTTTTCTCGCTAATATATTACAAAGAAGTCTATAACTCTGAATAGCACTGAGAACCTTGTAGAGATAGTGATGTAGAATCAAACCAGAAGTAATCGAGTATGATTCGATGTTGATTTCGGCAGAGTAATGGTATGATTTTGTGTTAAGAAATGTGGAAGAAGAAGAGGAGTGAAAATCAGAAAAATATGATTGAAAATTCGTTGAAACTGACCCCTATTTATAGAAAACCAACAGCCACGACCATTCATGAAGAGTTATGGCGAATAGACACTTCTTTTGAAATTTGAAATTGAACTTCAACTGTCACTATGTCGACATACTACCTAGGGGCATGCCGACATCCCTCAGCCAAAAATGATAATTTGAATTTCTATAAAAACAATATTTATCTTATATAAAAACTATTTAAAACTTTATAAATATACTTGAATATAGTTGAAATTCATAAGTAAATATAAAGAACAATATATACATAATTTAACTATAATTTTATATTTAAATCTAA
The DNA here is from genome assembly GCA_030737815.1 of Allium fistulosum. Lineage (NCBI taxonomy): Eukaryota > Viridiplantae > Streptophyta > Magnoliopsida > Asparagales > Amaryllidaceae > Allium > Allium fistulosum. Next base: position 262,275,979 of record CM060903.1, read on the forward strand.
GTATAAATATTAAAAGTTAAATATATTATTTGAAAAGACATTTAAAATCAGGAGTAATTTTGACATTGAAATTAAAGATGTTTTGAGGCTAAAATTATTTAAAATCAGGATAGAGAGTTTTGAATCTTTTAAAAGGAATGTTTTGAAATCATTTTGAAAACAAGATAATTTTGTAAAATCATTTGAATTAAAATTAGTGGATACAAAATAGTGTCCCACTAGATTTTCGTAGGTTCCATCCTACTTAGGGTTCCATCCCTTTAACGGGCTCGAAGTGGATTCCATTCCACGAATAAATTGGATACTAAGATGCCAGTGCTTTTCTATGAGTTTTAACAAATATTCCTAATAAAACAAACTTAACGTTGAACTCTTGATAATCTTGATACTCATGAGTCTTCTATCTCTGTATCTTGAATCTCTATACTTTACAGTCTTCATTCTTGATACCTACATGGTTAGATCCTGAAAATACATATATATCTAAACTTGTAATGTTAGTATTTATATTTTATAATCTATTCTAAGGTTGTTGTCATCAAAACCATCATCTCAAGGACTAACAACTTAATTTGCTCAATGAATTAATTCTTAATTGGAGCTAACTTAATTTACTGATGAATTAATTCTCATTTGCAAGTTGTCCACTTGAATTCTCATTTTTTGTTACCTTCATTAGTTTAATGAAATCCATACTAGCTTTAATTTGTTGAAAGAATTCTAATTTGTCGAATGAGTTGCTTGGTTATTTAGTTATCTATAACGACCCGAAATTTCACTACTTTGATTTGCGAATATTTTAATTAATTTTGAATATTCAAATCAATGGGTTTATAATGAAAATAAAACTCTTTTTAATAATAAAGAATAATGGTGAAATAGTTTTTAAAATTTGTTTACAAAAATATATAGTTCGATGAAAAACAGAAAATATGACCAGAAATTGTTTTCCAAATTTTCGACGTTTCATCGTATAAAAGTTGTTTGAAATATTGTGTACACATTTGTATATATATAATCAAATATATAAAATATTATAAATATAGATTTGTAATTTAATTAGGGTTAAGTGTAATTAATTAAGTTAAGAAAATGATGATGTGACACTTTGACAACTATAATAAAAATAAAATAAAATGTCACATCTGGGGGGACATAAATTAACATATTGGCAACTTGAGTACAAGCATTAAATGACATGTTGGCTTCATGTGAAAGGGGGAAGGCTATGGTGGAATTGATATGATTGGAGGAGGAGGACATGGTTATGTGGCATTCATGGAATGGAGGGTAAAGGACGAGGGATTGTTTGGTAATTCAACATGTTAACATAACATATAAACTAATTTTCCTAAATGTTATTTCACTTTCTTATTCTCTTTTCCATTTTCAAAACTTTTCTAAGCATGGAAACAAAAATTCCATGGCTTCTCTATTTAGTTTTTAGGTTTTAAAGTTTTTAAAATCTAATTCTTACTTTAAAAACTTGGTTTTAATTCACTTGTTTTCATCTCCACTTTCTCCATTTTTCCTCCTACTTCATTCGGTCACAAATTTCTCCATACTAAACCAAATCAAGATTTTCGTTTTTTCAAACCATGTATATTTCTAGTGGCTACAACTTTGTAGTTTACCACCTTTTCTTATTCGAGCTTAGATGCTCCAAAAATTCATTTTTTTGCAAGAGTATTTTTGAACCTAGATTTTGATGTCCGAAATTAGCCCTCACTGTTTTGGCTATAACTTCCTAAAAATTTAACTTTTTTGAGCATTAATTTTTTAAATGATAGAGCAAATAATTATCTAAAACTTTCCTTTTGAACACTTTCCCAAAATCAGAGAGAAAAGGATCCAAAAGTCGAGTGCAAAATGACCCATTTTCGAGAAGAATTTGTTGTTTTCCAAGCTTTCTCGAATTTCAAAGTGTATCAAGTTTTCAAAGGAATTCTTGTGAGTTAAATCACATAAAATTTTATTATATCATATTAATAATGTTATAAACGTTTGTTGATCGTTTGGATGTTAGTTAAATTGTTTGATTGCTTGTTTTGTTGAATTTCTGTTTGGAAAATGGATGGCATATTAAATTGATCGTTATAAACCCATATGATCATCTATTTATTATCCATAACCATTGTTTTGTAAGAAAAATCTATAGAGAGACCCAAAGGGGGTTTCTTAGCCATAAATATATTTACATCCATATGTTGTTATTGATGGTTTATTGAAATTAATTGCTGAAATTCCCTTTTATAGTTTAAATGTCGTTATAGCAATTTTCGCTATATCGCATTTATTAAATTTCAACCCAAAATGTCACGACCAGAATTTTCGACGCTCGAAAATCGACACCAATACGTTCACTGTATTACATGCCGAGCAATCGATTGCTGGAAATACCAGATCGCCAGAGGAAAAGAAGAAGAAGAGGTAGAAGAACAAACAGGAAAATAACAACACAGAATCTCACAATCGCAGCGGAACGATATATAATAGATAATAACCTATCTTTATACAAAAAGAACTACAACTGTTATTAACACATTACATCATTAGAGTAGAACACATCAATAACTCAGTACTGGACAGTTATAATAACTTGTCCTCACAAGTGCTGAATATACAGCCTACAATACACAGTGGAATAAAATCAAATTGGTGTAATACGTCATTGTCATCCAGCTCGTCTCCTGAGCTCCATAGCATTGTGACGCCCTACCTCTATACCCACACCAGTCAAGAACACTACGGAGTAGTGTTGTCAACTAGCACGGAGAATAAGGCTGTTGAGGAGCGACCATCCGTGTAATTGCTTTGTGCGAGCACCGATATATCAGATAGAATAGCATGCATTACATTTCAAGAGGAAATCCGACATACCGACACAAACTCAAAGCTACTATGCGGTGGCTATAATATCTTCGGAAACAAATATAGAAATAAACATAACACAAATCAGTCACAGACATCCATATCACAGAGGCGGAAATAGATATGAATGTATAACACTTAAAAGTGTTTATCAGACTTCAGAGTAGTGGTCAAATAAGATCCACAATATCACAAAAGAATAACTACAAGCTACACAAAAGAATAAGTATACATCACGGAGTCTATATCTCAAATGTATACAACAAAAACTACTAATCTAAGTAGTTAGCCAAAAGTCAGAGTAATCCCAGAAGAGACGTCAAGCAGAAGCACCTGTAACATCTCGGTCTGACCCGAGTATTATTTCATAAGAAAATAATAAACGGATCAGTCTAGCTATAAATATCAGATGACATGATATAGAATAAGAGGTATGGCATAAACATATAATATCCATAATGGCATACTATTATAAGTATGTAATTGAAAATCAATAAGAGATTAATAAATATCACAAGAATCTTCTCAAAGATAGAAAAGGGTATCATACCCAAAACTTGTATTCACAACAAGTCAATGACACACGAATTCGCCAATACACAAAAATGAGAAAACTTATCAATAGAAATCACGAAAACTGGTGAAGCATAAATTCCAGAAATCAACACACGAAATCCAGAAATCACAAAATTCGGAGCAACGACGTCGTACAGCGTAACGTCCGATGAACCAAAGCACAATAAAAAGGAACAACGATGTCGTACAGCGTAACATCCGATGAACCAACACATAGAAAATTGGAACAACGACATCGTACATCGTAACGTCTGATAAACCAACACATAGGAAAATGGAACAACGACGTCGTACAGCGTAACGTCCGATGAACCAACACATAGGAAAATGGAACAGCGACGTCGTACAGCGTAACGTCCGATGAACCAACACATAGGAAAGTGGAACAACGACGTCGTACAGCGTAACATCCGATGAACCAACACATAGGAAAATGGAACAACGACGTCGTACAACGTAACGTCCGATGAACCAACACACGATAAAAAGGAACAACGATGTCGTACAACGTAACATCCGATGAACCATCACATAGTAAATTGGAACAACGACGTCGTACAGTGTAACGTCCGATGAACCTAATCACGATAAAATGGAACAACGACGTCGTACAGCGTAACGTCCGGTGAACCGAATCAAAGAGACAACGCACAGTTGCTAGTCTAAATCAAAAAAATGACCGTCAATGATCATCAAGAAGTGTCAATTACACTAAGCTAATAAATATATGAGTTTAGCTTCATGTCCCATAACCACTAGCTTAACTTAAATATTTACGAGCAAACTTTAAATCTTCACTAGGAAATTGTCACAAAACGGTTCAGTCGAACAAGTCCAAGAATTAACCGACAAAGTAAACGCAAGCGTTTCATACCACTTGTTTTACTAAGCCGTTTAATTAGATTTCTCATCCGAGTGAGGTAAAGGTTTGTATATACTAATAGATTGGAAAACGGTTTTATAAACGAGTTTGGTATTGAAAATAGAGTTGAAATCGTTTTGATGGAAGAGTTTTGATATTTACTACTAGTATTGAAACCTTTATATTTTTAAAGTGACAAATCACAAAAATGATTATAGAACAATCAATCACCAAAATTCACATTCGAAGACGTGGATTAATTCCAATAAAATCGATATCAAATCCATCAAAATGGATATTTCCAAAAATTCCCAATGAAAATGTCATCAAAGTCGATAATGAATGATAACAACAAAAGGGAAACAACACGAATCGATTAAAGTTGGAAATTCAAACAAATAGGCAATATAGGCATAATTGGCAAAAGGGAGCAGGTCGGTCAACCGGCTCACTGAGTTCGGTTGACCGGACCAGAGGCAGAAATGCTCGGGTAGCAGGTCGGTCGATCGGACCCTGAGTTCGGTCGACCGGAGTCTGTAACCTGCACTTCCAAACCAGAGGCAGGGAAGTTCCTGGGAAGCAGGTTGGTCGACCGGACCCTGAGTTCGGCCGACCGGAGCCTGTTACCAGCACTCCCACGCCTATCTAATGAATGTCAATCCCTTCCGTATTGCAATCGGTCGAGCAACGACACTAAGGGTTTATGCCCATCGACTACCCGGCCATATAAGCTCTTCGATTCATCACCAAAAACATGATCAAAACATCAAAGTTAGGATTTTCAAAGAATTGAACTCAAAACACTAAAAATTGGAATATTCACCAAATCAATCCAAACCAAAAGCATTTGCACAAGAATAAGTGTTAGGAATTCATACCTAACAATCGAAGATAAATATAGATTAAGATGTGAGATAAAAATCTCACCTTTTCACAAAAACAATGAAGAAGGAGCTTGAAAGCAAAGGGAGAATCAACCACTCTTTAACACAACCCAAATGAGCTTGAATCTATGCTAAAAAAGGAGAACATTCCCAAAGTTAGGTTTAGGAATTTCTGAAATTGATAAAAGAATGAGTTGGAGAAGAGAAGAGGAGGCTTACCAATGCTTCTCTTTGAATTTGGAGCAAGAACTTGATTTGCAAATGGAAACTAGGGTTTAGGATTTTAATTCTTTTTCTCTTCCTCCATTGTTCTCTTTAGAATTGAAAAGGTAAAGAAATGGGAGTGGATGAAGAGAAGTGTTTCAGTTTGGGGTATTATGTGGACTAGTGGGCTGAACCCAAACCCAAACCCAAAGTGAAAATGGTCGAATTTTTGGCTAGCTCCAAACATATCAATGTTTATACTCAAAAAGGTCGAAAACGGCATTTTGAACTCAATGGAAGTGGTCCCGAGTCCCAATTCGACTGTTTGCAAAAAGTAGATTTTCGGACTAAAATCCGACGAACGATGAAATATTTAAATAAAATATTTAAATATAAAATCAACAAATATGCGGGTTGTTACAGACTCCCCTACTTAAAGAAATTGCGTCCTCGCAATACTTAAGAAGAAAATAAAGAGTAACAACCATAGAAGCATATCAACACAAAAGAAATTTTGAAATAAGAAGTTCACCAAAAAGAGCACGAAAGAGCAAACCCGGACGAGTTTGCTCGATGAATTCTCTAGATTTCCCAAGAGCAATCCTTGGGATTTGAGAACCATTGAACTTTCATAAGAAAAACATCTTTATTTCAAAGGCGCTCAACCTCCGAAGCAATGATGCGAATAGAATGTTGCTCATAAGTCAAATAGGCGGAACTTCGATTTCCATAATAACACCGGGCTCATGAATAAAAATCGGAAACCTAAAAGCATTTCCATAGTTAAAAGACGTGGAAAATGTCAAGAATAGCAGAAAATTGAGCCGGAGCAATGGCGTAGTACAAAAACGGTACGCCCGAGAAACGAGAATCTCGAATAATTTGGAACACCGACGTAGTACAAAAACGGTACGTCCAAGTGAACCGAAAAGCCGGGACATCGATGTAGTACAATAACGGTACATCCGATGAATCGAACACCATAAAAGAACATCGGACGCTAGTCCAAAAAGGGAATGAGATGAAACTCAATAAAACGAAGTATATCGAAACGTCCGATGTTGGAAAGATGATCATTCCATTTGGACATCATCTAAGAAACAACCACTTGTTGTTTACAACAAAGTGCATTGGCAACACGATTCCCCTTTTTGGGAATATACAAAGAATATCAAGATCATAAGATGCAAGGAACTCGATCCAATATTAAGTTCCTTATGAGAAAATAAATATTCCAAAGATTTATGATCAGGGTAGAGAACAAATTTCTCACCCAAAAATAATGATGCCAAATTTTTAAAAGCGAAATCGATAGCCACGAGCACTAGACCATGAGTGGCATATCTAGTCTCAATAGGCATTAATGGTTTAGAAGCACAAGAGATAGCACGTTCTCCTTTTCCAGAGAACGACACACAAACCAATACGACTAGCATTGGTATAAACAATAAAGTCTTGGTTCCCTTCGGGAATCACAAGAATACGAGTATCGGAAAAGAGTTCTTTTAAATAACCCTCTTTCCCGAAAAGCTAAAACTTTTAAAATTACAATCATCTTTATGTAATAATCTTTTCAGAAAAACTTTTATTTTATAAGTCAATTTACTGTGTCTGATTGTCTCATCAAAGCATTTAGGAAATTCCTATCGATAACGTTGATCAAGCGCATCGACTAGAATTCTTAAAGCACTCAATGGGCAATACAATCACAAAATCATCTTCTATATGATAAACATGTTTCCTAAAAACCTCTAAGAATATTCTTCGCTCGTTTAAGAGCAAAATCAAATTGTATTTATAAATAAATCTTATGAAAAAGATTTACAAAATTTTAAATTGTTGTTTTCATCCAAAATCAATATATACAAGGATGGAGCCATCGAGATCGTAGAATACTCGATTTATAAAATGGATGAAATAAGCTGGACAAACCGAATGACATAATAAGTCATTCATAAGTTTCATAACGAGTGCGGAATGCGGTAAGTGGAATGCTAACTCCCGCAACTCGTAGCAAATGAAAATCGGTGGCAAGGTCGAGCTAGACCTTAACACCACTCAAAAGATTGCTTAGGAGATAATCCTAAGACAAACTCAAAAATATCGGAAAATTCTCAAACTACATGAATGAGAGAAATAACACTTTCCTCATCATGTGAGCTTAAAGAATAGAATGATGCCATCAAATTGGAATCAAAATTACAAAGAAAAAAAACAGAAATCTGCTTAACAGATTGAAAATGTCGAAGATGAATAGTCCACACGGGACAAAGGATATGGCTTCATAATAATTAAGCCAATCCTTACAAAAATCAATTCCGAAGCATAAGTAAAAAAAATTGACTCGGAAAGAAACATCACATAAAATAATTTCGACATCAATAAAAAGCAAATTGAGTGTTGCGGATCCACCAATTCGGATTCGCAATCCTCAAAGAATTCATCAAGCCCAAAAACATTTGAAGAAAAAGGAATCAGCAAGTTCTTTTGATATAAAAATAATGAGATGAAACCCATATCAAAAAGAACTCGAATAGTCAAGGATAGAAGGAGAATTACCTTGACCAAGAGAAGTATCACCAGGGGCTTGAACAACATTTAGCCCTCCCTCTCTCCTACTTTGGAGTATGGGACATGTAGATATAAGATGGCCCGAACTTTTGCAATAACGACAAAAAAATGGTTTCGGGCACTCATTTGCATAGTGGTCCGTAAGACCACAATTGTAACATCGTCCACGACTAGAGGTAGGAGTCTTTGCTACCGAAGATTCTTGCTTCCCTTTCTTGTTGGGATTGGGATTGGGATTGGGGACTTTGAACTTAATAGGCCTTTTCATGTTGTTGTTGAAGTTTTGTTTAGCACCCACAACTTCAACATCACACTCTTTATCGGCCTCTTCAAGACGAAGAGCAATATCAATAAGCCGATCGAAAGAAACTTCCAATTTCAGAAGTAATGGCTTCTTGAGATTCTTGTTCAAGCCATAAACAAATCTCTGATTTTTCTTCAATGGGGTATTAATGTATTCAACCACATATTTAGAAAGAGACTCGAAAGATGCGACGTAGTCCGTCACAGAAGATTCACCTTGAACAAGGTCGATAAAACGCCGGGCCAAAGTTACTTTTTCAGCCTCCGGCACAAATTTCAATTCGAACCTTTCCCGGAATTGCTCCCAAGTGAGGTCTGCTTCAATGATTTCAGAAATATGAAGCTCATGCCAATCCAATGCTCTTTCTTGGAGCATGCTAGAAGCCACTTGGACTCGAAGTGAATCAATAAGATCCATGCGGGAAAAGATGCGATCGCATGATCTAAGCCAAGCTCGGATTTCTATAACGGTTTCGGAACCCCTGAATGGCCTTCCAACTAAGCAATATAATCTCTGCACAAGCGTGCAAACCCGGATTTAGGGTGAGTTGGTACTGGAACGGGTCCGGCAGCTTGGGCATTGTTCACAAGATCTAGTAGTTGCTGAGCAGACATAAATACTCCATCCTAGGGAGTAGCACTAGACTGACCAGTGCTGGGACGGCCAGGTCTAACCATTTCTCTTCTCTAAGAAAAAATGAACGAAGAGGAAAAAGGTTATTCACAAAATGAATATCAATCAATGTTGATGGGCGAAATAAGGTATCATAAAAGGAATAGGATAGAACGGTACGAAGACTCGAATTAAATCCTATGGCACGATTCCTAAGATTGACTTAGGACAATGATCCTTGCTAGATTATTCTACATTGTTCCGAAGTTTGGCTCTGATACCAAGCTTTGACGCCCCACCTCTATACCCACGCCAGTCAAGAACACTACGGAGTAGTGTTGTCTACTAGCACGGAGAATAAGGCTGTTGAGGAGCGACCATCCGTGTAATTGCTTTGTGCGAGCACCGATATGTCAAATAGAATAACATGCATTACATTTCAAGAGGAAATCCGACATACCGACACAAACTCAAAGCTACTATGCGGTGGCTATAATATCTTCGAAAACAAATATAGAAATAAACATAACACAAATCAGTAACAGACATCCATATCACAGAGGCAGAAATAGATATGAATGTATAACACTTAAAAGTGTTTATCTGAGTAGTGGTCAAATAAGATCCACAATATCACAAAAGAATAACTACAAGCTACACAAAAGAATAAGTATACATCACAGAGTCTATATCTCAAATGTATACAACAAAAACTACTAATCTAAGTAGTTAGCCAAAAGTCAGAGTAATCCCAGAAGAGACGTCAAGCAGAAGCACCTGTAACATCTCAGTCTGACCCGAGTATTATTTCATAAGAAAATAATAAACGGATCAGTCTAGCTATAAATATCAGATGACATGATATAGAATAAGAGGTACGGCATAAACATATAATATCCATAATGGCATACTACTATAAGTATGTAATTGAAAATCAACAAGAGATTAATAAATATCACAAGAATCTTCTCAAAGATAGAAAAGGGTATCATACCCAAAACTTGTATTCACAACAAGTCAATGACACACGAATTCGCCAATACACAAAAATTGATAAACTTATCAATAGAAATCACGAAAACTGGTGAAGCATAAATTCCAGAAATCAACACACGAAATCCAGAAATCACAAAATTCGGAGCAACGACGTCGTACAGCGTAACGTCCGATGAACAAAAGCACAATAAAAAGGAACAACGATGTCGTACAGCGTAACATCCGATGAACCAACACATAGAAAAATGGAACAACGACGTCGTACAGCGTAACGTCCGATGAACCAACATATAGGAAAATGGAACAACGACGTCGTACAGCGTAACGTCCGATGAACCAACACATAGGAAAATGGAACAACGACGTCGTACAACGTAATGTCCGATGAACCAACACATAGGAAAATGGAACAACGACGTCATATAGCGTAACGTCCGATGAACCAACACATAGAAAAATGGAACAACGACGTCGTACAGCGTAACGTCCGATGAACCAACACATGATAAAAAGGAACAACGATGTCGTACAATGTAACATCCGATAAACCATCACATAGTAAAATGGAAAAATGACGTCGTACAGCATAACGTCCGATGAACCAAATCACGAAAAAACGAAACAACGACGTCGTACAGCGTAACGTCCGATGAACCGAATCAAAGAGACAACGCACAGTTGCTAGTCTAAATCACAAAAATGACCGTCAATGATCATCAAGAAGTGTCAATTACACTATGCTAATAAATATATGAGTTTAGCTTCATGTCCCATAACCACTAGCTTAACTTAAATATTTACGAACAAACTGTAAATCTTCACTAGGAAATTGTCACAAAAAGGTTCAGTCGAACAAGTCTAAGAATTAACCAACAAAGTAAACGCAAGCGTTTCATATCACTTGTTTTACTAAGCCGTTTAATTAGATTTCTCATCCGAGTGAGGTAAAGGTTTGTATATACTAATAGATTGGAAAAAGGTTTTATAAACGAGTTTGGGATTGAAAATAGAGTTGAAATCGTTTTGATGAAAGAGTTTTGATATTTACTACTAGTATTGAAACCTTTATATTTTTAAAGTGACAAATCACAAAAATGATTGTAGAACAATCAATCACCAAAATTCACATTCGAAGACGTGGATTAATTCCAAAGAAATCGATATCAAATCCATCAAAATGGATATTTCCGAAAATTCCCGAAGAAAATGTCATCAAAGTCGATAATGAATGATAACAACAAAAGGAAAACAACACGAATCGATTAAAGTTGGAAATTCAAACAAATAGGCAATATAGGCATAATTGGCAAAAGGGAGCAGGTCGGTCAACCGGCTCACTGAGTTCGGTTGACCGGACCAAAGGCAGAAATGCTCGGGTAGCAGGTCGGTCGACCGGACCCTGAGTTCGGTCGACCGGAGTCTGTAACCTGCACTTCCAAACCAGAGGCAGGGAAGTGCCTGGGAAGTAGATCGGTCGACCGGACCCTGAGTTCGGCCGACCGGAGCCTGTTACCAGCACTCCCACGCCTATCTAATGAATGCCAAACCCTTCCGTATTGCAATCGGTTGAGCAACGACACTAAGGGTTTACGCCCATCGACTACCCGGCCATATAAGCTCTTCGATTCATCACCAAAAACATGATCAAAACATCAAAGTTAGGATTTTCAAAGAATTGAACTCAAAACACTAAAAATTGGAATATTCACCAAATCAATCCAAACCAAAAGCATTTGCACAAGAATAAGTGTTAGGAATTCATACCTAACAATCGAAGATAAATATAGATTAAGATGTGAGATAAAAATCTCACCTTTTCACAAAAACAATGAAGAAGGAGCTTGAAAGCAAAGGGAGAATCAACCACTCTTCAACACAACCCAAATGAGCTTGAATCTATGCTTAAAAAGGAGAACATTCCCAAAGTTAGGTTTAGGAATTTCTAAAATTGATAAAAGAATGAGTTGGAGAAGAATAGGAGGAGGCTTACCAATGCTTCTCTTTGAATTTGGAGCAAGAACTTGATTTGCAAATGGAAACTAGGGTTTAGGATTTTAATTCTTTTTCTCTTCCTCCATTGTTCTCTTTAGAACTGAAAAGGTAAAGAAATGGGAGTGGATGAAGAGAAGTGTTTCAGTTTGGGGTATTATGTGGACTAGTGGGCTGAACCCAAACCCAAACCCAAAGTGAAAATGGTCGAATTTTTGGCTAGCTCCAAACATATTAATGTTTATTCTCAAAAAGGTCGCAAACGGTATTTTGAACTCAATGGAAGTGGTCCCGAGTCCCAATTCGACTGTTTGCAAAAAGTAGATTTTCGGACTAAAATCCGACGAACGATGAAATATTTAAATAAAATATTTAAATATAAAATCGACAAATATGCGGGTTGTTACAAGCATCCTAACCTGTATCTGTAATACTCGGTCAGACCCAAGCATTATAATAACACCCGAGTCAGTCTGGAAAATCAACGTGAGAAATCACACTCAATTTGAATTATTAAATCATCAAAATCTTTTGAAAAACAAAGGTATCTCGTAAGACCACGCTACACACAAACACGATAGGTTATTACCTTACGTTAACCAAAACATTTTATATCAAAATCATTTGATATTATAATAATGTCTAGGTACAAATACTTATTCAAATAGTCGAAATTGTTACATTAATTAAATTCCAGCATACTAAGCTTTACAACCAAAACCGTAAAGGCACGTACTGGAAAATGGATTCCATAAAATAAGTACGCACTGGGTACCACCTATCACAGTACACATCTAGAAAAATGTACCGAGGACTTCGCCGGGATCCCCTGCAACACAAGAGCGGACAACCCCTAACCTGGATAGTACCAAATATGCTATCGCCCTGGGTGTTCCCACCCTTACCGAGTTCTTCCCATGCACCGTAGTAATAATATCTGAGGGTATCTAGAAAGGTGATAAACATATCCTAATTGGGTGCGACCCACTTAGCCTTGCTGCATCTCCCCTGATTTTCAGTCATTCCCGGTTGATGAGGCTTGAGGCTACAATTATCTTTTTGAGGAATTTACACTTGGAATGCTCATTGTCCTCCAAAGACAATGTGCTGATAACATTCATCCATACAAGTTCGTTCTGGGTCTGAACGACACCTAAGGCACTATTCCTAATACACCTATTTTGGAATCATCCTTAGGATTAGTAGCAATTAGCCCTTACACTTCAATGCTCCATCTTCAATTAAACGCTCTTGTCTTCACTTCGAAAACGTATTCGTTGGATCGAAGTGGTTTTCGGATAACTTATCCGATCCTGGTCTCTTCGAAACAACGTTCGATATTTCTAGTAAACTCAACCCCGGTTCTTTAGGAAATAAATAGACGAAAATATGATCGGAGATCACCTCCTAACCATTAGTGGATGGATTTCCTTATCATCGTCCTAGAAGAACAAAATGAGTTTATACGTACAGTATAGCACCTTCGATGGTAATTGTACAATATAATTCCCGTGTTTCCCCTAGATATTCCCAAAGTTATGTTTTGGGTCCGGATTAGATAGTCGGTTATTTAAAACAATCATTCAACCAAAGAGTTCATTTTCCACAGAAAACACTAAGTCTCATTTAATTTAAATTTTAATAAATTAAATCTCTTTATCAAAAGGTATGCACTTATCTTATCGGAGTAAGTACGTTCACTAACCATTCCTTTCAAAAATATTTGAAAACTTTTTAAAATAAATATGGAAAGCACAATGCGATATCAACGATAGATTCGCAGTTCAATGATTACGTCTCTCTCCCTAAGAAATCCAAACTTAACTGCAGGCAATCTCTGCCACCGATTCCGCCATGAAAGTATACCATTACTTGCCAAAAACTTTATTTAATTATTTTCTCAAAATAATACTTATAAAATTTCTATATAAATTCCCAAGTTTAACTTAGGCAAATACTCTTTAAATAAAGGTATTATATTAGACAAGATTAATATTGAATAATTTATCTTTTTAAAATAATAATACTGATAAATTAATAATTAACTTTAAAATAAATCATTTTAAAGTAACTTCAATTAATAATTAAATATATTTTTAAAAACAATTTTAAAATGATTACATAACTAATTTTCTGAAACACCTTTTAAATTACTTAGTTTAATAACTAAAAATCCTCTTTTTAAACAAGCCCAACTTCTCGAGAAAAATATATTTTCAATCCCATATAACCAGTCTAATATTTATAAATCTCTCTCGATTTATCACCAATTTGATTTACGCCCCAATTTCGTAAATCCTCTTTTCACATTTCTAAAAGTAAATTTATCGATTATATTTTAAACCGATTTACCCATCTCATTATAAATCCTCACCGTGAATTTATAACTTCAATTTATCAAATGATCATCATTCCACTTTATTTATAAACATTGTTTTATAAATCCCATAGTTTTCAATTCTAGTTTATAACGGTTTCACATCACTTAAATCCATTATGATTTGATTTCTAAATTAAATTCCATTTATAAATCAGTTTCTCAAATAATCCAAACTGTATTCCAAACCTAACCCAATCTCGATTATATTTCCATTTGTAATTAGGAAATCTTATTTAAGATTCGGTATATTCAATTTCACATTTATTTCCAAATGCAATTCTTTTTCCAATCTATTTAAAATCTTGATTTGAAAACCTTTTATATTTAAAACAAGTATCAATAAGGAATTATTATTTAAAATCCTTATTCCAAATATCTATTTACCATATTCAGAAATTGTTAAGTACAAATTAAAAATCAAACTATTTATTTTACCCAAATTCATTTCTTTTAATTAATCCAAAATTCGCTATAAATATTTCACTTCAAATTTCTTTCAAATTCAAAACATATATTATTGGTATTTAAAAACACCAGGCCAAAACTACCATAACATCCAATAAATTCAAATCAGACTATAATCTATCGCAGATTATTCAAATAGATCATATACCAATATATATGAAATTTAATTCAACATTTTTGAGGAATCTAGTTGGATCCCTCCAATATGTTTTCCTGCATCTACAGATGTTAGTACAACATAAAAAATACCAATCCCGCTTCGAGGTGGGATATCACGGTATATAGGGTCATCCGCTATTATGCGGGGCGCATAGGGTCTCATCCGCTAAAGTATGCGGGAATATATACAACTACCAATACACACACACACACACACACACACACACTACTATACATAATATCACATTCAACTGATAATAATTCATCAATTCAACCAATCAACCAATAATTAATTTTAACTATTTTAAATTAATGCCAATCGTCCAAATGAGTGAGATTTACTCACCTTGGTTTTTATCGTTGCTTTCGCATTTTGTTTTAAATTAAGTTCGAACGCGTTTGAATTTATCTGAAATTTCAGCCAGCTCTAATTTTAATAAATCCAATCCCTACGCGTCATATTCGTCGATACGAACACAACGCAACAAACCGCATGTCAATTGGACCTAAAACGAACGAGATATGCATTTTATACGAATTGGAAATTTAAATTAACAATATTTATATATAAATTACTTAATTAAATCCACTCAAAAAATTACCCAGTCCAATAAGAAACGACCCGACCCACTCCATATTTCATCTTCTTTCCCATTTCGGTTTTTTTCCTATACACGCATGAAACCCATTTGCACGACACCATCGTGCACGTGCCCGAACAACCAAGCCACCATTCGACAAAACAACCTCGCCAACATCTTCCCCACAGCGATATCCATCCAATCACCACCTCCACGTCATGCGCGCGCCTTTAGATTAGAATGCGATCTGACCAAGTTGAGACCTGAAGCTCGACGTTGCACCCCTCCAACAAACATCACACATTACGAAAACTTGACCGGGGGTGCGTTCTCCCATGGTGAACTCGAATCCGAGCTCCGTTTAGCCTCCCGATGCCTAGATTTGAAACAAACCCAAACCCTAGTCTCAACGTCCCACGTCGATCAAAAAATTTGCAGCCATAGCATATATGTGTATACCGATTGAAGCTTATCTAAAAACTAGATTTTTAAAATTAATTTGAGATTTTTCTATTGAGTATATTGAGAGAAAGGATTTTTTTTAAAGTTGATTTAATTTTCTTTTTCACCGAACTATTCGGCTGCGTGGATTTAAAAAGAAGAAGGGAGGGAAGTGATGTTGGCATGTGGGTGGGTATCTATAGTGACTTGAAGGGAAAGAAAAGGGGCTGATGTGAAAATATAGGTCAAGTCAACATAAAATTATATCTAAATTTTAAAACGTCTCGATTTACAAAACTCAAAATCTCGAACCCCTATCGAGGCGTGCCACTAGGCGTTCATAATGTTATACCCCTATTCCGAATGCAGTGGAAAAGGTTTCGAGTCCTAATTCGATAGTATGAAGAATATAGCTTTTTGAACCCAATTATTATATTGAATTTTTGATATAAAATTCAAAGCGTTTCTATTCCGTACGACCAAACGATAACTCCAAACACTACAAAACTAGAAATTCGATAATAATACACTATTATGGATCCAATGGAACTGGTTTCGTCGAAATCTGAGACTGTGCCCCGGAAGGCTATTTTCACTCGTTAATTTAAACGAGTTATTTTTAAAATTGAACCAATCACTTTTAAATTCAGTATAAAAGCTCTATTTGCTTCATTCTTATTAATATAAATTTAATAAGCCATTAAATTATTGTTATCAAGCTTGAAACTCAAGATTCAAATATTTAAGTAAATTCCAATTATTAATTTATCTAATAAATCATTATATTTGAAATTCAAGTTAAAAATTAAATTTTAAATATTTAAAATTAATTAAATATTCCAATTTCAAATATCCAAAATTCTGGGTCGTTACATTCCTCCCTCCTTAAAAGAATTTCGTCTTTGAAATTGCCAAGGTAAGAAGAATGGTCAAAAACCCATTAACTATTTCCTAAAACCAACAGTTGAAACAACTTTCCAAAATCAATTTATTGAAACCACGTTATCACTTTTACTAATTTACAAATTCATCCATAGATTCCAAATAATATCATTCACTCAACAATTTCAAATTATAATCTGAAATCAAATTTTAGTTGTTAAAATTTTCTTCAAAATATTCCAACTCCTTAAATTTTTGAAAAATTTCGCCAGCGTCTCCTTTGCACGGCTAGATCCAAACAACTACAAATCGCCATTACGGGCTCAACCTAGCAAAATAAAAAAAAAGCCAAGTGGCTCAATCAAAAAACCATCAAATTCAACAACAATTTAAACACGTACCTTTTAGTCGGGCAATCCAATTTTCTTATGATATCGAAGACATCAATTTAGCTTTTGCTTTTAAATTCCTGCACCTTACTTACCAATAATATCCCATCATATAATTCAAAATCATTTTATTTATTCTTTTTTTCAAAATTTTCAACATTTTCTTTACTTAAGCCCGTACGATGTACATATATCATCCGTACGCAATATCAAATCTGATCGCTCACTCGATCACACAATTTCACTTCTGAACTCGTATCGTTCACACGACTCTCTAGTTGGACTCAGATTTGGTTCCTTGATTAGAAACCGTTGTTCTCCTTGCATAGCAATTCACTATGATAGAGAATCTCAGAATCAATCAAAAATCCATATCCAGGGTTCGCCGTCGAGAATCGATTGAAAAATTCTAACTCCGATCGATATAAATTATCTTGAAATTCTGTGCTCGAATCTGGATCAAACCATTATACGAATAAACAATATACGTACAAATTACGTATTTATTTCAATGGATTCTTTAGCTATATCAAATTCTTTTTATTCACGTTTACTTTCTTTCCATTCAATTATTCATATATATTGTTCACATTCACCTATTTACTTAGTATATCCCTTAAATACCAATTTCACTTAAGGACTTCACCATCAAATTTCCTTAAGTCAATTATAAACTTTTTATACAAAAGTTCTTACGTTTATTACCACTTCACTACTTAAGCTTATATCCATTTCTATTCAAATTTGATTTCGATTTCATTTAACTCAATTTATCTCCCAATTTTAAATATTGAATTTTATCAACCATTTCCCAAACAATTTTCAATTAACTAATTAATTTAATTTAATTACTTCCCTTCATTAGTTTATTTCAATCTGAACAAATTCCATTTCCAACAATTAATCCATCCAGCCTAACTTAGGCTAAAATTTCAAAGTTCACTCTCATTTAACTTAATTTAAGTTAAATGACATTCGAAAATCAAATTTCAAATTTTTATAAGTTATCAAACTTACTCATATTCCATAAAAGATTTTAAATCAAAACTCCAGAGTTTAAACAATTTATTAAATATTTCAAAATCATTTTTGAAATCATTTATACACACACAAGATCCCTTGGTATATTCAATCATTCCTTTGAATTCCAAAATCAAACCGGTTTTACCAAAACAAAACTTCAATTATAGCAATTCCTCTCTTGGAAACTCGAAAATGAACGTCAATGATGTTGTAGTCATCACCAAAATTATTTTGCAGTGACTAAAGTGAGTTCAGTGATTTTATTCCTTTAAAATTCTTTTTAAATATTTCTGTTCAAAAATATTCTCCAAATAATATCACTATTATTTTCCAAGACTTTGAAAAACATTTCAAAACCAACGGAAATTAAATTCCCAAATTCCCGGCCATCAAACCCTTTTTACCAATCATATTAAATATACTTCTGGAATTTCATTTCATTTCACATTTACATAATCCCATTTTGTTATATGAAATTATTTCTTAACTTTTGATTAGAATATAAACCTTTATTCAATCACCACAACAACAAATGATAATAGTATAATATTATGATTTCCTAACAACCAAGCACACCACATACAACTATAATAATTTATGAAAAATTATTTCCTTCATACATATAAATAATCTAGGTAAAATTATTTCATTTACCCAATTTAAAAAAATACCACGTCGAGTTGCTCTTCTCAAGTGTTTAGAGATCCCTATCAATAACGTTAATTACTCGTATTGACAAGAATTCATAAGCCACTCAATAGATCAATCAACAAAATATAAAACATTTCATATTCACTAACAATTACGCACTCATATCTATTAATACACTCAAACTCATTCTAGGGTACTGCTGCTATCTCTAATGAGTTACCCCATCAAAGCCAAGGATCTCGCTTAACCTTCAGCTCTGATACCAAAATGTCACGACCGGAATTTTTGACGTTCGAAAATCAACACCAATACGTTCACTGTATTACATGACAAGCAATCGAGTGCCGAAAATACCAGATCGTTAGAGGAAAAGAAGAAGAAGAGGTAGAAGAACAAACAGAAAAACAACAACATAGAATCTCACAATCGCAGCGGAACAATATATAATAGATAATAACCTGTCTTTGTACAAAAAGAACTACAACTGTTATTCACACATTACATCATCAGAGTACAACACATCAATAACTCAATACTGGACAGTTATAATAAATTTTCCTCACAAGTGCTGAATATACAGCCTACAATACACAACGGAATAATATCAAATACGTGTAATACGTCTTTGTCATCTAGCTCGTCTCCCAAGCTCCATAGCATCCTAACCTGTATCTGTAATACTCGGTCTGACTCGAGCATTATAATAACACCCGAGTTAGTCTGGAAAATCGGCATGAGAAATCTCACTCAATTTGAATTATTAAAGTTATCAAAATCTTTTGAAATACAAAGGTATCTCGTAAGACCACGCCACACATAAACACGAAGGGTATTTACCTTACGATAACCAAAACATTTTATAACAAAATCATATGATATTATAATAATGTCTAGGTACAAATACTTATTCAAATAGCCAAAATTGTTACATTAATTAATTTCCAGCATACTAGGCTCTTCAACCAAAACCGTAAAGGCACGTATTGGAAAATGGATTCCATACAATGACTAGGCACTAGTGTACCACCTATCACGGTATACATCTAGAAAAATGTATCGAGGACCTCGCCGGGATCCTCTACAACACAAGACCGGACTACCCCTAACCTGTATAGTACCGAATATGCTATCACCCCGGGTGTTCCCACCCTTACCGAGTTCTTCCATGCACCGTAGTAATAATATCCGAGGGTATCTAGAAAGGTGATAAACATACCCTAATTGGGTGCGACCCACTTAGTCTTGCTGCATCTCCCCTGATTTTCAGTCATTCCTGGTTGATGAGGCTTGAGGCTACGATTACCTTTTTGAGGAATTTACACTTCAAATTCTCATTGTCCTCCAATGACAATGTGGTGATAGCATTCCTCCATACAAGTTCGTTCTGGGTCTGAATGAAACCGAAGGCTCTATTCCTACTACACCCATTTTGGAATCATCCTCAGGATTAGTAGCAATTAGCCCTTGCACTTCAATGCTCCATCTTCAATTACACGCTCTTGTCATCACTTCGAAAACGTATGCGTTGGATCGAAGTGGTTTTCAGATAACTTATCTGATCCCGGTCTCTTCGAAAAAATGTTCGATATTTCTGGTAAACTCAACTTCGGTTCTTTAGGAAATAAATAGACGAAAACAAGATCGAAGATCACCTCCTAACCGTTAGTGGATGGATTTCCTTATCTTCGTCCTAGAAGAATGAAATGAGTTTATATGTAAAGTATAGCACCTTCGATGGTAACTTTACTATATAATTCCCGTGTTTCCCTTAGATATTCCCAAAGTTATGTTTTGGGTCCGGATTTGATAGTCGATTATTTAACTATCAAATAAACAATCATTCAACCAAAGAGTTCATTTTCCACTGAAAACACTAAGTCTCGTTTAATTTAAATTTTAATAAATTAAATCTCTTTATCAAAAGGTACGCACTTATCTTATCGGAGTAAGTACGTTCACTATTCATTCCTTTCAAAAATGTTTGAAAACTTTTTAAAATAAATATGGAAAGCACAATGCAGTATCAACCATGGATTTGCAGCTCAATGATTATGTCTTTATCCCAGAGAAATCAAAACATAACTACAGGCAATCTCTGCCTCCGATTCCGCCATGAAAGTATACCATTACTTTCCGAAAACTTTATTTAATAATTTTCTCAAAGTAATACTTATAAAATTTTATATAAATTCCCAAGTTTAACTTAGGCAAATACTCTTTAAATAAAGCTACTATATTAGACAAGATTAATATTGAATAATTTATCTTTTTAAAATAATAATACTGATAAATTAATAATTAACTTTAAAACAAATCATTTTAAGGTAACTTTAATTAATAATTAAATATATTTTTTAAAACAATTTTAAATGATTACATAACTAATTTTCTGAAACACCTTTTAAATTACTTAGTTTAATAATTAAAAATCCTCTTTTTAAACAAGCCCAACTTCTCGACAAAAATATATTTTCAATCCCATATAACCAATCTAATATTTATAAATCTCTCTTGATTTATCACCAATTTGATTTACGCACCAATTTCGTAAATCCCCTTTTCACATTTCTAAAAGTAAATTTATTAATTATATTTTAAACTGATTTACCCATCTCATTATAAATCCTCACCGTGAATTTATAACTTCAATTTATCAACTGATCATCATTCCACTTTATTTATAAACATTGTTTTATAAATCCTATAGTTTTCAATTCTAGTTTATAACGGTTTCATATCACTTAAATCCATTATAATTTGATTTCTAAATTAAATTCCATTTATAAATCAATTTCTCAAATAATCCAAACTATATTCCAAACCTAACCCAATCTCGATTATATTTCCATTTGTAATTAAGAAATCTTATTTAAGATCCGGTATATTCAATTTCACATTTATTTCCAAATGCACTTCTTTTCCCAATCTATTTAAAAATCTTGATTTGGAAACCTTTTTTATTTAAACAAGTATCACTAATGAATTATTATTTAAAATCCTTATTCCAATTCTCTATTTACCATATTCCGAAATTGTTAAGTACAAATTAAAAGTGAAACAATTTATTTTACCCAAATTCATTTCTTTTAATTAATACAAAATTCACTATAAATATTTCACTTCCAAATTTCTTTTTAATTTCTTTCAAATTCAAAACATATATTATTGGTATTTAAAAATACCAAAATCTAGGCCAAAACTACCATAACATCCAATAAATTCAAATCACACTATAATCTACCATAGATTATTCAAACAGATCATATATCAACATATATGAAATTTAATTCAACATTTTTAAGGAATCTAGTTGGATCCCTCCAACCTGTTTTCCTGCATCTACATATGTTAATACAACATAAAAAATACCAATCTCGCTTCGAGGTGTGATATCATGGTATATAGGGTCATCCGCTATTATGCGGGGCGCATAGGGTCTCATTTACTAAAATATGCGGGAATATATCCAACTACCAATATATATATATATATACATAATTCATCAATTCAACCAATCAACCAATAATTAATTTTAACTATTTAAAATTATTGCCAATCGTCCAAATGAGTGAGATTTACTCACCTTGGTTTTTTTCATCGCTTTCGCGTTCTGTTTTCAATTAAGTTCGAACGCGTTTGAATTTATCAGAAATTTTAGCCAGCTCTAATTTCGATCAATCCAATCCCTATGCATCGTATTCGTCGATATGAACACAACGTAAAAAACCGCGTGTAGATCGAACCTAAAAAGAACGAGATATGCATTTTATATGAATTGGAAATTTAAATTAACAATAATATATATATATAAATAACTTAATTAAATCAACTCCAAAAAATTACCCGGCCAAATAAGAAACGACCCGGCCCACTCCATACTTCATCTTCTTTCCCCTTTCATATTTTTTTGCCTGTACACGCCTGAAACCCATTTGCACAACAGCACCGTGCACGTGCACGAACAACCAAGCCACCATTCGACTAAAACGACCTCGCCAATATCTTCCCTACATCGATCTCCAACCAATCGCCACCTCCACGTCATGCATGTGCCTCTAGCTCAAAACACGATCTGGCCAAGTCAAGAGCTGAAGCTCGACGTCGCACCCCTCCAATCGACATCGCACTTTATGAAAACTTGGTCGGAGTAGCGTTCTCCCATGGCAAACTCGAATCCAAGCTCCGTTTAGCCTCCCGACGCATAGATTCGAAACAAACCCAAACCCTAGTCTCAACATCCCACGTTGATCAAAAAATTTGCAGCCGCACCATATAATGTCTATACCAGATTGAAGCTTATCTAAAAACTAGATTTTTAAAATTAATTTGAGAATTTTCTATTGAGTATATTGAGAGAGAGGATTTTATTTTAAAGTTGATTTATTTTTCTTTTTCATTGAACTGTTCGATTGCGTGGATTTAAAAAGAAGAGGGGAGGGAAGTGATGTTGGCATGTGGGTGGGTATCTACAGTGACTTGAAGGGAAAGAAAAGGGGCTAATGTGAAAATATAGGTCAAGTCAACATATAATATATTATTTAAATTTTAAAATGTCTCGATTTACACAACTCAAAATCTCGAACCCCTATCGAGGCATGTTGCTAGGTGTTCATAATGAAATACCCCTATTTCAAACGCAGTGGAAAAGGTTTTGAGTCCTAATTCGATCGTATGTAGAAGATAGCGTTTTGAACCTAATTATTATATTGAATTTTCAATAAAAATTCAACGCATTTCTGTTCCATACGACCAAACGATAACTCCAAACACTACAAACTTGAAATCCCATAATAATATACTATTATAGATCTAATGGAACTTGTTTCGTCGAAATCCGAGACTATGCCCCGGAAGGCTATTTTCACTCGTTAATTTAAACGAGTTATTTTTAAAATCTAACAAATCACTTTTAAATTCAGTATAAAAGCTCTATTACCTTCATTCTTATTAATATAAATTTAATAAGCCTTTAAATCATTTTTATCAGGCTTAAAACTCAAGATTCAAATATTTAAGTATATTCCAATTATTAATTTATCCAATAAATCATTATATTTGAAATTCAAGTTAAAAATTAACTTTTAAATATTTAAAATCAATTAAATATTCCCGTTTCAAATATCCAAAATTCTGGGTCGTTACACAAAAACCCTATCATATGAACTTGAGCTTGTATTTCCGCTAAAAAGAATATTAAAATTTATTAATCATTTCGATTAATGATACTTTAAATTAATTAATCTTTTGAATTAGTTAATTTGAGATTAATTAACCAGTTTAATAAATAATGATTAAAAATTGGTTTTTCTTTAGATTTCATTTATCATTTTTACTAATGATGTTTTATACTTAATTAATCTTTTTAACTAATGATTATTTGAGTTTAATTAATTCTTTTAATTAAGGATAATGGAGTTTAATTAATTTGTAGAACTCAATTAATTATTTTAATTAATGATGGTGGGATTAAACTAATTATTTCAATTAAGGATAATTGAAATTAATAATTATTTAATGATATATAAAAGTAATTAATCATTTTAAGTAATGATAATTGAATTTTATTAATCATTTTAATTAATGATTGTTTTAAATTTAATTAATTGTTTAACTAATGATTTTTGGAATTTAGTTAAATCATTTTAATTAGTGATGTTTTATTATTAAATAAATCATTTAAAAAAATGATGTTTTAATTAATTGGTTTGACTAATGAAGTTTGGATTTAATTAATCCGATTAATTTATGATTATTTTGAACTTAATTAATTATTTTAATCAATGGAATTTTGAATTACTTATCATTTTAGTTAAGGTTGTTTGAGATTAATTATTCATTTAATTAATGACTATTTGAATTTAATAAATCTTTTTAATTAATTGATTTAATAAAGGTGACTAAAGTAAGTTAACTAATATAATAAAAATTGCTTTAGTAAATTGATTTAAAGTTAATAGACTAATTTAATAAAGATTTTAAAGTTAATTTACCAATATTATAAAAGTGTTTGGAAATAATTATCTATTTTATTATAAATATTGAATTGTTTATGTAAAGGGATTTTGATTGTGATTAATTAACTTTCGGGATAATTAATATTGTTTTTTTAAAGTTATAAAAGGAACTTGAACTCAATTATTGGGATATTAAGTTGGATAATCTTCTAGGTGTTTGGTTTGATGTTGGTTTAGGCCTTCGGGGTGCGAGCTTGGAAAAATTATTCTCTTATCGTTTTAACAATCAGGAACAAATTCTAAAAGTGTTTTACCAATACAGAAATCAAGCCAAAAAGTTCAGTTTGTTTAAAAAATAAAAGAAAAAGGTTGATTCGTTTATGGAAATGAATTATTTATGTAAAACAAATCACTTATATGGAAACGATTTATTTGTATAATTAGCACATCGAAGAAGTAGACATGTCGCTATTTCGAAAGTTAAGAATAATCGAGTGGCATGACTTTGAGGTAACACTACCTTGACTTGTCCGGTATTATTGTTAACCCAGAAATAGTACAAGTTTGAATTCAATGAGTTGTGATAAGTATACAAGACTTAATTTCCATATACGATCGTTTTATGTCCTCGATAGTTGGTATCTCAGCTATCGGTTACTTCAGCCACTTTATTTCGCCTCTCTAAGACGATGTGTTGCTCATTTGAGCTTTATTATCCTTCGTCGGAAATGACCAAACCCAAAGAGCGAGTGGAATCCAAGCTTTGTGGGGTTGCTCCCATTAGGGTATCTTCACATCCACTTTAGATTGGATTCGGCGTTGCGTATTGAGATGTGAAATACTCGGATACTCGGTAACAGTTGGCAGGGTCCGGCTTGGAGGTTTCCGAGAGCCATCGGAGTTCTCAAGTATATTTCTAGAGGTATACTTTCGGTAAGGGGGGAGCACCCTCTTAGTCATTTGTTGGAAAATTTCCTTTCCTTATTTGATTCGAAAACCTTGAATCTGTTTTAGGTTTAAATTGCCACGAGTAGAGCCAACTCCTCATCACAGCATTTTAGTGTTTATTTATTTCATTCTATCGTGTTTGGACTGTTGCTTTATTTAGCCCATTCTATCGAGTTTGGACTGTCACTTTATTTAGCCCATTCTATCGAGTTTGGACTGTCACTTTATTTAGCCCATTCTATCGAGTTTGGACTGTTACTTTATGTAGTCCATTCTATCAAGTTGGACTGTTTTCCTTATTCTATCCACTCTGTCCAGTTTGGATTTTACTCGGTTTATTTCCATTCTTTCAAGTCTGGTTGATATTATTTTTGCTCAATCATATTTGGTTTTGTTTCCTGATATTCATTTCTTCTCTTGCCTGTATGGATGTTATTCTTGTGAGATAAAAAACCGTTCCGCGTTAGCGGCATGGTCTCACAAATTTATAATATTTGTTTCCCCCTATTCGAGTTATCTCACACTGGTATTTCCAGACTGATCCGGGTGTTATTTGTTTATAATGCTCGGGTTAGACCAAGTATTTTCCCCAGGTTGTCTTTTGGGGTTTTGGAGATCATGGAGGGGAGCTTAAGATTCACCTGTCATAGTATTTTATTTTTCGTTGTATTATAGAGGATACATATCAGCATTTGTAAGGTAAGGATTTTATAACTTTCCAGCTGATAAGGTTTGTTATAACTCTGATATACTTTGTATTTTTTTAAAGAGACAGTTTCTACTGTCTTCGTTATATTATTTGTTATCGATTCTGTTTTGAGATTATGTTTTTATCTGTTCTCTGTTCTTTTTGTTTTATTTACCCTAACAATCTGCCTTTTTGTCGATTGGATGCGTGACATTGGAACACAGTGGTAGTGTCGGTGTCAACTTTCGATGGTCAAAATGGCGGGTCGTTACATTATCATTATGTTTAATTTTGTTACCCTCCTTTTGTTTCTTTAGCAACCACACTAAAAAATCGATCATTTTAAAAGACAGTATCATTCTTTTCACTGAAGAAATACCTTGCCTTTAGAAGTAATAGCATGCTTCTATATTCGGTATATTTTAAAAGAACAAATATAAGGTGATTTCAATATAGTTTTTACAAATATCAATCAAAATATTCCAATACAACTTTAACATACACAATTATTTTCACTACTACATTTTTGAATCTTAATGAGTATAAATAATTATTATTTTAGATACCATTCGTAATCTAAATCGAAAATAAGTTTACTTGATTTTCTTTTATTTAGAATGGTTTTTGTGGTGAATTTAATTTTGGTTGACTATATAAGAAACGAAGATCACAGTGACTAATGTTCAAAAAAGTATGAGAAGGAAGGTGTTATGAGATTATCAGGGAGAAGAAGGTAAAATAAGTAGGGGAAGAAATGTAAAAAGATGAGGGAGTAAGGTAATACACAGGATGTGAATTATCTTACCAAAAGAACAAAGGGTGTAAAAAATAACGAATTAATTGAATCTCCCTATAATTAATTAGATTTAATGAATTGATATATTGATTTTTATTTATGGCTATTAATGATTTGTTATGAGTTTTATTATCTATTTGAATAGTTAAAAAAATGGGGGTAGTCTTCTCGAACATCCAAGATTTTTCAGATCGTGACCCCACCTATCCTAACGAATATGTTCCAAAACTAGAAGAAAATCAAAACAATTTGACCTATAAATTGATTTAGTTTAAGCTTTTCTTCGTTAAGATGAATTTTCAAGTATTTATTGATTTTATGGTTCTTGAAGTAGACTATGAACATTTGAGTTGATACATAAAATTCATTATAGCAGCTTCCATTCAGGTTCACATACCAATCACGTTGAGGTAAGTTATAAGTCTATCATAATTACCATTTTTAAATCTCTATTCTTCTTAAAGGTGTACTTTAGTTTTATATCTATAGAACCTGGTAGCATCATTTTGGAAAGAGTGGCACAACCATAAATAATTGCTATTAAAAACAAGGTGATATTCAAGAATTATTATTGTACATGTGAATGTCTTCATAACTTGAACTATTAGCCTGAACTTTCCCATATGTTGAATGCTAGAATTTTTGGATTTTATTTTCATAATAACAGAGAATATGGTGCATGTCAAAAATAGTTTGGGGCCCACTTAAATTCCACTAAAATTATAAGGTGCTTGTTAATCGACCAAATTTCTATCGAGTTAGAAAACCATCGAAAAATTTTGAAATAAATTTACCGCAAGCGCACGACGTACACTTGTAGTAAATGGCAAATACGGGTCGATCCGTAGGGAATTGATGATTTTAAAAATCTATTCAATCAAATTAAACCAAAGTCGAGTGAAAGTTAAGCTAGAGAATTAGAGAATTAACTAACTAACTAAAAGAAAATAGATGCCAATATAAGAGTTAAATGACAATTTAGAGAATAAATCCACTCTCTAGATCATGTAGTTCAACACATATGAAATCATGATCTATCTTTTATGGTCATTAGTGCTTTAATTGATGTGCTTATCATAAGTATGGCATATTTGTGCTATTGATTAGCCAACATAAGCCATCAAACTATAACACACCCCTTAAACCACATACTAACTTTAATGAAACTTGACAATGAAAATGAAATCTATTTTAAATATGGCCTATTAACTATTGATTAGAAATAGACCATCAAATTTTAATTTCAAATCACTTTCTTTTGCCATAATCATATTTTGATGAAGAGGAAATTAGTGTTAGTGATTGTTTAAGCATAGCCTATTTGGTGTCAATAATATAGGCTATCAAATTCAAAGCAAAAACAACTAGTAAACCATTTCTATCATTATCATTAAGCATAAAAGGAGAGCATGAATTAATAAATAGTTGAAGCTACATAATTAGAGAGCTTCATTACCCCTAAATTGAAGGGGTTTAGCCTCTCATATTTGTCATTTGATTAACAAATGTAGCTAGCAACATGAAAGCAAAAATAAAGGTAAATGAAAGCTAATGAAAAAGAGAACTAATCTAATTGCATAAAATAAAATCTACACTACTTATATAAATAAACAAATCTACACTATAACATGAAAGGAAATAAACAAGAAAAGAAAAGGAACATGTATTAAATTGCATAAAGAAAAAAAGGAATTACATAGAGAAGAAATGGCTAAGTAGCCATGAAAAGAAAGAGAGCTTTGATTTATTTTCTAACCTAAAATCTAACTAAGAGGAACTAAGGAAGAGGGTTACATGAAACATAAAGGGTCTTTATACATGTATGAAACCCTAATTCATATTTTTGAGGAATGCCCAAAATACCCTTGAGAAAGTGTGGAGGCCAAGTAATCATTAGCTTTTACTAATCATCATTTAAGTGTACATGAAGCCATTAATTCCATAAGCATGTGCATTAGCCTCTAATTTGTAAATTAAGGTAGGTGGGTAGGTGGGGTCCTCCATTATCATGCCTTTGAATTATTTCCATCTTCATTTCTTTATCTTCACTCTTGTGTATGCATACATCTTCATGAAACCGCTTGTATATGAAGCCAAATTTCTATAAAATAGTATAGAAATTTCCAATTAAATTTTCTCAACTTAATATATGCACAAAAATGACCATTTTGCACTTGGATGAAGATGAATATGTGACGATTTGAAAATAATATAAATTTTGGTTTAAACAAGTTAAAATACCCGATATGATCATTTATTTAATATAAATAGATTAAATATGGTGGTAAAAATATACACATTTACGTGCACGTAATATACCCCTACACTTATCTTTTAATTCGTCCTCGAATAAAGAAAAAATAAGATAAATCTGTTATCGTAGGGAGCACGATTGCATTGAGCGTTTGCAACAAGCCGTTAAACCTCTGGTTGTCCCCAGTAGGACGTTGTCTCGTGAGGGTTTTCAGCGGATACTACCCACAAAATCCAAATGAAGAATGAAAATATTTACAAAATGCAAGATTTATTTACAAAGAGATGAATACGAGTTTTTGAAAATATTTACGAATGAACGATTTACTTTTAAATTAACACAAATAAGTTAAATATAGGTTTGGTTATTATCTTGAAAATTTAAGTCATTTACTTGTCAAAATTTTCCAATAAAAATCAAGTTATCATAACAAATAGACAATAGTTTGACTCGTTGTTTTGGTGGATAACACAGTGTAATTTGAAATGGATCCTTAGTTGATTATCAAAGTTTTTCAAAGTGGTATTTTCATTTCTTTTCAATAACAAATCAAATCAAATAAGTTTAAATGGTGCTTGGATTTCAATTACTTACTCTCTCTTATTTTATTTTATTTTTGAAAATTCTATGGATATTAACAATATTTACATATGCCTAACTCAGATAAACTGAGGCCAGATATATTGCCCATGCACTGCCTTGCAGACTGATGTAAGGGGAATACAGAGCATGGCAAGTGAACACACGAGTGTGAACACCTATTGACTATAGGCGTTATTAAAAAGAATTTTTATATATATACACCTAACTCAGATAAACTAAGGCCAGATATACCGATCGTGCACTGCCTTTCGGGCTTACATGAGAAGGGTACAGAGCATGGCGAGTGAACACACGAGTGTGAACACATGACTCTAGGTGTTAAAAATATATACATATATACAAATGTTTTTTTTCTTTTTCTCTTTTTTTTAGAAAGAGAGATTTTGCAAAATCATCTTAGCACTATTTAACTTAGAAGACAAAAAAAATGTTATATCCTTTTATTTGAGTTCGCCACTTTTTAAAACAAAGATTTTCAATTAGGATGTATTTCATAATTAACACGTATGAATCTTCCTATATACTAGTTAAACCATTGTTATTTGTAATCAAACTTCATTTTTATTTTTGTTAAGACAGATAAGTTTTCAAAAATTTCAATTAAATAAACCAAAACCATATATTTATCCTATAGTGTTTCTTTAAAAATAAATCAAAATGCTTAAAAAAATTGTTTTTAGGATTTTTTTTTGGTTTTTTAAAATAAAAAGAAAAAATAAACCATGAAAAATTAAAAATGAAGACGAGTCTCCCCACCACACTTGATTTCGACTGTGTCCCCACAGTCAACCCAAGTGGAAGTGAAATAAGAAAATAAAAATAAAAATGGCCTTTATTTATATGAAAATTAATGGTATTTACACAAGGTCAGAAAGTATATTGTCAAAAAGTAAATGAAACGGTCTTCCAAAACCCGATTCATTTGCCTCGTCAAGTGTACGAGACACAGCTGAAGCTCGAAAAACCAAACCGTAAAAGATTTCAAAATCGAATGTTGATTTGGAAAAACGAATGTCGTTTTATTAAAAATCGTACGACTTGTTTCCTTTTCGATGATTTTTGGGGTCGATAAAAAAATTAGTTGAAATTCAAGTTTATTTTCACCAAATTGAAATTCAAGCTCTTCATTGAAAAATTCTTCAGAATTATTGATTTCAAAATCAAAGTGATGATTTAAATCTTCCCCGTCGGAGTTTAACAACTCGTCATCGAAAAGTCCAAAAAATTCATGTTCATTAAATTTGTCTTCTTTTGTTGGATTATCAACAACTTCATTGCATATCTCAAGTTCAAAATCCAAAGTTGTTGTATTCAAATTTTCAAAATCGAGAAAAGGAAGATCGAATTTTAAATTTGGTTCCACACCCTCAAAAGAATTGAAATCCAACTCAATTACCGTGTTTTCAACTGCTTCATTAAGATTATTATTTTCAATTTCAGAAGTTGTTATTTGAAAATCGTCGATTTGGGTAAAAGATGGATTATTACTTAACTCGTCACACGTTGGGATTTGGTTTTGTCGTTCACGTTGTTTCATATAAGTTTCAAACAACGAACCCGTGTGATCATCGTAAATTTCGTTCATTCATTCAACAAAATCCAATTTATAATTATTAGCTTGAGGACTTTCACTATGAAATTGTTGAGGACAAAGGTTTTCAATTGTAACGTGGCTAAGATTATTCCCATTGCCAAATTTGTTTGAAAAGTTGTTTCCATTTTCATTTTGAATTTGAAATTCATTTTGGAGTTCGAAATTGAATTGGCATGGGTTATAATCGAAATCGTTTGAATTTTGAAATGAATTCAAGTTTTGATCACTTTGAAAACTTGGTCTTGAATTATTGTAGAAATACGAATTACACAAATCATTTATCATTTGATTTTGTTGTGTAGAGATTTCAAGTAAATACGAAATGCTATTTTCAAGATTTGAGGATTGCTCGTTATTTTGAAAATTTTGTGGTTCGAAATTTGAATCGTTTAAACAATAGTTGGTGTTAAAATATCCATACGAATTTGGAGTGAAATTGTATGGATTATATTGATTTTCACAACTATTGTAAAATTCACGTAAGTGGGGAAACTCGGACATTTTCAAGAATGTTTTTGGTTTTTTTATAAAGGAAAAATATTTACAAATAAAATTTATTTTTCAAAAGGGAAATTGATTTTTGTTTTGTTTTTTGGTTTTTCAAATTTTTTCTTTGTTTTTTTTGAAAAGGTTTTATAATATTTTTTGGATTTTTTTTTTTAAATTTTTGTTTTTGGATTTTGGAAATTTAAAAGGAAAAGGATTTAAAAATTTCAAAGAAAAAGAAGAGGAACATTTACAATATTTTTTTAGTTTTGGATTTTGAAGTTTTTTTTAAATATGCATGAACTAATGCAACTATATGAATGCAAGGTTAATTACAAATTATTTACCCTAAGTTAACCCAAAATTGTGTAATCACACTTTGTCTTAGATCAATAAGATAGTTCTTAGCCAGGTAACTGATAGGATTTATCGGTGCACCGCGAATCACCGTAGCAATGCAGTCGAAGGTTTAAGTACCTTCAGAGGAACAACCACTATAATATTTACGAATCACCGTAATATTATAAATGGTTATTACTCTGTCGTAGCCTAGACACCAAGAAATAAAATTATTCAAAGAAGACAAATTATCAATATACAATAAAGCATTATCGATGTCTAACTGTTATTATTAATCAAAATTCTAGGATGAAATGCAAAGCAGAAATTAAACATGTGTTAACAATGCAACTACAAATGGACTTTTGTTTTTGTTTTTGGATTCTGAATTTTTTTTATATATAAATGAAAATGCAAGCAATCAACAATGCAAAGCAAATAAAACAATAGATAAGGGTGTAAAATTTTGTTTATAAGCAAGCAATTTATTTTTGGCCGTAATTCCTCTCCTTTGATTTTTGCTTCTACAACCTGAAAATAAAACAAAGATATACATACAGATTTTTTTTGTAAAACAACAAAAGGAAGATGAAAACGAAGATAAATTACCGACTAAATAAATAAAATGAACACAAACAAAGACTAAGACAAAAACAAAGAAATTTGTCTCTTATTTTTTAAAAAAAAGAAAAACTTAAACTAAAGAAGCCAAAAAAGACAAAATAAAAAAACTAAGACAAATACAAACTGTTCAACCCGGCCCAATACCAAAATCACTTCACAAAACTTACCCGGGAAAATACACGACTTTACTTAAACCACATTTCTTCATTAGATTCTTCGTGAGCAAATTTCTATATTAAACAAAACGATTTTCTGTACCTATTGTTAGCACCAAAATTGGTCATTAACACCCGAGAAAAGATTTGCGTAGAGAGATTAATGAAGATAGAAAATTAAAACAGAGGAATGTATGCCAAAATAACTGCAAAAACTAGAACAACGGATTTATAGTGGTTCGGCGTAACTGCCTACGTCCACTTTGAGTTTTGTCTTTATTGCTTTTCCCAGTAATTGAATACAGATACAATCCGTACACTAACAACTTGAATACAAGTTTGAACAGAAAATAAATGAGCCTTGAAAATGGCAGAGTCTCCCCGGAGTTCCCGAAAAAAGGTCCCTTTCACTGTGCACATGCCCTTCTATTTATAGGCGAAGATAGGCCGGATTTCCTTCGCGGGCCCAGAAACAAAGTACTTCAGCCCATAGTACGTGACTCTTGTGCACCGAGCCAGGAATGCCGAACGGCAGTTGCCGAGCGAGGAATGCCGGTCGAGAATGGCCTGGCCGATCATCAAGGGACTCGAGGTAAACCCTTAGGAGAACCGAACCAGATAGCAGGTTGACTCAGAGCGAAGTCATGCCGAACGAGGTAGCTATGCCGAGCCAGGTGTTCATGTCGAACCAGTGAATATCGACCGATGAAGTAAGGACGAAAGGTACCTAGGCCAAACGAGATGTTCCTGCCGAACGACATTCGAATGCCGAGCGAGGCATTTATGCCGAGCGGCATTCGAATGCCGAGAGAGGCATTGATGCCGAGCGGCACTTCGTATGCCGTACGAAGTATCTATGTCGAGCGGCACTCGAATGCCGAGCGAGGTTTGTACTCCGGGCGAGGCTCTTAGGCCGAGCGGCATGCCTATGCCGAGCGAGACCCTTAATGGTGAGCGAGGGGTAAATGTCGAGCGACTTGATCTGGTCGAGCGCTAATGGTCGAATGAGGGATGCCTAACGGTGGCACTCAGCTCAATGACCGGTACCTCGTTCCCAAGACAAGTTACTGGGTAACATCTGCCCCCCAAAGCATATTGTGTGAACCAGCACGATGCGCTTTGAACCACGAGCAATCCATTTTTCTCCTTTTAGCCCTTGCTCTGACTTCTCAATAGCGGATTCTTACGATCTCCTGAATGCCAAGCGAGGCCTGAATGTCGAGCGGGGCCTGAATGCCGAGCAAGGCCTGAATGCCGAGCAGAGCCTAAATGCCGACCGAGGCCTGAATGTCGAATGAGGCCTTGTATGCCGAACTATCGAGAGATCTTGACCGGTTCCACTGGTTGATGCCTGTTCACCTCCCCTCTTTCCTATATAAGCCAATACTTCTCCTTTTTCTCCTTTTTACTTTTACTTCCCTTCTATAAGACTTTCGAACTCGTCTTCCTCTAAACTCCTGTTAACATCTCAACCTTCCCTTTCTTCCCGAGTCCAGTACGTTGCCTCACAACCTCTCCCAACAACGAACCTGAACGAGTTTCAATTCCAAATCCAGCATTCCCCTAAGCTTTGAGCCATTTCCTTAGGTATGAATTTTTTACTTATTCGACCCTCCCGATTAGGGTTTTTGTACGAGACTCGAATTCATAACTTTCTTTCAAACTACAAACAGTAGAGGTCGTCTAGATGAGGAAGATGAATTTTAGTTTTAAACATGCCTTAGGGTTAGATGGAGAGGAGGAAGGAAGAGGATGTCGGAGGTTTTTAGGATGTAGGTTCCTATTGGGTTGCCGAGTGAGGGAAGAGGAAGTGTGGTTGGCTCAGTAAGAATTAGCGAGATTAGGAAGTGTTGGTGGGTTGTGGTGTACGAGTAGGAGTGACGTTCGACTGGCTACGTAGAAAGGTGTTTAGGTTACTCGAAGAAGTGAGTTGGAGTAAAACATTCGGCTGTGGCTCGGTATTGTCTGGTACGAAGGAGAGTGTAGGATTTAGTCTCTCGAGTGTTGTGTTATGGCCTGGTTAAAGACCAAGGACTTTGTCCGGCATGTCAAACGAATGCGGCTCAGCATGACTCCTGCATGCCGAACGGTGAAGAGAGAGTGTAGGAGAGAGTTTAGGGGGTTGTTTAGTCGAGTCTTTTGAGTGTCGCAGTAGGCAACAACAGTCGAAACCATCCCAACTCGAACATAGTTCATGTCGACTTTCTTCCTTTCCTATGCCTAAACACATGACAAAAAACAAGGACAAGGACTTAGCAAACAAGCATATCGAACTAATTCGGACTGATAACTTCCCAGTTTCAACAACTATAGTCCTGAGTTTAACTCGAGTAAAACAAATAATAGCCTTCAACATACAGTGCCAATGCCGAGTTCAAAATTGAAACCATCATACAACAGGCTATCGGAGATGGTCAACGATGACGGTCTTCAAAGATGATAGTCCAAAGCTTAACTTTATTTTATCAGCTTCATGACCTTTAATTTTTTTTATGCTTATACTCGAATGATTGCACTAGTCCACACACCACACGGGGGAGCACTTTTGTCATTATGTCTAATATTGATTGTATTTCAAGTATAGTTCAAACATGTGTTTAATCAAATTCAACATTCATTGAAGATGTCTAGAAAGTCAAGCTCCGCCCCAGTTTTAGATAAACCCGGGCCGAGTTCTCAACAGGAAGTGGTTGGAACTTCAAATCCATCGACAATTCCTGTATAAGATATTTCGAGTCCCACGATCGCATCTGTTGACCTGGCTCCCGATGCCCTAGATGCAGCGATCTTTCTAGACAATCTGGTCGATTCTCAAGCTTCGAAAGTTAATGAAAGCGCCATTCGCCATCTATGCTCGATGCATGGAATTCCTTTTGACGATGTACTGGTCTCATCAGGGCAAGATTGTCCCTACCTGCCCCCAGCCAGATATACTACCTGTAACAAATTTATGTGTTGGGTTGGTAGCGTGCCACTATTCAACTCCTTCCTCCGTGACGTGCTGCAATATATGGAGATCGCCCCAGCGCAGTTACATCCCAACAGTCACGCGTTTTTATATGGCACGTGCATTCTCTTCATGAGCATTCTATTCAGGCTCCCGACTCCTGGCGATATCTGCTACATTTACCGTTTCAAGAGGCGGTCCGACAGCCCATCCTTTGTATTCCTCGAGCCACATAGCAAGTGCCAAATCCTCACAGGGGCATGGAGCAAATTTGCCCAATATAAGCAAGAGTGGTTTTACGTGCGCTGCCACTTAGTTTCGCGAGGAGATGGCTGGAAGGGAGTAAGTCCCTTTTCTAGATCAATAGTCGTACGAGTCAGGAAGTGCATTCTTTCGAAACCTTTTCTCGATTTTCTACAGGCATCAACCCGCGTCCCGAAGGCTCCGGGTACTCTGAGGAAGTCGAAGCTATTCGAGTTGTCCCTGCGGGAGATAGGGACATCAAATACATCATTTCCAATGAATCGCTCTCAAAATTTGGGCTGCTGGTGGAAGGTCGCCAAATAAGTCTTCCTCACGGCGCCACTTCAACTGGACCTACCTTGGATAAAGGCAAAAGGCAAGCTGGGCCTTCGTCACATGGTGCCCCTGACACACCTGAGGAGGGCGAGATTAGAGAAACTAAGGTGTCCAAAGCATCGGGTGATAATGTTAGTCCCACTCTGGAACTGGTGGTTGAGGTACACGATATTGAAGTAACGCCTCCTCCTTCAAAAGGAGAGAAGAAACTGGCTTAAAAATTGAGGAAAAAGACAGCAGGCGGAACCTTAAAGGTCACAATCATTCCAGTAGAGAGAGAGCCTTCTCCTCAACATTTAGAGAGTTTATTAAAAGGCTTATCTGACCTTACAATTCCTGATGATTTGCTCAACTATGGTTTCGACGACCCGGAAGCCATAAAACTTCATTCACCGGCGAAAGGTAGTGAAGGCATTCCAGGCCATCACCAAGGAGAAAGAACTCTGATAAGTAGAGCTAAAGAAAGTGGTCCGTTGGGGGGAAACACTAGGACACACACGAACACTCGCACTTCACCTTGCACTTAAACTTCAGCCGTCATGCCATTTTTGCTAACTTGTCATCACTTAACTTCTGCGTAGGTGATATGGGACGCTCTCACGGATTCAACCGCCTTGGCGGCTCTTCCATTTTCCATCCTTCCGGCCGAGACTTTGGATATGGCAAATGCCGAGATAGAGGTGGCGACAGTGACAGAGATTATCGCTCTCGAGATTCATCTTCTCGAAGGAAAATTCACAGTAACTCATCGTATTCCAACGATACCCCACCTCCATTGGATCAAGGCAGGGAGAAATCAGGTCAAAGGGGACCACCATCTGAAACTCCTCACGACCAACACTTGGGTTCCTCAAGTACTAGGCAGTCTTGGGAGGTTCATAATAAGTCCATAGTTTCGACAAAGCAAACCTCCTCTACTCCTGCACCTGATCCATCGATAGCGGAGAAACTTGTCGAGCTTAAAGCGACATTCCCAAAAATATGTTTTGACGGACTAAAATTTCTTCCAGCCATCCATCCTATTCCGGGGAATGTTAAGCAGATTTCCCTTGCTTGCACTAATAATGTTTATTTCCAACACGACGCATTTGTTCACTTGGTAGAAAAAGTTTCTGAAGTTTCTATGGAACGCCAACATGAAATCGATCGTCTGAAGCTCGAGGTCATCCATGACAAAGACATCATTAGGGCCCAAGATAAAGAGCTTTCCACGTATAAATCTAATCTTAAGGCCGCCCAGAAGAACGCTAAAGATACTGCAGAGGCAATCAGTCGCCTGGAGGCCACACACAAAAAGGAGATCGATGAAGTTGTCCAACGCTTTGGCGCTTTAGCTTAGAGAAAGACTCCGTTCAAAAGGAGAGAGACGCGTTCGCTCAACGAGTCAAATAGTTAGAAGAGCTACTTCTCAAACAGAAAGAAGAAAAGGTTGCTGCTCAAGAGGAGTCGCAACATTACTGCGACGAGATTGTCGCTACACGACTCCTGAAGACAATACTCGATGAAGAACTCTCCAAGGCCGAGATGCTAAAGGATGAAGCCCGCGAAGAGGGCAAAATAACAGCATTTATAGAGATGGACTCTCGTCTTGAGGCGGCCGCCGAAGCTGGTAGGGAGGAGATCAAAGGCCAATTTGATCCGCTTATAGCCGAGTACAACGCTCGAGTATTCATGCATCGTGACTTAACTTTTCTCGACGAGGGTTACCTCGAATCTTTGGCCGAAGCATGGGAGACTTTGATAAAGATCAAAAAGGCTGAGTCGGGGACTGAAGAGGTTGACGAAGAAGCTTTAGCGAAGGAATTTCTCCAGGGGAATGAGCCTTCGGACTTGTCTGTAGCGAAGGCTCTTTACAGCAGAGACTCCCCATCATCAAAAGGAAAAGACGCCATTGCCGGTCCGTCCGGAACCGAGTCTCCGGTTCCTCCCCCTACTCTGTCGTCCAGTCGTCCGCCACTTGACCCCTTCGAGCAACACATTAGCTATGACCCAGAGGACCCTGGACTTAATATTCATGTTCTATCTCCTATTCCAGAAGGCGAAACTCCCGGAATAGTTGAGAGTCAACCAGATACTGCTACATAACTTTTCCTCCAAAGTTCAAAGTGTTCTCGCTTTCAGCGAGTGATAAATGTATTCTAACATTTGTTTCTTACGATTCCACGTAGGTCATCCTTATCCCATACCTACTCCAAGGAGCGATGCCGCCACGGAGAAGGAGGAGAAGATGGGAGAAACAACGCAAGCGTAAGAGACTCCCGGACCCGACGCTCAAGTGATTGAGGCGCTTAACGAAGACAAATCCGACAATCCGTCGCCCGTCGAGGAACATTACGAAGTTGAAATTACTGGCGCCTCCAAACACACTTCAAAGATGAGCATGAAGGAACAGGTCATTGAAGAGGGGAGAAAGAAAGCCGAAAGTAAGGTCGAGCCTCAAGTGGTAGAACTCGATGACCCACTAAATAGCCTTTGAAGATTATTCTTCTAGGTGGGACCAGGCCGTTAGAAGTTCCTCCTTCCTCTGACACCCTTTCTCTGGCGAGCAAAGCGTCCAAGAGAAAACGCATGGGGGAGGAGTCGTTTGAGAAATCGAAGAAGGAGAAGAAGCCAAAGAAGTAACTATCATGCTCGTTCAACGAGAATCAGCCTGGATTATGTAATTATTTTTATTTATTTTCATAGCCATTGTAGATAGACTTTTTGCCCCGAGTTTGGGAGAAGTTGTAGTATGACTTCATTTTGAATTAATGAATAAAACTTCGTTCTTTGTCTTTTAAATGACTTTTGTTGTTCAGCTCACTGTATAACTCGTAGTCGAAATCCAAAATCTTGTGAGTTACATAAACCCTAGTTCACTTCCATATGACTCGGAGATTTTTTGGATCGCTTATACTCTGATCCGTACTTTGGGGACTCAGAGTGTTCCAATCCGCGCTCATGGGACTTTGGGGATTTCAAAGTTGTTTATACTCTAGTCCGCACTCCAGAGACTCAGAGTACTCCAGTCCGTGCTCATGGGACTTGGAGATTTTTTAATCGTTTATACTCTAGCCCGCACTTTGGGGACTCAAAGCAATCTCGTCCGCACTCTGGGGACTTAGAGATTTTTTAGGTCATTTATACTCTAGTCCGCGCTTTAGGGACTTAGAGTACTCTAGTTCGCACTTTGGGGACTTAGAGATTTTTTAGGTCGTTTATACTCTAGTCTGTGCTCTGGGGACTCAGAGTACTCTAGTCCGCACTCTGGGAACTTAGGAATTTTTTAGGTCATTTATATTCTAGTCTGCACTCTGGGGACTCAGAGTACTCTAATCCGCACTCTGGGGACTTAGAGATTTTTTAGGTCGTTTATAATCTAGTCCGCACTTTGGGGACTTGGAGTACTCTAATCCGCACTCTGGGGACTTAGAGATTTTTTAGGTCGTTTATACTCTAGTCCGCGCTCTAGGGACTCAGAGTACTCTAGTTCGCACTCTGGGGACTTAGAGATTTTTTAGGTCATTTATACTCTAGTCCGCGCTCTGGGGACTCAGAGTACTCTAGTCCGCACTCTGGGGACTTAGAGATTTTTTTAAGTTTGGTTGTGCGTTCATACGCCAGATAGAATAACACAATTTAATTTTCATCACAGAATTGTACTATACGGAAACATCAATAGTTCATGGAAAAGACGGCTTCAAGCCTTTATTGATCATAACAAATGGAAACAAATTGAATTGTCTTATTGCATGCCAAAAACTAAAAACAGCGAAATGTACATACACTGGAAATAATTGCAACTAAAATGCAAAAAGAAATAGACTAGGTATAATAACGGTGCAAATGCTCGCTATTCCATGCGCAAGGAAGTGTCACGCCATCTACGGTTGCTAGCTTGAAAGTTCCTTCTCCAAGCCTTCGTTCAATGACATACAGACCTTCCCATGTGGGATTCAAATGTGATGGGGTTCGAAAAACTCGCTTCAAAACGAGATCACCCGCATTGAAAGTTCTCGGGTGGACTTTTTCATTATAATACCGAGCAACTCGGTGCCTATGTGCAGCCGCTCTTAAATCTGCTTCTTCACGTTTTTCGTCAACAAAGTCCAACGATTCCAATAGGAGATTCTGATTCGTCTTGGGATCATAATAAGTTACCCGATGAGAGGGAACTTCAAGTTCCACGGGTATCACGACTTCAGTGCCATATGCCAAGGTGAATGGAGTATGGCCAGTCGCAGACTTTTGGGTGGTTCTGTAAGCCTAGAGTGCTGTCGGAAGCTCATCTACCCACTTGCCTCTAGCCTTTTCCAGTCGTTTCTTTAATATTAGATTGACTATTTTATTTACGGCTTCCACTTGTCTGTTCGCTTTAGGGTGAGCGACCGCCGAAAACCTTTTATCAATATGATATTTCTGGCAAAATTCTTTGAATTCTCTACTTTCGAATTGAGTTCCATTGTCCATGATGATAGTTCGCGGGAGGCCAAAACGGCATATGATGTTTCGTACAATGAAATTAATTACTTTTTTGGTGGTGATCGTAGCTAAAGGTTCTGCTTCTGCCTACTTAGTAAAGTAATCAACCGCAACAATTGCATACTTTGCACCACCCCTGGAAATCGGTAAGGAACCGATTATATCGATCCCCCAAATCGCAAATGGCCAGGGACTAACCATTTGTGTGAGTTCCGCTGGCGGAGCTCTCGGGATTTTCGCAAACTTTTGACATCTGTCGCATTTTCTTACGTAGTCTGCAGCATCCCGATTTACAGAGGGCCAATAGTATCCGTAGCGGAGGATCTTTTTTGCCAGTGTCTGCCCCCCAGTATGGTCGCTACATTCGCCCTCATGAACCTCTTTCAAGACCTGTTTTATCTTATCGTGGGCGATGCAATGAAGTAATGGAACCGAGAACCCTTTTCGACACATTATTCCATCCTGCATCACATATCTTGAGGCTTTGCGTACGACTTGTCGTTTTTCGTTCCTCTTTTCACGCAAAGCTCCGTGTAACAGGAACTGCTTGAATGGGGTTATCCATGACTCCTTTTCAATTTCTGCTTCTAGTAGAAAGTCTATTTCCATCTCGTTTATACTTGGAAATTGCAAAACTTCAGCAGGAATCAAGCCAATCTGTTGTGCATCACCAGTACTTGCGAATTTTGCTAATGAATCGGCTTCTCTGTTTTGTTCACGCGGGACATGCGAAATATCATAATACTCCAGGTCTGCCAAAAGTTCTTGAACCCGAGCGAGGTATGGAGCAAGCCTTTGCTCCTTTGTTTGTTAATCTCCTCACACTTGGTATACCACCAATTGAGAGTCACAAAAGATCTCAATCGTTTTTATTCCAAGCTCCTTGAAAAGTTTTAAGCTAGCGAGCAATGCTTTGTACTCTGCTTCGTTATTTGTGGCTGGAAAATCAAGCTTCAATGCATAACAGATATATCGGTTTTCAGGGGTCACTAGAATAACACCGGCTCCGGAACAACGGTCATTTGACGCCCCATCGGTGTATAACTTCCATCGAATGGGGGGAGTAATGTCTTCATTACTTTGCTCGACTGGTATTGTGAATTCTGCAATAAAGTCTGCTAACGCCTGTCCTTGGATAGCTCTCCGCGGTAGGTAGGTAATATCGAATTGACTTAGCTCGATGTTCCACATTAGCAACCTTCCAGAGGTTTCTGGTCGCTGGAGCACCTGTCGTAGAGGTTGATCGGTATAAACACTGATCGAGTGTGCTTGAAAGTATGGACAAAGCTTGCGTGATGCAATCACCAAGCAGTAGGCTAGCTTCTCAATTTTAGGATAATTTCTTTCTGCCCCCGTTAAACATTTGCTAACATAGTACACCGGCTTTTGAACTCGGTCCTCCTCGCGAACCAAAGCCGTACTGATGGCATGTTGAGATACGACCAAGTATACATATAATACTTCGTGGTTTATAGGCTTTGCCAGCATCGAGGGACTTTCCAAATGTCTTACCAGAGATCGGAATGCGTCCTCGCAGTTGGGCGTCCATTCAAAATTCCTCCTCCCTTTCTTTATTACATCGAAGAAAGGAATGCACTTGTCAGTCGCTCTGGATATGAATCGACTCAGCGTGGCCAATTTTCCGTTGAAGCTTTGTACTTGCTTTATAGTTCTGGGCACTTGAATGTCTCGAATAGCCTGAATCTTCTCTGGGTTAGCTTCAATTCCTCATGCGTTAACGATGAAACCCAGGAACTTCCCTGACGCAACGCCGAAGGAACACTTCAAAGGATTGATTTTCATTCCATAATACCTGAGTATATCAAACATTTCTGCTAAGTCTCGAATGTGGTCGTTTGACTGTCGTGACTTCACGAGCATGTCATCTACATAGAGTTTCATCGTCCTACCGATTTGGTCTTTAAACATCCGATTCACCAGACGTTGATAGGTTGCTCCCGCATTTGTCAATCCGAAAGGCGTCACTATGTAACAGTACAGCCCAACGTCCGTGACAAAACTAGTGTGTCCCTGATCCGGGATATTCATCGGGATTTGATTGTATCCCGAATACGCATCCATAAACGATAATAACTCATGTCCGACCGTTGAATCGACCAGCTGGTCAATTCTGGGTAAAGGGAAACTATCCTTAGGGCAAGCCTTGTTCAAGTCTGAGTAATCAACATAGGTCCTCCATTTCCCGTTCGCTTTTCTCACCAACACGGGGTTAGACACCCATTCAAGGTAGAGGGCGTCGTGGACGAACCTATGGCTTTGAGTTTATCAACGTCCTCTCTGAGAGTAGTAGACCTCTCCGGGTCCATCCCTCTCCTTTTTTGCTTTATTGGGACGTATATTGGGTCTATGTTCAACATATGACTCGCAATGGCGGGAGAAATCCCGCACATATCAGAATGT
The DNA here is from genome assembly GCA_030737815.1 of Allium fistulosum. Taxonomy (NCBI): domain Eukaryota; kingdom Viridiplantae; phylum Streptophyta; class Magnoliopsida; order Asparagales; family Amaryllidaceae; genus Allium; species Allium fistulosum. The sequence goes on from CM060903.1 coordinate 262,319,668, forward strand.
GTCCAAGCGAAAACATCTAGATTCGCTCGGACGAAATCATTGAGATCCTCGGTCATCGAGGGTTGTGATCCAATCTTAAGTACTCATGATGGGTCATCTTGGCTGACTGGAATGTCAATCGTCAGTTCAGCCGGTGCTGCTTTTTCTTCCCTGGGTTCCTCATCATCATCTCTCGGATCTATGTCTTTACAGATCCGATCATGTTGCCCGAGCTAGGGCTCGGGCATTACTTGTCAATTTTCAGTGACCCGAGTGTGGACGGAGCTGTCCACAACCTTTCCTTTCTCTCTTCGCTGGGCCTCTCTCAGCTCAGCCACATAGCATGCACGACCAGTCGCCTGATCGCCATGTACAACACCAACTCCTTTGTCTGTGGAAAATTTCAAAGTTAAACACCACGGGGCCAAAGCTGCCCTAAACTCTGCCAGCGCCGGTCGACCCAAAAATACATTGTACGGAGAATCAACATCCAAAACAATGAAAGGTAGGATTCGTACCCTCCTACGTTCACCTTGCCCTAGTTCAACTCGCAATTCAACATAACCCGCCGCATCGGTTGCTGCACCATTAAAGCCATGGATACGAGCTTTAGATGGTTTTAAATCCTTCGTCTCCATCTTCATTTGGTCATATGCTTTTTTGAAGATGATGTTAACAAAACTCCCATAATCAATCAAAATTCTTTTCACAAATGCTGGCCCGATTGTCGCGGATATGACCATCGGGTCAACGGTAGGAGCCTCCACCTGATCAGCATCTCTGCTCCTGAATACTATATCGTCCGTCATTATGCGCTGCTGTTTAGCAGGGGTCCCATCCTCCACATTCGAACAACACTCAAAATCTGCATGCCTCAAGGAGTTATCATACCGCTCCATTTCTTGCCAGTTCTTATATGTAGGGTGAGGTCCACCTACTATCGTGTTTATGACCAGTCTACCCACGGTCTGAGCAGGCTCCTTAGGGTGACGTGGAGCTGGTGCGTGACCGGGATTGGACGTTCCCTATCCACCCACTTGAGGATTCTTTACAGACTCCCGCAACTTTTTCTGTCTAATCAACTTTTTTATAGCATCATGGAGGTGCCTACACTCCTTGGTATTGTGCCCGTAAGTCTCATGGAAGCGGCAATACTTCCCAGTCCACTTTTGCTCTTCAGTAGACTCTTTGGGCGTGGCTTTCGATATTGGAAAGTATTACAAGTTGACAAGTAAATATTTTCCAGAGATGCATTCAGAGGAGTGTATTCGTTGCAAGTTGGGATCCTTGGTTTCCACTTTCCAGCTTCCCTTTTCTTTCCGGGATTTCCCCCACTGGATCCTTTAGATTGTTCAGGCTTGTTTTGGACATTGACTTGTACCTTTCCAGAGTTGTCACCAGATTGTTTTACAGCGATGTTACTCTGCACAGCCTCCTTGCCATGTACCGGTGCATTATCTCGCCTCATCCACCTAGCTTCCTCCTTTCTTATAAATTGGTGTGCCTTTGAATAAAAACGTTCCAGCATAGTCGGAGGCTTTCCCGCCAGCCAATCTCCAAATTCTGAATCCGGATTTACCCCTCGCATCACGGCCATTAAAATAGCATGGTCGTTGGGGTTGCTAACTTCAGTTGTGGCAACATGGAACCTTTTTAAATACTCTTTCAACGACTCCCCTGGAGCCTGAATTACACTAGACAAGGACATCACGTCCTTGGGACGAGTGGGATGAATCCTGAATTGTTCCATAAATTTCGTCGCCAACTCATCAAAGTTGGAGATAGTCCGCGGAGGAAGTCTAGTGAACCACATGTTAGCGATCCTAGACAAAATTATTGGGAAACATCTACACTTGGTTGCATCGTTCGCTCTAGCTGAGTCCATCATCCATTCATATCTCATCACATGTTGTTGGGGATCAGTCTTTCCTTTATAGGCCGGAATAGTCAGCATGTTAAACTTCCTGGGGTACTCGGCCTGTAAGATAGCATCTGTGAATGGAGTGTGACTCCTGGATACCCCCAATCATCATTCGATAAGCCTTGATTCTCTCTCATCAGCTGTCTGACCATAGCTGATAGGTCTGGGGTTTGTATGGATAATGACAGGTTGGTGTCTGTCCTGCAAGACCGTTCTGGTTGGTGTCTCCTCTGTTGGCGATCTACCAAGCATGTATCTTGGGGACCAGCATTATTAGGACCTTGGTGAGGTGGCCGTCCAGCTTCCGCTCGTACTCCAGACCCTAAGTTTCTCGTTCCAGCTTGGGTGTGATTTTCTTGGTGTAAGTGAGGGGCCATTGCTCCAAGTAGGGAACCTGGACCATCCGTGGTTGATCGATCAGCAACACCTGCTTGCGTTGTTTCTATTTTACGACATCGACGTCTGGGAGGTTCATCAGACGATGAAGAGCCGTCAGATGAGGAGTAAGGAGCGGGGCTTCCTCCAGCATTCTGATGTTGTTGTTGAGTAAGCTGAGTCATAAGGTTGGCGTTAGCTTGGATCTGTTCGCTAAGTTGTCTCCTTCTCTCCATGAGTTCTCTCATCAGCTCGTTGAACTCTGTCCTAGTGACAGCTTCTATTTGATTATGTGCAGTGACAGTCTTTGCGCCCAGATTAATCTGTTGATTGTTGGGTTCTACTTGTTGGACACTGGCAGTTTCGTTGACATCTGCGTTGTGGGAGGCTGATCTAGTACGTGGTCTTCCCATTGTAGAGTTATCGGTAGAAACTCTGAGTAGAATCAACGGATTTCCTGTGAATGACTTGGATCTCCTTCGGGAGATTTCTTCAATCCAGTAGCTACAAAGTAGATCCTAATGGCCTAAGAATGGCTCTTACTGAAAGCACCAAAATGTTAGCACCAAAATTGGTCACTAACACCCGAGAAAAGCTTTGTGTAGAGAGATTAATGAAGATAAAAAATTAAAACAGAGGAATGTATGCCAAATTAACTGCAAAAACTAGAACACCGGATTTATAGTGGTTCGGCGTAACTGCCTACGTCCGCTTTGAGTTTTGTCTTTATTGCTTTTCCAAATAATTGAATATAGATACAATTCGTACACTAATAACTTGAATATAAGTTTGAACAAAAAATAAATTAGCCTTGAAAATGGCAGAGTCTCCCCGGAGTTCCCGAAAAAAGGTCCCTTTCACTGTGCACATGCCCTTCAATTTATAGGCGAAGATAGGCTGGATTTCCTTCACGGGCCCAGAAACAAAGTACTTCAGCCCATAGTATGTGACTCTTGTGCACCGAGCGAGGAATGGTGGTCGAGAATGGCCTGGTCGATCATCAAGTGACTCGAGATAAACCCTTAGGAGAACCGAACCAGATAGCAGGTTGACTCGGAGCGAAGTCATGTCGAACGAGGTAGCTATGCCGAGCCAAGTGTTCATGCTGAACCAGTGAATACCGACCGATGAAGTAAGGACGAAAGGTACCTAGGCCGAACGAGATGTTCCTGCCGAACGACATTCGAATGCCGAGCGACATTCGAGTGCCTAGAGAGGCATTTATGCCGAGCGGTACTTCATATGCCGTACGAAGTATCTATGCCGAGCTGCACTTGAATGCCGAGCGAGGTTTGTACTTCGGGCGAGGCTCTTAGGCTGAGCGGCATGCCTATGCCGAGCGAGGCCCTTAATGCCGAGCGAGGGGTAAATGCCGAGTGACTTGATCTGGTCGAGCGCTAGTGGTCGAATGAGGGATGCCGAACGGTGGCACTCAGGTCAATGACCGGTACCTTGTTCCCAAGACAAGTTACTGGGTAACATCCATCAAATTCGCGATTTCACAATTCAAAGTTGTTCGTTGTTTTTTTAGTTCGCGAGTCGTGAGTTGCTGATGATGATTGTGGGGTTCTGGGATTTAGGACACGATGGATCGATTTCAATTGGTTCTAGTGATCGATTAATGGCGAAATGCAGTAGTGTCACGCCAGCCAAAAACTTGCTTAACAATCCGAGAAGGTAGCGAAGCTTGGTGGCACTGGTGTTGAAGTCGCGGTTGTTGAAATTGATCGAGGTCATTTTGGGGATTGGCGATTTGGATTGATGGAAGCGATTAGTGGCAGAGATGAAGGTTGTGATTAGCTGGTTCGTGGTTAGTCCAGGCAGCAGTTTTGTTTTTTTTCTTTTGGCACTGTGCAGTGGTTTTGTTGTGTGAAGAATGGGCAATTGTTTGAAGGGTACTGATGTTTATAGTGTGATATTGGACGAAGAAGTGTTGTCTGACAAGGCCGATTTTGGTGGAGCAGGTGGTGATTGAATGATTGGCTGTGGCTTGCAGTTTGAAGTTTGAATGTGGTCTGCTGATTGCATTGGACTGATTTAGTGGTGAATGGGTGGTGGAAGAACTGTTTGATGTAGAGGAAGGTTATGGTGGATGCTGCTGTGAATGAAGAGGTTGAGTGACAAGGTTGCACTACTGTTTGCGAGGCAGATGGTTGGACGTAGTGTGACATATTGTATGTTTGTTTGTGAAGAAGTATGTGGCAGGAGGTGTATGCACAGTGGGTATTGTTTTGTATGCAGCAAAGGGTAGCCCTAAGTGTGGTGAAAGTGGTGAATGACAGTAGTTCAGTGAGTAAAGAATTTCTGAAGTGGTTCTTGTGGTGTGGCGGCTGTAGGGGAGGTATTGAAAGCAAGTGATTGGAGTAGGTGGTCGAAATGGCTGTGTTTTGGTTTGACAGTTTTGTGGAGTATATTGTAGGTGAATCGTTGTTGAGTGAATTGATGGTTTGTGAGGAAGTTTGTGAAACTGCTTGCTATGATTGTTCTGGTGTGGGGAGTTTGAATGGCACCGGTACGGTGTTGTATGGTGTGTTGGATAGAGGATTTGGTCAGTACCGTCGAAATGTGAATGTGAAGAGGAAGTTTTGGTGGTGAGATGTGATGTGCACAGCGGTTGCACAGAAGTGATTATGTGCAGTTGTGCACAATAAGGTAGTGGACAGTTTTTTTATTTTTTTGTGATAAGTAGGTACTGTGTTTGATAGAGATGTTATATGCAGTGGTTATGAGAAGTGGTAAGATTTATGTTTGGGAAATGTTTGAAGTGTAGATGGTAGCGGGTATTGTGAATTGCAGGAGGTGGAAATGTTGATGAGTGAAGATGGTGGTCTGTGTGCCTTGGTGGTTGTAGCTGCTAGAAGTTTGAATTGTGGAAGTGGCAGATAGGTGAGAGTGGACTTGGTGTTTGCAGAGCAAGGTGAAGTCAGTGATTTTCTTGTAGTTGTGGATGATCGTGATAATTGCTGTAGATGAAAGCAGTGGTGATAGGGTGTGTGACAGAGGCTAGCTTGTTGCAATTGACGTGAATGTTGATGAAGTGAATAAATTGGAGTTGCGTGGTCAAATGACAAGGGAATGGCAGTGAGGAGTTTGGTATTTGTGATGAAATTGCAGTTAGGTGGGAGTGGCGATGATTGGAAGTATGTCAGGCAGCAAGGCAAGGCTAAAATGTAGTGGCAGTGGGTAAGAAAAGCAAATGAAGAATGTAGCACTGGGAATGTGGTTGATGTGGGTTAGAGGAGGGTGTCAAAGGGGGGGTTTGGATGATGATGCACTGTTTGACAGAGGGGTATAGAGAAGGGAGGGCAGAAACAGTGAATAGAAAATGCAATGAAACAATGTTTTTGTAATTTTTTTAAACTAAAAATTGTAAAAGCAATGTAAAAAAAAGAATAATGTAAAATGGAAAATGGAAAAAGGAATGGAATAAAAGATTTTTTTCCTTTTTGAATGAAATTGTGTATGCCATTTTTTATATGTAAATGCAATGCAAAAAAAATCAAATGCTAACACAAAGCACACACAAACACATAATATTTTTTTTAAAATGCAACACACACAAAATAAAAACAGAGAAAAATCAAAGAAAAATAATTCGAAGAATAGAAAATCAAAATCAAAACAAATCCCCGGCAACGGCGCCAAAAACTTGTTAATCGACGGAATTTCTATCGAGTTAGAAAACCGTCGAAATTTTTTGAAATATATTTACCGCAAGCGCACGGCGTACACTTGTAGTACGTGGCGAATACGGGTCGATCCACAGGGAATTGATGATTTTAAAAATCTATTTAATCAAATTAAACCAAAGTCGAGTAAAAGTTAAGCTAGAGAATTAACTAACTAACTAAAAGAAAAGAGATGCCAATATAAGAGTTAAATGACAATTTAGAGAATAAATCCACTCTCTAGATCATGTAGTTCAACGCGTATGAAATCATGATCTCTCTTTTATGGTCATTAGTGCTTTAATTGATGTGCTTATCATAAGTATGACATATTTGTGCTATTGATTAGCCAACATAAGCCATCAAACTATAACACACCCCTAAACTACTTACTAACTTTAATGAAACTTGACAATGAAAATGAAATCTATTTTAAGTATGGCCTATTAACTATTGATTAGAAATATAGACCATCAAATTTTAATTTCAAATCACTTTCTTTTGCCATAATCATATTTTGATGAAGAGGCAATTAGTGTTAGTGATTGTTTAAGCATAGCCTATTTGGTGTCAACAATATAGGTTATCAAATTCAAAGCAAAAACAACTAGTAAACCATTTCTATCATCATCATTAAGCACAAAAAGAGAGCATGAATTAACAAATAGTTGAAGCTACATAATTAGAGAGCTTCATTACCCCTAATTGAGGGGTTTAGCCTCTCATATTTGTCATTTGATTAACAAATGTAGCTAGCAACATGAAAGCAAAAGGAAAGGATAATGAAAACTAATGAAAAAGACAACTAATCTAATTTCATAAAATAAAATCTACACTACTTGCATAAATAAACAAATCTACACTATAACATGAAAGGAAATAAACAAGAAAAGAAAACGAACATGTATTAAATTGCATAAAGAAAAAAGAAATCACATAAGAGAAGAAATGGCTAAGTAGCCATGAAAAGAAAGAGAGCTTTGATTTATTTTCTAAGCTAAAAACTAACTAAGAGGAACTAAGGAAGAGGGTTATAGGAAACATAAGGGGTCTTTATACATGTATGAAACCCTAATTCATATTTTTGGGGAATGTCCAAAATCCCCTTGAGAAAGTGTGGTGGCCAAGTAATCTTTAGCTTCTACTAATCATCATTTAAGTGTACATGAAGCCATTAATTACATAAGCATGTGCATTAGCCTCTAATTTGTACATTAAGGTAGGTGGGTAGGTGGGGTCCTCCATTATCATGCCTTTGAATTATTTCCATCTTCATTTCTTTATCTTCACTCTTGTGCATGCATACATCTTCATGAAACCACTTGTATATGAAGCCAAATTCCTATAAAATAATATAGATATTTCCAATTAAATTTTCTCAAATTAATATATGCACAAAAATGACCATTTTGCCCTTGGATGAAGATGAATATGTGACGATTTGAAAATAATATGAATTTTGGTTTAAACAAGTTAAAATACCCGATATGATCATTTATTTAATTTAAATAGATTAAATATGGTGGTAAAAATATACACATTTTCGTGCACATCAATGCCTTCCTTTTTTCTTGATAGAAGCAAGGACAATATGCTATTTGTTTGAATTGTTTCATTTTTTATTTTACTTTTTTCACCTGATATAGTTAGGGCACATCTTTACAAGTAGTATTGTACTGTTTGAATATTAATTCATATTCTATGTGTTTATTTAAAATGGATAGTTTATTGAGATAATTGCTTATCATTCAATTTGATTATTTCTTAAACCAAGTTCCTAATTTTTGTGACTTTGTTTTGTTATCATTTATATGAAGAAATGGATCCCTGCTACCAAGGAACAATTTGACACCATTGACCAATATGGTAACGTACATGAAAGAGTTTTCTGTAGTTATGAAATGTCCAAGAGCACAAAAAAACTAAAATTATTTTCATGTAGTAATTTTATTACTCTACATTTTCTTAACCAATTCAAATATCTATATTATGTTCATTTTCTTAACTTTTTCCTCAACCGTGCTATTTTATATTCAATTTTTCATGCGGCTTATGTAGATTTTCATTATCTTCAGAAAAGTAGCTAAATCAATCGAAGAGATCCCTTCCTTTTTCTTATTATATTCATAAAGCAAATGAACTCACTTAGATTGAAAAAAACAATTTTCTCTCTAATCAAGCTTTAACGACTGTACATATGTATAATACATCATTTAATTTTATATCATTGCTGATTTCATTCTATGTTTTACAAGCACCCATTCAAGTGGCTATTGTGATGTAATATATAGGGAAATAGGTTAGTGTTTGTAATTGCAAGGATGCAGTATAATACTTCTTCCTTCTTTATTTTGAAATTTTTTTCTTATAACAAAGTTTATCTATTTTATTATATGAGAAAGCATACTTATTTGGGTAGTATGAAGAAGTCAAAAAGCATAAAGGTGATTCACAAATAGACCTAACTCGATTTATTTTATGCCAATAACTCTTTATTTTCCTAATTCAAATCCATTCAATTTATTCTGTATACTATTATATCCCTACGTTCTTTCAATCTATTATATATACAATCTACATATGTATTCTATTATATAAAATTCAGAATCTAACTATATGCATTTTCTTTTTTAATTCACTCTTAGATCATGTCATGTACGCTTCTTAAGTCAAGAATTGATTTTGCTCTTTTTTACTTAATTGTATTTATATCTCAGTCTATTTTTTGTAATTTTCTATTTTGTTATTCAATGGACTATGAAATGTTCATAAGAAACGCCCTTTCATGATTATCATCAAAATCAAAGTCCTGGTGGTCTTATGCAATGTAATTATTCATGATTTCTACAAAGTCTATTTTATTTTATGTTATTTCTAATTTTTTTATAATTCAAAACTGGTCATTAATAGCTATAAATTAAAATATTGTTATTCATAATGGTTAAAATAATATCAAATTTTGTTACCATGCAATAAATAAAAAAATAATTGCTTTTAATTTTGATTAATTTGAATTCAAGGTAATTTAAGAACTAAATTTTAGTTCAATTTGATGAAAGAGTTAATATAAACTAAAGTCACTTTATTGCTAATTATGTAATAAATTAATAACCGCTTAAGCTGTGTTTGCTATATAAAATATGTTACCAATAAGTTAAGATATTTTTTCTTTCTCGCATTTTATATTAAATTTAGTTTTTATATTTTTGGTACGTCTATGAATTTGGGTTCCTCCATTTATTTTGCAGGAATTTATTGGTTTGTTAACGCATAGATACAAAAAGATCATAAGTTTTTTATATAACCAAATTTAGGTAATGTTGATCTTTATTTCATTTTGAAACATAAGTATATAAAATAAATCAAGTTGGAAAAAAGCATTATATATGAAGTAAAAGATTATTTTAATAATGAATTTCACCCTATATTTGGGGAAAAGTGTAAATGTATAAGAAACACTTACATTTTGTCTTCGACAAACAGTATTAAAATTCGTTAATATTTTAGTTTTAAATACATGTTTGGAAACATATCCATTTTCAAATGCTTTATGTTGATTTAGTTAGTCTGAACTTTTTTAGGTAAATTTAACGTTGTCTAACTTTGATCAATCTTGACTTTTAATATTTTTACATTATGTAATTTAATCTACTATGTAATGTTCATAGGCAACAAATATCAATGATTATCATTAAATTCTTGAAGATATTAAACGAGAATGAGGTAGTTATTTTTGAATTTTGTGAAATTTGTTTTATTTATGTTTTTTTATTTTTTGCAGTCTGGAAATGTTTATAAATAAATATAACTTATAAATATTGTTAATCATAATGGTTATAAGTAAACTATTTTTCTGTAGGAAAGACCGTATCAAATATTATGTAAAAAATAATATGAATTAATTAGTTTTGATTTCGACTGATTTGATTTAAAAGTACTAAGAGAATTAAATTGTAATTCATATTAATGGGAGAATTAATTACATATTAATTCTCTTTAATGCTAATGAATTATTTAATTAAAATGTAATCAATTAATTGTTTTTACTCATTTCCTTTTATCATTAACGTTTCAGATGAAAATCCCATGAGGTAACATGTAATACGAAGTATTCTATAAATTAATGAAAATGAATTACAGATAAAGTTATTTGTTGTGATTATAAGTGAACTATTTTTAAATAAAAAGATCATAGCAAATACTATTAGCATGCAGTTAATAAAATGAATTAATTGCTTTTAATTTTGATCAGTTTGTATTTAAAATAATTTGAGAATTATATTGTAGTTTAATTTAATAAGAGAATGATTGTATATTAAATCTCTTTAACTCTAACCAATTATATAATTGATATGTAATCTATTAAATCTTTTTATTTATTTTCATTTATCAGCTATTAGCAATATTAAAATGCAAAACTCAATGATGAAACTATAACAAGAAGCGTTTTGTAAATTTAATGAATGTTTCCATAATGTGAGAAATATGTGTGTAAAAGGAAAATAATAATATAGGAACCTATTACCTTTTTTTAAATATCTTACTTTCCTTCATTAAGATTAGTCAAAAATTAAAATTTTTAACAATAAATATAGCTATAAACAATTTTTTTCAACAAACTCACCAAAATAACATTACCGTTACATTTACTTATGCTCTAAGAGTAGCACAATATTTTTGACGTATTTTCTTATGCTTGAAGGGAAACATTATTTATTCAATATATTTTAAAATGGAAATATGACTTTTTTCTTGCATGCATTATAGTTATATTATTTATAACCATTATATTTTGCTGATGTCGAATGCACAAACAAAAATAGCACAAGAACTTATAATGACATAAAATTACATGATATTTTAATGGTTCACTTTGGTTGTTATATTTTCTTATGTCATTCAGTCTTATAATTATTTTCAATGCAACATCATATAAAATACTTTTTTGCATATCCATAAGTATTTCTCATGGGATAAATATTGTGCTTTTAGTTATGCTAAATTTTATTTTTTTCAATTATTATATGGTGTATGATTATTTGAAGTAATGCTACAATTATTTTGTTGTTCTGGAAATCATACTACAATGTCCTCAAGTTGCAGCATATATGGTCATAACATTAGAGATAATGAAGTGGTGCAAGGATCGATTACCAATAACAACATTAAATCAATTTGTTAACCAACTAAAGTGGAGGGAGTCTCTGATGCACTCACTCAGAAGTTTATGATACCGTCTAGTTTACCTAGGTGTTCAAAAAATAATATAATAAACTTTTGTTATTTCTTTATATTTCTTATGTTATAACATGCTATATTAGTTAAGAATATAACCTTTGAAGACACTAAAATATTTTTATGATTAAACTAGTATTAGATAGTATCAATAAGTGTACTAATGCAAATGTTAGAATATTATTTATTTAAACCAAATTCAAAAAAATATTTCACACTTAAGATAATTTCTTTATTCCATATATGGAACATTATTATCATATCAAATACATATTTGAATTTATTTATATTCTATATAAGATGAATCCGTGGTGAATTTATGCATCACATAAATCAGTAAGCATGCTCAGTAATGTAATAATGCTACCAAGTAAAGGAATAGTCGACATTAAATGATAATTTTTTTTTGCATAAATCCATTATTCTCCACAAAATTGCTATAATATGTGCGCTTCAAGATTACTTAAGCATATATATTGATAAATATTTGCCATTGGTGTTCAAGTAATAAACAAATATAAATATATTCAATCCACAAGTATAAACTTTCATCTTCGTATGATTAACATATGAAAACACACCACTAAAAAAAATATGGTGCACCCCGTGTGCATAGCACAGGTTCGCACTAGTTTTACCAAAGCCCAAATTATTATATATCCCTAAACCATGTCACTCTCTTTATTCATTTTAGTTTTGTAGAAAAAATATACCATCAAGTCTAGCCATCATTACTAGGGAGAAGAAAGAAGAGGGGAAAAAATTAAGGCAAAACTCAAGCTTTCATTTCAAAAAGAAGGAATATAATGAAGTACTTACTTAGGCGAGTAATACAAACCTTTATCCATGTTCCAATTCATTTAGATTTAGATTATTATTATGTTTTTGGTTGTTTTGAATGATAATAAGCAAGTTTTAGTGATAATAGATTAACCCATGTAAGTTAAGGGCTAAATGACATTGTTTATGGGATGATCAAGTGTAAAAGGTAAACTAATCTTCTTCAATTGGATTGAAACTTTAATATGATGTTTATAACATTAAACCAGAGTTGATTTTTTACTTTTCACAATTTTCAAATGAGAAAATTATTTATTATGAATTTTCTAATATGAAACCGGTGCATTTTTGGCTGTAAATTAATATTTAAAAATATTAAAATTTATTATTTTGATTCGAATTTTTTTCTCAATGTAATGTGAAGTATTTTTGATTTTTTGTGAATTTTTGGGAATATCCACCGATTTTTCGAATTGATATAAATTAAATGGCAAGGCAGAAATTAACCTTAAGTAATGAAATACTTAAAGGGAGGATTAATTAAGGAGGGATTAAGCGAACAAATCACAGCTTATTGGAGAGATTTCTGCTGTATCATGAAAGTAACAAATAAGTAAATGACAAGTGTAATGATTCAATCAAAAGTTGTTATTTTATTAATAAAAATATCAGTTATATGTTTATTTACCAATTTTCCAGTTTAGACATATGTTAGCCTCAACCTCCGATAGCTTGTATAGAAAAAAATTTAGATATCCGATAGCCAAAAGGTTATAATTTTGATAACCAAAAAGTTATTCTTTTGATAGACAGACATTCGATAGCTAAAAAGTTTGACTTTCGATTGCCAAAAACTAGATAGTCGATAACTAAAAAGTTAGACATTTGATAGCTAAAGGGTTAGATTTCCAATAGCAATTGTGTTAGACTTTGGCAATTATATGGCTAGACCATCAATAGCAATTATGTTAAACATTCAATAGCTATAAAGCTAGACCTTCGATAGCTAACCTGTTAGACCTTCGATAACTATTGATGGTACATTTTTATAGCTATTACGTTAAACTCTTGATAGATTTATTTAGAAGCTCGATAGCCTAAACTTTCGACAACCTATAATTAAACTCTCGATAGCTTAAATATGCGATAGGATAGTCTTAAAAGCTCGATGACTTTGGTATGTGATTACATGATCATGGAAGCTCGATATCCAGACATGCAATAGTTAAACATTATGGAAGGTGGGTTCCATGATATATAGCTATATTTTATTGTATGAATTTGGTAGTTGAAAGCAATAAAATTGAATGTAAAATGTTAAAGCACATCGTTAAAAGTGGAAGTTGATGTAAGGCCTAAGTGGCAACCAAATGTTAGAATGTAACATTATTGGAGAATGAAGGTTTAAGGCCTAACTGGCAACCAAATATTAGAACATAACATCATTCAAGAACGATGTTATAGGGCCTAATTGGCACCCAAATGTTTATATGAGTATGATAATATAAAGCCTACATGGTAACCAAATGTTACACCATAACGTTATTCAAGGACGATGGTGTAAAACCTAAGTGGCAACCAAATGTTAAAACATAACATTATCCGAGAATGATAATGTTAGGCGTGAGTGGCAACAAAGTATTAAATATAACTTTGAATAGGAAAGTGGATGTAAGACCTATGTGGTAATCCAAATGTCAAAATATGATATTATTTAGGAGTGATGGTGTAAGACCAGAGTGGAAGCCTAAAAAGAAGGCTATAAATCATAAGTTATAATGTAATGTTATGTGCAGGGCACACTATCTATTGAAATGTTCGCTTAATGATTTTGATTCATGCTATGATGTTATTCTACATGATACGATGAGATTGATGATGATAGATTACTGAGGGAAAAAAATCATCCTGCTAGGCCGTGTTAGGGCTGACAATTAAAACCGAGAGCCTTAAATCCAAACCTAATCGACTTGAGAAGACCTGAACCCAAACCGAACCTAATGGGTGTTGGGTCAGTCTAGGTAATGAAAATACCATAAATAATTGATTAAACCCGACTACACTCGAACTGACCAATCCAAAAGGCCCGACTAAGAATATTGAAATATATGCATTTTTATTGTTATTACCCAACCGGGCCAGAATCAACAAGGCCCTACTCAAACCAAACCTTGGGTCGGGTCGGGTCGGGTCTAGATCTCAAAAGGTATAGTTTGGACTCAAAAAAACCTGACCCGCCTAGAATCAAGACCCATCGGGTTGGGTCCTGGTTCGTCGGGTTGGGTCTAAGTGCCAACCCTAGGTGGTGTGGTCTCACTACATGTTATGTTAGGGATGTATTACTCATACCAGGTTTAAGCCTTACCTGATTTTTTATTATTTTTCCACATAAACTCCTGGTACTCATTCGAGTAGGTTGAGATTATAAGTTTAGGAAGGTTTTCTTGGTGGCAACTAAAAGCTCTAAAAATGAAGCTTTGCTTCATTTGAAATTACAAGGAATTATTTCCCATCCTTTATTGAAATAGATTGTAATCTATGAAGAATAATATCCATAATTTACACATCTCTTCACTTTTCGGTATAGTCCTTGTTACTTCAAATGATGCACTTTTATACATATTTTTGGAATCGGATAATTTATGGAAATTAGATGGAAATAGATTTAATTTAATTATACATCGCTCCAAATAAATTAAAATATAGAAATTCACATTCCAAGTCAACTAGTGCAACCTAATTTACAACCCAATTATAAATCCAGAATAACTTTATAACATTTCAAACATTCTATAATAATAATAAATATTTGGGACTAAATTTAAATTTCAAGATTAGGTTGTACATACTATTCCTATTCCAATTACCTATTTTTATTGAACATGTAGGCGATAATCCTATATGTTTGTTTTAAACCTACAACTCATCAGATCTTATAGAAGCATAATAATTAAATAAAATTCAACGATATAAATTTCAATGTTATAAATAAATTATATAATTTTCCACTTATCTTTCTTGCTTTGCGAATCTCCCAAGTCTGAATTCATTCCTTTGCTTGACTCGTTTTCCATTCTAACCCAAAAGAGCATGTATAACATGGTATATACGTACTATTGGAATTACATGTCTGAAAAGAGATTTGGGATGAAGGTGAATATAAATTTATAACTACAGAAATTTACCTTGTTCCGCAGTATTGATTTGCTTCTTCTCTTCTTCTCTTTTATTTTCTGCCCTTCTTCGAATACACACACACGCACACGTATAATATTTTAAAATATTTGGAAATAGAGGAGAGGGGAAAATGGCAGAGCTTCGATTTGATCAGAAAATATAAGAAGAAAAGTGAGGGGTTAGACCTATATTTATAGATGCTCGAATCAATCGAACTGTTAGATTAAAATAATCAAATTCGGGCTGTTGGCCAAGGTTTAACCCTAGCCGCCACCTAAAGGCCGGTCAACCGCTCCCTTATAGGCGGTAGACCATTAATGGTCGACCGCCCCAAGGAGGGTGGTCAATCAATGGGTCCGCATTTTAATGTTTGTTTATTTCTATTTTTGTTTTTAATTATTTTACTCCGAAAACTTCAAATTCTAATAACCTTTTCATTTGAGCTTCGATTGTGGAAAAAATATGAAAGTTGCTTGGAAAATCACAACGAACGCAATGGTGCAAGTTTCATGGACAAATTACCTCGTTTGCTCAAATTCCATTTTTGGAGCCTTATTAATTATCGTAAATTTTAATGGATGTTACATTTTCCTCTTGAAAGAATTTCATCCTCAAAATTCCCCAGGGGTTGAATCTTTTTACATGGTGCACAATCAATCTGAGCTATCCAACCAATTAGTGTACAATTAATTTTGCAGCCAAACGCGTACAAGTTCATAGTGCGTCACAACATATAAGACATGCGTGCAGAATGACTCTAAATTGACGCCTCCTATATAGATGCATTCTTTTAAAAACATTTTGAAAATAGGATGCAAACAACCTAGATATACTAGAATTTTTATATGTATGCAAGTTTTTCAAAAATCAAAAATCATTTTTCACAGAAAAATTTCCACGCTCCCATGAGTAGAAGTATGGTTCAACCAATTTTGCATCCCTACCATCAAAAAACTAGCACACAATGTCTAACATCCAATTTTTTTGAAAATCCAGTTATTCTGAATCCATACCCCTATGCCGAAAAAGGAATTTAGATAGTAATTTTTTACAATTCCACCCTTCTTTTGGATACATATTTTGTTGCACCTTGGAACCTTATCTTCTACCCTCAAAAATTTTCTAACTTTTGAAGTTCAATTTGCATGAGGAGGTTTATTTTTTTATGTTAAAACGTAACTATTCTAAGCGCAAGTTTCATTTCACTATCAACAACATATGGAAATAGAAATTCCAAAGTTAAAACAGTCTTTTCCCTTATTATTATGTATGTTTAGTATACTATAGCCCTTGTTAGATACTAAAATTCATATTCACCAACATGTCAACCCACCCTACGTTAAGCACGTGGCACTAGAAAATTGAAAATTTTTCATTTTTCATCAAAAAATCTTTTTTTTCCAATCAAACTTGCAAGATAGTTTGAAAAATCAAGTTCCCAAAAGAATTTAAACACCATTTTTCAAAAGCACTAGAAATTTTTTTCCAAAAACATTTGAACTCAACTTCTCAAAAGCATTTAAACAAAAAATTTCAAAAGCATTTCAACATATTTTTCAAAATATTTGTTGCTCCATTCTTAAAATAAATCAGGCCACGTCTTAACATAATCGGGACTCAGTCTATGAGTTAATGTATATAATTGATCCTGGTATTGTGTAGTTAGTCTTAAATTTAGGGAACCTTTACTTTTACAACAAACTACCTAAAGCATATTTATAAATTTTAGCTTTTATAGCATATGGATAGTGAACCGTAATTTCGCAACAACCTTTCTTTGTCCTTCGCTCGTTAAAATTTATTTTTTCTAAAATCCTAATGTTTTTGGGATTAAAGCATTTTTAATTTCTAGTTGCTAGCTTAATTTCTAATTTATATTATAAACTTTCACTCTAACCTGCATTTTATCGCTAGTTAAGTGTTCTTATAAGATCTCCTTATTTACATTGTTTATATATATATATATATATGTATGTATGTATATATATATAGCAGTCTAATCCTATCCACAAAATCAACATAGTGATAAAATAGAAACATATCTCATATCATGTCGTATGCCTTTAGAACAAACTAAGGGAGACAACCAACGACTACAATCCAAACCCTAAAAGAAAATTTTGCTGAAAGCTGCCATTCATCATAAACTGGTGTTACTAATGTTGTGGCCATAACACCCCTTACTAAATTAAGATGGACATTTATAGTTGTGAGGATTGCGGATTACGGATCTTAAGGCTAGGAATAACACTAGAGGGGGGTGAATAGTGTTTACAAGAAATTACTAAATCTTTTTGAGTTTATGTTAATTTGAACACAAATGTATGCAATATTCAAACACAGATATAATCACAGAATCAAACACAGATGCAGAAATAAAGTAAATGCTGGAAAGGAAAGAACACGCCGGATTTTATACTGGTTCGGAGTTACCCTACATCCATTCCCGCACAACTAAGTACATATTTCCTTTCAAAAGCAATTCAGCAATTACAACCCTCGGTTTCAAGGCTACGAGGTACACCCTCCAGAATTACAATCCTCTTGGTAGAGATACTTGATTTCCGGGCGACAAGTTCACCCAATTGATTTCCAAGGCTACAATCACACCTTTTCTCGCTTGATTGATTTCCAAGGCTACAATCACACCTTTTCTCGCTAGATAGATTACAAAGAAGCCTATAACTCTGAATAGCACTGGATCTTGTTGAGGTAGTGATAGAGAATCAAACCAGAGATGATCTAGTTAGATTCAATGTTGATTTCGGCAGAGTGATGATAGAATTTTGAATAAGAAAATGTGGAAGAAGAAGAGAAGTGAAAAACCAGAAAATCTGTTATCAAATTCGTTGAAACGAACCCCTATTTATAGAAGAACAACAGCCATGTCCATTCGTGAAAAGTTATGGCGAATAGACACTTCTTTTGAAATTCAAATTTTTGAATCTAACTGTCACTATGTCGACATGGGGTACTAGGGCATGTCGACATCCCAAAGCATTTTTTGATGATTTGATTTCTTTGAAAATAACTTTTATCTTATATTAAAAACTATTTAAACTTTGTAAATATACTTGACTATAGATAAAATACATAGATAAATATAGAGAATAATATATATAAAATTTTACTATAATTTTATATTTAAATCTAAGTATAAATATATTATAATTAAAAGATAGTTTAAAACAAACGAAGTTTAAAAACCAGAGTTTATTAAAAACAAAACAAAGAATATTATAAGACTAAAAAATCTTTTTGAAAATCATTTGAAAAGATAATTTTTAAGGCTAAAACATTTTGAAAAGCAGTTTTGAAAATCATTCTGAAGTAGTTTTGAAAATCATTTTGAACTAGTTTTGCAAGCTTCTTCCTGCAGAATATCTCATCATATCAGGACTCAAGAACTTGTACAAAACCAGGATGTTCGTGGGTTTGTATGCCACTTGTCGTAGGTTTGTAAGCTACTTGTCGTGGGTTTGTAAGCCACTAAAAAGGTAGAAATGGGTTCCATCCCAAAAGAAAAATGGAGTGAAGATTTCAGTGCTATTATGAAGTTTTAACATAATTCTAGACTCAATACTTATCTTGAAATCTTGAACTTTTGATAATCTTGATACTCATGAGTCTTCAATCTTGATATCTTGAATCTCTATACTGTACAGTCTTCATTCTTTGTACCTGCATGGTTAAATCCTACATATACATATATATCTAAACTATAATGTTAGTATTTATATTTTATAATCTTATTCTAAGGTTGTTGTCATCAAAACCATCAACTCATTGACTAACAATCTCCCCCTTTTTGATGATGACAACCTTTGTTTATAAAATATTACTTCTATCCTAATAACTCCCCCTAAATCTAATAACTCCCCCTTAATCTATGCCTAACTCTCCTATTTTATATTTCTCCCCCTTTGTCATCAACAAAAACAAACAAACTCTAAACTATACAACTCCCCCTCATTCTTGTACTGAAGTACCTGCATTAATAAACTATATAATAAAGTATATTAAGAATCATTGTTTATAGGAGGATTCTGCCTTTCTGGATACGGACAGTCTCTTTTGATATGGCCTGGTTCATCACAGTTGAAACATTTGACATTGTTTGGCACTGCATTCTGATTTCCAGAATTCTTATAGTTGTTTCTCTTGAGATTATTCATCTTTATGTATTTCAGAAATTTTCAAAAATTCCTGGTCATAAATGCTATCTCTTCATCATTATCACTATTTGAGTCTGATTCGTCGGTTAATGCATTGAATGCCATTGATTTCTTTTCAGATGCTTTGCTTTCTCTTCTCTTGATCATTTGGACTTCAAACGACATTAGATTTCCAATCAATTCTTCTATCTTTAAGGTACTGATGTCATTTGCCTCTTCAATTGCAAGTGTCTTTTGATCCCATTCTGGAGTGAGAGAATTTAAAATTTTTCTGACTTGATCTTCTTCCGAAAATTCCTTTCCCAAGGATATTAAAGAATGCACAATATCCTGAAATCGACTATACATATCTGAAATAGACTCATTAGTATTCATTTTAAATAACTGAAACTGATTTGTGAGCATGGAAATTTTGGTCTGTTTAACTTTGCTTGTTCCTTCATGAGTAACTTGCAAAGTTTTCCAGATTTCATATGCAGACTTACAAACTGACACTCTATTAAATTCATTCCTATCAAATGAACAAAACAGAATATTCATTGCTTTAGAATTATTTTGTGCAACAGTCTTTTGCTTAGTGGTCCACTCTGCAAAGTTAGTTGTGGGTTCAGAATATTCACTCTGTGTGATATTCCAAGTGTATAATCCTACAGATTGTAAATATATTTTCATCCTACATGCCCAATATGCATAGTTACTGCCATTAAAAAGTGGTGGTCTAGCAGTAGACTGACCTTCTACAAATGAACTAGTGTTAGAAATAGTACCAGTGTTAGTAGCCATTTAAAAACTTTTCAAAATTCAGATTATGAAACTTTTGAAAACCTTGCTCCGATACCAAATGTGAGGAATGCAGATTACGGAACTTAAGACTAGGAATAACACTAGAGGGGGGTGAATAGTGTTTATAAGAAATTACTAAATCTTTTTGAGTTTATGTTAATTTGAACACAAATGTATGCTATATTCAGACACAGATATAATCACAGAATCAAACACAGATGCAGAAATAAAGTAAATGCAGTAAAGAAAAGAACACACCGGATTTTATACTGGTTCGGAGTTACCCTACATCCAGTCCCGCACAACTAAGTACGGATTTCCTTTCAAAAGCAATTCAACAATTACAACCCTCGGTTTCAAGACTACGAGGTACACCCTCCAGAATTACAATCCTCTGAGTAGAGATACTTGATTTCCGGGCGACAAGTTCACCCAATTGATTTCCAAGGCTACAATCACACCTTTTCTCGCTTGATTGATTTCCAAGGCTACAATCACACCTTTTCTCACTAGATAGATTAAAAAGAAGCCTATAACTCTGAATAGCACTGGATCTTGTTGAGATAGTGATAGAGAATCAAACCAGAGATGATCTAGTTAGATTCAATGTTTATTTCGGCAGAGTGATGATAGGATTTTGAATAAGAAAATGTGGAAGAAGAAGAGAAGTGAAAAACCAGAAAATCTATTATCAAATTCATTGAAACTAACTCCTATTTATAGAAGAACAACAACCATATCAATTCGTGAAAAGTTATGGCGAATAGACACTTCATTTGAAATTCAAATTTTTGAATCTAACTGTCACTATGTCGACATGGGTTACTAGGGCATGTCGACATCCCAAAGCATTTTATGATGATTCGATTTTCTTTGAAAATAACTTTTATCTTATATTAAAAACTATTTAAACTTTATAAATATACTTGACTATAGATAAAATACATAGATAAATATAGAGAATAATATGTATAAAATTTTACTATAATTTTATATTTAAATCTAAGTATAAATATATTATAATTAAAAGATAGTTTAAAACAAACGAAGTTTAAAAACCAGAGTTTATTAAAAACAAAAACAAAGAATATTTTAAGGCTAAAACAACTTTTTGAAAATCATTTGAAAAGATAATTTTTAAGGCTAAAACATTTTGAAAAGCAGTTTTGAAAATCATTCTGAAGTAGTTTTGAAAATCATTTTGAAGTAGTTTTGCAAGCTTCTTCCTGTAGAATATCTCATCATATCAGGACTCGAGAACTTGTACAAAACCAGGATGTTCGTGGGTTTGTAAGCCACTTGTCGTAGGTTTGTAAGCTACTTGTCGTGGGTTTGTAAGCCACTAAAAAGGTAGAAATGGGTTCCATCCCAAAAGAAAAATGGAGTGAAGATTTCAGTGCTATTATGAAGTTTTAACATAATTCTAGACTCAATACTTATCTTGAAATCTTGAACTCTTGATAATCTTGATACTCATGAGTCTTCAATCTTGAATCTCTATACTATACAGTCTTCATTCTTTGTACCTTCTTGGTTAAATCCTGCATATACATATATATCTAAATAATAATGTTAGTATTTATATTTATAATCTTATTCTAAGGTTGTTGTCATCAAAACCATCAACTCATGGACTAACAATAGTATGCTATTCAACTATAACTCAAATTACCTCATTGACTTCTAATAAATAAGGTCCATCCATTACTTAAATTATTACACCCGCTTATGGGATAAATCATGCATTCCCACACTGTAGTGGGTAGGAAATATAAGTTATGCACATTTAGAATAACTCATTAGAAAATTTGCATAGTGGAATAACATTGCTACCACCTATCTTACCTTCTATCACCTTGACTTAACCAACAAGCTTTATGTGGGTTTGCCATCTTATTACTTTCTTCTCCAACCATACTTCTATCTTCTCACAGACAACCTCTTGACAGTATCCTCAAACTTTGGTATTTACTTCCTCAATATCTTTGATTATTCATGCGAGTATAACCTAGGACCTGCAAAATTGTACTTAATATCATTCCTCATTCCTTTGAGGGTACTTCTAATGGCTTCCACATGTCTCTAATAAAATATTCCTAGTTTCATTCCAATGTTCCTTATATTCAATGGGGATTCCTTGTTACTACCTTATGAGAATCTATAGTTATTTTATTCATACCCTAAACTTTTACCTCGTCTTACCTAGGCAGTCATCCCTATCTACTCCATATCAAATTTGTTTTAGGTTCACCATTCTTTATAAAAATAAAACTTCATAATCATGAAGTACCTAATCCAAAACTTTTATCTTTAAAATATAAACTTAGAAACCTTTTTATCAAATTCAAAACTTGATCTCTAAGAAGGAGCCATGAAAAATTTCCCTTTTCTAACCAACTTTACCTTTTTATGGACTTTCTACCATAGGGCTTTACTTCTTTTAAAAGTAGGACTTTTTAGCTCAGAACATTCAAAACTTAATTATCATGCCAATCCATTTTATTTTCAAAAACATCTTCCATAACTTTAAACAATGAAAAGTGGGATAGACAAGGATAACTCCCATCATATTATTTTCTTATTACTCATGCTATTCCCGCTTCCACATTTGACAGAGATTTTAATAGCATATGAGGGGGACTTCTAGAAGATACGAAAAATTGCTGCATCTTTCTAAGCATCCATCTAAAGTATACGCATAATTGCTATATATCTAAGGAATTTATCCATTCTTCCTATCATATTCCTATTGCTTTTCTCCTATTTTATTTCTAACTAGATTACTAATCCTATTTTATATGAATTCCTAATGTAATTTCTATTTAAAGGACTTCTACTTCAGCTGTTATTATCCGTATTTTCCATGTACAGGAATATTTCTCTTATCTTAGTTATCATGCATCATTAACCTTCTATTCTCTTTACCCCGTATGAATCAATTACCATTTCCATTTATCCACCCCTTAAAAGGAATTTTAAAATGAAACTACCAAATTTACAAAAATAAGAAAAAATCATTGAGCCCAAACCATGCTCTATTTTCCATTTATTTCTGAAACGAAAAATCCTTTTATAAAAATCTTTAAATCAAAACTCTTTGACTCAAACAACTTTAAAAAAAGAATTTTAAACTTATTTTTTTTCAAAACAACAATTTCCTCATCAATCCTTTGAAGAACCCATTAAAAGCATTTCAACGAATTTTTAAAAAACTTTTTTTTAAATTCTTCCACATAGGGTTGGACATAGAAATGAACTTTATTCGTCATTCCTTTTGGACCTTTCTTCTTTTTCACTCATACTTAACTCATCTTTTATCAAAAATCCAGCTTATCTTCTTGTGGTAATGAGGGTACATCTTCATGCGGTAACCTACTCCACTCCTTCTTCATAGCTTGCTTCTGAATGCTTGCAACATATAGGTTCTTACTTCCTATTTGTTTAGATGAAAGGTGCATCTTCAATCGGCAATCCATCAAAATCCACAATCGTAAGGCAGCCTAGTCCCAGTAAAGGAGTTAAGTATCATCTAGCTTCCGGGGTCCTTCTATATGTCGTGCTTATGCTCTTCTTGGTCGACTCCTTACAATATGACCTCCGCCCAGTGGGGTAATCAAGGAAGGAGTATAAATTTAACACTATTTATTGACCAACTCATAGTTGATTCGTCCATCCTTTAAAAATATGGTCACTACTAATTCTATAGTCAAAATTTATAGTGTTTGGTGTAAAATATATATAAGTATAGATAGAAATACAAATACATTTTCTCAACTTATCCTAATTCCTATGATCGACTAACCTAAGCTCCAATACAAAATGTAACAACCCATACCTTAATGGGCCTGAATTTCGACTAGATCGAAACCCAAGTCCATTAGTATGGATCATTGATTTCGGTAACCTGTAACAAACACAAGCATATCAGAGAGTGATCAGTATAAACTCACAGCAAAATTGAAAAATATAATAGGACGTAGGTACTAACTAAGGCTACTACCAGAACCAATATTATTACTAAGTTGTCCAATTGCCTCGTCAACACTGAGCATGAATAAGAAGACTTCTCTATACTGTTCCCGTCTTACACTAGTATCCTGTCCCTCTAAATCTATCATGTATGTTGTAATGAGGAGGAGGGGTCAGAACAACATTTTGGTGATTGGAAAATTACAAACTTTACCCATATCATTAATTTATGTCGATTTATTTCCATTTAAGTGTTATGTCTATTACTTACGGCTAATCATTAAGTCCAATGTATGCGCGTACGATATGACTAACCTCCTTCGAGGTATAATAATGATGTATATGCCTATCCAAATATGTGTCTAACATTTTCACTACCCAAAAACTCTGGTCACTTAATACCAGATCCAACGGCCATTTAATGCCTCTGTCTTTGAAG
Source organism: Allium fistulosum (assembly GCA_030737815.1). NCBI lineage: Eukaryota > Viridiplantae > Streptophyta > Magnoliopsida > Asparagales > Amaryllidaceae > Allium > Allium fistulosum. Next base: position 262,344,169 of record CM060903.1, read on the forward strand.
CGGGCCCTTCGGAATGTAAACGCTAGTCGATTAGTTCTAGCTACAGAAACCAATGACTCCTATATATGGCTTTATAATTTATAATTTAATTGTCATACTACTAATGCATCTCAAAGACTCATCTAAGGGTTAGCTAGACCACCTCCGATAAACAAATTTCGTTTAACTATCCACTTTGAGGTCTGTGCATCTCCCATACGCATTCTATACTAGAAGAAAGCGAAATCCAACAAGGCATAACCCAAGTCTTTACCGCACTCATTTGTGACCGCTGGTGGCCATAGCCTATATGTTAGACGTACTACTAAAGACCAGTCAAAAAATATTGACAAAGCCCACCGACCTTCCACAGTTGACATCCCATTTAGACTAATCAAAGTAAGTCAAGGAAAAATGCCCCTTTCGGTTACTTAATACCTCTTATTGGAAGTGAAGCAGACCCTATTTTCTTAAAAGTACTGAACCATTTAATACTTCAAATCCAAGGTGAACCCTCAGTATCTTTTACCTTTACTTATCCGTAACATATCCCTTTCCCATGGGTCATACGGTTGGAGATATATCACATCAGTAGTAAGTGTTCACAACTGCTGGTATCCTCTAGGTAAAGGGTAGACTTCTATTGTGTAACTATACTGATCTCGCATCCCAACCCACTTGTAACACCCCATAAATTTGGCGTTAGTTATTTAACTAGTTAGTTGGTTAGTTAGGCTCCCAAAAATAGAATTTGTGCAAATGATGGAATTTGACCATGAAACCTGCACCATTGCGTTCGTAGCAAAATTCTAAGCAACTTTCATATTTGTTGTTTTACGGTCGGAGTCCAAACGAAGAACGGATGAAAAAGAATTTCGAAACAGAAATAACTAAATTAGAAAAATTAACGTTTATATATTAATTACCGGGACCCATAGGTTAACAAGCTCATTGCAACCAGTTGATATGTAGCGATCGATCGGTGCCATAAAGCGGTTAACCAGTTGGGACCATGGTGGCTAAGGTTTGCCTTGGCCAAACGGGCTGGATTTAATATATTTTAATCTAACAGCTGTGGTTGATTCAAGTGCCTATAGATTCCGGTCTAACCCTCTCTTCCCTTCTCATATTTTTCTTAAAGCAGCAGCGATGCTCTACCATTTTCTCTTCTGCACTATTTTCTAAATTATAAAATATAATATTTATATTTTTATTTATACATATTGGAGAAGAATAGAAATTGAATAAGAGAAGAAGAAGAAGAGCGAATAACCACTACAGGAAAACGAGGTAATATATATGTATGTATGTATGTATATATATATATATATATCTGTATTTGTATTTATATATTTATATTTCTCTTCAACCCCAAATCTCTTCTCGGATCTGCAATTCTAATATATGTATATACTTTTTTATACTTATTTTATGGATTAAAAAGTAAATGGAATTGAACTAAAGGTTTTACTTTAGATCTGGAAATTTGGAACAATTTTAGAACGTGAGTAGGAAATTTATATATCGTTTATGATTTTGAATCTATTCCGTTCGAATATGTTTGATTTTTATGTCTAAATCAATAATATTTGTGAATTGTAGGCTTTAATTAAAAAAGAAACCTATTGCCTACATATTCTTGTTTTAGATCTGATAGGAATTATTGCTACACCGTGATCTGGGAATCAGACCCAAAAGTTATAAATATGAATATTGGTTAGATATGAAATTTATACCAGATCTGAAATTGGGTTGTAGATTATTAGAATGATTTTGATTATTACCCTAATTATTTTGAATTGGGAATTTTCCATAGTTTAATTTGTGGGAAGAACGTCCGTTTGATTTGTATAGATTTGTTTGTGTTTCTGAATTACATAGAAAATGCAGCGTTTTATTTAATAAGGAATATATGCAAATAAAAATGAAGAGATGTGTAAAGCACAAATTTATTTTTCATCGTTTACACTGTCTATTCCAATAAAAAGAAAATAATCATTCTTTGTAATTTCAAACGAGGCAAATCTTTCCTTTTATTCTTGATCTTTTGTTTTAAACCAATTTATGGAAATCACAAAGGAGAATCTTCCTAAGAAATGTAATTTTAGAAAATTGAATATAGAAAAGAATATTCTAGTTAAAGATTTGTAACTAGAATATATTTGGTAGAAGTAGGTATTTATACGTGCTAATAAATATAACAGTTTATGTGTAACGCTCATATACAATATTAGTAATACGTAGTAATAACGTTGATTTGCGAATAGGAAGTAGGAGGAAAGTTTGAAAAGATTGTAACTCTAACTAATGGGTAATAAATGTGGAATGAAGTTTGAAGTTACAAATAACTGATATGGTAAATGGATTAATGGGACTGATAGATAAAGAAGTTAGGTGAATAACTATGGAATAGTTAGAAAGAGTTACTAATTGGAAATTCATAATATACATAAATATATTAGGAAATATCCATTAGGATGATATTCTTTGTCTTGGGCAAATTGACATTTATGAAAGAAGCAAATAAAAGGGATTTATAGGTAATTGAATATTTAAGGTAAATTACATAGCCTTAAATAAATAAAAGGAGTTTAGTAAGCTAAGTCCAATATCCAACTTAGGATGATAAAGCTTAGTAATAGTAAAGCCTAGGATAATATGACTTAAGTTAGTAAAGCCTAGCATAATTAATTGGACTTAGTAGGTTGGGATGCGAGGTCAGTAAGTTACACAATAGAAGTATGCCTTTCACTTTGAGACTACCGGTAGTTGTGTGCACTTCCTACAAATGTGAGACATCTTTAACCATAGGACCCATAAAATAATTAATTAGGCTTAGAAGATTGGGATGAGAGGTCAGTAAAGTGACACAACAGAAGTCCATCATTTACTATGTGGCTACAAGTAGTTGTGTACACTTATTACTGATATGGGACATCACTAATCATAGGACCCATGGGAAATGATTATGAATAATAGGATCTGCTAGGGATTAGAGGTATTAAGTGGTTATTTAAGGACCCGCCTCTTTCCTAATTAAAAAATATTAAATGGTCTGAATTATCGATTAGGAGCGATAGTGGATATCTCGGGAAGGTTCCGCTTCGAGTTTGAGGTATTAAGTGACTGATATAGGGTCCACATCTATCCTATAAAGAAGTATTAAGTATTCTAGTGAGATTCCAAGTAATGTTAGCTAGATAGTACTAGTGAGGAGTCCACCTTGCGGTTAGGTATTAAATGGGAAAAACCTACCTAGAATATAGGTATTAAATGATCAGGGGTCTACCTCGTCCTTATTAATATGGTATTAAGTTTCTTAGGCACTATCTCCTACATGGCTAAGAATTTAATGTCGATGAATCCGTTAGTAGTATGACTATTATGTATTACAAAGCCATTAATAGTGGTCAATGGTCTATGTAGCTAGTACCAATAAACCAACAGTGACGAGCTAGGTGCTTACTTCATATTTAAAAGTATTAAGTCCCTGATAGACTTACGTCAGTATTTTATACCTTAGGAAGGGTGGGTAGATGAACTGTGTTTGGAAGGAATATCATGTGTGAAATATAAGGTTAATTTGGTTAACCTTAGGATAGTATACATAATAGTTAAATACTAACCAACCGATATAAATTTATGTTATGGAAACTGTATAGATTTTCCAAATACCAGAATATTGTTCTGACCCCCTCCTCATTACAACCCATATGATGATTTAGAGGAACAAGTCACTAGAGCTGGACATGATTGATTGTTGGAGAAGTCTTCTTTTCTATCATGCTCGATGATGCTGTGGTAATCTGATGTCCAAGAAATACCATTATTTCACGGGTAGTACCCATAGTCAGAATTTATATCCTATTATTGTTTCCGTTGTGAATTTAGATTTATCAATCTTTGATAATGCTCATGCTTATTTTCAGGTACCAAATCTAACGATCTGTGCTTTGAGGCACTTGGATTTCGATTCTTGAAGAAATTTAGGCTCATTAAAGTGCGGGTTTTTACATTTGGTATTAGAGTCTAGGTTAGTCGATCAAAGGAATTAGGATGAATTAAGAGAACATATTCGTACTTTCCTATATATCACTGTTATATTTTTATGCTAAACTCCAAGAATCCCGATTATAGAAGTAGTTGTAGCTCCGCTCGAAAGGAATAGGAAAAGCAACTATGGGTTGGAAATATCTTAGAGTTAAGATTTTAACGCCAACTCCAAATTACCCCATGGAGTGTTGGCGATGCATAAGGCGCTGATGAAGAAGAGTATGAGTACGACATATGGAGAGACTGAAGGATGTTCGACTTGATGGTTATGATACTAACTACCTTATGACTTTTGGATCTTGATGAAGACTTGCAGTCGAAGATACACAACTATTCCCGATAAGAGGAAAATATAATTTTGTATGTCGCAAACGTCTGAAAACCAGTTTGGTAAGTGAATGTCCATCAACCACCTTTAGATGGCAAACTATATTTTTTTGAAGAGTTAAGGTCAATTCTTTAGTCTAAACCAGTTTTAAGAGGATTTCTTTTCCCAAGGATTTATTTTAGAATTTTGGGAAGTTTTAAAATTTTAATTTTCAAAAAAATAAAAATAAACGTATACCACTAAGTTGGTCATATTAAGATATTTTGGAGTAGGTTTTGAAATCCTTAAATATTTATATATGTATGTTTGTGTGTGTGTATATATATATATATCTCTGTGTGTGTGTGTGGGTGTCAATAAAGGTTTGATTTTGATTATTGGCAAGAAGATCTCCACTTTCCTCAGCTCTGTCAGCTTCATATTCCATTCAGAGGCAACCGGTGAAGTTTGGAGACTTCGCAGCTTTTGGGCTAGAAGAGATTTCTGAGGCAACATGACTTTCATCGATCCTACGCTTCGAGACTTTTGAGCATCAGCTGCATTCGCCTTGTCGATGCTCATTCGGCATCGGATTTCAATAAAGACAACAGTTTCATTCAATCGGAGGTTAAAGGAATCATGATTGAGATGTCCGATGATAACTTCAACGACATTTTGGAGATTTCTGCTGATGGAGCGGATTTGGACGATATTGAGATGACCGACCCTGAGATCTTCCAGCAGATCTTTTCTCAAGGTGTCGACGTTTAGAGGATGGACACTCTGCGTCCGACTACCATCTTGTTGTGTGCATTATTCAGCACAACATCATCCCTAAGATGGGAAGCTATGGTTAAATTTATCCTTTGGTGCGGAAGGCCATCTATGTAGTTTTGGGCGGTTTAGCCGTCAATTGGGCACAAACTCTTATGATTCATTTTTCCGATCATGGAATTGGCACCCCATGGAGTTACTTTCTATATTGTCGTCTATTCATTCTCATCTATGGGTGATATAAGGTGAATCTTAGTGGGTAGACTCCCAAACGAAGGTCCCGCCAGCCATTGATAGAGCCTCCCTTAGGAAGATGGGAATTCCTTTTCCACCAGCCGTAGCAACCGAGCCAACAGCAGAGCAACGTGGTGAAGCAATGGTAGGAGGGATATCAGAGTCCTAAGCTAGTTGCCATTCGGCAGCTCCAGACTAAGCTCTAGGGGATTCACACTGACTGGAAAGATATGAGGACTGAGCTACAATGCCAGAGTCAGGAGATTGGGTGCTTAGCTACTATGCTTTGCCATTTTCGAGGTCATGACAACGGCTTGAGTTCCTGTCTAGGATCAGGACCATCCCATGATCTAGAAGTAGTATTTTAGGTTTTATAGTGTGTTGTCGTATCTTTCTCTTCCAGCATTAATTCTTTCCGTTTTAGGTTGTTGAGTTGTAAATGTTAGTTATCTCTTTTAATAAGTGTACAATATTATGAGATGTATTTCTATTTATTTACTATGTTGTTATTTCCAAATATGTGAATCACCCTTATATATATATATATTTGGAAGAAATAATATAAATATGAAAATCTCATAAGGACACTTAACTAACAGATAAATGCAATGTGAGACTGAAAGTTTTGAATAAGTAGAAATTTTAGCAAGCGAAGGACAAGGTAAATTGTTTCGGAATTACGGGTCATTGTTCATGTGATATCCCGGAATTTTGGCAATATCAATTTAATAATCTTTATTAATAATTAAATTGATTTGTTGATTTTATTTTAAAAATTGACAAGTTTAATTCTTTTAAAAGTTAATAATATTTTAAATTGGCAATAATTATTAATATCTTTTCTAAACAATTTAAAATTGGTAAGATTTATCTTTCAAAATTATATAAATATTTTCTATTTATAATGTATATATATATATATATATTGATGTATATATTATAAATAGGGAGTCTTTAATTTAATAAAGGATATGTTTTCAAATTATAATATATATGTATATATATTGTGATTGGAGTTATGTTATAAAATTCAAACATAAGATAAATTGATTTGTAAAACTATATATAAAGTTAAAATAAGTTTCTCAAGCATATAAAAATATGTTATATTTATTTGATCAAAGCATAAGTTATTATAAATAAATTTTTACATGAATTCATATTTGTATATTTATATAGGATCTAAAAGCTTATTTATAAAAGGTAAATACATTATATATATGTAAATATTTTATAAATACATATGTATAACTTAAATAAATTAATTAAAACAAGAGTAACACTTGTTAGCATATTAAGGAGGTCTAAAGACATTTGTAAATTTGTATGCATAGGTGTAAGCTAGATAATATACTTAAAAAGACAAGTGGCTTTATCTTGTTTTCTTTTTGATAATTAAAGTTTTAAAATTTTAAAAATGGAAGAAAGATCTGCAATTTTCTTTCTTCAGCTCTAAACTATCTTCACTTCTTCATTCTCTACTAAAAATAAATTCGAATCAAAATTCAAAGAAAAGAAGTAAAACTGGAAATGCAAATCAGAGAAATGAAAATCTGGAAATGCAAATTTGAAGAAGAAATTGCAAGCTAAAAGCAGTACCTCAACTCAAGGAAATTCATAGCAGCTAAGCAAATTCAAAGATCAACATCTAGATTCAAATTCAACTAAAGAAAAGAAGTTCAAAACCAAATAACAAGCCAGGAAACAGAATATATTCTCTGTTCTCTGATATAAACTGGTGAGTAATCATATTTTTTAAAAACAGTTGTGATTCTGAAATTCAACTTTAATATGTATGAAACTTTGGTTGCTTGTCTGAAAACCTGAATTAAATGATGCATGCACGTATACAAGTATTTATTTCCTGTGAATAACTAGTATATGTATGAATATAGGCTCTGGTGTGTTTACAGAGTTTGATTTCTTTTTAAAATCTATACCTCATCAATTAATCTCTGTTAGTTTATGATTTGTAAATAGAAATTGTTTGAATCCATACAATATCTCTACTAAAAATCATTGGAGGAATTTATATTCAGAATTGACCTCGAATTTTATAATATACAGTGAAATTGGTAATTTGGGTCAAAACTGATTAATTCAATTTTAAGATTAAAGTGTATGGTTGGATTTGTGATGGGAAATCACGAATTTTAGCATGTAAATCACGATTTTTAGTTTTGAAATGGTTGAGTATTGTCGAGATGAACGTTTGGGTTGTTTTGGTCGATTCCCATCGATCAACGTCGAACTGGAAGTCGTGGTTGGGTTTGAAGGTAGAGGGGATGATGGGGTTCATCGGAAAAATGGTATGGTAATTTATCATTGACCGTGATAGTCGGAGATCATTGGAATAGGGTTTGTCACTGTGTTTTTATCGTTGATATTCGAATGGGTTTCTCGATTACGTGATGAAGTCGGGATCGATCGCGAGGTGATCGATGGGTGTTGGAAGGCTAGGCGACGCTACGGTGAAGTTGGCGTGGTGTTTCAACCAGGGGATCATCGGTGATGGTCGAGTTTTCTGGTGATGTCATTTTCCAGGTGATGGGTTAGAAAGCTCGAACTCGATTTTCGTTCGTATCAAGAATGTTGGGGTGATCGATCGTGAAGATGTGGTCGAAGTCGAGTTGCCGGAGGCCAGAACGAAGTTCGTCGTCGATCAGTGGGTGTGTGCACGTGCACGAGCACGTTATCGTGCATCTGGGTTTTGTTTTGGGGAAGAAAGCAAAATGCTCGGGTTTATATCGGGAAGAATCGAGTTTTACTCGAAGTAAGTCGTAACGTGGTTTGGTCTCGAGGGTTACTTCGGGTTTCTGAACGTTTTACTCGGGTTTGGGAATTAACAGGCATTAAGAATTTGAAAGGAAATGCTTTAAGTTTTAAAACAAAAGAAATTTTGTTTCTGTAGTGTTTCTGAATTTTAAAAGCAAGGTTAAAACAAGATTTTAACTATTAAATTAAATTGTTTTCTAGAATAATTGTTTTAACAAGTTTTAATAATTTAAATAAATAAGTTTTTTAAAGAATAGGAAAGTGGATTTCAAATTGATCTTTGTATTAAAATTTATTTAATAACTTTGAAAGGTTTCAAAGATTTTAAAGGTTAAAATTTAATGTTGTAATTGTTTAATTATAATAAGGAGTTATCTTTAAATAATTAAGAGATTTTGATTAATTTAAGATATTTAAAAATATGAAAATAATAAGGGTAATTCAATTATTATTAATGATTAAAGAATAGTTGGTCTTTGTGAATAATTAAATTAAGATAAATGGTTTTTCTTAATTAAGATCTCTTAAACATAAGGATTAAGAAATTAGTTAGTTTAATTTAAATAATTAGTTAAATAATTAACTAAGTAATTAATTAGTGATTAATTAAGATAATCACTTATAAATTAATTAAGTATAATTACTTGATGAAGTAATTAAGGAATAATTACTGAATGTAATTAAGTAAGGGAAATTATTTAATAAAGAAATTAGAAGATAATTATTTTATGAAAGTAATTTAATGGAAGTAATTAAGAGTTAATTACCTAGTGTTATTAATTAAATAATTTAGTTAATAAAGTTAATTAAAGGATTAAGGTTAATTAATAAGGTAATTAATTAAAAAGTAATTAAATAAATGGAAGTAATTAAGGGAAGTTAATTACTGGATTAGATTAATCAAAGATGATTAATAATTGTGGTTTAATTAAGATTAATTACTTAATGTAATTAATTTAAATAGAATAAATAATTAAAGATGTAATTAGAGATCATTAGTTTATAATTAATTAATGATGTAATTAAGGATTGATTAATTAAGATTAATTAATCAAATGATAAGAGATTATAGAATAACTAAGTAATTGTAATTAATTAGGGATTAATGTAATTAATTATAATTAATTAATTAATGAAGTAATTAAAGGTTAATTACTGTATTTGATTAAGGATAATTAATTTGTGAAATTAATTAAAGTTAATTACTTAAATGTAATTAAAGTATAATTAATCAAGGTGATTAATTAGGTGGATAGGTAGAGAAAGATTAATTAATTTATTTGTAATTAACTAATGATTATATAAGTAAGATTTATAATGAAGTAATTAATTTAATTTATTTTAAATTAATTAAGAGATGAAGTAATTAATTTAATTCACTTTAAATTAATTAAAGATAGAGATAGTTAATTTAATTCATTTTAAATTAATTATGTTGTGATTAAGTAAATCATTGCTTATATAAGAATGGATGACATTGATTGTCTTGAATGGATGTAATCTCAGAAATGAGATAAGAAATGTTGTGTAGTATGAATGCTTGGTTGCATTATGATGGTAATATAGATTAACTATTGTGATGTTGATATGGATTGCCTATTTGGTTATGAATCATTTGTTTATTTGATAATGTGATTATCAATTGTGATTTGTGAATTTTTCTATCTCTATGAATATAGATAAGTTAAATTGTTTAAACCTTTAAACAACTTGGCCTTAAAAGATACGTTTTGGATTTCGATGAGACCGGGATCGGGTTTCCGTATACCGGGATTCCAGGTCTGGAGACCCGAATACCACATCGATCCAAATTAACGATAGGTCGTGAATCTCAAGTGAAGATGAAGATTCAGAGTGCAAGGGTTATTGTCGTTAACTCTGAGGGTGATTCCAAAACGAGTGTAACGAGATAATGCCTTCGGTTTCGTTCGAACCCGGAACGAACTTGTATGGATTGAATGCTTTCAGCACATCGTCAGGCGGACGATGAGCATTCTAAGTGATATGTTCTGATTAAAGGTAATCGTAACCGCAAGCCTCATCAACCGGGAATGGCTAAAACAGGGGAGGTGCAGCAAGGTTTCGTGGGTAGCACCCACTGAGAGCAAGATAGATCCCTGTCTAGAGGTCCCTTTTCTTTTATTCGGCTTAGTGTGTGGTTGGTCGCGCCAACTACGGGATTGTCTTGTTCGGGATTATCCAGTAAGGGATGGTTCCGGCTTTGTGTTGCAGGGGAGCGGGCGTACTCCTCGGTACGGTGATCTAGGCCACGTACTGTGACGGGCGGTACCCCAGTAGCCCTGCCATTGTATGGAATCCAAACTCCAATAAGTGCCGTACGTATTAGATGTGCCCAACTATGTTGGAATGTGAGATGTAAGCATTTCAGCTATTTCTATATTTTACTTGAAAACCCTAGACCCTATTATAATAAAATCAGATTTCCTATCAAATGTTTTGGTTAGCGTAAGGTAAAAACTTACCCATGTTTATTTGTGGGGAGTCTTACGTGATACCTTTTCTTTCTAAAGGTTTTGAAGTTAAGCAAGTTTAACCTGTTACTCACACCAGACCCATGTCTGACCCAAGTGTTTATTTCTGTTTTATATAAACTCTTGGGTACTCAAATTTTTACGAGTAGCCAAGGGATTCAGGTTTAGCTTTGACGAATATTCTGGAGGAGCAATGGAGCAGGAGGCTTCGGCGTTCGTAGATATAGTATTCCACTGTGTTGATATCTGTGATAGTGTTTGTATTGTATTTGAGTTGTAATGTCTAGACAGATGTTTATAACTGACTAGTATGTGATGTATATGTTGTGTAACTCTGATAAGTGTTGTATACTATGTAATAGTTTATGTTATTAATATAATTTATTCGTTCCGCTGTGAGATCGTTGTTGTTGTTTCTTTCTTTCTTCTCTTCTTTTCTTTTTTCTCACCCCTTTCTTTCTTCATAATGATGCGTATTCCTGGGCATAGGAAGGCGGGTCGTTACAGTTGGTATCAGAGCAGTTGGTTGAGTGAATGCCTAAGCTCTGGAGTGGTGTCTATCTTGAGAGCGCGTAATTGTTAGTTATATAAAAATGGTTTTATATTGTGTTAATTGATCGGTTGAGTGGTATATGGATTCTGGTCAATACGAGTAGCTAACGTTATTGATAGGGATCTCTAAACACTTGAACCAGGCCAACGGACACAATATTGTTTTAAAGAGGTAAATGAAATAATTTTACCTAGACATAATTTCTAAAAAGTATCATTTTAAACATATATATATATATATATGTATTTCTACCTATTTGTTGGGTTACCTGTTCGGGTTTTCCAATATAAGTTATAAAGGTAGATAAGGTAGTGGTATGTGTAAGACGACTACCAATGATTAGAGTTTGAGTGTTGAGGTTGGAAGGGTATCTGACGAGACTGTAGACCCAATACCGTCTCGAGTAAACTTTGTTGTGGTGTAAAGATTTCACCGATCTCTGAAGGAAACCAGTTATGGTTTAGAGTTTATCTTTGAAGTTGGATGAATAGAGTAGATCTATTGGATGAGCTGAAGAGAGTGATGATATTTTGGTAACCTCAGGAAGTAGTAGCGGTGTGATGAGACACGGTGGCTATGGACGTTTCTGAAGATGTTTCTTCTAGGAACAAGTTTGAAGAAGTGAGTCTGTTTCGGTGTTGTGGCTGAGTCCAGCGGGGTGTTTCTATTTGCTTTGAGGTCCGAGTTTCTCGAGGAGTTTCGGATAAGAAGTCTTTGTTTTGTGGCAGCAGTGCGGCTCGGAGTGTTCTGTGTGTTAGCAGGAAGTTTCTGGCTGAGTAGTTTTTCTGAAGTTGGAGTCCAGAAGCAGCTGAGTGAATCCATTTCTTCGATGAATTGGATAGTTAAGTATGAGCTGTTCTAATTTGTGAAGAGAGAACAGTATCTGTGGAAGTTAGGTCGAGTTGATCGCAAAAGAGACTTGCGATTGTTTGAGTGTTCTTTTGGGTTATTGGAGATTGAGATTCCGTATCGACTTGATTCGTGGAGTTACTGGTGGTCCAGCTTAATAGAAGGATGTCTCCGAGAGAAGAATTTGGTGAAGCAGCTAAGGATTCTTTGGAGAGGGATTGATCATACCTAATTTTCTGGAAGGAATTCTATTGGGATGTTTTTGACCAAGTGGAAGGGTTCACTAAGATTTTATAGATATGGTGAATTGTGGATGATCAAGTTTGCTCGAGTTTCTCCGATGGCATTCTCATATTCCAGATCAGAGTTGTGCAGCGGAAGCAAGATAACAGCTATTCTAGAGTGGGAGCAACCGGGAGTGTGATTTTCTTGGAGTAAAGGATTTCTATAGGAAATTCAAGTGTATCTCTAAGTGTGAAGAATTTTCAAGATCTGGAGGTAAGATTGTCAAGTGCAACTGTTTGGCTATTCCAGAAAGGAGAAGTAGTTCGAAGTGCTCTAATGTTTGTAGAGTAGAGTTGTGTTTTGGATTTCGGCATATTTTTGAGAAACCATTTTGTTGAGTGGGATCCGGAAATTGGTTTGATGTTGGTCTAATCTGTTTCAAGAAGCATCAGCAAGGGTTAAGCTGATCAGGAAGAATGAAGTGACTCAGGATCGTCAAAGGAGTTATGCAGTTAAGAATTGATGGAATTTGGAATTTGAAGTTGAAATTTGGATATTGTTTAAGTTTTCTCCGATCAAAGGAGATATAAAATTTGATAAGGCTGGAGAGCAAACTCTAGAAGTATTTTGAGATTTTTCCTGTGTCTCAAGAGGATTAGTACTTTGATCTACAGGATTGAGTTGCCAGTTCGGATAACTGGAATTCATTGTATTTCATATATCTCTGAGGAATATGTGTATGATTCATCGAGTGATGGAATCAGCAGTTCAGAAGGATTTGGTAGTTGGGATGGTTTTGAGCTTAAGCTGATATCTTGTTCAGATTTGTAGGATCAGATGAAGGAGTTCTAGATTATTGTAGTATAGTTTGTTAAGATTCTGTAGAGCGAGTATTCCAGTATATACATATATACCGGGAACTCTAGATAATGTTAGGAAGACCTATTCTGAATTTGTATCAGAATAAGTTAAATTTGGTTGTTAGAAATAAATGGTTGCTATGATTGATATGTATGGTTGCTGTTTAAAATAAAAATTTTGCTGGGTTATTAAATTATCTTTGCTTTTAAATTTCGGGGACGAAATTATTTTAAGGGGGAAGGAATGTGATATCCCGGAATTTTGGCAATATCAATTTAATAATCTTTATTAATAATTAAATTGATTTGTTGATTTTATTTTAAAAATTGACAAGTTTAATTCTTTTAAAAGTTAATAATATTTTAAATTGGCAATAATTATTAATATCTTTTCTAAACAATTTAAAATTGGTAAGATTTATCTTTCAAAATTATATAAATATTTTCTATTTATAATGTATATATATATATATATTGATGTATATATTATAAATAGGGAGTCTTTAATTTAATAAAGGATATGTTTTCAAATTATAATATATATGTATATATATTATGATTGGAGTTATGTTATAAAATTCAAACATAAGATAAATTGATTTGTAAAAATATATATAAAGTTAAAATAAGTTTCTCAAGCATATAAAAATATGTTATATTTATTTGATCAAAGCATAAGTTATTATAAATAAATTTTTACATGAATTCATATTTGTATATTTATATAGGATCTAAAAGCTTATTTATAAAAGGTAAATACATTATATATATGTAAATATTTTATAAATACATATGTATAACTTAAATAAATTAATTAAAACAAGAGTAACACTTGTTAGCATATTAAGGAGGTCTAAAGACATTTGTAAATTTGTATGCATAGGTGTAAGCTAGATAATATACTTAAAAAGACAAGTGGCTTTATCTTGTTTTCTTTTTGATAATTAAAGTTTTAAAATTTTAAAAATGGAAGAAAGATCTGCAATTTTCTTTCTTCAGCTCTAAACTATCTTCACTTCTTCATTCTCTACTAAAAATAAATTCGAATCAAAATTCAAAGAAAAGAAGTAAAACTGGAAATGCAAATCAGAGAAATGAAATCTGGAAATGCAAATTTGAAGAAGAAATTGCAAGCTAAAAGCAGTACCTCAACTCAAGGAAATTCATAGCAGCTAAGCAAATTCAAAGATCAACATCTAGATTCAAATTCAACTAAAGAAAAGAAGTTCAAAACCAAATAACAAGCCAGGAAACAGAATATATTCTCTGTTCTCTGATATAAACTGGTGAGTAATCATATTTTTTAAAAACAGTTGTGATTCTGAAATTCAACTTTAATATGTATGAAACTTTGGTTGCTTGTCTGAATACCTGAATTAAATGATGCATGCACGTATACAAGTATTTATTTCCTGTGAATAACTAGTATATGTATGAATATAGGCTCTGGTGTGTTTACAGAGTTTGATTTCTTTTTAAAATCTATACCTCATCAATTAATCTCTGTTAGTTTATGATTTGTAAATAGAAATTGTTTGAATCCATACAATATCTCTACTAAAAATCATTGGAGGAATTTATATTCAGAATTGACCTCGAATTTTATAATATACAGTGAAATTGGTAATTTGGGTCAAAACTGATTAATTCAATTTTAAGATTAAAGTGTATGGTTGGATTTGTGATGGGAAATCACGAATTTTAGCATGTAAATCACGATTTTTAGTTTTGAAATGGTTGAGTATTGTCGAGATGAACGTTTGGGTTGTTTTGGTCGATTCCCATCGATCAACGTCGAACTGGAAGTCGTGGTTGGGTTTGAAGGTAGAGGGGATGATGGGGTTCATCGGAAAAATGGTATGGTAATTTATCATTGACCGTGATAGTCGGAGATCATTGGAATAGGGTTTGTCACTGTGTTTTTATCGTTGATATTCGAATGGGTTTCTCGATTACGTGATGAAGTCGGGATCGATCGCGAGGTGATTGATGGGTGTTGGAAGGCTAGGCGACGCTACGGTGAAGTTGGCGTGGTGTTTCAACCAGGGGATCATCGGTGATGGTCGAGTTTTCTGGTGATGTCATTTTCCAGGTGATGGGTTAGAAAGCTCGAACTCGATTTTCGTTCGTATCAAGAATGTTGGGGTGATCGATCGTGAAGATGTGGTCGAAGTCGAGTTGCCGGAGGCCAGAACGAAGTTCGTCGTCGATCAGTGGGTGTGTGCACGTGCACGAGCACGTTATCGTGCATCTGGGTTTTGTTTTGGGGAAGAAAGCAAAATGCTCGAGTTTATATAGGGAAGAATCGAGTTTTACTCGAAGTAAGTCGTAACGTGGTTTGGTCTCGAGGGTTACTTCGGGTTTCTGAACGTTTTACTCGGGTTTGGGAATTAACAGGCATTAAGAATTTGAAAGGAAATGCTTTAAGTTTTAAAACAAAAGAAATTTTGTTTCTGTAGTGTTTCTGAATTTTAAAAGCAAGGTTAAAACAAGATTTTAACTATTAAATTAAATTGTTTTCTAGAATAATTGTTTTAACAAGTTTTAATAATTTAAATAAATAAGTTTTTTAAAGAATAGGAAAGTGGATTTCAAATTGATCTTTGTATTAAAATTTATTTAATAACTTTGAAAGGTTTCAAAGATTTTAAAGGTTAAAATTTAATGTTGTAATTGTTTAATTATAATAAGGAGTTATCTTTAAATAATTAAGAGATTTTGATTAATTTAAGATATTTAAAAATATGAAAATAATAAGGGTAATTCAATTATTATTAATGATTAAAGAATAGTTGGTCTTTGTGAATAATTAAATTAAGATAAATGGTTTTTCTTAATTAAGATCTCTTAAACATAAGGATTAAGAAATTAGTTAGTTTAATTTAAATAATTAGTTAAATAATTAACTAAGTAATTAATTAGTGATTAATTAAGATAATCACTTATAAATTAATTAAGTATAATTACTTGATGAAGTAATTAAGGAATAATTACTGAATGTAATTAAGTAAGGGAAATTATTTAATAAAGAAATTAGAAGATAATTATTTTATGAAAGTAATTTAATGGAAGTAATTAAGAGTTAATTACCTAGTGTTATTAATTAAATAATTTAGTTAATAAAGTTAATTAAAGGATTAAGGTTAATTAATAAGGTAATTAATTAAAAAGTAATTAAATAAATGGAAGTAATTAAGGGAAGTTAATTACTGGATTAGATTAATCAAAGATGATTAATAATTGTGGTTTAATTAAGATTAATTACTTAATGTAATTAATTTAAATAGAATAAATAATTAAAGATGTAATTAGAGATCATTAGTTTATAATTAATTAATGATGTAATTAAGGATTGATTAATTAAGATTAATTAATCAAATGATAAGAGATTATAGAATAACTAAGTAATTGTAATTAATTAGGGATTAATGTAATTAATTATAATTAATTAATTAATGAAGTAATTAAAGGTTAATTACTGTATTTGATTAAGGATAATTAATTTGTGAAATTAATTAAAGTTAATTACTTAAATGTAATTAAAGTATAATTAATCAAGGTGATTAATTAGGTGGATAGGTAGAGAAAGATTAATTAATTTATTAATTAATTAATGATTATATAAGTAAGATTTATAATGAAGTAATTAATTTAATTTATTTTAAATTAATTAAGAGATGAAGTAATTAATTTAATTCACTTTAAATTAATTAAAGATAGAGATAGTTAATTTAATTCATTTTAAATTAATTATGTTGTGATTAAGTAAATCATTGCTTATATAAGAATGGATGACATTGATTGTCTTGAATGGATGTAATCTCAGAAATGAGATAAGAAATGTTGTGTAGTATGAATGCTTGGTTGCATTATGATGGTAATATAGATTAACTATTGTGATGTTGATATGGATTGCCTATTTGGTTATGAATCATTTGTTTATTTGATAATGTGATTATCAATTGTGATTTGTGAATTTTTCTATCTCTATGAATATAGATAAGTTAAATTGTTTAAACCTTTAAACAACTTGGCCTTAAAAGATACGTTTTGGATTTCGATGAGACCGGGATCGGGTTTCCGTATACCGGGATTCCAGGTCTGGAGACCCGAATACCACATCGATCCAAATTAACGATAGGTCGTGAATCTCAAGTGAAGATGAAGATTCAGAGTGCAAGGGTTATTGTCGTTAACTCTGAGGGTGATTCCAAAACGAGTGTAACGAGATAATGCCTTCGGTTTCGTTCGAACCCGGAACGAACTTGTATGGATTGAATGCTTTCAGCACATCGTCAGGCGGACGATGAGCATTCTAAGTGATATGTTCTGATTAAAGGTAATCGTAACCTCAAGCCTCATCAACCGGGAATGGCTAAAACAGGGGAGGTGCAGCAAGGTTTCGTGGGTAGCACCCACTGAGAGCAAGATAGATCCCTGTCTAGAGGTCCCTTTTCTTTTATTCGGCTTAGTGTGTGGTTGGTCGCGCCAACTACGGGATTGTCTTGTTCGGGATTATCCAGTAAGGGATGGTTCCGGCTTTGTGTTGCAAGGGAGCGGGCGTACTCCTCGGTACGGTGATCTAGGCCACGTACTGTGACGGGCGGTACCCCAGTAGCCCTGCCATTGTATGGAATCCAAACTCCAATAAGTGCCGTACGTATTAGATGTGCCCAACTATGTTGGAATGTGAGATGTAAGCATTTCAGCTATTTCTATATTTTACTTGAAAACCCTAGACCCTATTATAATAAAATCAGATTTCCTATCAAATGTTTTGGTTAGCGTAAGGTAAAAACTTACCCATGTTTATTTGTGGGGAGTCTTACGTGATACCTTTTCTTTCTAAAGGTTTTGAAGTTAAGCAAGTTTAACCTGTTACTCACACCAGACCCATGTCTGACCCAAGTGTTTATTTCTGTTTTATATAAACTCTTGGGTACTCAAATTTTTACGAGTAGCCAAGGGATTCAGGTTTAGCTTTGACGAATATTCTGGAGGAGCAATGGAGCAGGAGGCTTCGGCGTTCGTAGATATAGTATTCCGCTGTGTTGATATCTGTGATAGTGTTTGTATTGTATTTGAGTTGTAATGTCTAGACAGATGTTTATAACTGACTAGTATGTGATGTATATGTTGTGTAACTCTGATAAGTGTTGTATACTATGTAATAGTTTATGTTATTAATATAATTTATTCGTTCCGCTGTGAGATCGTTGTTGTTGTTTCTTTCTTTCTTCTCTTCTTTTCTTTTTTCTCACCCCTTTCTTTCTTCATAATGATGCGTCTTCCTGGGCATAGGAAGGCGGGTCGTTACAGTTCATGTTCATTAAAAGCAAAAAAATTTGAATAACCGAGTATGTCGATATTTTTAAACAAAATTTCAAGTTTTTTGGGTTAAGGTTAGTTGAAGAATGCCAGAATTGAGCATATACGTTTAGCGCATAGTTGACTTCTGGCTAACGCTAAAAATGTCGTTTGAATTATCAAAAAAATTTAGAAGGAAATTATTTTGAAAAGTTTCTATGGATTTAGAAAATTTCACTTGAAAAAAAAGAGTTTTGGTTTTTAAATTATTCTTGGTGCTCAAATAATTTTCAGAGTTTTTTCCCAAACTTTATTTCAAGGCAAAAAATTTGCATCTAAATATTTTGAAAATTTATTTTTCAAGCGACATACAAATTTGAAAAGAGAAGTTTTTATGAATTTTTTTGATTTTAAAGACTGCATACTAAGCATAGGGAAGGAAAATAGAATAGAAATGCGAATTTAGCGGTGCATTAGGATAGACGATACAAAAGAATGCAAGCGATAATAATGGAAAAGATGTTTTAGCATTGGAGTTTCTATTTCCATACCTTGTCGACGACGCACGCGAGTCTATTTTTGGACTTAATTCCGTTTTAGATCTTGGAAACAAGCCTCCTTATGCGTTTTATGCTTGGAAAATTTGGAGTAAATCCGGGACAACGAGGAAATTTTCACTCTAGAATGGGAAATGGATAGCTTATAGAGTGGTAAGAATGTATAATTCTCTACCTAAATTCCTTTTACAACATATGAATGATGTTTGGGAAGCGAGATTTTGACACGTTAGATTTTTGGTTGGTAGGAATTGGATGCAAATTTGTTGTACTTCTATTCGTTGGAGTATGGGGATTTTTGGTGAAATGATTTTTCAAAATCCGCATACGTATAGAATTACCAGTATATATGTAGGTTGTTTGCATTATATTCTGAAAAATGTTTTCAAACAGAAAAGCATTTCTATAGGAGGGTATGACATAAAATCGTTCTGCATATATGTTTTCTATGTTGAGATATAATATGCACTTGTGCACGTTGCTTGCAAAAATTGGTTGTACACTAATAGGTTGTGTAGTCTAGGGTAATTGCAAGCTAGAACCATGACTTAGTCATTGGTATAATTTCAAGGATGAAATTATTTTAAGGGGAAAGAATGTAACACCTTGTAAATTTGGTGTTAGTTATTTAATTCGTTAGTTGGTTAATTGGGCTCCAACAATGGAATTTGTGCACAGGATGGAATTTGACCATGAAATTTGCACCATTGCGTTTGTGGAAAAATTCTAAGCAACCTTCATATTTGGAGTTTTACGAATGAAGTCCAAACGAAGAAGTTACGAACGAAAAACGACTTCAAAACGGAAATAATTAAATTAGAAAATTTAACATTTATATATTAATTACCGAGACCCACAGCTCGACAAACTCATTACGACCAGTCGACATGTAGCAGGAAACTAGTGCCATGAAGTGGCTGACCAGTTGGGACCGTGGCGGCTAGGGTTTGCCTTGGCCAAATGGCCCGGATTTAATAAATTTTAATCTAACGGTTGTGGTTGATTTGAGTGCCTATAAATTTTGGCCTAACACTCTCTTCTCTTCTCATATTTTCTGAAAGCAGCAGCGAAGCTCTGCCAGTTTCTCTTTTCCATTATTTTCTAAATTATAAAATATAATATTTATATTTGCATAACACAAATTGGAGAAGAACGAAAATTAAATAAGAGAAGAAGAAGAAGAGCGAATCGACACTATGCGATAACGAGGTAATAAATAAATCTATATATGTATTTATATATTTATATTTCCCTTCAACCATAAATTTCTTCTTAGATCTGCTTCTTTAGCAATTCCTACTCTTTCAGGATTCAAGGTCCGACCATTTGTGGTTGTGGTACTGCTAGCTCCCATTCCACGTCTACCTCTAGTGCTCATTGCTTACTATCTGGACATAGTAAGATTATACTTATAAAACTTGGAAGGAATACACTCTAAAGATGGCACTAATCAAATTTATCAAAGTTGATCTAAATATCAGGGATATATATATATATATATATATATATAAATATAAAATTACAAATATGCTCTCTCAAGATGATACTAACCCAAAAGCGTAGGTGTTCACTCAACCTAAGCTTTGATACCAAATGCAACGATCCGCTTTTTTTACCATTGAAAGATGAGTCATTAAGAAAGAAAGAGATAGAAAAGAAGGAACTAAACAATATTCAGAATCTAACAGCGGAACGGAATAATATATATTACATAACATAAGTTTTCATAGTCATTGACAATACAATACATCAGAATAATAGTAATACAGACACCATACTTAGACAGACATAACTATCTGTCCATACACTACAATCCAAAATACATATACAGACACGTGGAAATTGATAGTAACTAGCTAACATTGAAGCCACCTGCTCCAGCTCCTCCAAAATCCAATCGTCAGAACCTGGATCACTTGGCTACTCATAAAAATTTGAGTACCCAAGAGTTTATGGAAAAATATAAAAATAAACTCCGGGTCAGACATGGGTCTGGTGTGAGTAAAACGGTTAAATTACTTTTAAATGAAAATCATTTGAAATCAAAGGTATCCCGTAAGACCACGCCACACATAAACACGGACAGGTTTTTATCTTACGATAACCAAAACACTTTAATAGAAAATCCAATGATATTATCATAATGTCTAGGGTTTTCAAATAAAATAGAACATAGCTGGAATGCTTGCATCTCACGTTCCAACATATTTGGGCACAATAAAAAATGTACGGCACTTATTGGAGATTGGGTTCCATACATGGCAAGGTAAGGAACTACCTTCCGAAGAGTGCACTTCTAGATAAAATACACTCGGGGTCTAACAAGAACATCTTGTACCCCTGCTACACAGAACCGGCCTACCACTTTCCTAGTAGTACCGAATATATCACCACCACGGTTGTGACAGCAACCGTACCGGAGCATACCAAAATGGGACAAATATGGAATCTAGATCTGGTGATGACATACCGTAATGGGTCTGAACGAAACCGAATGAACCATTTCCCCTACACCCATTTTGGAATCACCCTCTGGGTTAGTGACAAATAGTCCTTGCACTTCAAAATCTGCATCTTGGATCTTGCCTTTAAAATCATCCAAATCGCTCGCTTAAATTGGTTCGAAGTGGTTTTCCGATAATACTATTATCCAATTCCGGTCTCCTCGAACCAAAACGATAAATTTTTAAACGCTAAGTTGTTTTAAATAAACAATTCTACAACCAGAGTGTAAACATTCACATATGGAAATTCATTCCATATGTTTACTTTATCATGACCTGTCCATCGAAATTAAGTCGCTTGTAATCATCACATTTTCCGAAACTCGAAATAGTGATCGGTACAAGTCGATTTACTTCCAATAAAACGTGTCAACGTTTTATTCTATCTACTTTAATTTGTTTGGCTACTTAATGGCATGGACAAAAGATAATTGGAATCAATATTTAAGAGAAATAAAAATCAAAGCATAGATCATTAACTCAATCAACGATTAACAATTAATATTAAATCAATTCACAATCAGAATTTAATTAGTTTCAATTAAACTAAATCAAAATATATTTTTAATCCAGATTACCTGTAAATTAAAGAAATTTATAAAATGATTTATTCTTAATTAATTACAATTAAACAGTCCATTAATAATTGATTTATTAATTAACATAAAATTAGTTAATAAGAAATTACTTATTTATTCAATTTCAAATGTTATAAATCATTAAATTTTACATGGTAGAAAACTTAACCATATTAGTTCAGATAAAAAATATTAGGCAATAGGATCTCGATGCGAAAACTCTCGCATTGATTGGTTTTAAAACGGAAGAAAAATAGAGTTCTTAATTTATAGATTATTAAATTAAATAATAAATTCAGTTTACTTTTTTTCTTTTGAAACAACCCAGCCCACTTGATCAAACCCGGTCCATATAAACTCAAAACCCAAACAGCCCATACAAACCCCTTTCTTCTTCTTCCCACTCTTCATCCCCACGCTTTCATTCGAAAAGAACAAGACGTGCACAGAGTTGTGCACGTAAGTGTGCACATACATAACGCCTCCAGCCATCGAATCTTGCCACCAACCATCCTCTCCAATCACCCACGACCATCGCATCCCAAACGCCTACCTGAAAACGCGTTCGAAACTTTGGTTCGAAATTCGAACTGCTACCTAAAAACTGGAAACGAAGCTTCACCACCAAATAACGTTGTCGCGCTACCACAGTTGATCATCCACCACCAAATTTCACCCACATCATCGCCATCACCTCCGCTTCCATTTTTCCCCATGCGCACGCTTAAATCTCTTTCCTCTTCGCATTTCTCCATGAACCCGAGACCTCAAACGAACACTCCAAAACCCTAAATCAAACTCGCCTCGCCCAATCACTCAATTAAAAATTATCATGACATTTTTCCTTGATGGCCCATCACCCAAGCTTCCTCCACGCCAAAACCGATCATCTCCACAGTTCTTCATCCACACAGCGCTAAAAATTCCCAAATCACTTCCAAAAATTATATTTTTAAACAACGATTAGAACCATATGATCCATTGATTAAATTACGATGGTTGAATTTTCGGCCATATTGAACCACTTACTATTATATGTTGTTTATTCTCTCTATGCTTGATGAAATTAAATGAAACAAATTTTAAAATGTTCTGTACTCAAAAACAAACAATTTTTGTTTTGGAATCAAGGTTTAAAACTAGCTGGAAGTTGAGATATTGATTTTCAAAGTGAGAAGTTTAATTGATTTAACTAAAAACCATTAACAGTAAAGCCTTTTTGAAGAAGAAGAAGCACAGTGTTATGAGAGTTGGTGGAACTATCCATGTTGAACATACTAATATATACACATATACACATATCAGGTACATATATAGTTAACATAGCTCAAAGATTCATCCAAAAACCACAGTTATATATATATAACAACCAGTAAACAAAAATAAATGTTTTACTCACAGTTTATAACTAGATGAACTGCCTAATCTTCTCCAAGCCTTTGAACTCTCAATTCTTTTTTACCTTAACAGCAGAGTCTTTTTTTATTAATGAACAAACTCGGCTATATATAAGAGAAGAAAGGAAGACTGTGAACAATAGGGTGGCTAATTGGTACATAGGATGGTGGCTTGAACTATGCAATGATGATTCTAAGTTTGAAACGATGAAACTTATATATAAATTTTTTTTATTTACTTTTGTGGGTAGATTAGATATTTGCATGCTTGATTTTTTAGTTTGCCATCATGAAGTTTATATATATATATATATATATATATATATATATATATTTATCATAAGTTTGAAATGGTGAAGCTTGTATATATATATATATACATATTTGTTTTTATTTATATTCTGTAGTTCACGTTCTAAAAATTTATATACCTTTCAAAATTTATAGATTCAAATATTTTCAATATCAGAAAATTTAGTTATTCGACTTATAAGAATTAATATTTCAATATTAAAATTAGTTAATTATTCTAATAACAAATGGCTAAAAATCTGGGTCGTTACATTTTCATAGTTTAATTGGTGGGAAGAACGTCCATTTGATTTTTATAAATTTCTTTGTGTTTCTGAATTACATAGAAAACGCTACGTTTGATTTAACAAGGAATATATGCAAATAAAAAGGAATAGATGTGTAAAGTACAAATTTATTCTTCGTAGTTTATACTGTCTATTCCAATAAAAAGAAAATTATCATTCTTTGTAATTTCAACCGAGGCAAATCTTTCCTTTTATTCTTGATCTTTTGTTTTAAAGCAATTTATGGAAATCACAACGGGAAATCTTCCTAAGAAATGTAATTTTAGAAAATTGAATATAGAAAAGAATATTCTAGTTAAAGGTTTGTGACTAGAATATATTTGGTAGAAGTAGGTATTTATATGTATTTATACGCGCTAATAAACATGACAATTTATATGTAACGCTCGCGTAGGATATTAGTTATATGTAGTGATAACGTTGATTTGCGAATAGGAAATAGGAGGAATGTTTAGAAAGGTTGCAACTCCAATTAATAGGTAACAAATGTAAGATGAATTTAAGAGTTACAAATAATAGATAGGGTATATGGATTAATGGTACTGGTAAATAAAGAAGTCAGGTTAATAACTATGGAATAGTAGAAAAAGTTACTAGTTAAAAATTAATAAATATACATGTCTTAGGAAATGTTCGTTAGGATGATATTCTTTATCATGGATAAATTGACACTTATGGAAGAAGCAAATAAAGGGAATTTATGGGTAATTGAATATTTAAGGTAAATTATATAGCCTTAAATAAATGAAAGGAGGTTAGTAAGCTAAGTCTAATACCAATTTAGGATGATAAAGCTTAGTGATAGTAAAGCCTAGGATAATATGGCTTAAGTTAGTAAAGCCTAGAATAATTAATTGGACTTAGTAGGTTGGGATGCGAGGTCAGTAGCGTTACACAACAGAATTATGCCCTTCACTTTGAGGCTACCAGCAGTTCTGTACACTTCCTACTGATGTGAGACATCTTTAACCATAGGACCCATAGAATAATTAATTGGGTTTAGAAGGTTGGGATGTGAGGTTAGTAAATTGACACAATGGAAGTCTGCTCTTCACTTAGGGGCTACTAGCAGTTGTGTACACTTATTACTGATGTGGGATATCATTAATCATCATTGGAAATGATTATAAATAATAGGATCTGCTTAGGGATTAGAGGTATTAAGTGGTTGTTTGAGAGCCCGCCTCTTTCCTAATTAAAAAGTATTAAATGGTCCGAATTATCGATTAGGAGTGGTAGTTTGTATTTTGGGATGGGTCCGCTTCGGGTTTGAGGTATTAAGTGACTGATCTAGGGTCCGCCTCTCTCCCATAAAGAAGTATTAAGTGCACCAGTGAGATTCTATGCAATGTCAGCTAGATAGTACTGGTGAGAAGTCCGCCCTAGGGTTATGTATTAAATGGCAAAGGCCTATCTAGAATATATGTATTAAATGGTTAGAGGTTTGTCTATTCCTTATTATTTAGATATTAAGTGGCTTGGGTACAGTCTCTTACATTGGTAAAACTTTAATAATGATAGATGTGTTAGTAGTATGGCTATTATGTATTATAAAGCCATAAATAGTGGTCAAAGTTCTCCGTAGCTAGGCCCAATAGATCAATGATGACGATGCTAGGAGCCCGCTTCGTATTTTGAAGTATTAAGTCGCTGGTAGACTTACATCAGTATTTTATACCTTGGGAAGGCTAGGTAGATGAATTGTGCTAGGTAGGAATATCGTGTGTGAAATATTAGGTTAAATTAGTTAACCTTAGAACAATAGAGATAACGGTGAAATGGAACAAATCAGTATAAATTTATGTTATGGACACTACATAGATTTTCCAGTCACTAGAACGTTGTTCTGACCCCTTCCTCATTACAACCCACATGATAAATTTAGAGGAACAGGTCACTGGAGCTGAACGTGATTGATTGTTGGAGAAGTTTTCTTTTCTCTCATGCTCGATGTTGATGTGGCAATCCGATTTTTTAGGAATACCATTATTTCACAAATAGTAGCCATAGTCTGTATTTATATCCTATTATTGTTTCCGCTATGAATTTAGATTTTATCAATCTCTGATAATGCTCATGCTTATTTCGAGTACCAAATCCAACGATTTGTGCTTTGAGAGACTTGGATTTCGATTCTTGTTGAAATTTAGGCTCATTAAAGTGCAGGTTGTTACACCACTAAACCAAATCTATCACCCTAAACCTAAGTGTCGGGTTAGGCCCACTAATTCACGCTCATTCTAAACGTATAATTGAAGCTATATAATTTTCTACTACGAAGATTATATTGCCTTCTACATTATATTTAATAGTATTAATACTTACTTGTTTACAGCATAATTATTCCTTTTTTATAAGCTTAGGCTTTGGTTTCCTTGTTTCCTTGTTATGTCTAATAAATGTTAATTGTCCGTAATAATTGGTCATTAACGTAAAAATTGGACAGTCTCTAATGATATTTATTAATCCTTTTCAAAATCCACCTATTATGCCTATTCAGTTTCCCCATAAATGCCATATTAAATTCTTAATCAGTCCTCATTTAATTCCTTTAACTCGTTATTAACTACAAATTTATTGCCCATTAAATATGTAGTTATTGTCTATAAATTTTGGAATTACCATTCGTTCCTTTTTCAACCTCCTAGTCCTATAACTACTACACTTTTAATAACTAATATGAATACCATCATAAATTACGCCATATATATATTTTTATTATTAATCGGTAAGCATAGTTATACATATGTATATTCTTACTTCTAACTTTTAGTTCCTAAACTAGAACATTCTTTTCCACGTTTTAATTTATCAGAGCTACCCTTTCAAATAGGATTACCATTATAGTTTTTCATAAATTAACCAAAAGTGAGGCTATGCATCATTTGAAATTACGAGGAATTATTTCCCTTCTTTTATTGAAATAGTCAGTTTAAACTATGGAGAATAATATCCATATTATACACATCTCTTCCCTTTTTAGTATATTCCTTGTTAATTCAAATGACAAACTTTATGCATATTTCTGAAATTGGATAATTTATGGAAATTACATGGAAATAGATGTAATTTAATTATACCCCACTCCAAATAAATTAAAATATAGAAATTCACATTCCCAGTCAACTAGGGTAACCTAATTTACAACCTAATTATAAACCTTGAATAAACTTTATAACTTTACAAACAATCTACAATTATAAATATTTAGGACCAAATTCAAATTTTTAGATTAGGTTGTACATATTAGTCCTATTCTAATTACCTATTTGAGTATATAGGCGATAATCCTATACATTTGTTTTAAGCCTACGGCTCAACAGATCTTATACATGCATAATAATCAAATAAAATTCAATGATATAAATTTCAATGTTATAAATAAGTTATATTATTTCCCACTCACCTTTCTAGCTTCCTGGATCTCCTAAATTTGAATCCATTCAATTACGTGACTCCTTTTCCATTTTAACCTAAAAGAATATGTATAAAAATGTATATACATACTTTTAGAATTACAAATCTGAGAAGAGATTTGAGGTTAAAGGGAATATAAATTTATAACTATAAAAAATTACCTTTTTTCGCAATATTGATTCGCTTCTTCCCTTCTTCTCTTTTATTTTCTGCCCTTCTCCGATTATATATATATATATATATATATATGTGTGTGTGTGTGTGTGTGTGTGTGTGTATAATTTTATAATTTTTGGAAATAGAGGAGAAGGGAAAATTTTAAAGTTTCACTGCTGATCGAAAAATATAAGAAAAGAAGTGAGGAGTTAGCTTGCATTTATAGACACTTGAACCAATCATAACCGTTAGATTAAAAGAATTAAATCGGGGTCATCGGCCAAGGTTCAAACCCTAGCCGCCACTTGAAGACTGTTCAACCGCTCCTTCATAGGCAGTCAACCATTGAGCATCGACCATTAGCGGTTGGCTGGCCTAAGGAGGGTGGTCGATCGGTGGGGTCCATGCTTTAATGTTTATTTATTTCTATTTTTGTTTTTTAATATTTTTACTTCGAAAACTTCAAATGCTAGTGACTTTTTTGTTTGAGCTCCAATAGGGAAACTCCAAAAATGAAAGTTGCTTAGAAAAATGCCACGAACGTAATGGTGCAAGTTTCATAGCCAAATTCCATCGTTTGGTCAAATTTCATTTTTGGAGCCTCATTAATTATCGTTAATTTTATGGAGTGTTACAAAATCGAAACCCAAGTCTATTAAGAAACAAATCGTTGGTTTTGTTAACTTGTAATAAACATAAGTATATCAAAGAATGAAGTCATAGTGGAATAGTAAAATATAACATAACATACCACCTGACTAAGGCTACTACATTGGAATCAATAATATTCCTTTAGTATCTGATTGCCTTGCCAGCGCCGAGCATGAATGAGAAAACTTTACCATCTACCATTCCAGTCTTGCACCAGCAGGCCGTCCCTCTAAATCTATCCTATGGGTTGTAATAAGGAGTGGGTCAAAATAATGTTTTGGTGACTGGAAAATTACATATTTTATCCATAACACTAATTTGTACCGATTGATTCCTATTTAAGTGTCAGGTCTATTTTTATGGCTAATTCGTTCAATCCTATGCGTGCGTATGATATGCCTAACCTCCTCTGAGGGGGGTGTGTGTGTATCTATGTGTGTGTATGCCTATATTCCTATATGGTAAGTGGGTGCATGACGTAGGTTAAGAGTCGACCTATATAGTTTTAACTCGGCAGGCGGTGAAGCTAAGTTTTGTCTCGAATTATATTACGCCATTCTAGAGCGAAGTCTTGCTCTTTGTCTTTAATTATTTCTTTTCGAGGACTTGGTTAAGTTCCTGTTGCCATTTTGAATTCTAATGCGACAATTTATTCCAAAATTGGATATAGTGGATGATTTAATCCTATCGCTCTTCCCGTTTTTGTACTCCAGTGATCCTAAAAAGAAAAGTTTCCTGCACCGCTTCGGACAGTGGCTCCATTATCAATTGTGGATTAATAATGGGTAAGTGTGGAAAAGATAATTTCAAAGAACGATATGGATTGTTTTCAAATGTAAGAAAGCTATCTACACTAGATTTTTCATTTGCAGTATTTGAGATACTGTACTCTTCTCATGTAGATAACACATTACATCTGCCCGGTCAACGCTCCGAACCTGACTAGTCAACATATGCCGATTTCCCTTGGATTTCGGGCATTGGTTATACGAGGATATTATTTAAAGTAAAACATACCCGACAGGGTTGAATGCCAAGGTTTATTATTGCAAATGACTTTCGATCATCCAATCTTTAGTCTGGCGGAGGGACTTCCACTACTCCAGAAGCTGGGTCTTTTGAAACTTAGGCTTTGCTTATTATTCCTGTCATATTAGGATGATTGGTTACAGTTAAACTACAAGACACAACTGCTCTTGTAGAGTTGTAGTTGAAGTTCGATCAGGCATGGTTTAAGTCTTCAGAAACTAGCACACGACTTGTTCGATTGCGATTATGCTTCCTTTGCATTTTTTGGAATTCAACCTACACACCAGCCTCTATCTCTGGGGACTATTGGTTTAATTGCTCAATTTCGGGCATTGCTTTTTCTCGCTATTGCTCCTCTTGTATTCATGTGCGTTATATTCGTTTACTGTAATTCTATACATGTAAGTAATACTTCTGCAGCCATTTCGGCATATTCTATTTCATAGCTTTGTTCAGAATTTTAAGGTAGCTTGATCTAGCCAAATCTATAGCTAATCCCTACTTATGCTCAATTGAGTTCATTTCAACAAAGTGTTGGTGTATCTACCCTAGTCCATAGGGCTGATTTCTCTGAATACTAAGTGTATATGTTTTCGAGAGACTAGGTCTCCTGGGAAATACATACGATTATGCTAGTTTGATGGACACGATAGCTCCTATCTCTAGGAACTAAGGACTTTGCAGCTTGATTTCAAGCTCTGATTTTTTCAATGAAGTCTGTTAACTGACTCTAATTGAATTCCTCCAAGTTGACATCGTCATCTAATGTCTCTCTCGGTACATGTGCTGGAAAGACGCGTTACCGTCATCTTTTGCTAGAGTGAATTCTTCCAGGTCCAATGTTGAGACCCCAATCATGTATCAGTTTCTATCTCCAAAAACTCGTGTGTGGATGACTCAACTTTGTGAATCCTTAGATAGCATGAGATGCCAGAAGGTAGGGCTGAAGATTTAATTAAACTCTTGCTTCTGTTTTCGAAAGCCGATTTTTGATAGTTTCATTCTGGGGGTTTCTTCTTAGCATCACTAAACTTTGAGTAATGGAATATTATTGCAAGTTAGAACCAAATGATCTGGTTAGACCATAACTAGGTCATCGTTCCTTCTCGTCATTGCTAGACTACGAGCAACGATTGATTTCTAAACATTAAATCCTTCATTTTTTGTTGGCGATTTTGTTGCAGAATGCTCTGTTTTTGGATACAGAATCGTTATTTAACCAACCTTGCGGTTATTCATGATTGGACTTTGCAACATTTATTTCGACCAAGTATCTGTGCGTCTATCCCTGCTCGAGGGAGTAGCTATTTCGAACGCCTATATTTAGGCGATTATGAGAGATGGAGAGGTTTAAGAAAAATGATTCGATTGCTCCTCGTCTGTCTCTCAATCCTATTCTAGGATTGAGGAAGTCTGATGGTTTTAGTTCTGACTTTCTGTGATTGTCCCTATATATCCCTAGTTGTGCATGATTTCATACGCCAATTCCTATCTTTGGGAACTGATAACCTAGCTACTTGGTTCCAAACAACATTTCCTCGAGCCTACCTATCTTTTGGCCGTATCTAAATTCTTTCTAAGTTGAATTCAGGAAATTTGATTGTGCACCAGCTTTCATCCCTAGAAATTAGCACGCAAGTAATTCAATCCTGGGATTTCCTTTCGGCGCTGCTTTATTCCTATGCAGTGGTTGATTCCTATGATGAAAGGTCGAAAAATCCGACTGACCTATGAAAGGTTATGTCTTCCTATTTTTGCTTATTTTCGGGCAACGGTAGCTTTCAAAAGACAAGGGTAGAATCTCAGTTGAGGACCAACTTCTTTCTCCAGAAGCTACTGCATTGATGGTTTACAATGATGAGTGTCACTCATCGAACCTGTAGATTAAGGTTTTCCTGGCGTTGCCGAGGCAACACAGGTACATAGAAAATAGCAAATTTCCTACCATTGTTGGGGCAATGTCGGTACATAGAAAATAGAGAATTTCCCAGCGTTGCCGAGGGATTACCGATACTTAGGAAATAGAAAGTTTCTCGACACTGTCGGGGAAAAACAGGTACTTAGGAAATGAGAAAAGGCCTTAGCGTTGCCGAGGAAACATCGACACTCAGGAAGTTGGGATCGATTTTCCCCACCGATCCAACAATGCTTTTAATCCAGGTAGGCACTAGTTTCGAACTTCGAAAACTTGCACTTCATGATTGGATTGCAGAAGTCTTTTCTTAGTGCCGCCTGTCTTCGGGCAATGTTAAAGCCATATTGGTTAGGATTGAATCATTCATCTGATCATTTATTGTTGAGTAGATCCCTTTCAACCCAATGTGGCTATTTTTATAAACATTACTTAACTTCGAGATACGCCATGTTCTGGAAGGATGGGAGTCCTAGGCATTTCCATTGCCTAGCCTTGTTTATCACCTTCAAGTGTTACCCTTGGAAATTCAGGGTTATTGCTTAACCAATTCCATGATTATTCTTATTCACGAAAAATCGGATTCCTCCAACTGGGTTTTATTATGATCTGACTTATATCTACGGAACCCTTTATTTCTAGGAAGAACCCTTCATTTCTAGGTGTCAAATTCTAGGTTCTTATAGAAAATTAGAAATTGTGGAGTGAGTCATCACATTGCCCATGGTACGACCACGCTCTTTCCTATCCTGATCACGAACCGGTAGAGTTCGATACTGTTTGTCTTAAATCTGTGACACTTAACCTTGCTTATTTTAGGCCATATGTGTTATGCTGGGATGATAGCATTGTTGCAGATATCAACCTTATTCGTTGGTTCCAATCTTTGGGAATCAATGTTTTAGCTACTCAATTTTGAGCATTCTCTCTATATCGTTGTCTGTTTTCGAATAACAGCTGGTTTTCTGCAAGTTGGGGTTTGAGACCTCAGTTGAGCACCTGCTTCTGTCTTTGGAAACTGGTGTGTTGATGATTTGATTCTGGAAATGCCTTTCGTCGTCATCTATCTCTGGATGACGGTAAGTTCCTCCTTTTATTGCAAGTTAGAGCGATTTTTTTCCTAGGAAGTGTTAATGTGTTATGTGCCCCTTAGTCCATAGGGCTGATTATTCTGAACAATTAATGTGAGACTTGATGTTCTAGGCGGTTCCATGGATGCTCCCAGTCAAAGGTGCGTCGCAGCTCCTATCTCTTTGAACTCGTGACTTGGATGTCTTGAATTTAGACATTTTTTACATTAACTTTGGTCAAAGATTGGAATTCTTTGCCGACTTCTTAGTTTGTGAACTATGCGGCACTACCGGAGCAATGTCGATTCTTTCGGGTAGTGGGAGTTGATCCCTATTAATCCTGTAACAGACAAGTTTCTTGGTGTTGTCAGGACAATACCGGTACATAGAAAATCTTAACGGTTTATTGATGATGCCAGAGCAACATCAAGCAGTGCTTGCGCGACTTACGAAATGCGCAACTTTTAAGACTGTGCGGCTTTTATGAGTGCGTGGCTTACAAAATGTGTGGCTTATGGGATCGATACAACCCATCGATCCGTAACGTTTGGAACTTCTTGACGTTACCAATTTTCAGGTAACATGGGGAGTTCGTGCTTCGAGAGCGTGGTTCCACGGCATAAGAAGTGATGCACGGCTTATGGGAGTCTGTGGCATATGAGATCGATATGACCCGTTGATCCAGAACGGTTTAGAACTTCTCGACGTTGCCAATCTTCGGGTAAATTAAGGAGTTGGTGCTTCAAGAAGTGATGCGCGGCTCAAGAAGTGATGCGCGACTTATGGCAATGCGCAACTTATGGGATCGATACGATCCGTCGATCTAGAACAGTATGGAACTTCTCGAAGTTGCCAATCATCGGGTAATGTTAGGAGTTCATGTTTTGAGAGGATGGTTCCATAGTTCAAGAAGTGATGCGCGGCTTATGGCAGTGCGCGGCTTATGGCAATGCATGGCTATGGGAACGATACGACCTGTTGATCCAGAATGGTTTAGAATTTCTCGACATTGCCAATCTTCGGGTAACGTAAGGAGTTTGTGCTTCGAGAGAATGGTTCCACTACTTAAGAAGTAATGCGCGGCTTATGGAAGTGCGCGGCTTATAAGATTGATAAGACCCATCGATCCGGAATGGTTTGGAATTTCTCGACGTTGCCAATCTTCGAGTAAAGTGAGGAGTTCATGCTTCAAGAGCATGGTTCCATGGCTCAAGAAGTGATGCATGACTTATGGTAGTGCCTAAATTATGGGATCGATATGACCTGTCGATCCAGAATGGATTGGAACATCTCGACGTTACTAATTTTGGGCAACGTGAGGAGTTCGTGCTTCAAGAGCATGGTTCGATGGATCAAGAAGTAATGCACGGCTTATGGTAGTGTGCGGCTTATGGGATCGATATGACCCATCAATCCAGAATGGTTTAGAACTTCTCGGTGCTGCCGGAGCGACATCGGTTTTGGAGGAGACAGGGTTCGAGTTTCATCGATCCCGCGGTTTGAGTCAATTTGACCCCGTCGACTCAGCATGTTATTTTCTTGAACATGGTTTTATTGGTTTAAGAAGCTAGGTGCGGCTTACGGATGCACACAATGGTCTGGGCCTTCCCGGTGCTGGAGGAGCGATACCAGTTCTTAGAAGGTAAGGATTGAGTTTTCCCATCAATTCGACAATTTAACTTCGCTGGAACGCGATTTTGTCAGGTCTAAGAGATTAGTGGTTTTTGGATCAGGTAACCATGGCTTGGATGATCCTCTCGTATTATGAAAAGATGTGCATAACCAAACAGATAGGGTTGCCATGGTGGAGAGATCTACAACCGACTGCATGGAGATCATTATAAAGAAAGAGCTTGTGGGAGTTCCGGGCAAGACTCTCAGTTTTTGGTCCAAACTGACTTTAGGGAATTGGTCTTCAACTGTCATACAGTCTACAAGGAAAAGGAACTAGTCACCAAGGGTGGTAAAGGAGGAGTTGGGAAGAAGTAAGCAAGTATTATGCTTTTATTTCGTTTGTTGCGCTGGCTAGGTCGTTAAGTCTGTAGTTGTCAGCATGCCAAAATTTTCGATCGGGCGTAACAGAACTGTGGTATGATTAGTCTTGGCTTTCCTTGTAGCTATTCAAGGTGCCCCCTTGCAACAGGGCTGTTTGCGTGCTTAAAATGTATCCGGGTTTTCTCCATAACCCATTTGGTTGAACACGGTCCAATGGATGCAACCATGTCTTCTTGATGATTAAAGGATGGGAAAGCCCCTATCTTCAGAGACTTATATATTAGGGAATTGAGATACTTGGTTCTCCCAGGTGCCGAATTGGCTTGATTCGAGTTAGCCTTTGATCGATCACAAGGTCGGTTCAATTTTGGTTTAGTTTTTTTGAGCGACTTTGAAGCTTTGGAATTCAACACCGTTTGTCTCATTGGTCGTGGGAAGCGATTTTGTTAATTTCACAAAGTGGCAGAAGTGATTGTCGATTTGTGGCCCTGGAGCATGACTTCATCGACTTTGGGCAGTTCTGGATGAGATGCCCATTGATCTTCCAGTTGGCCTTCGCGATGCTTTAGTTCGTGAAGGACTTTTGGATAAGATGATTGCTAATCTGCTGGTTCGCCTTCATGACACTGTAGTTCATGAAGGACCTTCGCGACGCTTTAGTTCGCGAAGGAGTTCATGAAGGACCATACGACCTTGGAACAATAATTTATCGATTCCTAGAATAATTTTGGTTGGATGTCTAGCGACTAGACAACCCTAGAGCGATTATTCATCGACTCCAAGTAGAGTTTTGGGTCACGTGTCGGACGACCTGGCAGTCTTAAAGCGATGATTCATCGACTTCAAGAGGAATTTTAGTTGGATGTTCGGCG